>CALSEM010000035.1:542500-1142500 GCA_943735885.1 Stelis phaeoptera
TAGCGTCAAAACTGTGCAAAAGCAGCGCCTTGGTGCAAGAAACGCAAGTTTCGTTGCAAAAGCGGCGTTTTGGTGCACGAAACGCACGTTTAGCGTCAAAACTGTGCAAAAGCAACGTTTTGGTGAACGAAACGCACGTTTAGCGTCAAAACTGTACAAAACCAGCGTTTTTGTTGCACGAAACGCACGTTTAGCGTCAAAACTGTGCAAAAGCAGCGTATTGATGCACAAACCGCACGTTTCGTTGCAAAAGCGGCGTTTTGGTGCACGAAACGCACGTTTAGCGTCAAAACTGTGCAAAAGCAGCGTTTTGTTGCACGGAACGCACGTTTCGTTGCAAAAGCAGCGTTTTGGTGCACGAAACGCACGTTAAGCGTCAAAACTATGCAAAAGCAGCGTTTTGTTGCACAAAACTCACGTTTCGTTGCATAAGCGGCGTTTTGGTGCACGAAACGCACGTTTAGCGCCAAAACTGTGCAAAAGCAGGGTTTCGGTGCACGAAACGCTCGTTTAGCGTCAAAACTGTGCAAAAGCAGCGTTTTGGTGCACGAAACGCACGTTTAGCGTCAAAACTGTGCAAAAGCATCGTTTCGGTGCACGGAACGCACGTTTCGTTGCAACAGCGGCGTTTTGGTGCACGAAAAGCACATTGAGCGTCAAAACTGTGCAAAACCAGCGTCTTGGTGCACGAAACGCACGTTTAGCGTCAAAACTGTGCAAAAGCAACGTTTTGGTGTACGAAACGCACGTTCAGCGTCAAAACTGTGCAAAAGCAGCGTTTTGTTGCACAAAACGCACATTTCGTTGCAAAAGCGGCGTTTTGGTCCACGAAACGCACGTTTAGCGTCAAAACTGTGCAAAAGCAGCGTTTTGGTGCACGAAACGCACGTTTAGCGTCAAAACTGTGCAAACGCAGCGTTTTGGTGCACGAAACGCACGTTTAGCGTCAAAACCGTGCAAAAGCAGCGTTTTGTTGCACAAAACGCACGTTTCGTTGCAAAAGCGGCGTTTTGGTGCACGAAACGCACGTTTAGCCTCAAAACTGTGCAAAAGCATCGTTTCGGTGCACGGAACGCACGTTTCGTTGCAACAGCGGCGTTTTGGTGCACGAAACGCACACTGAGCGTCAAAACTGTGCAAAAGCAGCGTTTTGGTGCACGAAACGCACGCTCAGCGTCAAAACTGTGCAAAAGCAGCGTTTTGTTGCACAAAACGCCCGTTTCGTTGCAACAGCGGCGTTTTGGTGCACGAAACGCACGTTTAGCGTCAAAACTGTGCAAAAGCAGCGTTTTGGTGCACAAAACGCACGTTCAGCGTCAAAACTGTGCAAAAGCAGCGTTTCGGTGCACGGAACGCACGTTTCGTTGCAAAATCGGCGTTATGGTGCACGAAACGCACATTGAGCGTCAAAACTGTGGAAAAGCAGCGTTTTGGTGTTCGAAACGCACGTTTAGCGTCAAAACTGTGCAAAAGCAGCGTTTTGGTGAACGAAACGCACGTTTAGCGTCAAAACTGTGCAAAAGCAGCGCTTTGGTGCAAGAAACGCAAGTTTCGTTGCAAAAGCGGCGTTTTGGTGCACGAAACGCACGTTTAGCGTCAAAACTGTGCAAAAGCAGCGTTTCAGTGCACGGAACGCACGTTTCGTTGCAAAATCGGCGTTATGGTGCACGAAACGCACATTGAGCGTCAAAACTGTGGAAAAGCAGCGTTTTGGTGTACGAAACGCACGTTTAGCGTCAAAACTGTGCAAAAGCAGCGTTTTGGTGCACGAAACGCACGTTTAGCGTCAAAACTGTGCAAAAGCAGCGCTTTGGTGCAAGAAACGCAAGTTTCGTTGCAAAAGCGGCGTTTTGGTGCACGAAACGCACATTGAGCGTCAAAACTCTGCAAAAGCAGCGTTTTCGTGCACGAAACGCACGTTTAGCGTCAAAACTGTGCAAAAGCAGCGTTTTGTTGCACGGAACGCACGTTTCGTTGCAAAAGCGGCGTTTTGGTGCACGAAACGCACATTGAGCGTCAAAACTCTGCAAAAGCAGCGTTTTCGTGTACGAAACGCACGTTTAGCGTCAAAACTGTGCAAAAGCAGCGTTTTGGTGAATGAAACGCACGTTTAGCGTCAAAACTGTGCAAAAGCAGCGTTTTGGAGAACGAAATGCACGTGTAGCGTCAAAACTGTGCAAAAGCAGTGTTTTGGCGCACGAAACGCACGTTCAACGTCAAAACTGTGCAAAAGCAGCGTATTGATGCACAAAACGCACGTTTCGTTGCAAAAGCGGCGTTTTGGTGCACGAAACGCACGTTTAGCGTCAAAACTGTGCAAAAGCAGCGTTTTGTTGCACGGAACGCACGTTTCGTTGCAAAAGCGGCGTTTTGGTGCACGAAACGCACATTGAGCGTCAAAACTCTGCAAAAGCAGCGTTTTCGTGTACGAAACGCACGTTTAGCGTCAAAACTGTGCAAAAGCAGCGTTTTGGTGCGCGAAACGCACGTTCAGCGTCAAAACTGTGCAAAAGCATCGTTTCGGTGCACGGAACGCACGTTTCGTTGCAACAGCGGCGTTTTGGTGCACGAAACGCACACTGAGCGTCAAAACTGTGCAAAACCAGCGTCTTGGTGCACGAAACGCACGTTTAGCGTCAAAACTGTGCAAATGCAGCGTTTTTGGTGCACGAAACGCACGTTTAGCGTCAAACTGTGCAAAAGCAGCGTTTTGGAGCACGAAACGCACGTTTAGCGTCAAAACGGTGCAAAAGCAGCGTTTTGGTGCACGAAACGCACGTTTAGCGTCAAAACTGTGCAAAAGCATCGTTTCGGTGCACGCAACGCACGTTTAGCGTCAAAACTGTGCAAAAGCAGCGTTTTGGAGCACGAAACGCACGTTTAGCGTCAAAACGGTGCAAAAGCAGCGTTTTGGTGCACGAAAAGCACGTTAAGCGTCAAAACTGTGCAAAAGCAGCGTTTTGTTGCACAAAACTCACGTTTCGTTGCATAAGCGGCGTTTTGGTGCACGAAACGCACGTTTAGCGTCAAAACTGTGCAAAAGCAGGGTTTTGGTGCACGAAACGCTCGTTTAGCGTCAAAACTGTGCAAAAGCAGCGTTTTGGTGCACGAAACGCACGTTTAGCGTCAAAACTGTGCAAAAGCATCGTTTCGGTGCACGGAACGCACGTTTCGTTGCAACAGCGGCGTTTTGGTGCACGAAAAGCACATTGAGCGTCAAAACTGTGCAAAACCAGCGTCTTGGTGCACGAAACGCACGTTTAGCGTCAAAACTGTGCAAAAGCAGCGTTTTGGTGCACAAAACGCACGTTCAGCGTCAAAACTGTGCAAAAGCAGCGTTTTGTTGCACAAAACGCACGTTTCGTTGCAACAGCGGCGTTTTGGTGCACGAAACGCACATTGAGCGTCAAAACTGTGGAAAAGCAGCGTTTTGGTGTACGAAACGCACGTTTAGCGTCAAAACTGTGCAAAAGCAGCGTTTTGGTGAATGAAACGCACGTTTAGCGTCAAAACTGTGCAAAAGCAGCGTTTTGGAGAACGAAATGCACGTTTAGCGTCAAAACTGTGCAAAAGCAGCGTTTTGGTGCACGAAACGCACGTTCAGCGTCAAAACTGTGCAAAAGCATCGTTTCGGTGCACGGAACGCACGTTTCGTTGCAACAGCGGCGTTTTGGTGCACGAAACGCACACTGAGCGACAAAACTGTGCAAAACCAGCGTCTTGGTGCACGAAACGCACGTTTAGCGTCAAAACGGTGCAAAAGCAGCGTTTTGGTGCACGAAACGCACGTTAAGCGTCAAAACTGTGCAAAAGCAGCGTTTTGTTGCACAAAACTCACGTTTCGTTGCATAAGCGGCGTTTTGGTGCACGAAACGCACGTTTAGCGTCAAAACTGTGCAAAAGCAGGGTTTTGGTGCACGAAACGCTCGTTTAGCGTCAAAACTGTGCAAAAGCAGCGTTTTGGTGCACGAAACGCACGTTTAGCGTCAAAACTGTGCAAAAGCATCGTTTCGGTGCACGGAACGCACGTTTCGTTGCAACAGCGGCGTTTTGGTGCACGAAAAGCACATTGAGCGTCAAAACTGTGCAAAACCAGCGTCTTGGTGCACGAAACGCACGTTTAGCGTCAAAACTGTGCAAAAGCAACGTTTTGGTGTACGAAACGCACGTTCAGCGTCAAAACTGTGCAAAAGCAGCGTTTTGTTGCACAAAACGCACATTTCGTTGCAAAAGCGGCGTTTTGGTCCACGAAACGCACGTTTAGCGTCAAAACTGTGCAAAAGCAGCGTTTGGTGCACGAAACGCACGTTTAGCGTCAAAACTGTGCAAAAGCAGCGTTTTTGGTGCATGAAACGCACGTTTAGCGTCAAAACTGTGCAAACGCAGCGTTTTGGTGCACGAAACGCACGTTTAGCGTCAAAACTGTGCAAAAGCAGCGTTTTGGTGCACGAAACGCTCGTTTAGCTTCAAAACTGTGCAAAAGCAGTGTTTTGGCGCACGAAACGCACGTTCAACGTCAAAACTGTGCAAAAGCAGCGTATTGATGCACAAAACGCACGTTTCGTTGCAAAAGCGGCGTTTTGGTGCACGAAACGCACGTTTAGCGTCAAAAATGTGCAAAAGCAGCGTTTTGGAGAACGAAATGCACGTTTAGCGTCAAAACTGTGCAAAAGCAGCGTTTTGGTGCACGAAACGCACGTTCAGCGTCAAAACTGTGCAAAAGCATCGTTTCGGTGCACGGAACGCACGTTTCGTTGCAACAGCGGCGTTTTGGTGCACGAAACGCACACTGAGTGTCAAAACTGTGCAAAACCAGCGTCTTGGTGCACGAAACGCACGTTTAGCGTCAAAACTGTGCAAAAGCAGCGTTTTTGGTGCACGAAACGCACGTTTAGCGTCAAAACTGTGCAAAAGCAGCGTTTTGGTGCACGAAACGCACGTTTAGCGTCAAAACTGTGCAAAAGCATCGTTTCGGTGCACGGAACGCACGTTTAGCGTCAAAACTGTGCAAAAGCAGCGTTTTGGAGCACGAAACGCACGTTTAGCGTCAAAACGGTGCAAAAGCAGCGTTTTGGTGCACGAAAAGCACGTTAAGCGTCAAAACTGTGCAAAAGCAGCGTTTTGTTGCACAAAACTCACGTTTCGTTGCATAAGCGGCGTTTTGGTGCACGAAACGCACGTTCAGCGTCAAAACTGTGCAAAAGCAGGGTTTTGGTGCACGAAACGCTCGTTTAGCGTCAAAACTGTGCAAAAGCAGCGTTTTGGTGCACGAAACGCACGTTTAGCGTCAAAACTGTGCAAAAGCATCGTTTCGGTGCACGGAACGCACGTTTCGTTGCAACAGCGGCGTTTTGGTGCACGAAAAGCACATTGAGCGTCAAAACTGTGCAAAACCAGCGTCTTGGTGCACGAAACGCACGTTTAGCGTCAAAACTGTGCAAAAGCAGCGTTTTGGTGCACAAAACGCACGTTCAGCGTAAAAACTGTGCAAAAGCAGCGTTTTGATGCACAAAACGCACGTTTCGTTGCAACAGCGGCGTTTTGGTGCACGAAACGCACATTGAGCGTCAAAACTGTGGAAAAGCAGCGTTTTGGTGTACGAAACGCACGTTTAGCGTCAAAACTGTGCAAAAGCAGCGTTTTGGTGAATGAAACGCTCGTTTAGCGTCCAAATTGTGCAAAAGCAGCGTTTTGGTGTACGAAACGCACGTTTAGCGTCAAAACTGTGCAAAAGCAGCGTTTGGTGCACGAAACGCACGTTTAGCGTCAAAACTGTGCAAAAGCAGCGTTTTTGGTGCATGAAACGCACGTTTAGCGTCAAAACTGTGCAAACGCAGCGTTTTGGTGCACGAAACGCACGTTTAGCGTCAAAACTGTGCAAAAGCAGCGTTTTGGTGCACGAAACGCTCGTTTAGCTTCAAAACTGTGCAAAAGCAGTGTTTTGGCGCACGAAACGCACGTTCAACGTCAAAACTGTGCAAAAGCAGCGTATTGATGCACAAAACGCACGTTTCGTTGCAAAAGCGGCGTTTTGGTGCACGAAACGCACGTTTAGCGTCAAAAATGTGCAAAAGCAGCGTTTTGGAGAACGAAATGCACGTTTAGCGTCAAAACTGTGCAAAAGCAGCGTTTTGGTGCACGAAACGCACGTTCAGCGTCAAAACTGTGCAAAAGCATCGTTTCGGTGCACGGAACGCACGTTTCGTTGCAACAGCGGCGTTTTGGTGCACGAAACGCACACTGAGTGTCAAAACTGTGCAAAACCAGCGTCTTGGTGCACGAAACGCACGTTTAGCGTCAAAACTGTGCAAAAGCAGCGTTTTTGGTGCACGAAACGCACGTTTAGCGTCAAAACTGTGCAAAAGCAGCGTTTTGGTGCACGAAACGCACGTTTAGCGTCAAAACTGTGCAAAAGCATCGTTTCGGTGCACGGAACGCACGTTTAGCGTCAAAACTGTGCAAAAGCAGCGTTTTGGAGCACGAAACGCACGTTTAGCGTCAAAACGGTGCAAAAGCAGCGTTTTGGTGCACGAAAAGCACGTTAAGCGTCAAAACTGTGCAAAAGCAGCGTTTTGTTGCACAAAACTCACGTTTCGTTGCATAAGCGGCGTTTTGGTGCACGAAACGCACGTTCAGCGTCAAAACTGTGCAAAAGCAGGGTTTTGGTGCACGAAACGCTCGTTTAGCGTCAAAACTGTGCAAAAGCAGCGTTTTGGTGCACGAAACGCACGTTTAGCGTCAAAACTGTGCAAAAGCATCGTTTCGGTGCACGGAACGCACGTTTCGTTGCAACAGCGGCGTTTTGGTGCACGAAAAGCACATTGAGCGTCAAAACTGTGCAAAACCAGCGTCTTGGTGCACGAAACGCACGTTTAGCGTCAAAACTGTGCAAAAGCAGCGTTTTGGTGCACAAAACGCACGTTCAGCGTAAAAACTGTGCAAAAGCAGCGTTTTGATGCACAAAACGCACGTTTCGTTGCAACAGCGGCGTTTTGGTGCACGAAACGCACATTGAGCGTCAAAACTGTGGAAAAGCAGCGTTTTGGTGTACGAAACGCACGTTTAGCGTCAAAACTGTGCAAAAGCAGCGTTTTGGTGAATGAAACGCTCGTTTAGCGTCCAAACTGTGCAAAAGCAGCGTTTTGGTGTACGAAACGCACGTTTAGCGTCAAAACTGTGCAAAAGCAGCGTTTTGGTGCACAAAACGCACGTTTCGTTGCAAAAGCGGCGTTTTGGTGCACGAAATGCACGTTTAGCGTCAAAACTGTGCAAAAGCAGGGTTTTGGTGCACGAAACGCTCATTTAGCGTCAAAACTGTGCAAAAGCAGAGTTTTGGTGCACGAAACGCAAGTTTAGCGTCAAAACTGTGCAAAAGCAACGTTTTGGTGCACGAAACGCACGTTCAGCGTCAAAACCGTGCAAAAGCAGCGTTTTGTTGCACAAAACGCACGTTTCGTTGCAAAAGCGGCGTTTTGGTGCACGAAACGCACGTTTAGCGTCAAAACTGTCCAAAAGCAGCGTTTTGGTGAACGAAACGCACGTTTAGCGTCAAAACTGTGCAAAAGCATCGTTTCGGTGCACGGAACGCACGTTTCGTTGCAACAGCGGCGTTTTGGTGCACGAAACGCACACTGAGCGTCAAAACTGTGCAAAATCAGCGTTTTGGTGCACGAAACGGGCGTTTAGCGTCAAAACTGTGCAAAAGCAACGTTTTGGTGCACGAAACGCACGTTCAGCGTCAAAACTGTGCAAAAGCAGCGTTTTGTTGCACAAAACGCACGTTTCGTTGCAACAGCGGCGTTTCGGTGCACGAAACGCACGTTTAGCGTCAAAACTGTGCAAAAGCATCGTTTCGGTGCACGCAACGCACGTTTAGCGTCAAAACTGTGCAAAAGCAGCGTTTTGGAGCACGAAACGCACGTTTAGCGTCAAAACGGTGCAAAAGCAGCGTTTTGGTGCACGAAAAGCACGTTAAGCGTCAAAACTGTGCAAAAGCAGCGTTTTGTTGCACAAAACTCACGTTTCGTTGCATAAGCGGCGTTTTGGTGCACGAAACGCACGTTTAGCGTCAAAACTGTGCAAAAGCAGGGTTTTGGTGCACGAAACGCTCGTTTAGCGTCAAAACTGTGCAAAAGCAGCGTTTTGGTGCACGAAACGCACGTTTAGCGTCAAAACTGTGCAAAAGCATCGTTTCGGTGCACGGAACGCACGTTTCGTTGCAAAAGCGGCGTTTTGGTGCACGAAACGCACGTTTAGCGTCAAAACTGTGCAAAAGCAGGGTTTTGGTGCACGAAACGCTCGTTTAGCGTCAAAACTGTGCAAAAGCAGCGTTTTGGTGCACGAAACGCACGTTTAGCGTCAAAACTGTGCAAAAGCATCGTTTCGGTGCACGGAACGCACGTTTCGTTGCAACAGCGGCGTTTTGGTGCACGAAAAGCACATTGAGCGTCAAAACTGTGCAAAACCAGCGTCTTGGTGCACGAAACGCACGTTTAGCGTCAAAACTGTGCAAAAGCAACGTTTTGGTGAATGAAACGCTCGTTTAGCGTCCAAACTGTGCAAAAGCAGCGTTTTGGTGTACGAAACGCACGTTTAGCGTCAAAACTGTGCAAAAGCAGCGTTTTGGTGCACAAAACGCACGTTTCGTTGCAAAAGCGGCGTTTTGGTGCACGAAATGCACGTTTAGCGTCAAAACTGTGCAAAAGCAGGGTTTTGGTGCACGAAACGCTCATTTAGCGTCAAAACTGTGCAAAAGCAGAGTTTTGGTGCACGAAACGCAAGTTTAGCGTCAAAACTGTGCAAAAGCAACGTTTTGGTGCACGAAACGCACGTTCAGCGTCAAAACCGTGCAAAAGCAGCGTTTTGTTGCACAAAACGCACGTTTCGTTGCAAAAGCGGCGTTTTGGTGCACGAAACGCACGTTTAGCGTCAAAACTGTCCAAAAGCAGCGTTTTGGTGAACGAAACGCACGTTTAGCGTCAAAACTGTGCAAAAGCATCGTTTCGGTGCACGGAACGCACGTTTCGTTGCAACAGCGGCGTTTTGGTGCACGAAACGCACACTGAGCGTCAAAACTGTGCAAAATCAGCGTTTTGGTGCACGAAACGGGCGTTTAGCGTCAAAACTGTGCAAAAGCAACGTTTTGGTGCACGAAACGCACGTTCAGCGTCAAAACTGTGCAAAAGCAGCGTTTTGTTGCACAAAACGCACGTTTCGTTGCAACAGCGGCGTTTTGGTGCACGAAACGCACGTTTAGCGTCAAAACTGTGCAAAAGCATCGTTTCGGTGCACGCAACGCACGTTTAGCGTCAAAACTGTGCAAAAGCAGCGTTTTGGAGCACGAAACGCACGTTTAGCGTCAAAACGGTGCAAAAGCAGCGTTTTGGTGCACGAAAAGCACGTTAAGCGTCAAAACTGTGCAAAAGCAGCGTTTTGTTGCACAAAACTCACGTTTCGTTGCATAAGCGGCGTTTTGGTGCACGAAACGCACGTTTAGCGTCAAAACTGTGCAAAAGCAGGGTTTTGGTGCACGAAACGCTCGTTTAGCGTCAAAACTGTGCAAAAGCAGCGTTTTGGTGCACGAAACGCACGTTTAGCGTCAAAACTGTGCAAAAGCATCGTTTCGGTGCACGGAACGCACGTTTCGTTGCATAAGCGGCGTTTTGGTGCACGAAACGCACGTTTAGCGTCAAAACTGTGCAAAAGCAGGGTTTTGGTGCACGAAACGCTCGTTTAGCGTCAAAACTGTGCAAAAGCAGCGTTTTGGTGCACGAAACGCACGTTTAGCGTCAAAACTGTGCAAAAGCATCGTTTCGGTGCACGGAACGCACGTTTCGTTGCAACAGCGGCGTTTTGGTGCACGAAAAGCACATTGAGCGTCAAAACTGTGCAAAACCAGCGTCTTGGTGCACGAAACGCACGTTTAGCGTCAAAACTGTGCAAAAGCAACGTTTTGGTGTACGAAACGCACGTTCAGCGTCAAAACTGTGCAAAAGCAGCGTTTTGTTGCACAAAACGCACATTTCGTTGCAAAAGCGGCGTTTTGGTCCACGAAACGCACGTTTAGCGTCAAAACTGTGCAAAAGCAGCGTTTGGTGCACGAAACGCACGTTTAGCGTCAAAACTGTGCAAAAGCAGCGTTTTTGGTGCATGAAACGCACGTTTAGCGTCAAAACTGTGCAAACGCAGCGTTTTGGTGCACGAAACGCACGTTTAACGTCAAAACTGTGCAAAAGCAGCGTTTTGGTGCACGAAACGCTCGTTCAGCTTCAAAACTGTGCAAAAGCAGTGTTTTGGCGCACGAAACGCACGTTCAACGTCAAAACTGTGCAAAAGCAGCGTATTGATGCACAAAACGCACGTTTCGTTGCAAAAGCGGCGTTTTGGTGCACGAAACGCACGTTTAGCGTCAAAAATGTGCAAAAGCAGCGTTTTGGAGAACGAAATGCACGTTTAGCGTCAAAACTGTGCAAAAGCAGCGTTTTGGTGCACGAAACGCACGTTCAGCGTCAAAACTGTGCAAAAGCATCGTTTCGGTGCACGGAACGCACGTTTCGTTGCAACAGCGGCGTTTTGGTGCACGAAACGCACACTGAGTGTCAAAACTGTGCAAAACCAGCGTCTTGGTGCACGAAACGCACGTTTAGCGTCAAAACTGTGCAAAAGCAGCGTTTTTGGTGCACGAAACGCACGTTTAGCGTCAAAACTGTGCAAAAGCAGCGTTTTGGTGCACGAAACGCACGTTTAGCGTCAAAACTGTGCAAAAGCATCGTTTCGGTGCACGGAACGCACGTTTAGCGTCAAAACTGTGCAAAAGCAGCGTTTTGGAGCACGAAACGCACGTTTAGCGTCAAAACGGTGCAAAAGCAGCGTTTTGGTGCACGAAAAGCACGTTAAGCGTCAAAACTGTGCAAAAGCAGCGTTTTGTTGCACAAAACTCACGTTTCGTTGCATAAGCGGCGTTTTGGTGCACGAAACGCACGTTCAGCGTCAAAACTGTGCAAAAGCAGGGTTTTGGTGCACGAAACGCTCGTTTAGCGTCAAAACTGTGCAAAAGCAGCGTTTTGGTGCACGAAACGCACGTTTAGCGTCAAAACTGTGCAAAAGCATCGTTTCGGTGCACGGAACGCACGTTTCGTTGCAACAGCGGCGTTTTGGTGCACGAAAAGCACATTGAGCGTCAAAACTGTGCAAAACCAGCGTCTTGGTGCACGAAACGCACGTTTAGCGTCAAAACTGTGCAAAAGCAGCGTTTTGGTGCACAAAACGCACGTTCAGCGTAAAAACTGTGCAAAAGCAGCGTTTTGATGCACAAAACGCACGTTTCGTTGCAACAGCGGCGTTTTGGTGCACGAAACGCACATTGAGCGTCAAAACTGTGGAAAAGCAGCGTTTTGGTGTACGAAACGCACGTTTAGCGTCAAAACTGTGCAAAAGCAGCGTTTTGGTGAATGAAACGCTCGTTTAGCGTCAAAACTGTGCAAAAGCAGCGTTTTGGTGTACGAAACGCACGTTTAGCGTCAAAACTGTGCAAAAGCAGCGTTTTGGTGCACAAAACGCACGTTTCGTTGCAAAAGCGGCGTTTTGGTGCACGAAATGCACGTTTAGCGTCAAAACTGTGCAAAAGCAGGGTTTTGGTGCACGAAACGCTCATTTAGCGTCAAAACTGTGCAAAAGCAGAGTTTTGGTGCACGAAACGCAAGTTTAGCGTCAAAACTGTGCAAAAGCAACGTTTTGGTGCACGAAACGCACGTTCAGCGTCAAAACCGTGCAAAAGCAGCGTTTTGTTGCACAAAACGCACGTTTCGTTGCAAAAGCGGCGTTTTGGTGCACGAAACGCACGTTTAGCGTCAAAACTGTCCAAAAGCAGCGTTTTGGTGAACGAAACGCACGTTTAGCGTCAAAACTGTGCAAAAGCATCGTTTCGGTGCACGGAACGCACGTTTCGTTGCAACAGCGGCGTTTTGGTGCACGAAACGCACACTGAGCGTCAAAACTGTGCAAAATCAGCGTTTTGGTGCACGAAACGGGCGTTTAGCGTCAAAACTGTGCAAAAGCAACGTTTTGGTGCACGAAACGCACGTTCAGCGTCAAAACTGTGCAAAAGCAGCGTTTTGTTGCACAAAACGCACGTTTCGTTGCAACAGCGGCGTTTTGGTGCACGAAACGCACGTTTAGCGTCAAAAATGTGCAAAAGCAGCGTTTTGGAGAACGAAATGCACGTTTAGCGTCAAAACTGTGCAAAAGCAGCGTTTTGGTGCACGAAACGCACGTTCAGCGTCAAAACTGTGCAAAAGCATCGTTTCGGTGCACGGAACGCACGTTTCGTTGCAACAGCGGCGTTTTGGTGCACGAAACGCACACTGAGTGTCAAAACTGTGCAAAACCAGCGTCTTGGTGCACGAAACGCACGTTTAGCGTCAAAACTGTGCAAAAGCAGCGTTTTTGGTGCACGAAACGCACGTTTAGCGTCAAAACTGTGCAAAAGCAGCGTTTTGGTGCACGAAACGCACGTTTAGCGTCAAAACTGTGCAAAAGCATCGTTTCGGTGCACGGAACGCACGTTTAGCGTCAAAACTGTGCAAAAGCAGCGTTTTGGAGCACGAAACGCACGTTTAGCGTCAAAACGGTGCAAAAGCAGCGTTTTGGTGCACGAAAAGCACGTTAAGCGTCAAAACTGTGCAAAAGCAGCGTTTTGTTGCACAAAACTCACGTTTCGTTGCATAAGCGGCGTTTTGGTGCACGAAACGCACGTTCAGCGTCAAAACTGTGCAAAAGCAGGGTTTTGGTGCACGAAACGCTCGTTTAGCGTCAAAACTGTGCAAAAGCAGCGTTTTGGTGCACGAAACGCACGTTTAGCGTCAAAACTGTGCAAAAGCATCGTTTCGGTGCACGGAACGCACGTTTCGTTGCAACAGCGGCGTTTTGGTGCACGAAAAGCACATTGAGCGTCAAAACTGTGCAAAACCAGCGTCTTGGTGCACGAAACGCACGTTTAGCGTCAAAACTGTGCAAAAGCAGCGTTTTGGTGCACAAAACGCACGTTCAGCGTAAAAACTGTGCAAAAGCAGCGTTTTGATGCACAAAACGCACGTTTCGTTGCAACAGCGGCGTTTTGGTGCACGAAACGCACATTGAGCGTCAAAACTGTGGAAAAGCAGCGTTTTGGTGTACGAAACGCACGTTTAGCGTCAAAACTGTGCAAAAGCAGCGTTTTGGTGAATGAAACGCTCGTTTAGCGTCAAAACTGTGCAAAAGCAGCGTTTTGGTGTACGAAACGCACGTTTAGCGTCAAAACTGTGCAAAAGCAGCGTTTTGGTGCACAAAACGCACGTTTCGTTGCAAAAGCGGCGTTTTGGTGCACGAAATGCACGTTTAGCGTCAAAACTGTGCAAAAGCAGGGTTTTGGTGCACGAAACGCTCATTTAGCGTCAAAACTGTGCAAAAGCAGAGTTTTGGTGCACGAAACGCAAGTTTAGCGTCAAAACTGTGCAAAAGCAACGTTTTGGTGCACGAAACGCACGTTCAGCGTCAAAACCGTGCAAAAGCAGCGTTTTGTTGCACAAAACGCACGTTTCGTTGCAAAAGCGGCGTTTTGGTGCACGAAACGCACGTTTAGCGTCAAAACTGTCCAAAAGCAGCGTTTTGGTGAACGAAACGCACGTTTAGCGTCAAAACTGTGCAAAAGCATCGTTTCGGTGCACGGAACGCACGTTTCGTTGCAACAGCGGCGTTTTGGTGCACGAAACGCACACTGAGCGTCAAAACTGTGCAAAATCAGCGTTTTGGTGCACGAAACGGGCGTTTAGCGTCAAAACTGTGCAAAAGCAACGTTTTGGTGCACGAAACGCACGGTCAGCGTCAAAACTGTGCAAAAGCAGCGTTTTGTTGCACAAAACGCACGTTTCGTTGCAACAGCGGCGTTTTGGTGCACGAAACGCACGTTTAGCGTCAAAACTGTGCAAAAGCAGCGTTTTGGTGCACAAAACGCACGTTCAACGTCAAAACTGTGCAAAAGCAGCGTTTTGTTGCACAAAACGCACGTTTCGTTGCAACAGCGGCGTTTTGGTGCACGAAACGCACGTTTAGCGTCAAAACTGTGCAAAAGAAGCGTTTCGGTGCACGGAACACACGTTTCGTTGCAAAATCGGCGTTATGGTGCACAAAACGCACATTGAGCGTCAAAACTGTGGAAAAGCAGCGTTTTGGTGTACGAAACGCACGTTTAGCGTCAAAACTGTGCAAAAGCAGCGTTTTGGTGAACGAAACGCGCGTTTAGCGTCAAAACTGTGCAAAAGCAGCGCTTTGGTGCAAGAAACGCAAGTTTCGTTGCAAAAGCGGCGTGTTGGTGCACGAAACGCACGTTTAGCGTCAAAACTGCAAAAGCAACGTTTTGGTGAACGATACGCACGTTTAGCGTCAAAACTGTGCAAAAGCAGCGTTTTGGTGAATGAAACGCACGTTAAACCTCAAAACTGTGCAAAAGCAGCGTTTTGGAGAACGAAATGCACGTTTAGCGTCAAAACTGTGCAAAAGCAGCGTTTTCTTGCACGAAACGCACGTTTAGCGTCAAAACTGTGCAAAAGCAGCGTTTTGGAGCACGAAACGCACGTTTAGCGTCAAAACGGTGCAAAAGCAGCGTTTTGGTGCACGAAGCGCACGTTCAGCTTCAAAACTGTGCAAAAGCAGCGTTTTGTCGCACAAAAGGCACGTTTCGTTGCAACAGCGTCGTTTTGGTGCACGAAACGCACGTTTAGCGTCATAACTGTGCAAAAGCAGTGTTTTGGCGCACGAAACGCACGTTCAGCGTCAAAACTGTGCAAAAGCAGCGTATTGATGCACAAAACGCACGTTTCGTTGCAAAAGCGGCGTTTTGGGGCACGAGACTCACGTTTAGCGTCAAAACTGTGCAAAAGCAGGGTTTTGGTGCACGAAACGCTCGTTTAGCGTCAAAACTGTGCAAAAGCAGCGTTTTGGTGCACAAAACGCACGTTTCGTTGCAAAAGCGGCGTTTTGGTGCACGAAACGCACGTTTAGCGTCAAAACTGTCCAAAACCAGCGTTTTGGTGAACGAAACGCACGTTGGTCGTCAAAACTGTGCAAAAGCATCGTTTCGGTGCACGGAACGCACGTTTCGTTGCAACAGCGGCGTTTTGGTGCACGAAACGCACACTGAGCGTCAAAACTGTGCAAAACCAGCGTTTTGGTACACGAAACGGACGTTTAGCGTCAAAACTGTGCAAAAGCAACGTTTTGGTGTACGAAATACACGTTCAGCGTCAAAACTGTGCAAAAGCAGCGTTTTGTTGCACAAAACGCACATTTCGTTGCAAAAGCGGCGTTTTGGTCCACGAAACGCACGTTTAGCGTCAAAACTGTGCAAAAGCAGCGTTTTGGTGCACGAAACGCACGTTTAGCGTCAAAACTGTGCAAAAGCATCGTTTCGGTGCACGGAACGCACGTTTCGTTGCAACAGCGGCGTTTTAGTGCACGAAACGCACACTGAGCGTCAAAACTGAGCAAAAGCAGCGTTTTGGTGCACGGAACACACATTTCGTTGCAAAATCGGCGTTATGGTGCACAAAACGCACATTGAGCGTCAAAACTGTGGAAAAGCAGCGTTTTGGTGTACGAAACGCACGTTTAGCGTCAAAACTGTGCAAAAGCAGCGTTTTGGTGAACGAAACGCACGTTTCGCTGCAACAGCGGCGTTTTGGTGCACGAAATGCACGTTTAGCGTCAAAACGGTGCAAAAGCAGCGTTTTGATGCACAAAACGCACGTTCAACGTCAAAACTGTGCAAAAGCAGCGTTTTGTTGCACAAAACGCACGTTTCGTTGCAACAGCGGCGTTTTGGTGCACGAAACGCACGTTTAGCGTCAAAACTGTGCAGAAGCAGCGTTTCGGTGCACGGAACGCACGTTTCGTTGCAAAATCGGCGTTATGGTGCACGAAACGCACATTGAGCGTCAAAACTGTGGAAAAGCAGCGTTTTGGTGTACGAAACGCACGTTTAGCGTCAAAACTGTGCAAAAGCAGCGTTTTGGTGAACGAAACGCAAGTTTAGCGTCAAAACTGTGCAAAAGCAGCGCTTTGGTGCAAGAAACGCAAGTTTCGTTGCAAAAGCGGCGTTTTGGTGCACGAAACGCACGTTTAGAGTCAAAACTGTGCAAAAGCAACGTTTTGGTGAACGAAGCGCACGTTTAGCGTCAA
The DNA here is from genome assembly GCA_943735885.1 of Stelis phaeoptera. NCBI lineage: Eukaryota > Metazoa > Arthropoda > Insecta > Hymenoptera > Megachilidae > Stelis > Stelis phaeoptera. The sequence continues at coordinate 558,713 of CALSEM010000035.1, forward strand.
AACTGTACAAAAGCAGCGTTTTTGTTGCACGAAACGCACGTTCAGCGTCAAAACTGTGCAAAAGCAGCCTATTGATGCACAAAACGCACGTTTCGTTGCAAAAGCGGCGTTTTGGTGCACGAAACGCACGTTTAGCGTCAAAACTGTGCAAAAGCAGCGTTTTGTTGCACGGAACGCACGTTTCGTTGCAAAAGCGGCGTTTTGGTGCACGAAACGCACATTGAGCGTCAAAACTGTGCAAAAGCAGCGTTTTCGTGTACGAAAAGCACGTTTAGCGTCAAAACTATGCAAAAGCAGCGTTTTGGTGAATGAAACGCACGTTAAACCTCAAAACTGTGCAAAAGCAGCGTTTTGGAGAACGAAATGCACGTTTAGCGTCAAAACTGTGCAAAAGCAGCGTTTTGGTGCACGAAACGCACGTTTCGCGTCAAAACTGTGCAAAAGCAGCGTTTTGGAGCACGAAACGCACGTTCAGCGTCAAAACGGTGCAAAAGCAGCGTTTTGGTGCACGAAACGCACGTTCAGCGTCAAAACTGTGCAAAAGCAGCGTTTTGTTGCACAAAACGCACGTTTCGTAGCAACAGCGGCGTTTTGGTGCACGAAACGCACGTTTAGCGTCAAAACTGTGCAAAAGCAGTGTTTTGGCGCACGAAACGCACGTTCAGCGTCAAAACTGTGCAAAAGCAGCGTATTGATTCACAAAACGCACGTTTCGTTGCAAGAGCGGCGTTTTGGGGCACGAGACTCACGTTTAGAGTCAAAACTGTGCAAAAGCAGGGTTTTGGTGCACGAAACACTCGTTTAGCGTCAAAACTGTGCAAAAGCAGCGTTTTGGTGCACAAAACGCACGTTTCGTAGCAAAAGCGGCGTTTTGGTGCACGAAATGCACGTTTAGCGTCAAAACTGTGCAAAAGCAGGGTTTTGGTGCACGAAACGCTCGTTTAGCGTCAAAACTGTGCAAAAGCAGAGTTTTGGTGCACGAAACGCACGTTTAGCGTCAAAACTGTGCAAATGCAACGTCTTGGTGCACGAAACGCACGTTCAGCGTCAAAACCGTGCAAAAGCAGCGTTTTGTTGCACAAAACGCACGTTTCGTTGCAAAAGCGGCGTTTTGGTGCACGAAACGCACGTTTAGCGTCAAAACTGTCCAAAAGCAGCGTTTTGGTGAACGAAACGCACGTTTAGCGTCAAAACTGTGCAAAAGCATCGTTTCGGTGCACGGAACGCACGTTTCGTTGCAACAGCGGCGTTTTGGTGCACGAAACGCACACTGAGCGTTAAAACTGTGCAAAACCAGCGTTTTGGTGCACGAAACGGACGTTTAGCGTCAAAACTGTGCAAAAGCAACGTTTTGGTGTACGAAACGCACGTTCAGCGTCAAAACTGTGCGAAAGCAGCGTTTTGTTGCACAAAACGCACGTTTCGTTGCAACAGCGGCGTTTTAGTGCACGAAACGCACACTGAGCGTCAAAACTGAGCAAAAGCAGCGTTTTGGTGCACGAAACGCACGTTCAGCGTCAAAACTGTGCAAAAGCAGCGTTTTGTTGCACAAAACGCACGTTTCGTTGCAACAGCGGCGTTTTGGTGCACGAAACGCACGTTTAGCGTCAAAACTGTCCAAAACCAGCGTTGTGGTGAACGAAACGCACGTTTAGCGTCAAAACTGTGCAAAAGCATCGTTTCGGTGCACGGAACGCACGTTCAGCGTCAAAACTGTGCAAAAGCAGCGTATGGATGCACAAAACGAACGTTTCGTTGCAACAGCGGCGTTTTAGTGCACGAAACGCACACTGAGCGTCAAAACTGAGCAAAAGCAGCGTTTTGGTGCACGAAACGCACGTTCAGCGTCAAAACTGTGCAAAAGCAGCGTTTTGTTGCACAAAACGCACGTTTCGTTGCAACAGCGGCGTTTTGGCGCACGAAACGCACGTTCAGCGTCAAAACTGTGCAAAAGCAGCGTATTGATGCACAAAACGCACGTTTCGTTGCAACAGCGGCGTTTTGGTGCACGAAACGCACGTTTAGCGTCAAAACTGTGCAAAAGCAGTGTTTTGGCGCACGAAACGCACGTTCAGCGTCAAAACTGTGCAAAAGCAGCGTATTGATGCACAAAACGCACGTTTCGTTGCAAAAGCGGCGTTTTGGGGCACGAGACTCACGTTTAGCGTCAAAACTGTGCAAAAGCAGGGTTTTGGTGCACGAAACGCTCGTATAGCGTCAAAACTGTGCTAAAGCAGCGTTTTGGTGCACAAAACGCACGTTTCGTTGCAAAAGCGGCGTTTTGGTGCACGAAACGCACGTTTAGCGTCAAAACTGTCCAAAACCAGCGTTTTGGTGAACGAAACGCACGTTTAGCGTCAAAACTGTGCAAAAGCATCGTTTCGGTGCACGGAACGCACGTTTCGTTGCAACAGCGGCGTTTTGGTGCACGAAACGCACACTGAGCGTCAAAACTGTGCAAAACCAGCGTTTTGGTGCACGAAACGGACGTTTAGCGTCAAAACTGTGCAAAAGCAACGTTTTGGTGTACGAAATGCACGTTCAGCGTCAAAACTGTGCAAAAGCAGCGTTTTGTTGCACAAAACATACATTTCGTTGCAAAAGCAGCGTTTTGGTCCACGAAACGCACGTTTAGCGTCATAACTGTGCAAAAGCAGCGTTTCGGTGCACGGAACGCACGTTTCGTTGCAAAATCGGCGTTATGGTGCACGAAACGCACATTGAGCGTCAAAACTGTGGAAAAGCAGCGTTTTGGTGTACGAAACGCACGTTTAGCGTCAAAACTGTGCAAAAGCAGCGTTTTGGTTAACGAAACGCACGTTTAGCGTCAAAACTGTGCAAAAGCAGCGTTTTGGTGAATGAAACGCACGTTAAACCTCAAAACTTTGCAAAAGCAGCGTTTTGGAGAACGAAATGCACGTTTAGCGTCAAAACGGTGCAAAAGCAGCGTTTTGGTGCACGAAACGCACGTTCAGCGTCAAAACTGTGCAAAAGCAGCGTTTTGTTGCACAAAACGCACGTTTCGTCGCAACAGCGGCGTTTTGGTGCACGAAACGCACGTTTCGTCGCAACAGCGGCGTTTTGGTGCACGAAACGCACGTTTAGCGTCAAAACTGTGCAAAAGCAGTGTTTTGGCGCACGAAACGCACGTTCAGCGTCAAAACTGTGCAAAAGCAGCGTATTGATGCACAAAACGCACGTTTCGTTGCAAGAGCGGCGTTTTGGGGCACGAGACTCACGTTTAGCGTCAAAACTGTGCAAAAGCAGGGTTTCGGTGCACGAAACGCTCGTTTAGCGTCAAAACTGTGCAAAAGCTGCGTTTTGGTGCACGAAACGCAAGTTTCGTTGCAAAAGCGGCGTTTTGGTGCACGAAACGCACGTTTAGCGTCAAAACTGTGCAAAAGCAACGTTTTGGTGAACGAAACGCACGTTTAGCGTCAAAACTGTACAAAAGCAGCGTTTTTGTTGCACGAAACGCACGTTTAGTGTCAAAACTGTGCAAAAGCAGCGTTTTGGTGCTCGAAACGCTCGTTTAGCGTCAAAACTGTGCAAAAGCAGTGTTTTGGCGCACGAAACGCACGTTCAGCGTCAAAACTGTGCAAAAGCAGCGTATTGATGCACAAAACGCACGTTTCGTTGCAAAAGCGGCGTTTTGGGGCACGAGAGGAACGTTGAGCGTCAAAACTGTGCAAAAGCAGGGTTTTGGTGCACGAAACGCTCGTTTAGCGTCAAAACTGTGCAAAAGCAGCGTTTTGGTGCACGAAACGCACGTTTCGTTGCAAAAGCGGCGTTTTGGGGCACGAGACTCACGTTTAGCGTCAAAACTGTGCAAAAGCAGGGTTTTGGTGCACGAAACGCTCGTTTAGCGTCAAAACTGTGCAAAAGCAGCGTTTTGGTGAACGAAACGCACGTTTAGCGTCAAAACTGTGCAAAAGCAGCGTTTTGGTGCACAAAACGCACGTTTCGTTGCAAAAGCGGCGTTTTGGTGCACCAAATGCACGTTTAGCGTCAAAACTGTGCAAAAGCAGGGTTTTGGTGCACGAAACGCTCGTTTAGCGTCAAAACTGTGCAAAAGCAGAGTTTTGGAGCACGAAACGCACGTTTAGCGTCAAAACTGTGCAAAAGCAGCGCTTTGGTGCACGAAACGCACGTTTCGTTGCAACAGCGGCGTTTTGGTGCACGAAACGCACGTTTAGCGTCAAAACTGTCCAAAACCAGCGTTTGGTGAACGAAACGCACGTTTAGCGTCAAAACTGTGCAAAAGCATCGTTTCGGTGCACGGAACGCACGTTTCGTTGCAACAGCGGCGTTTGGGTGCACGAAACGCACACTGAGCGTCAAAACTGAGCAAAAGCAGCGTTTTGGTGCACGAAACGCACGTTCAGCGTCAAAACGGTGCAAAAGCAGCGTTTTGGTGCACAAAACGCACGTTCAACGTCAAAACTGTGCAAAAGCAGCGTTTTGTTGCACAAAACGCACGTTTCGTTGCAACAGCGGCGTTTTGGTGCACGAAACGCACGTTTAGCGTCAAAACTGTGCAAAAGCAGCGTTTCGGTGCACGGAACGCACGTTTCGTTGCAAAATCGGCGTTATGGTGCACGAAACGCACTTTGAGCGTCAAAACTGTGGAAAAGCAGCGTTTTGGTGTACGAAACGCACGTTTAGCGTCAAAACTGTGCAAAAGCAGCGTTTTGGTGAACGAAACGCACGTTTAGCGACAAAACTGTGCAAAAGCAGCGCTTTGGTGCAAGAAACGCAAGTTTCGTTGCAAAAGCGGCGTTTTGGTGCACGAAACGCACGTTTAGCGTCAAAACTGTGCAAAAGCAACGTTTTGGTGAACGAAGCGCACGTTGAGCGTCAAAACTGTACAAAAGCAGCGTTTTTGTTGCACGAAACGCACGTTCAGCGTCAAAACTGTGCAAAAGCAGCGTATTGATGCACAAAACGCACGTTTCGTTGCAAAAGCGGCGTTTTGGTGCACGAAACGCACGTTTAGCGTCAAAACTGTGCAAAAGCAGCGTTTTGGTGAATGAAACGCACGTTAAACCTCAAAACTTTGCAAAAGCAGCGTTTTGGAGAACGAAATGCACGTTTAGCGTCAAAACTGTGCAAAAGCAGCGTTTGGGTGCACGAAACGCACGTTTAGCGTCAAAACTGTGCAAAAGCAGCGTTTTGGAGCACGAAACGCACGTTTAGCGTCAAAACGGTGCAAAAGCAGCGTTTTGGTGCACGAAACGCACGTTCAGCGTCAAAACTGTGCAAAAGCAGCGTTTTGTTGCACAAAACGCACGTTTCGTTGCAACAGCGGCGTTTTGGTGCACGAAACGCACGTTTAGCGTCAAAACTGTGCAAAAGCAGTGTTTTGGCGCACGAAACGCACGTTCAGCGTCAAAACTGTGCAAAAGCAGCGTATTGATGCACAAAACGCACGTTTCGTTGCAAGAGCGGCGTTTTGGGGCACGAGACTCACGTTTAGCGTCAAAACTGTGCAAAAGCAACGTTTTGGTGAACGAAACGCACGTTTAGCGTCAAAACTGTACAAAAGCAGCGTTTTTGTTGCACGAAACGCACGTTTAGTGTCAAAACTGTGCAAAAGCAGCGTTTTGGTGCACGAAACGCTCGTTTAGCGTCAAAACTGTGCAAAAGCAGCGTTTTGGTGCACGAAACGCAAGTTTCGTTGCAAAAGCGGCGTTTTGGTGCACGAAACGCACGTTTAGCGTCAAAACTGTGCAAAAGCAACGTTTTGGTGAACGAAACGCACGTTTAGCGTCAAAACTGTACAAAAGCAGCGTTTTTGTTGCACGAAACGCACGTTTAGTGTCAAAACTGTGCAAAAGCAGCGTTTTGGTGCACGAAACGCTCGTTTAGCGTCAAAACTGTGCAAAAGCAGTGTTTTGGCGCACGAAACGCACGTTCAGCGTCAAAACTGTGCAAAAGCAGCGTATTGATGCACAAAACGCACGTTTCGTTGCAAAAGCGGCGTTTTGGGGCACGAGACGCACGTTTAGCGTCAAAACTGTGCAAAAGCAGGGTTTTGGTGCACGAAACGCTCGTTTAGCGTCAAAACTGTGCAAAAGCAGCGTTTTGGTGCACGAAACGCACGTTTCGTTGCAAAAGCGGCGTTTTGGGGCACGAGACTCACGTTTAGCGTCAAAACTGTGCAAAAGCAGGGTTTTGGTGCACGAAACGCTCGTTTAGCGTCAAAACTGTGCAAAAGCAGCGTTTTGGTGCACAAAACGCACGTTCAACGTCAAAACTGTGCAAAAGCAGCGTTTTGTTGCACAAAACGCACGTTTCGTTGCAACAGCGGCGTTTTGGTGCACGAAACGCACGTTTAGCGTCAAAACTGTGCAAAAGAAGCGTTTCGGTGCACGGAACACACGTTTCGTTGCAAAATCGGCGTTATGGTGCACGAAACGCACATTGAGCGTCAAAACTGTGCAAAAGCAGGGTTTTGGTGCACGAAACGCTCGTTTAGCGTCAAAACTGTGCAAAAGCAGCGTTTTGGTCCACGAAACGCACGTTTAGCGTCATAACTGTGCAAAAGCAGCGTTTCGGTGCACGGAACGCACGTTTCGTTGCAAAATCGGCGTTATGGTGCACGAAACGCACATTGAGCGTCAAAACTGTGGAAAAGCAGCGTTTTGGTGTACGAAACGCACGTTTAGCGTCAAAACTGTGCAAAAGCAGCGTTTTGGTTAACGAAACGCACGTTTAGCGTCAAAACTGTGCAAAAGCAGCGTTTTGGTGAATGAAACGCACGTTAAACCTCAAAACTTTGCAAAAGCAGCGTTTTGGAGAACGAAATGCACGTTTAGCGTCAAAACGGTGCAAAAGCAGCGTTTTGGTGCACGAAACGCACGTTCAGCGTCAAAACTGTGCAAAAGCAGCGTTTTGTTGCACAAAACGCACGTTTCGTCGCAACAGCGGCGTTTTGGTGCACGAAACGCACGTTTCGTCGCAACAGCGGCGTTTTGGTGCACGAAACGCACGTTTAGCGTCAAAACTGTGCAAAAGCAGTGTTTTGGCGCACGAAACGCACGTTCAGCGTCAAAACTGTGCAAAAGCAGCGTATTGATGCACAAAACGCACGTTTCGTTGCAAGAGCGGCGTTTTGGGGCACGAGACTCACGTTTAGCGTCAAAACTGTGCAAAAGCAGGGTTTCGGTGCACGAAACGCTCGTTTAGCGTCAAAACTGTGCAAAAGCTGCGTTTTGGTGCACGAAACGCAAGTTTCGTTGCAAAAGCGGCGTTTTGGTGCACGAAACGCACGTTTAGCGTCAAAACTGTGCAAAAGCAACGTTTTGGTGAACGAAACGCACGTTTAGCGTCAAAACTGTACAAAAGCAGCGTTTTTGTTGCACGAAACGCACGTTTAGTGTCAAAACTGTGCAAAAGCAGCGTTTTGGTGCTCGAAACGCTCGTTTAGCGTCAAAACTGTGCAAAAGCAGTGTTTTGGCGCACGAAACGCACGTTCAGCGTCAAAACTGTGCAAAAGCAGCGTATTGATGCACAAAACGCACGTTTCGTTGCAAAAGCGGCGTTTTGGGGCACGAGAGGAACGTTGAGCGTCAAAACTGTGCAAAAGCAGGGTTTTGGTGCACGAAACGCTCGTTTAGCGTCAAAACTGTGCAAAAGCAGCGTTTTGGTGCACGAAACGCACGTTTCGTTGCAAAAGCGGCGTTTTGGGGCACGAGACTCACGTTTAGCGTCAAAACTGTGCAAAAGCAGGGTTTTGGTGCACGAAACGCTCGTTTAGCGTCAAAACTGTGCAAAAGCAGCGTTTTGGTGAACGAAACGCACGTTTAGCGTCAAAACTGTGCAAAAGCAGCGTTTTGGTGCACAAAACGCACGTTTCGTTGCAAAAGCGGCGTTTTGGTGCACGAAATGCACGTTTAGCGTCAAAACTGTGCAAAAGCAGGGTTTTGGTGCACGAAACGCTCGTTTAGCGTCAAAACTGTGCAAAAGCAGAGTTTTGGAGCACGAAACGCACGTTTAGCGTCAAAACTGTGCAAAAGCAGCGCTTTGGTGCACGAAACGCACGTTTCGTTGCAACAGCGGCGTTTTGGTGCACGAAACGCACGTTTAGCGTCAAAACTGTCCAAAACCAGCGTTTGGTGAACGAAACGCACGTTTAGCGTCAAAACTGTGCAAAAGCATCGTTTCGGTGCACGGAACGCACGTTTCGTTGCAACAGCGGCGTTTGGGTGCACGAAACGCACACTGAGCGTCAAAACTGAGCAAAAGCAGCGTTTTGGTGCACGAAACGCACGTTCAGCGTCAAAACGGTGCAAAAGCAGCGTTTTGGTGCACAAAACGCACGTTCAACGTCAAAACTGTGCAAAAGCAGCGTTTTGTTGCACAAAACGCACGTTTCGTTGCAACAGCGGCGTTTTGGTGCACGAAACGCACGTTTAGCGTCAAAACTGTGCAAAAGCAGCGTTTCGGTGCACGGAACGCACGTTTCGTTGCAAAATCGGCGTTATGGTGCACGAAACGCACTTTGAGCGTCAAAACTGTGGAAAAGCAGCGTTTTGGTGTACGAAACGCACGTTTAGCGTCAAAACTGTGCAAAAGCAGCGTTTTGGTGAACGAAACGCACGTTTAGCGACAAAACTGTGCAAAAGCAGCGCTTTGGTGCAAGAAACGCAAGTTTCGTTGCAAAAGCGGCGTTTTGGTGCACGAAACGCACGTTTAGCGTCAAAACTGTGCAAAAGCAACGTTTTGGTGAACGAAGCGCACGTTGAGCGTCAAAACTGTACAAAAGCAGCGTTTTTGTTGCACGAAACGCACGTTCAGCGTCAAAACTGTGCAAAAGCAGCGTATTGATGCACAAAACGCACGTTTCGTTGCAAAAGCGGCGTTTTGGTGCACGAAACGCACGTTTAGCGTCAAAACTGTGCAAAAGCAGCGTTTTGGTGAATGAAACGCACGTTAAACCTCAAAACTTTGCAAAAGCAGCGTTTTGGAGAACGAAATGCACGTTTAGCGTCAAAACTGTGCAAAAGCAGCGTTTGGGTGCACGAAACGCACGTTTAGCGTCAAAACTGTGCAAAAGCAGCGTTTTGGAGCACGAAACGCACGTTTAGCGTCAAAACGGTGCAAAAGCAGCGTTTTGGTGCACGAAACGCACGTTCAGCGTCAAAACTGTGCAAAAGCAGCGTTTTGTTGCACAAAACGCACGTTTCGTTGCAACAGCGGCGTTTTGGTGCACGAAACGCACGTTTAGCGTCAAAACTGTGCAAAAGCAGTGTTTTGGCGCACGAAACGCACGTTCAGCGTCAAAACTGTGCAAAAGCAGCGTTTTGTTGCACAAAACGCACGTTTCGTTGCAACAGCGGCGTTTTGGTGCACGAAACGCACGTTTAGCGTCAAAACTGTGCAAAAGCAGTGTTTTGGCGCACGAAACGCACGTTCAGCGTCAAAACTGTGCAAAAGCAGCGTATTGATGCACAAAACGCACGTTTCGTTGCAAGAGCGGCGTTTTGGGGCACGAGACTCACGTTTAGCGTCAAAACTGTGCAAAAGCAACGTTTTGGTGAACGAAACGCACGTTTAGCGTCAAAACTGTACAAAAGCAGCGTTTTTGTTGCACGAAACGCACGTTTAGTGTCAAAACTGTGCAAAAGCAGCGTTTTGGTGCACGAAACGCTCGTTTAGCGTCAAAACTGTGCAAAAGCAGCGTTTTGGTGCACGAAACGCAAGTTTCGTTGCAAAAGCGGCGTTTTGGTGCACGAAACGCACGTTTAGCGTCAAAACTGTGCAAAAGCAACGTTTTGGTGAACGAAACGCACGTTTAGCGTCAAAACTGTACAAAAGCAGCGTTTTTGTTGCACGAAACGCACGTTTAGTGTCAAAACTGTGCAAAAGCAGCGTTTTGGTGCACGAAACGCTCGTTTAGCGTCAAAACTGTGCAAAAGCAGTGTTTTGGCGCACGAAACGCACGTTCAGCGTCAAAACTGTGCAAAAGCAGCGTATTGATGCACAAAACGCACGTTTCGTTGCAAAAGCGGCGTTTTGGGGCACGAGACGCACGTTTAGCGTCAAAACTGTGCAAAAGCAGGGTTTTGGTGCACGAAACGCTCGTTTAGCGTCAAAACTGTGCAAAAGCAGCGTTTTGGTGCACGAAACGCACGTTTCGTTGCAAAAGCGGCGTTTTGGGGCACGAGACTCACGTTTAGCGTCAAAACTGTGCAAAAGCAGGGTTTTGGTGCACGAAACGCTCGTTTAGCGTCAAAACTGTGCAAAAGCAGCGTATTGATGCACAAAACGCACGTTTCGTTGCAAAAGCGGCGTTTTGGGGCACGAGACGCACGTTTAGCGTCAAAACTGTGCAAAAGCAGGGTTTTGGTGCACGAAACGCTCGTTTAGCGTCAAAACTGTGCAAAAGCAGCGTTTTGGTGCACGAAACGCACGTTTCGTTGCAAAAGCGGCGTTTTGGGGCACGAGACTCACGTTTAGCGTCAAAACTGTGCAAAAGCAGGGATTTGGTGCACGAAACGCTCGTTTAGCGTCAAAACTGTGCAAAAGCAGCGTTTTGGTGCACAAAACGCACGTTTCGTTGCAAAAGCGGCGTTTTGGTGCACGAAACGCACGTTTAGCGTCAAAACTGTGCAAAAGCAACGTTTTGGTGAACGAAGCGCACGTTGAGCGTCAAAACTGTACAAAAGCAGCGTTTTTGTTGCACGAAACGCACGTTCAGCGTCAAAACTGTGCAAAAGCAGCGTATTGATGCACAAAACGCACGTTTCGTTGCAAAAGCGGCGTTTTGGTGCACGAAACGCACGTTTAGCGTCAAAACTGTGCAAAAGCAGCGTTTTGGTGAATGAAACGCACGTTAAACCTCAAAACTTTGCAAAAGCAGCGTTTTGGAGAACGAAATGCACGTTTAGCGTCAAAACTGTGCAAAAGCAGCGTTTTGGAGCACGAAACGCACGTTTAGCGTCAAAACGGTGCAAAAGCAGCATTTTGGTGCACGAAACGCACGTTCAGCGTCAAAACTGTGCAAAAGCAGCGTTTTGTTGCACAAAACGCACGTTTCGTTGCAACAGCGGCGTTTTGGTGCACGAAACGCACGTTTAGCGTCAAAACTGTGCAAAAGCAGTGTTTTGGCGCACGAAACGCACGTTCATCGTCAAAACTGTGCAAAAGCAGCGTATTGATGCACAAAACGCACGTTTCGTTGCAAAAGCGGCGTTTTGGAGCACGAAATGCACGTTTAGCGTCAAAACTGTGCAAAAGCAGGGTTTTGGTGCACGAAACGCTCGTTTAGCGTCAAAACTGTGCAAAAGCAGAGTTCTGGTGCACGAAACGCACGTTTAGCGTCAAAACGGTGCAAAAGCAGCGTTTTGGTGCACAAAACGCACGTTCAACGTCAAAACTGTGCAAAAGCAGCGTTTTGTTGCATAAAACGCACGTTTCGTTACAACAGCGGCGTTTTGTTGCACGAAACGCACGTTTAGCGTCAAAACTGTGCAAAAGCATCGTTTCGGTGCACGGAACGCACGTTTCGTTGCAACAGCGGCGTTTTAGTGCACGAAACGCACACTGAGCGTCAAAACTGAGCAAAAGCAGCGTTTTGGTGCACGAAACGCACGTTCAGCGTCAAAACGGTGCAAAAGCAGCGTTTTGGTGCACAAAACGCACGTTCAACGTCAAAAGTGTGCAAAAGCAGGGTTTTGGTGCACGAAACGCTCGTTTAGCGTCAAAACTGTGCAAAAGCAGAGTTTTGGTGCAGGAAACGCACGTTTAGCGTCAAAACTGTGCAAAAGCAGCGCTTTGGTGCACGAAACGCACGTTCAGCGTCAAAACCGTGCAAAAGCAGCGTTTTGTTGCACAAAACGCACGTTTCGTTGCAACAGCGGCGTTTTGTTGCACGAAACGCACGTTTAGCGTCAAAACTGTGCAAAAGCAGCGTTTCGGTGCACGGAACGCACGTTTCGTTGCAAAATCGGCGTTATGGTGCACGAAACGCACATTGAGCGTCAAAACTGTGGAAAAGTAGCGTTTTGGTGTACGAAACGCACGTTTCGCGTCAAAACTGTGCAAAAGCAGCGTTTTGGTGAACGAAACGCACGTTTAGCGTCAAAACTGTGCAAAAGCAGCGCTTTGGTGCAAGAAACGCAAGTTTCGTTGCAAAAGCGGCGTTTTGGTGCACGAAACGCACGTTTAGCGTCAAAACTGTGCAAAAGCAACGTTTTGGTGAACGAAGCGCACGTTTAGCGTCAAAACTGTACAAAAGCAGCGTTTTTGTTGCACGAAACGCACGTTCAGCGTCAAAACCGTGCAAAAGCAGCGTTTTGTTGCACAAAACGCACGTTTCGTTGCAAAAGCGGCGTTTTGGTGCACGAAACGCACGTTTAGCGTCAAAACTGTCCAAAAGCAGCGTTTTGGTGAACGAAACGCACGTTTAGCGTCAAAACTTTGCAAAAGCATCGTTTCGGTGCACGGAACGCACGTTTCGTTGCAACAGCGGCGTTTTGGTGCACGAAACGCACACTGAGCGTCAAAACTGTGCAAAAGCAGCGTTTTGGTGCACGAAACGCACGTTCAGCGTCAAAACGGTGCAAAAGCAGCGTTTTGGTGCACAAAACGCACGTTCAACGTCAAAACTGTGCAAAAGCAGCGTTTTGTTGCACAAAACGCACGTTTCGTTGCAACAGCGGCGTTTTGTTGCACGAAACGCACGTTTAGCGTCAAAACTGTGCAAAAGCAGCGTTTCGGTGCACGGAACGCACGTTTCGTTGCAAAATCGGCGTTATGGTGCACGAAACGCACATTGAGCGTCAAAACTGTGGAAAAGTAGCGTTTTGGTGTACGAAACGCACGTTTCGCGTCAAAACTGTGCAAAAGCAGCGTTTTGGTGAACGAAACGCACGTTTAGCGTCAAAACTGTGCAAAAGCAACGTTTTGGTGAACGAAGCGCACGTTTAGCGTCAAAACTGTACAAAAGCAGCGTTTTTGTTGCACGAAACGCACGTTCAGCGTCAAAACTGTGCAAAAGCAGCGTATTGATGCACAAAACGCACGTTTCGTTGCAAAAGCGGCGTTTTGGTGCACGAAACGCACGTTCAGCGTCAAAACGGTGCAAAAGCAGCGTTTTGGTGCACAAAACGCACGTTCAACGTCAAAACTGTGCAAAAGCAGCGTTTTGTTGCACAAAACGCACGTTTCGTTACAACAGCGGCGTTTTGTTGCACGAAACGCACGTTTAGCGTCAAAACTGTGCAAAAGCAGCGTTTCGGTGCACGGAACGCACGTTTCGTTGCAAAATCGGCGTTATGGTGCACGAAACGCACATTGAGCGTCAAAACTGTGGAAAAGCAGCGTTTTGGTGTACGAAACGCACGTTTCGCGTCAAAACTGTGCAAAAGCAGCGTTTTGGTGAACGAAACGCACGTTTAGCGTCAAAACTGTGCAAAAGCAGCGCTTTGGTGCAAGAAACGCAAGTTTCGTTGCAAAAGCGGCGTTTTGGTGCACGAAACGCACGTTTAGCGTCAAAACTGTGCGAAAGCAACGTTTTGGTGAACGAAGCGCACGTTTAGCGTCAAAACTGTACAAAAGCAGCGTTTTTGTTGCACGAAACGCACGTTCAGCGTCAAAACTGTGCAAAAGCAGCGTATTGATGCACAAAACGCACGTTTCGTTGCAAAAGCGGCGTTTTGGTGCACGAAACGCACGTTTAGCGTCAAAACTGTGCAAAAGCTGCGTTTTGTTGCACGGAACGCACGTTTCGTTGCAAAAGCGGCGTTTTGGTGCACGAAACGCACATTGAGCGTCAAAACTGTGCAAAAGCAGCGTTTTCGTGTACGAAAAGCACGTTTAGCGTCAAAACAGTGCAAAAGCAGCGTTTTGGTGAATGAAACGCACGTTAAACCTCAAAACTGTGCAACAGCAGCGTTTTGGAGAACGAAATGCACGTTTAGCGTCAAAACTGTGCAAAAGCAGCGTATTGATGCACAAAACGCACGTTCAGCGTCAAAACTGTGCAAAAGCAGCGTTTTGTTGCACAAAACGCACGTTTCGTTGCAACAGCGGCGATTTGGTGCACGAAACGCACGTTTAGCGTCAAAACTGTGCAAAAGCAGCGTTTTGGTGCACAAAACGCACGTTTCGTTGCAAAAGCGGCGTTTTGGTGCACGAAATGCACGTTTAGCGTCAAAACTGTGCAAAAGCAGGGTTTTGGTGCACGAAACGCTCGTTTAGCGTCAAAACTGTGCAAAAGCAGAGTTTTGGTGCACGAAACGCACGTTTAGCGTCAAAACTGTGCAAAAGCAGCGTTTTGGTGCACGAAACGCACGTTCAGCGTCAAAACCGTGCAAAAGCAGCGTTTTGTTGCACAAAACGCACGATTCGTTGCAAAAGCGGAGTTTTGGTGCACGAAACGCACGTTTAGCGTCAAAACTGTCCAAAAGCAGCGTTTTGGTGAACGAAACGCACGTTTAGCGTCAAAACTGTGCAAAAGCAGCGTTTTGGTGCACGAAACGCACGTTTAGCGTCAAAACTGTGCAAAAGCAGCGTTTCGGTGCACGGAAGGCACGTTTCGTTGCAAAATCGGCGTTATGGTGCACGAAACGCACATTGAGCGTCAAAACTGTGGAAAAGAAGCGTTTTGTTGCACAAAACGCACATTTCGTTGCAAAAGCGGCGTTTTGGTCCACGAAACGCACGTTTAGCGTCAAAACTGTGCAAAAGCAGCGTTTTGGTGCACGAAACGCACGTTTAGCGTCAAAACTGTGCAAAAGCATCGTTTCTGTGCACGCAACGCACGTTTCGTTGCAACAGCGGCGTTTTAGTGCACGAAACGCACACTGAGCGTCAAAACTGAGCAAAAGCAGCGTTTTGGTGCACGAAACGCACGTTCAGCGTCAAAACTGTGCAAAAGCAGCGTTTTGTTGCACAAAACGCACGTTTCGTTGCAACAGCGGCGTTTTGGTGCACGAAACGCACGTTTAGCGTCAAAACTGTGCAAAAGCAGAGTTTTGGTGCACGAAACGCACGTTTAGCGTCAAAACTGTGCAAAAGCAGCGTTTGGGTGCACGAAACGCACGTTCAGCGTCAAAACCGTGCAAAAGCAGCGTTTTGTTGCACAAAACGCACGTTTCGTTGCAAAAGCGGCGTTTTGGTGCACGAAACGCACGTTTAGCGTCAAAACTGTCCAAAAGCAGCGTTTTGGTGTACGAAACGCACGTTTAGCGTCAAAACTGTGCAAAAGCAGCGCTTTGGTGCAAGAAACGCAAGTTTCGTTGCAAAAACGGCGTTTTGGTGCACGAAACGCACGTTTAGCGTCAAAACTGTGCAAAAGCAACGTTTTGGTGAACGAAACGCACGTTTAGCGTCAAAACTGAGCAAAAGCAGCGTTTTGGTGCACGAAACGCACGTTCAGCGTCAAAACTGTGCAAAAGCAGCGTTTTGTTGCACAAAACGCACATTTCGTTGCAAAAGCGGCGTTTTGGTCCACGAAACGCACGTTTAGCGTCAAAACTGTGCAAAAGCAGCGTTTTGGTGCACGAAACGCACGTTTAGCGTCAAAACTGTGCAAAAGCATCGTTTCTGTGCACGCAACGCGCGTTTCGTTGCAACAGCGGCGTTTTAGTGCACGAAACGCACACTGAGCGTCAAAACTGAGCAAAAGCAGCGTTTTGGTGCACGAAACGCACGTTCAGCGTCAAAACTGTGCAAAAGCAGCGTTTTGTTGCACAAAACGCACGTTTCGTTGCAACAGCGGCGTTTTGGTGCACGAAACGCACGTTTAGCGTCAAAACTGTGCAAAAGCAGAGTTTTGGTGCACGAAACGCACGTTTAGCGTCAAAACTGTGCAAAAGCAGCGTTTGGGTGCACGAAACGCACGTTCAGCGTCAAAACCGTGCAAAAGCAGCGTTTTGTTGCACAGAACGCACGTTTCGTTGCAAAAGCGGCGTTTTGGTGCACGAAACGCACGTTTAGCGTCAAAACTGTCCAAAAGCAGCGTTTTGGTGAGCGAAACGCACGTTTAGCGTCAAAACTGTGCAAAAGCAGCGCTTTGGTGCAAGAAACGCAAGTTTCGTTGCAAAAGCGGCGTTTTGGTGCACGAAACGCACGTTTAGCGTCAAAACTGTGCAAAAGCAACGTTTTGGTGAACGAAACGCACGTTTAGCGTCAAAACTGAGCAAAAGCAGCGTTTTGGTGCACGAAACGCACGTTCAGCGTCAAAACTGTGCAAAAGCAGCGTTTTGTTGCACAAAACGCACATTTCGTTGCAAAAGCGGCGTTTTGGTCCACGAAACGCACGTTAAGCGTCAAAACTGTGCAAAAGCAGCGTTTTGGTGCACGAAACGCACGTTTAGCGTCAAAACTGTGCAAAAGCAGCGTTTCGGTGCACGGAACGCACGTTTCATTGCAAAATCGGCGTTATGGTGCACGAAACGCACATTGAGCGTCAAAACTGTGGAAAAGCAGCGTTTTGGTGTACGAAACGCACGTTTAGCGTCAAAACTGTGCAAAAGCAGCGGTTTGGTGAACGAAACGCACGTTTAGCGTCAAAACTGTGCAAAAGCAGCGCTTTGGTGCAAGAAACGCAAGTTTCGTTGCAAAAGCGGCGTTTTGGTGCACGAAACGCACGTTTAGCGTCAAAACTGTGCAAAAGCAACGTTTTGGTGAACGAAACGCACGTTTAGCGTCAAAACTGTACAAAAGCAGCGTTTTTGTTGCACGAAACGCACGTTTAGCGTCAAAACTGTGCAAAAGCAGCGTTTTGGTGCACGAAACGCAAGTTTCGTTGCAAAAGCGGCGTTTTGGTGCACGAAACGCACGTTTAGCGTCAAAACTGTGCAAAAGCAACGTTTTGGTGAACGAAACGCACGTTTAGCGTCAAAACTGCACAAAAGCAGCGTTTTGGTGCACGAAACGCACATTGAGCGTCAAAACTGTGGAAAAGCAGCGTTTTGGTGTACGAAACGCACGTTTAGCGTCAAAACTGTGCAAAAGCAGCGGTTTGGTGAACGAAACGCACGTTTAGCGTCAAAACTGTGCAAAAGCAGCGCTTTGGTGCAAGAAACGCAAGTTTCGTTGCAAAAGCGGCGTTTTGGTGCACGAAACGCACGTTTAGCGTCAAAACTGTGCAAAAGCAACGTTTTGGTGAACGAAACGCACGTTTAGCGTCAAAACTGTACAAAAGCAGCGTTTTTGTTGCACGAAACGCACGTTTAGCGTCAAAACTGTGCAAAAGCAGCGTTTTGGTGCACGAAACGCAAGTTTCGTTGCAAAAGCGGCGTTTTGGTGCACGAAACGCACGTTTAGCGTCAAAACTGTGCAAAAGCAACGTTTTGGTGAACGAAACGCACGTTTAGCGTCAAAACTGCACAAAAGCAGCGTTTTGGTGCACGAAACGCACATTGAGCGTCAAAACTGTGCAAAAGCAGCGTTTTGGTGTACGAAACGCACGTTTAGCGTCAAAACTGTGCAAAAGCAGCGTTTTGGTGCACGAAACGCACGTTTCGTTGCAAAAGCGGCGTTTTGGTGCACGAAACGCACGTTTAGCGTCAAAACTGTCCAAAAGCAGCTTTTTGGTGGACGAAACGCACGTTTAGCGTCAAAACTGTGCAAAAGCAGCGTTTTGGTGCACGGAACGCACGTTTCGTTGCAAAATCGGCGTTTTGGTGCACGAAACGCACACTGAGCGTCAAAACTGTGCAGAAGCATCGTTTTGGTGAACGAAATGCACGTTTAGCGTCAAAACTGTGCAAAAGCAGCGTTTTGGTGTACGAAACGCACGTTTAGCGTCAAAACTGTGCAAAAGCAGCGTTTTGGTGCACGAAACGCACGTTTAGCGTCAAAACTGTGCAAAAGCAGCGTTTTGGAGCACGAAACGCACGTTTAGCGTCAAAACGGTGCAAAAGCAGCGTTTTGGTGCACGAAACGCACGTTCAGCGTCAAAACTGTGCAAAAGCAGCGTTTTGTTGCACAAAACGCACGTTTCGTTGCAACAGCGGCGTTTTGGTGCACGAAACGCACGTTTAGCGTCAAAACTGTGCAAAAGCAGTGTTTTGGCGCACGAAACGCACGTTCAGCGTCAAAACTGTGCAAAAGCAGCGTATTGATGCACAAAACGCACGTTTCGTTGCAAGAGCGGCGTTTTGGGGCACGAGACTCACGTTTAGCGTCAAAACTGTGCAAAAGCAGGGTTTTGGTGCACGAAACGCTCGTTTAGCGTCAAAACTGTGCAAAAGCAGCGTTTTGGTGCACAAAACGCACGTTTCGTTGCAAAAGCGGCGTTTTGGTGCACGAAATGCACGTTTAGCGTCAAAACTGTGCAAAAGCAGGGTTTTGGTGCACGAAACGCTCGTTTAGCGTCAAAACTGTGCAAAAGCAGAGTTTTGGTGCACGAAACGCACGTTTAGCGTCAAAACTGTGCAAAAGCAGCGTTCTGGTGCACGAAACGCACGTTCAGCGTCAAAACCGTGCAAAAGCAGCGTTTTGTTGCACAAAACGCACGATTCGTTGCAAAAGCGGGGTTTTGGTGCACGAAACGCACGTTTAGCGTCAAAACTGTCCAAAAGCAGCGTTTTGGTGAACGAAACGCACGTTTAGCGTCAAAACTGTGCAAAAGCAGCGTTTTGGTGCACGAAACGCACGTTTAGCGTCAAAACTGTGCAAAAGCAGCGTTTCCGTGCACGGAACGCACGTTTCGTTGCAAAATCGGCGTTATGGTGCACGAAACGCACATTGAGCGTCAAAACTGTGGAAAAGCAGCGTTTTGTTGCACAAAACGCACATTTCGTTGCAAAAGCGGCGTTTTGGTCCACGAAACGCACGTTTAGCGTCAAAACTGTGCAAAAGCAGCGTTTTGGTGCACGAAACGCACGTTTAGCGTCAAAACTGTGCAAAAGCATCGTTTCTGTGCACGCAACGCACGTTTCGTTGCAACAGCGGCGTTTTAGTGCACGAAACGCACACTGAGCGTCAAAACTGAGCAAAAGCAGCGTTTTGGTGCACGAAACGCACGTTCAGCGTCAAAACTGTGCAAAAGCAGCGTTTTGTTGCACAAAACGCACGTTTCGTTGCAACAGCGGCGTTTTGGTGCACGAAACGCACGTTTAGCGTCAAAACTGTGCAAAAGCAGGGTTTTGGTGCACGAAACGCTCGTTTAGCGTCAAAACTGTGCAAAAGCAGCGTTTTGGTGCACAAAACGCACGTTTCGTTGCAAAAGCGGCGTTTTGGTGCACGAAACGCACGTTTAGCGTCAAAACTGTGCAAAAGCAGCGTTTTGGTGAATGAAACGCACGTTAAACCTCAAAACTTTGCAAAAGCAGCGTTTTGGAGAACGAAATGCACGTTTAGCGTCAAAACTGTGCAAAAGCAGCGTTTGGGTGCACGAAACGCACGTTTATCGTCAAAACTGTGCAAAAGCAGCGTTTTGGAGCACGAAACGCACGTTTAGCGTCAAAACGGTGCAAAAGCAGCGTTTTGGTGCTCGAAACGCACGTTCAGCGTCAAAACTGTGCAAAAGCAGCGTTTTGTTGCACAAAACGCACGTTTCGTTGCAACAGCGGCGTTTTGGTGCACGAAACGCACGTTTAGCGTCAAAACTGTGCAAAAGCAGTGTTTTGGCGCACGAAACGCACGTTCAGCGTCAAAACTGTGCAAAAGCAGCGTATTGATGCACAAAACGCACGTTTCGTTGCAAGAGCGGCGTTTTGGGGCACGAGACTCACGTTTAGCGTCAATACTGTGCAAAAGCAACGTTTTGGTGAACGAAACGCACGTTTAGCGTCAAAACTGTACAAAAGCAGCGTTTTTGTTGCACGAAACGCACGTTTAGTGTCAAAACTGTGCAAAAGCAGCGTTTTGGTGCACGAAACGCTCGTTTAGCGTCAAAACTGTGCAAAAGCAGCGTTTTGGTGCACGAAACGCAAGTTTCGTTGCAAAAGCGGCGTTTTGGTGCACGAAACGCACGTTTAGCGTCAAAACTGTGCAAAAGCAACGTTTTGGTGAACGAAACGCACGTTTAGCGTCAAAACTGTACAAAAGCAGCGTTTTTGTTGCACGAAACGCACGTTTAGTGTCAAAACTGTGCAAAAGCAGCGTTTTGGTGCACGAAACGCTCGTTTAGCGTCAAAACTGTGCAAAAGCAGTGTTTTGGCGCACGAAACGCACGTTCAGCGTCAAAACTGTGCAAAAGCAGCGTATTGATGCACAAAACGCACGTTTCGTTGCAAAAGCGGCGTTTTGGGGCACGAGACGCACGTTTAGCGTCAAAACTGTGCAAAAGCAGGGTTTTGGTGCACGAAACGCTCGTTTAGCGTCAAAACTGTGCAAAAGCAGCGTTTTGGTGCACGAAACGCACGTTTCGTTGCAAAAGCGGCGTTTTGGGGCACGAGACTCACGTTTAGCGTCAAAACTGTGCAAAAGCAGGGTTTTGGTGCACGAAACGCTCGTTTAGCGTCAAAACTGTGCAAAAGCAGCGTTTTGGTGCACAAAACGCACGTTTCGTTGCAAAAGCGGCGTTTTGGTGCACGAAACGCACGTTTAGCGTCAAAACTGTCCAAAACCAGCGTTTTGGTGAACGAAACGCACGTTTAGCGTCAAAACTGTGCAAAAGCAGCGTTTTGGTGCACAAAACGCACGTTTCGTTGCAAAAGCGGCGTTTTGGAGCACGAAATGCACGTTTAGCGTCAAAACTGTGCAAAAGCAGGGTTTTGGTGCACGAAACGCTCGTTTAGCGTCAAAACTGTGCAAAAGCAGAGTTTTGGTGCACGAAACGCACGTTTAGCGTCAAAACTGTGCAAAAGCAGCGCTTTGGTGCACGAAACGCACGTTCAGCGTCAAAACCGTGCAAAAGCAGCGTTTTGTTGCACAAAACGCACGTTTCGTTGCAAAAGCGGCGTTTTGGTGCACGAAACGCACGTTTAGCGTCAAAACTGTCCAAAAGCAGCGTTTTGGTGAACGAAACGCACGTTTAGCGTCAAAACTTTGCAAAAGCATCGTTTCGGTGCACGGAACGCACGTTTCGTTGCAACAGCGGCGTTTTGGTGCACGAAACGCACACTGAGCGTCAAAACTGTGCAAAAGCAGCGTTTTGGTGCACGAAACGCACGTTCAGCGTCAAAACGGTGCTAAAGCAGCGTTTTGGTGCACAAAACGCACGTTCAACGTCAAAACTGTGCAAAAGCAGCGTTTTGTTGCACAAAACGCACGTTTCGTTGCAACAGCGGCGTTTTGTTGCACGAAACGCACGTTTAGCGTCAAAACTGTGCAAAAGCAGCGTTTCGGTGCACGGAACGCACGTTTCGTTGCAAAATCGGCGTTATGGTGCACGAAACGCACATTGAGCGTCAAAACTGTGGAAAAGTAGCGTTTTGGTGTACGAAACGCACGTTTCGCGTCAAAACTGTGCAAAAGCAGCGTTTTGGTGAACGAAACGCACGTTTAGCGTCAAAACTGTGCAAAAGCAGCGCTTTGGTGCAAGAAACGCACGTTCAACGTCAAAACTGTGCAAAAGCAGCGTTTTGTTGCACAAAACGCACGTTTCGTTACAACAGCGGCGTTTTGTTGCACGAAACGCACGTTTAGCGTCAAAACTGTGCAAAAGCAGCGTTTCGGTGCACGGAACGCACGTTTCGTTGCAAAATCGGCGTTATGGTGCACGAAACGCACATTGAGCGGCAAAACAGTGCAAAAGCAGCGTTTTGGTGAATGAAACGCACGTTAAACCTCAAAACTGTGCAACAGCAGCGTTTTGGAGAACGAAATGCACGTTTAGCGTCAAAACTGTGCAAAAGCAGCGTATTGATGCACAAAACGCACGTTCAGCGTCAAAACTGTGCAAAAGCAGCGTTTTGTTGCACAAAACGCACGTTTCGTTGCAACAGCGGCGATTTGGTGCACGAAACGCACGTTTAGCGTCAAAACTGTGCAAAAGCAGCGTTTTGGTGCACAAAACGCACGTTTCGTTGCAAAAGCGGCGTTTTGGTGCACGAAATGCACGTTTAGCGTCAAAACTGTGCAAAAGCAGGGTTTTGGTGCACGAAACGCTCGTTTAGCGTCAAAACTGTGCAAAAGCAGAGTTTTGGTGCACGAAACGCACGTTTAGCGTCAAAACTGTGCAAAAGCAGCGTTTTGGTGCACGAAACGCACGTTCAGCATCAAAACCGTGCAAAAGCAGCGTTTTGTTGCACAAAACGCACGATTCGTTGCAAAAGCGGAGTTTTGGTGCACGAAACGCACGTTTAGCGTCAAAACTGTCCAAAAGCAGCGTTTTGGTGAACGAAACGCACGTTTAGCGTCAAAACTGTGCAAAAGCAGCGTTTTGGTGCACGAAACGCACGTTTAGCGTCAAAACTGTGCAAAAGCAGCGTTTCGGTGCACGGAACGCACGTTTCGTTGCAAAATCGGCGTTATGGTGCACGAAACGCACATTGAGCGTCAAAACTGTGGAAAAGCAGCGTTTTGTTGCACAAAACGCACATTTCGTTGCAAAAGCGGCGTTTTGGACCACGAAACGCACGTTTAGCGTCAAAACTGTGCAAAAGCAGCGTTTTGGTGCACGAAACGCACGTTTAGCGTCAAAACTGTGCAAAAGCATCGTTTCTGTGCACGCAACGCACGTTTCGTTGCAACAGCGGCGTTTTAGTGCACGAAACGCACACTGAGCGTCAAAACTGAGCAAAAGCAGCGTTTTGGTGCACGAAACGCACGTTCAGCGTCAAAACTGTGCAAAAGCAGCGTTTTGTTGCACAAAACGCACGTTTCGTTGCAACAGCGGCGTTTTGGTGCACGAAACGCACGTTTAGCGTCAAAACTGTGCAAAAGCAGAGTTTTGGTGCACGAAACGCACGTTTAGCGTCAAAACTGTGCAAAAGCAGCGTTTGGGTGCACGAAACGCACGTTCAGCGTCAAAACCGTGCAAAAGCAGCGTTTTGTTGCACAAAACGCACGTTTCGTTGCAAAAGCGGCGTTTTGGTGCACGAAACGCACGTTTAGCGTCAAAACTGTCCAAAAGCAGCGTTTTGGTGAACGAAACGCACGTTTAGCGCCAAACTGTGCAAAAGCAGCGCTTTGGTGCAAGAAACGCAAGTTTCGTTGCAAAAGCGGCGTTTTGGTGCACGAAACGCACGTTTAGCGTCAAAACTGTGCAAAAGCAACGTTTTGGTGAACGAAACGCACGTTTAGCGTCAAAACTGAGCAAAAGCAGCGTTTTGGTGCACGAAACGCACGTTCAGCGTCAAAACTGTGCAAAAGCAGCGTTTTGTTGCACAAAACGCACATTTCGTTGCAAAAGCGGCGTTTTGGTCCACGAAACGCACGTTTAGCGTCAAAACTGTGCAAAAGCAGCGTTTTGTTGCACAAAACGCACGTTTCGTTGCAACAGCGGCGTTTTGGTGCACGAAACGCACGTTTAGCGTCAAAACTGTGCAAAAGCAGAGTTTTGGTGCACGAAACGCACGTTTAGCGTCAAAACTGTGCAAAAGCAGCGTTTGGGTGCACGAAACGCACGTTCAGCGTCAAAACCGTGCAAAAGCAGCGTTTTGTTGCACAAAACGCACGTTTCGTTGCAAAAGCGGCGTTTTGGTGCACGAAACGCACGTTTAGCGTCAAAACTGTGCAAAAGCAGCGCTTTGGTGCAAGAAACGCAAGTTTCGTTGCAAAAGCGGCGTTTTGGTGCACGAAACGCACGTTTAGCGTCAAAACTGTGCAAAAGCAACGTTTTGGTGAACGAAACGCACGTTTAGCGTCAAAACTGAGCAAAAGCAGCGTTTTGGTGCACGAAACGCACGTTCAGCGTCAAAACTGTGCAAAAGCAGCGTTTTGTTGCACAAAACGCACATTTCGTTGCAAAAGCGGCGTTTTGGTCCACGAAACGCACGTTAAGCGTCAAAACTGTGCAAAAGCAGCGTTTTGGTGCACGAAACGCACGTTTAGCGTCAAAACTGTGCAAAAGCAGCGTTTCGGTGCACGGAACGCACGTTTCATTGCAAAATCGGCGTTATGGTGCACGAAACGCACATTGAGCGTCAAAACTGTGGAAAAGCAGCGTTTTGGTGTACGAAACGCACGTTTAGCGTCAAAACTGTGCAAAAGCGGCGTTTTGGTGCACGAAACGCACGTTTAGCGTCAAAACTGTGCAAAAGCAACGTTTTGTTGCACAAAACGCACGTTTCGTTGCAACAGCGGCGTTTTGGTGCACGAAACGCACGTTTAGCGTCAAAACTGTGCAAAAGCAGAGTTTTGGTGCACGAAACGCACGTTTAGCGTCAAAACTGTGCAAAAGCAGCGTTTGGGTGCACGAAACGCACGTTCAGCGTCAAAACCGTGCAAAAGCAGCGTTTTGTTGCACAAAACGCACGTTTCGTTGCAAAAGCGGCGTTTTGGTGCACGAAACGCACGTTTAGCGTCAAAACTGTCCAAAAGCAGCGTTTTGGTGAACGAAACGCACGTTTAGCGCCAAACTGTGCAAAAGCAGCGCTTTGGTGCAAGAAACGCAAGTTTCGTTGCAAAAGCGGCGTTTTGGTGCACGAAACGCACGTTTAGCGTCAAAACTGTGCAAAAGCAACGTTTTGGTGAACGAAACGCACGTTTAGCGTCAAAACTGAGCAAAAGCAGCGTTTTGGTGCACGAAACGCACGTTCAGCGTCAAAACTGTGCAAAAGCAGCGTTTTGTTGCACAAAACGCACATTTCGTTGCAAAAGCGGCGTTTTGGTCCACGAAACGCACGTTTAGCGTCAAAACTGTGCAAAAGCAGCGTTTTGTTGCACAAAACGCACGTTTCGTTGCAACAGCGGCGTTTTGGTGCACGAAACGCACGTTTAGCGTCAAAACTGTGCAAAAGCAGAGTTTTGGTGCACGAAACGCACGTTTAGCGTCAAAACTGTGCAAAAGCAGCGTTTGGGTGCACGAAACGCACGTTCAGCGTCAAAACCGTGCAAAAGCAGCGTTTTGTTGCACAAAACGCACGTTTCGTTGCAAAAGCGGCGTTTTGGTGCACGAAACGCACGTTTAGCGTCAAAACTGTGCAAAAGCAGCGCTTTGGTGCAAGAAACGCAAGTTTCGTTGCAAAAGCGGCGTTTTGGTGCACGAAACGCACGTTTAGCGTCAAAACTGTGCAAAAGCAACGTTTTGGTGAACGAAACGCACGTTTAGCGTCAAAACTGAGCAAAAGCAGCGTTTTGGTGCACGAAACGCACGTTCAGCGTCAAAACTGTGCAAAAGCAGCGTTTTGTTGCACAAAACGCACATTTCGTTGCAAAAGCGGCGTTTTGGTCCACGAAACGCACGTTAAGCGTCAAAACTGTGCAAAAGCAGCGTTTTGGTGCACGAAACGCACGTTTAGCGTCAAAACTGTGCAAAAGCAGCGTTTCGGTGCACGGAACGCACGTTTCATTGCAAAATCGGCGTTATGGTGCACGAAACGCACATTGAGCGTCAAAACTGTGGAAAAGCAGCGTTTTGGTGTACGAAACGCACGTTTAGCGTCAAAACTGTGCAAAAGCGGCGTTTTGGTGCACGAAACGCACGTTTAGCGTCAAAACTGTGCAAAAGCAACGTTTTGGTGAACGAAACGCACGTTTAGCGTCAAAACTGTGCAAAAGCAACGTTTTGGTGAACGAAACGCACGTTTAGCGTCAAAACTGCACAAAAGCAGCGTTTTTGTTGCACGAAACGCACGTTTAGTGTCACAACTGTGCAAAAGCAGCGTTTTGGTGCACGAAACGCTCGTTTAGCGTCAAAACTGTGCAAAAGCAGTGTTTTGGCGCACGAAACGCACGTTCAGCGTCAAAACTGTGCAAAAGCAGCGTTTTTGGTGCACGAAACGCACGTTTAGCGTCAAAACTGTGCAAAAGCGGCGTTTTGTTGCACGGAACGCACGTTTCGTTGCAAAATCGGCGTTTTGGTGCACGAAACGCACATTGAGCGTCAAAACTGTGCAAAAGCAGCGTTTTGGTGTACGAAACGCACGTTTAGCGTCAAAACTGTGCAAAAGCAGCGTTTTGGTGCACGAAACGCACGTTTCGTTGCAAAAGCGGCGTTTTGGTGCACGAAACGCACGTTTAGCGTCAAAACTGTCTAAAAGCAGCTTTTTGGTGGACGAAACGCACGTTTAGCGTCAAAACTGTGCAAAAGCAGCGTTTTGGTGCACGGAACGCACGTTTCGTTGCAAAATCGGCGTTTTGGTGCACGAAACGCACATTGAGCGTCAAAACTGTGCAGAAGCATCGTTTTGGTGAACGAAATGCACGTTTAGCGTCAAAACTGTGCAAAAGCAGCGTTTTGGTGTACGAAACGCACGTTTAGCGTCAAAACTGTGCAAAAGCAGCGTTTTGGTGCACGAAACGCACGTTTAGCGTCAAAACTGTGCAAAAGCAGCGTTTTGGAGCACGAAACGCACGTTTAGCGTCAAAACGGTGCAAAAGCAGCGTTTTGGTGCACGAAACGCACGTTCAGCGTCAAAACTGTGCAAAAGCAGCGTTTTGTTGCACAAAACGCACGTTTCGTTGCAACAGCGGCGTTTTGGTGCACGAAACGCACGTTTAGCGTCAAAACTGTGCAAAAGCAGTGTTTTGGCGCACGAAACGCACGTTCAGCGTCAAAACTGTGCAAAAGCAGCGTATTGATGCACAAAACGCACGTTTCGTTGCAAGAGCGGCGTTTTGGGGCACGAGACTCACGTTTAGCGTCAAAACTGTGCAAAAGCAGGGTTTTGGTGCACGAAACGCTCGTTTAGCGTCAAAACTGTGCAAAAGCAGCGTTTTGGTGCACAAAACGCACGTTTCGTTGCAAAAGCGGCGTTTTGGTGCACGAAATGCACGTTTAGCGTCAAAACTGTGCAAAAGCAGGGTTTTGGTGCACGAAACGCACGTTTAGCGTCAAAACTGTGCAAAAGCAGAGTTTTGGTGCACGAAACGCACGTTTAGCGTCAAAACTGTGCAAAAGCAGCGTTTGGGTGCACGAAACGCACGTTCAGCGTCAAAACCGTGCAAAAGCAGCGTTTTGTTGCACAAAACGCACGTTTCGTTGCAAAAGCGGCGTTTTGGTGCACGAAACGCACGTTTAGCGTCAAAACTGTCCAAAAGCAGCGTTTTGGTGAACGAAACGCACGTTTAGCGCCAAACTGTGCAAAAGCAGCGCTTTGGTGCAAGAAACGCAAGTTTCGTTGCAAAAGCGGCGTTTTGGTGCACGAAACGCACGTTTAGCGTCAAAACTGTGCAAAAGCAACGTTTTGGTGAACGAAACGCACGTTTAGCGTCAAAACTGAGCAAAAGCAGCGTTTTGGTGCACGAAACGCACGTTCAGCGTCAAAACTGTGCAAAAGCAGCGTTTTGTTGCACAAAACGCACATTTCGTTGCAAAAGCGGCGTTTTGGTCCACGAAACGCACGTTTAGCGTCAAAACTGTGCAAAAGCAGCGTTTTGGTGCACGAAACGCACGTTTAGCGTCAAAACTGTGCAAAAGCATCGTTTCTGTGCACGCAACGCGCGTTTCGTTGCAACAGCGGCGTTTTAGTGCACGAAACGCACACTGAGCGTCAAAACTGAGCAAAAGCAGCGTTTTGGTGCACGAAACGCACGTTCAGCGTCAAAACTGTGCAAAAGCAGCGTTTTGTTGCACAAAACGCACGTTTCGTTGCAACAGCGGCGTTTTGGTGCACGAAACGCACGTTTAGCGTCAAAACTGTGCAAAAGCAGAGTTTTGGTGCACGAAACGCACGTTTAGCGTCAAAACTGTGCAAAAGCAGCGTTTGGGTGCACGAAACGCACGTTCAGCGTCAAAACCGTGCAAAAGCAGCGTTTTGTTGCACAAAACGCACGTTTCGTTGCAAAAGCGGCGTTTTGGTGCACGAAACGCACGTTTAGCGTCAAAACTGTCCAAAAGCAGCGTTTTGGTGAGCGAAACGCACGTTTAGCGTCAAAACTGTGCAAAAGCAGCGCTTTGGTGCAAGAAACGCAAGTTTCGTTGCAAAAGCGGCGTTTTGGTGCACGAAACGCACGTTTAGCGTCAAAACTGTGCAAAAGCAACGTTTTGGTGAACGAAACGCACGTTTAGCGTCAAAACTGAGCAAAAGCAGCGTTTTGGTGCACGAAACGCACGTTCAGCGTCAAAACTGTGCAAAAGCAGCGTTTTGTTGCACAAAACGCACATTTCGTTGCAAAAGCGGCGTTTTGGTCCACGAAACGCACGTTAAGCGTCAAAACTGTGCAAAAGCAGCGTTTTGGTGCACGAAACGCACGTTTAGCGTCAAAACTGTGCAAAAGCAGCGTTTCGGTGCACGGAACGCACGTTTCATTGCAAAATCGGCGTTATGGTGCACGAAACGCACATTGAGCGTCAAAACTGTGGAAAAGCAGCGTTTTGGTGTACGAAACGCACGTTTAGCGTCAAAACTGTGCAAAAGCAGCGGTTTGGTGAACGAAACGCACGTTTAGCGTCAAAACTGTGCAAAAGCAGCGCTTTGGTGCAAGAAACGCAAGTTTCGTTGCAAAAGCGGCGTTTTGGTGCACGAAACGCACGTTTAGCGTCAAAACTGTGCAAAAGCAACGTTTTGGTGAACGAAACGCACGTTTAGCGTCAAAACTGTACAAAAGCAGCGTTTTTGTTGCACGAAACGCACGTTTAGCGTCAAAACTGTGCAAAAGCAGCGTTTTGGTGCACGAAACGCAAGTTTCGTTGCAAAAGCGGCGTTTTGGTGCACGAAACGCACGTTTAGCGTCAAAACTGTGCAAAAGCAACGTTTTGGTCCACGAAACGCACGTTTAGCGTCAAAACTGTGCAAAAGCAGCGTTTCGGTGCACGGAACGCACGTTTCATTGCAAAATCGGCGTTATGGTGCACGAAACGCACATTGAGCGTCAAAACTGTGGAAAAGCAGCGTTTTGGTGTACGAAACGCACGTTTAGCGTCAAAACTGTGCAAAAGCAGCGGTTTGGTGAACGAAACGCACGTTTAGCGTCAAAACTGTGCAAAAGCAGCGCTTTGGTGCAAGAAACGCAAGTTTCGTTGCAAAAGCGGCGTTTTGGTGCACGAAACGCACGTTTAGCGTCAAAACTGTGCAAAAGCAACGTTTTGGTGAACGAAACGCACGTTTAGCGTCAAAACTGTACAAAAGCAGCGTTTTTGTTGCACGAAACGCACGTTTAGCGTCAAAACTGTGCAAAAGCAGCGTTTTGGTGCACGAAACGCAAGTTTCGTTGCAAAAGCGGCGTTTTGGTGCACGAAACGCACGTTTAGCGTCAAAACTGTGCAAAAGCAACGTTTTGGTCCACGAAACGCACGTTTAGCGTCAAAACTGTGCAAAAGCAGCGTTTTGGTGCACGAAACGCACGTTTAGCGTCAAAACTGTGCAAAAGCATCGTTTCTGTGCACGCAACGCGCGTTTCGTTGCAACAGCGGCGTTTTAGTGCACGAAACGCACACTGAGCGTCAAAACTGAGCAAAAGCAGCGTTTTGGTGCACGAAACGCACGTTCAGCGTCAAAACTGTGCAAAAGCAGCGTTTTGTTGCACAAAACGCACGTTTCGTTGCAACAGCGGCGTTTTGGTGCACGAAACGCACGTTTAGCGTCAAAACTGTGCAAAAGCAGAGTTTTGGTGCACGAAACGCACGTTTAGCGTCAAAACTGTGCAAAAGCAGCGTTTGGGTGCACGAAACGCACGTTCAGCGTCAAAACCGTGCAAAAGCAGCGTTTTGTTGCACAAAACGCACGTTTCGTTGCAAAAGCGGCGTTTTGGTGCACGAAACGCACGTTTAGCGTCAAAACTGTCCAAAAGCAGCGTTTTGGTGAGCGAAACGCACGTTTAGCGTCAAAACTGTGCAAAAGCAGCGCTTTGGTGCACGAAACGCACGTTTCGTTGCAAAAGCGGCGTTTTGGTGCACGAAACGCACGTTTAGCGTCAAAACTGTCTAAAAGCAGCTTTTTGGTGGACGAAACGCACGTTTAGCGTCAAAACTGTGCAAAAGCAGCGTTTTGGTGCACGGAACGCACGTTTCGTTGCAAAATCGGCGTTTTGGTGCACGAAACGCACATTGAGCGTCAAAACTGTGCAGAAGCATCGTTTTGGTGAACGAAATGCACGTTTAGCGTCAAAACTGTGCAAAAGCAGCGTTTTGGTGTACGAAACGCACGTTTAGCGTCAAAACTGTGCAAAAGCAGCGTTTTGGTGCACGAAACGCACGTTTAGCGTCAAAACTGTGCAAAAGCAGCGTTTTGGAGCACGAAACGCACGTTTAGCGTCAAAACGGTGCAAAAGCAGCGTTTTGGTGCACGAAACGCACGTTCAGCGTCAAAACTGCAAAAGCAGCGTTTTGTTGCACAAAACGCACGTTTCGTTGCAACAGCGGCGTTTTGGTGCACGAAACGCACGTTTAGCGTCAAAACTGTGCAAAAGCAGTGTTTTGGCGCACGAAACGCACGTTCAGCGTCAAAACTGTGCAAAAGCAGCGTATTGATGCACAAAACGCACGTTTCGTTGCAAGAGCGGCGTTTTGGGGCACGAGACTCACGTTTAGCGTCAAAACTGTGCAAAAGCAGGGTTTTGGTGCACGAAACGCTCGTTTAGCGTCAAAACTGTGCAAAAGCAGCGTTTTGGTGCACAAAACGCACGTTTCGTTGCAAAAGCGGCGTTTTGGTGCACGAAATGCACGTTTAGCGTCAAAACTGTGCAAAAGCAGGGTTTTGGTGCACGAAACGCACGTTTAGCGTCAAAACTGTGCAAAAGCAGAGTTTTGGTGCACGAAACGCACGTTTAGCGTCAAAACTGTGCAAAAGCAGCGTTTGGGTGCACGAAACGCACGTTCAGCGTCAAAACCGTGCAAAAGCAGCGTTTTGTTGCACAAAACGCACGTTTCGTTGCAAAAGCGGCGTTTTGGTGCACGAAACGCACGTTTAGCGTCAAAACTGTCCAAAAGCAGCGTTTTGGTGAACGAAACGCACGTTTAGCGCCAAACTGTGCAAAAGCAGCGCTTTGGTGCAAGAAACGCAAGTTTCGTTGCAAAAGCGGCGTTTTGGTGCACGAAACGCACGTTTAGCGTCAAAACTGTGCAAAAGCAACGTTTTGGTGAACGAAACGCACGTTTAGCGTCAAAACTGAGCAAAAGCAGCGTTTTGGTGCACGAAACGCACGTTCAGCGTCAAAACTGTGCAAAAGCAGCGTTTTGTTGCACAAAACGCACATTTCGTTGCAAAAGCGGCGTTTTGGTCCACGAAACGCACGTTTAGCGTCAAAACTGTGCAAAAGCAGCGTTTTGGTGCACGAAACGCACGTTTAGCGTCAAAACTGTGCAAAAGCATCGTTTCTGTGCACGCAACGCGCGTTTCGTTGCAACAGCGGCGTTTTAGTGCACGAAACGCACACTGAGCGTCAAAACTGAGCAAAAGCAGCGTTTTGGTGCACGAAACGCACGTTCAGCGTCAAAACTGTGCAAAAGCAGCGTTTTGTTGCACAAAACGCACGTTTCGTTGCAACAGCGGCGTTTTGGTGCACGAAACGCACGTTTAGCGTCAAAACTGTGCAAAAGCAGAGTTTTGGTGCACGAAACGCACGTTTAGCGTCAAAACTGTGCAAAAGCAGCGTTTGGGTGCACGAAACGCACGTTCAGCGTCAAAACCGTGCAAAAGCAGCGTTTTGTTGCACAAAACGCACGTTTCGTTGCAAAAGCGGCGTTTTGGTGCACGAAACGCACGTTTAGCGTCAAAACTGTCCAAAAGCAGCGTTTTGGTGAGCGAAACGCACGTTTAGCGTCAAAACTGTGCAAAAGCAGCGCTTTGGTGCAAGAAACGCAAGTTTCGTTGCAAAAGCGGCGTTTTGGTGCACGAAACGCACGTTTAGCGTCAAAACTGTGCAAAAGCAACGTTTTGGTGAACGAAACGCACGTTTAGCGTCAAAACTGAGCAAAAGCAGCGTTTTGGTGCACGAAACGCACGTTCAGCGTCAAAACTGTGCAAAAGCAGCGTTTTGTTGCACAAAACGCACATTTCGTTGCAAAAGCGGCGTTTTGGTCCACGAAACGCACGTTAAGCGTCAAAACTGTGCAAAAGCAGCGTTTTGGTGCACGAAACGCACGTTTAGCGTCAAAACTGTGCAAAAGCAGCGTTTCGGTGCACGGAACGCACGTTTCATTGCAAAATCGGCGTTATGGTGCACGAAACGCACATTGAGCGTCAAAACTGTGGAAAAGCAGCGTTTTGGTGTACGAAACGCACGTTTAGCGTCAAAACTGTGCAAAAGCAGCGGTTTGGTGAACGAAACGCACGTTTAGCGTCAAAACTGTGCAAAAGCAGCGCTTTGGTGCAAGAAACGCAAGTTTCGTTGCAAAAGCGGCGTTTTGGTGCACGAAACGCACGTTTAGCGTCAAAACTGTGCAAAAGCAACGTTTTGGTGAACGAAACGCACGTTTAGCGTCAAAACTGTACAAAAGCAGCGTTTTTGTTGCACGAAACGCACGTTTAGCGTCAAAACTGTGCAAAAGCAGCGTTTTGGTGCACGAAACGCAAGTTTCGTTGCAAAAGCGGCGTTTTGGTGCACGAAACGCACGTTTAGCGTCAAAACTGTGCAAAAGCAACGTTTTGGTCCACGAAACGCACGTTTAGCGTCAAAACTGTGCAAAAGCAGCGTTTCGGTGCACGGAACGCACGTTTCATTGCAAAATCGGCGTTATGGTGCACGAAACGCACATTGAGCGTCAAAACTGTGGAAAAGCAGCGTTTTGGTGTACGAAACGCACGTTTAGCGTCAAAACTGTGCAAAAGCAGCGGTTTGGTGAACGAAACGCACGTTTAGCGTCAAAACTGTGCAAAAGCAGCGCTTTGGTGCAAGAAACGCAAGTTTCGTTGCAAAAGCGGCGTTTTGGTGCACGAAACGCACGTTTAGCGTCAAAACTGTGCAAAAGCAACGTTTTGGTGAACGAAACGCACGTTTAGCGTCAAAACTGTACAAAAGCAGCGTTTTTGTTGCACGAAACGCACGTTTAGCGTCAAAACTGTGCAAAAGCAGCGTTTTGGTGCACGAAACGCAAGTTTCGTTGCAAAAGCGGCGTTTTGGTGCACGAAACGCACGTTTAGCGTCAAAACTGTGCAAAAGCAACGTTTTGGTCCACGAAACGCACGTTTAGCGTCAAAACTGTGCAAAAGCAGCGTTTTGGTGCACGAAACGCACGTTTAGCGTCAAAACTGTGCAAAAGCATCGTTTCTGTGCACGCAACGCGCGTTTCGTTGCAACAGCGGCGTTTTAGTGCACGAAACGCACACTGAGCGTCAAAACTGAGCAAAAGCAGCGTTTTGGTGCACGAAACGCACGTTCAGCGTCAAAACTGTGCAAAAGCAGCGTTTTGTTGCACAAAACGCACGTTTCGTTGCAACAGCGGCGTTTTGGTGCACGAAACGCACGTTTAGCGTCAAAACTGTGCAAAAGCAGAGTTTTGGTGCACGAAACGCACGTTTAGCGTCAAAACTGTGCAAAAGCAGCGTTTGGGTGCACGAAACGCACGTTCAGCGTCAAAACCGTGCAAAAGCAGCGTTTTGTTGCACAAAACGCACGTTTCGTTGCAAAAGCGGCGTTTTGGTGCACGAAACGCACGTTTAGCGTCAAAACTGTCCAAAAGCAGCGTTTTGGTGAGCGAAACGCACGTTTAGCGTCAAAACTGTGCAAAAGCAGCGCTTTGGTGCAAGAAACGCAAGTTTCGTTGCAAAAGCGGCGTTTTGGTGCACGAAACGCACGTTTAGCGTCAAAACTGTGCAAAAGCAACGTTTTGGTGAACGAAACGCACGTTTAGCGTCAAAACTGAGCAAAAGCAGCGTTTTGGTGCACGAAACGCACGTTCAGCGTCAAAACTGTGCAAAAGCAGCGTTTTGTTGCACAAAACGCACATTTCGTTGCAAAAGCGGCGTTTTGGTCCACGAAACGCACGTTAAGCGTCAAAACTGTGCAAAAGCAGCGTTTTGGTGCACGAAACGCACGTTTAGCGTCAAAACTGTGCAAAAGCAGCGTTTCGGTGCACGGAACGCACGTTTCATTGCAAAATCGGCGTTATGGTGCACGAAACGCACATTGAGCGTCAAAACTGTGGAAAAGCAGCGTTTTGGTGTACGAAACGCACGTTTAGCGTCAAAACTGTGCAAAAGCAGCGGTTTGGTGAACGAAACGCACGTTTAGCGTCAAAACTGTGCAAAAGCAGCGCTTTGGTGCAAGAAACGCAAGTTTCGTTGCAAAAGCGGCGTTTTGGTGCACGAAACGCACGTTTAGCGTCAAAACTGTGCAAAAGCAACGTTTTGGTGAACGAAACGCACGTTTAGCGTCAAAACTGTACAAAAGCAGCGTTTTTGTTGCACGAAACGCACGTTTAGCGTCAAAACTGTGCAAAAGCAGCGTTTTGGTGCACGAAACGCAAGTTTCGTTGCAAAAGCGGCGTTTTGGTGCACGAAACGCACGTTTAGCGTCAAAACTGTGCAAAAGCAACGTTTTGGTGAACGAAACGCACGTTTAGCGTCAAAACTGCACAAAAGCAGCGTTTTTGTTGCACGAAACGCACGTTTAGTGTCACAACTGTGCAAAAGCAGCGTTTTGGTGCACGAAACGCTCGTTTAGCGTCAAAACTGTGCAAAAGCAGTGTTTTGGCGCACGAAACGCACGTTCAGCGTCAAAACTGTGCAAAAGCAGCGTTTTTGGTGCACGAAACGCACGTTTAGCGTCAAAACTGTGCAAAAGCGGCGTTTTGTTGCACGGAACGCACGTTTCGTTGCAAAATCGGCGTTTTGGTGCACGAAACGCACATTGAGCGTCAAAACTGTGCAAAAGCAGCGTTTTGGTGTACGAAACGCACGTTTAGCGTCAAAACTGTGCAAAAGCAGCGTTTTGGTGCACGAAACGCACGTTTCGTTGCAAAAGCGGCGTTTTGGTGCACGAAACGCACGTTTAGCGTCAAAACTGAGCAAAAGCAGCGTTTTGGTGCACGAAACGCACGTTCAGCGTCAAAACTGTGCAAAAGCAGCGTTTTGTTGCACAAAACGCACATTTCGTTGCAAAAGCGGCGTTTTGGTCCACGAAACGCACGTTTAGCGTCAAAACTGTGCAAAAGCAGCGTTTTGGTGCACGAAACGCACGTTTAGCGTCAAAACTGTGCAAAAGCATCGTTTCTGTGCACGCAACGCGCGTTTCGTTGCAACAGCGGCGTTTTAGTGCACGAAACGCACACTGAGCGTCAAAACTGAGCAAAAGCAGCGTTTTGGTGCACGAAACGCACGTTCAGCGTCAAAACTGTGCAAAAGCAGCGTTTTGTTGCACAAAACGCACGTTTCGTTGCAACAGCGGCGTTTTGGTGCACGAAACGCACGTTTAGCGTCAAAACTGTGCAAAAGCAGAGTTTTGGTGCACGAAACGCACGTTTAGCGTCAAAACTGTGCAAAAGCAGCGTTTGGGTGCACGAAACGCACGTTCAGCGTCAAAACCGTGCAAAAGCAGCGTTTTGTTGCACAAAACGCACGTTTCGTTGCAAAAGCGGCGTTTTGGTGCACGAAACGCACGTTTAGCGTCAAAACTGTCCAAAAGCAGCGTTTTGGTGAGCGAAACGCACGTTTAGCGTCAAAACTGTGCAAAAGCAGCGCTTTGGTGCAAGAAACGCAAGTTTCGTTGCAAAAGCGGCGTTTTGGTGCACGAAACGCACGTTTAGCGTCAAAACTGTGCAAAAGCAACGTTTTGGTGAACGAAACGCACGTTTAGCGTCAAAACTGAGCAAAAGCAGCGTTTTGGTGCACGAAACGCACGTTCAGCGTCAAAACTGTGCAAAAGCAGCGTTTTGTTGCACAAAAC
This sequence comes from Stelis phaeoptera, assembly GCA_943735885.1. Classification (NCBI taxonomy): domain Eukaryota; kingdom Metazoa; phylum Arthropoda; class Insecta; order Hymenoptera; family Megachilidae; genus Stelis; species Stelis phaeoptera. Next base: position 594,485 of record CALSEM010000035.1, read on the forward strand.
GCACATTTCGTTGCAAAAGCGGCGTTTTGGTCCACGAAACGCACGTTAAGCGTCAAAACTGTGCAAAAGCAGCGTTTTGGTGCACGAAACGCACGTTTAGCGTCAAAACTGTGCAAAAGCAGCGTTTCGGTGCACGGAACGCACGTTTCATTGCAAAATCGGCGTTATGGTGCACGAAACGCACATTGAGCGTCAAAACTGTGGAAAAGCAGCGTTTTGGTGTACGAAACGCACGTTTAGCGTCAAAACTGTGCAAAAGCAGCGGTTTGGTGAACGAAACGCACGTTTAGCGTCAAAACTGTGCAAAAGCAGCGCTTTGGTGCAAGAAACGCAAGTTTCGTTGCAAAAGCGGCGTTTTGGTGCACGAAACGCACGTTTAGCGTCAAAACTGTGCAAAAGCAACGTTTTGGTGAACGAAACGCACGTTTAGCGTCAAAACTGTACAAAAGCAGCGTTTTTGTTGCACGAAACGCACGTTTAGCGTCAAAACTGTGCAAAAGCAGCGTTTTGGTGCACGAAACGCAAGTTTCGTTGCAAAAGCGGCGTTTTGGTGCACGAAACGCACGTTTAGCGTCAAAACTGTGCAAAAGCAACGTTTTGGTGAACGAAACGCACGTTTAGCGTCAAAACTGCACAAAAGCAGCGTTTTTGTTGCACGAAACGCACGTTTAGTGTCACAACTGTGCAAAAGCAGCGTTTTGGTGCACGAAACGCTCGTTTAGCGTCAAAACTGTGCAAAAGCAGTGTTTTGGCGCACGAAACGCACGTTCAGCGTCAAAACTGTGCAAAAGCAGCGTTTTTGGTGCACGAAACGCACGTTTAGCGTCAAAACTGTGCAAAAGCGGCGTTTTGTTGCACGGAACGCACGTTTCGTTGCAAAATCGGCGTTTTGGTGCACGAAACGCACATTGAGCGTCAAAACTGTGCAAAAGCAGCGGTTTGGTGTACGAAACGCATGTTTAGCGTCAAAACTGTGCAAAAGCAGCGTTTTGGTGCAAGAAACGCAAGTTTCGTTGCAAAAGCGGCGTTTTGGTGCACGAAACGCACGTTTAGCGTCAAAACTGTCCAAAAGCAGCTTTTTGGTGGACGAAACGCACGTTTAGCGTCAAAACTGTGCAAAAGCAGCGTTTTGGTGCACGGAACGCACGTTTCGTTGCAAAATCGGCGTTTTGGTGCACGAAACGCACATTGAGCGTCAAAACTGTGCAGAAGCATCGTTTTGGTGAACGAAATGCACGTTTAGCGTCAAAACTGTGCAAAAGCAGCGTTTTGGTGTACGAAACGCACGTTTAGCGTCAAAACTGTGCAAAAGCAGCGTTTTGGTGCACGAAACGCACGTTTAGCGTCAAAACTGTGCAAAAGCAGCGTTTTGGAGCACGAAACGCACGTTTAGCGTCAAAACGGTGCAAAAGCAGCGTTTTGGTGCACGAAACGCACGTTCAGCGTCAAAACTGTGCAAAAGCAGCGTTTTGTTGCACAAAACGCACGTTTCGTTGCAACAGCGGCGTTTTGGTGCACGAAACGCACGTTTAGCGTCAAAACTGTGCAAAAGCAGTGTTTTGGCGCACGAAACGCACGTTCAGCGTCAAAACTGTGCAAAAGCAGCGTATTGATGCACAAAACGCACGTTTCGTTGCAAGAGCGGCGTTTTGGGGCACGAGACTCACGTTTAGCGTCAAAACTGTGCAAAAGCAGGGTTTTGGTGCACGAAACGCTCGTTTAGCGTCAAAACTGTGCAAAAGCAGCGTTTTGGTGCACAAAACGCACGTTTCGTTGCAAAAGCGGCGTTTTGGTGCACGAAATGCACGTTTAGCGTCAAAACTGTGCAAAAGCAGGGTTTTGGTGCACGAAACGCTCGTTTAGCGTCAAAACTGTGCAAAAGCAGAGTTTTGGTGCACGAAACGCACGTTTAGCGTCAAAACTGTGCAAAAGCAGCGTTCTGGTGCACGAAACGCACGTTCAGCGTCAAAACCGTGCAAAAGCAGCGTTTTGTTGCACAAAACGCACGATTCGTTGCAAAAGCGGGGTTTTGGTGCACGAAACGCACGTTTAGCGTCAAAACTGTCCAAAAGCAGCGTTTTGGTGAACGAAACGCACGTTTAGCGTCAAAACTGTGCAAAAGCAGCGTTTTGGTGCACGAAACGCACGTTTAGCGTCAAAACTGTGCAAAAGCAGCGTTTCCGTGCACGGAACGCACGTTTCGTTGCAAAATCGGCGTTATGGTGCACGAAACGCACATTGAGCGTCAAAACTGTGGAAAAGCAGCGTTTTGTTGCACAAAACGCACATTTCGTTGCAAAAGCGGCGTTTTGGTCCACGAAACGCACGTTTAGCGTCAAAACTGTGCAAAAGCAGCGTTTTGGTGCACGAAACGCACGTTTAGCGTCAAAACTGTGCAAAAGCATCGTTTCTGTGCACGCAACGCACGTTTCGTTGCAACAGCGGCGTTTTAGTGCACGAAACGCACACTGAGCGTCAAAACTGAGCAAAAGCAGCGTTTTGGTGCACGAAACGCACGTTCAGCGTCAAAACTGTGCAAAAGCAGCGTTTTGTTGCACAAAACGCACGTTTCGTTGCAACAGCGGCGTTTTGGTGCACGAAACGCACGTTTAGCGTCAAAACTGTGCAAAAGCAGAGTTTTGGTGCACGAAACGCACGTTTAGCGTCAAAACTGTGCAAAAGCAGCGTTTGGGTGCACGAAACGCACGTTCAGCGTCAAAACCGTGCAAAAGCAGCGTTTTGTTGCACAAAACGCACGTTTCGTTGCAAAAGCGGCGTTTTGGTGCACGAAACGCACGTTTAGCGTCAAAACTGTCCAAAAGCAGCGTTTTGGTGAACGAAACGCACGTTTAGCGTCAAAACTGTGCAAAAGCAGCGCTTTGGTGCAAGAAACGCAAGTTTCGTTGCAAAAGCGGCGTTTTGGTGCACGAAACGCACGTTTAGCGTCAAAACTGTGCAAAAGCAACGTTTTGGTGAACGAAACGCACGTTTAGCGTCAAAACTGAGCAAAAGCAGCGTTTTGGTGCACGAAACGCACGTTCAGCGTCAAAACTGTGCAAAAGCAGCGTTTTGTTGCACAAAACGCACATTTCGTTGCAAAAGCGGCGTTTTGGTCCACGAAACGCACGTTTAGCGTCAAAACTGTGCAAAAGCAGCGTTTTGGTGCACGAAACGCACGTTTAGCGTCAAAACTGTGCAAAAGCATCGTTTCTGTGCACGCAACGCACGTTTCGTTGCAACAGCGGCGTTTTAGTGCACGAAACGCACACTGAGCGTCAAAACTGAGCAAAAGCAGCGTTTTGGTGCACGAAACGCACGTTCAGCGTCAAAACTGTGCAAAAGCAGCGTTTTGTTGCAGAAAACGCACGTTTCGTTGCAACAGCGGCGTTTTGGTGCACGAAACGCACGTTTAGCGTCAAAACTGTGCAAAAGCAGAGTTTTGGTGCACGAAACGCACGTTTAGCGTCAAAACTGTGCAAAAGCAGCGTTTGGGTGCACGAAACGCACGTTCAGCGTCAAAACCGTGCAAAAGCAGCGTTTTGTTGCACAAAACGCACGTTTCGTTGCAAAAGCGGCGTTTTGGTGCACGAAACGCACGTTTAGCGTCAAAACTGTGCAAAAGCAGCGTTTCGGTGCACGGAACGCACGTTTCATTGCAAAATCGGCGTTATGGTGCACGAAACGCACATTGAGCGTCAAAACTGTGGAAAAGCAGCGTTTTGGTGTACGAAACGCACGTTTAGCGTCAAAACTGTGCAAAAGCAGCGGTTTGGTGAACGAAACGCACGTTTAGCGTCAAAACTGTGCAAAAGCAGCGCTTTGGTGCAAGAAACGCAAGTTTCGTTGCAAAAGCGGCGTTTTGGTGCACGAAACGCACGTTTAGCGTCAAAACTGTGCAAAAGCAACGTTTTGGTGAACGAAACGCACGTTTAGCGTCAAAACTGTACAAAAGCAGCGTTTTTGTTGCACGAAACGCACGTTTAGCGTCAAAACTGTGCAAAAGCAGCGTTTTGGTGCACGAAACGCAAGTTTCGTTGCAAAAGCGGCGTTTTGGTGCACGAAACGCACGTTTAGCGTCAAAACTGTGCAAAAGCAGCGTTTTGGTGCACGAAACGCACGTTTAGCGTCAAAACTGTGCAAAAGCAGCGTTTTGGTGTACGAAACGCACGTTTAGCGTCAAAACTGTGCAAAAGCAGCGTTTTGGTGCACGAAACGCACGTTTAGCGTCAAAACTGTGCAAAAGCAGCGTTTTGGAGCACGAAACGCACGTTTAGCGTCAAAACGGTGCAAAAGCAGCGTTTTGGTGCACGAAACGCACGTTCAGCGTCAAAACTGTGCAAAAGCAGCGTTTTGTTGCACAAAACGCACGTTTCGTTGCAACAGCGGCGTTTTGGTGCACGAAACGCACGTTTAGCGTCAAAACTGTGCAAAAGCAGTGTTTTGGCGCACGAAACGCACGTTCAGCGTCAAAACTGTGCAAAAGCAGCGTATTGATGCACAAAACGCACGTTTCGTTGCAAGAGCGGCGTTTTGGGGCACGAGACTCACGTTTAGCGTCAAAACTGTGCAAAAGCAGGGTTTTGGTGCACGAAACGCTCGTTTAGCGTCAAAACTGTGCAAAAGCAGCGTTTTGGTGCACAAAACGCACGTTTCGTTGCAAAAGCGGCGTTTTGGTGCACGAAATGCACGTTTAGCGTCAAAACTGTGCAAAAGCAGGGTTTTGGTGCACGAAACGCTCGTTTAGCGTCAAAACTGTGCAAAAGCAGAGTTTTGGTGCACGAAACGCACGTTTAGCGTCAAAACTGTGCAAAAGCAGCGTTCTGGTGCACGAAACGCACGTTCAGCGTCAAAACCGTGCAAAAGCAGCGTTTTGTTGCACAAAACGCACGATTCGTTGCAAAAGCGGGGTTTTGGTGCACGAAACGCACGTTTAGCGTCAAAACTGTCCAAAAGCAGCGTTTTGGTGAACGAAACGCACGTTTAGCGTCAAAACTGTGCAAAAGCAGCGTTTTGGTGCACGAAACGCACGTTCAGCGTCAAAACTGTGCAAAAGCAGCGTTTTGTTGCACAAAACGCACGTTTCGTTGCAACAGCGGCGTTTTGGTGCACGAAACGCACGTTTAGCGTCAAAACTGTGCAAAAGCAGAGTTTTGGTGCACGAAACGCACGTTTAGCGTCAAAACTGTGCAAAAGCAGCGTTTGGGTGCACGAAACGCACGTTCAGCGTCAAAACCGTGCAAAAGCAGCGTTTTGTTGCACAAAACGCACGTTTCGTTGCAAAAGCGGCGTTTTGGTGCACGAAACGCACGTTTAGCGTCAAAACTGTCCAAAAGCAGCGTTTTGGTGAACGAAACGCACGTTTAGCGTCAAAACTGTGCAAAAGCAGCGCTTTGGTGCAAGAAACGCAAGTTTCGTTGCAAAAGCGGCGTTTTGGTGCACGAAACGCACGTTTAGCGTCAAAACTGTGCAAAAGCAACGTTTTGGTGAACGAAACGCACGTTTAGCGTCAAAACTGAGCAAAAGCAGCGTTTTGGTGCACGAAACGCACGTTCAGCGTCAAAACTGTGCAAAAGCAGCGTTTTGTTGCACAAAACGCACATTTCGTTGCAAAAGCGGCGTTTTGGTCCACGAAACGCACGTTTAGCGTCAAAACTGTGCAAAAGCAGCGTTTTGGTGCACGAAACGCACGTTTAGCGTCAAAACTGTGCAAAAGCATCGTTTCTGTGCACGCAACGCACGTTTCGTTGCAACAGCGGCGTTTTAGTGCACGAAACGCACACTGAGCGTCAAAACTGAGCAAAAGCAGCGTTTTGGTGCACGAAACGCACGTTCAGCGTCAAAACTGTGCAAAAGCAGCGTTTTGTTGCACAAAACGCACGTTTCGTTGCAACAGCGGCGTTTTGGTGCACGAAACGCACGTTTAGCGTCAAAACTGTGCAAAAGCAGAGTTTTGGTGCACGAAACGCACGTTTAGCGTCAAAACTGTGCAAAAGCAGCGTTTGGGTGCACGAAACGCACGTTCAGCGTCAAAACCGTGCAAAAGCAGCGTTTTGTTGCACAAAACGCACGTTTCGTTGCAAAAGCGGCGTTTTGGTGCACGAAACGCACGTTTAGCGTCAAAACTGTGCAAAAGCAGCGTTTCGGTGCACGGAACGCACGTTTCATTGCAAAATCGGCGTTATGGTGCACGAAACGCACATTGAGCGTCAAAACTGTGGAAAAGCAGCGTTTTGGTGTACGAAACGCACGTTTAGCGTCAAAACTGTGCAAAAGCAGCGGTTTGGTGAACGAAACGCACGTTTAGCGTCAAAACTGTGCAAAAGCAGCGCTTTGGTGCAAGAAACGCAAGTTTCGTTGCAAAAGCGGCGTTTTGGTGCACGAAACGCACGTTTAGCGTCAAAACTGTGCAAAAGCAACGTTTTGGTGAACGAAACGCACGTTTAGCGTCAAAACTGTACAAAAGCAGCGTTTTTGTTGCACGAAACGCACGTTTAGCGTCAAAACTGTGCAAAAGCAGCGTTTTGGTGCACGAAACGCAAGTTTCGTTGCAAAAGCGGCGTTTTGGTGCACGAAACGCACGTTTAGCGTCAAAACTGTGCAAAAGCAACGTTTTGGTGAACGAAACGCACGTTTAGCGTCAAAACTGCACAAAAGCAGCGTTTTTGTTGCACGAAACGCACGTTTAGTGTCACAACTGTGCAAAAGCAGCGTTTTGGTGCACGAAACGCTCGTTTAGCGTCAAAACTGTGCAAAAGCAGTGTTTTGGCGCACGAAACGCACGTTCAGCGTCAAAACTGTGCAAACGCAGCGTTTTTGGTGCACGAAACGCACGTTTAGCGTCAAAACTGTGCAAAAGCGGCGTTTTGTTGCACGGAACGCACGTTTCGTTGCAAAATCGGCGTTTTGGTGCACGAAACGCACATTGAGCGTCAAAACTGTGCAAAAGCAGCGTTTTGGTGTACGAAACGCACGTTTAGCGTCAAAACTGTGCAAAAGCAGCGTTTTGGTGCACGAAACGCACGTTTCGTTGCAAAAGCGGCGTTTTGGTGCACGAAACGCACGTTTAGCGTCAAAACTGTCCAAAAGCAGCTTTTTGGTGGACGAAACGCACGTTTAGCGTCAAAACTGTGCAAAAGCAGCGTTTTGGTGCACGGAACGCACGTTTCGTTGCAAAATCGGCGTTTTGGTGCACGAAACGCACATTGAGCGTCAAAACTGTGCAGAAGCATCGTTTTGGTGAACGAAATGCACGTTTAGCGTCAAAACTGTGCAAAAGCAGCGTTTTGGTGCACGAAACGCACGTCAAAACTGTGCAAAAGCCGCGTTTTGTTGCACAAAGCGCACGTTTCGTTGCAACAGCGGCGTTTTGGTGCACGAAACGCACGTTTAGCGTCAAAACTGTGCAAAAGCAGCGTTTCGGTGCACGGAACGCACGTTTCGTTGCAAAATCGGCGTTTTGGTGCACGAAACGCACATTGAGCGTCAAAACTGTGCAAAAGCAACGTTTTGGTGTACGAAACGCACGTTTAGCGTCAAAACTGTGCAAAAGCAGCGTTTTGGTGCACGAAACGCACGTTTAGCGTCAAAACTGTGCAAAAGCAGCGTTTTGGTGCACGAAACGCACGTTTGGCGTCAAAACCGTGCAAAAGCAGCGTTTTGTTGCACAAAACGCACGTTTCGTTGCAAAAGCGGCGTTTTGGTGCACGAAACGCACGTTTAGCGTCAAAACTGTCCAAAAGCAGCTTTTTGGTGAACGAAACGCACGTTTAGCGTCAAAACTGTGCAAAAGCATCGTTTCGGTGCACGGAACGCACGTTTCGTTGCAACAGCGGCGTTTTAGTGCACGAAACGCACACTGAGCGTCAAAACTGAGCAAAAGCAGCGTTTTGGTGCACGAAACGCACGTTCAGCGTCAAAACTGTGCAAAAGCAGCGTTTTGTTGCACAAAACGCACGTTTCGTTGCAACAGCGGCGTTTTGGTGCACGAAACGCACGTTTAGCGTCAAAACTGTGCAAAAGCAGCGTTTTGGTGCACAAAACGCACGTTCATCGTCAAAACTGTGCAAAAGCAGCGTTTTGTTGCACAAAACGCACGTTTCGTTGCAACAGCGGCGTTTTGGTGCACGAAACGCACGTTTTGCGTCAAAACTGTGCATAAGCAGCGTTTCGGTGAACGAAACGCGCGTTTAGCGTCAAAACTGTGCAAAAGCAGCGCTTTGGTGCAAGAAACGCAAGTTTCGTTGCAAAATCGGCGTTATGGTGCACGAAACGCACATTGAGCGTCAAAACTGTGGAAAAGCAGCGTTTTGGTGTACGAAACGCACGTTTAGCGTCAAAACTGTGCAAAAGCAGCGTTTTGGTGAACGAAACGCGCGTTAAGCGTCAAAACTGTGCAAAAGCAGCGCTTTGGTGCAAGAAACGCAAGTTTCGTTGCAAAAGCGGCGTTTTGGTGCACGAAACGCACGTTTAGCGTCAAAACTGTGCAAAAGCAACGTTTTGGTGAACGATACGCACGTTTAGCGTCAAAACTGTACAAAAGCAGCGTTTTGGCGCACGAAACGCACGTTCAGCGTCAAAACTGTGCAAAAGCAGCGTATTGATGCACAAAACGCACGTTTCGTTGCAAAAGCGGCGTTTTGGTCCACGAAACGCACGTTTAGCGTCAAAACTGTGCAAAAGCGGCGTTTTGGTGCACGAAACGCACGTTTAGCGTCAAAACTGTGCAAAAGCAGCGTTTTGTTGCACGGAACGCACGTTTCGTTGCAAAAGCGGCGTTTTGGTGCACGAAACGCACATTGAGCGTCAAAACTGTGCAAAAGCAGAGTTTTCGGGTACGAAAAGCACGTTTAGCGTCAATACTGTGCAAAAGCAGCGTTTTGGTGAATGAAACGCACGTTAAACCTCAAAGCTGTGCAAAAGCAGCGTTTTGTTGCACGGAACGCACGTTTCGTTGCAAAAGCGGCGTTTTGGTGCACGAAACGCACATTGAGCGTCAAAACTGTGCAAAAGCAGCGTTTTGTTGCACAAAACGCACGTTTAGCGTCAAAACGGTGCAAAAGCAGCGTTTTGGTGCACGAAACGCACGTTCAGCGTCAAAACTGTGCAAAAGCAGCGTTTTGTTGCACAAAACGCACGTTTCGTTGCAACTGCAGCGTTTTGGTGCACGAAACGCACGTTTAGCGTCAAAACTGTGCAAAAGCAGTGTTTTGGCGCACGAAACGCACGTTCAGCGTCAAAACTGTGCAAAAGCAGCGTATTGATGCACAAAACGCACGTTTCGTTGCAAGAGCGGCGTTTTGGGGCACGAGACTCACGTTTAGCGTCAAAACTGTGCAAAAGCAGGGTTTTGGTGCACGAAACGCTCGTTTAGCGTCAAAACTGTGCAAAAGCAGCGTTTTGGTGCACAAAACGCACGTTTCGTTGCAAAAGCGGCGTTTTGGTGCACGAAATGCACGTTTAGCGTCAAAACTGTGCAAAAGCAGGGTTTTGGTGCACGAAACGCTCATTTAGCGTCAAAACTGTGCAAAAGCAGAGTTTTGGTGCACGAAACGCTCGTTTAGCGTCAAAACTGTGCAAAAGCAGCGTTTTGGTGCACAAAACGCACGTTTCGTTGCAAAAGCGGCGTTTTGGTGCACGAAATGCACGTTTAGCGTCAAAACTGTGCAAAAGCAGGGTTTTGGTGCACGAAACGCTCATTTAGCGTCAAAACTGTGCAAAAGCAGAGTTTTGGTGCACGAAACGCACGTTTAGCGTCAAAACTGTGCAAAAGCAACGTTTTGGTGCACGAAACGCACGTTCAGCGTCAAAACCGTGCAAAAGCAGCGTTTTGGTGCACAAAACGCACGTTTCGTTGCAAAAGCGGCGTTTTGGTGCACGAAATGCACGTTTAGCGTCAAAACTGTGCAAAAGCAGGGTTTTGGTGCACGAAACGCTCATTTAGCGTCAAAACTGTGCAAAAGCAGAGTTTTGGTGCACGAAACGCACGTTTAGCGTCAAAACTGTGCAAAAGCAACGTTTTGGTGCACGAAACGCACGTTTAGCGTCAAAACTGTGCAAAAGCAACGTTTTGGTGCACGAAATGCACGTTCAGCGTCAAAACCGTGCAAAAGCAGCGTTTTGTTGCACAAAACGCACGTTTCGTTGCAAAAGCGGCGTTTTGGTGCACGAAACGCACGTTTAGCGTCAAAACTGTCCAAAAGCAGCGTTTTGGTGAACGAAACGCACGTTTAGCGTCAAAACTGTGCAAAAGCATCGTTTCGGTGCACGGAACGCACGTTTCGTTGCAACAGCGGCGTTTTGGTGCACGAAACGCACACTGAGCGTCAAAACTGTGCAAAATCAGCGTTTTGGTGCACGAAACGGACGTTTAGCGTCAAAACTGTGCAAAAGCAACGTTTTGGTGTACGAAACGCACGTTCAGCGTCAAAACTGTGCAAAAGCAGCGTTTTGTTGCACAAAACGCACGTTTCGTTGCAACAGCGGCGTTTTAGTGCACGAAACGCACACTGAGCGTCAAAACTGAGCAAAAGCAGCGTTTTGGTGCACGAAACGGACGTTCAGCGTCAAAACTGTGCAAAAGCAGCGTTTTGTTGCACAAAACGCACGTTTCGTTGCAACAGCGGCGTTTTGGTGCACGAAACGCACGTTTAGCGTCAAAACTGTGCAAAAGCAGCGTTTTGGTGCACAAAACGCACGTTCAACGTCAAAACTGTGCAAAAGCAGCGTTTTGTTGCACAAAACGCACGTTTCGTTGCAACAGCGGCGTTTTGGTGCACGAAACGCACGTTTAGCGTCAAAACTGTGCAAAAGAAGCGTATCGGTGCACGGAACACACGTTTCGTTGCAAAATCGGCGTTATGGTGCACAAAACGCACATTGAGCGTCAAAACTGTGGAAAAGCAGCGTTTTGGTGTACGAAACGCACGTTTAGCGTCAAAACTGTGCAAAAGCAGCGTTTTGGTGAACGAAACGCGCGTTTAGCGTCAAAACTGTGCAAAAGCAGCGCTTTGGTGCAAGAAACGCAAGTTTCGTTGCAAAAGCGGCGTGTTGGTGCACGAAACGCACGATTAGCGTCAAAACTGCAAAAGCAACGTTTTGGTGAACGATACGCACGTTTAGCGTCAAAACTGTACAAAAGCAGCGTTTTGGCGCACGAAACGCACGTTCAGCGTCAAAACTGTGCAAAAGCAGCGTATTGATGCACAAAACGCACGTTTCGTTGCAAAAGCGGCGTTTTGGTGCACGAAACGCACGTTTAGCGTCAAAACTGTGCCAAAGCAGCGTTTTGTTGCACGGAACGCACGTTTCGTTGCAAAAGCGGCGTTTTGGTGCACGAAACGCACATTGAGCGTCAAAACTGTGCAAAAGCAGCGTTTTCGTGTACGAAAAGCACGTTTAGCGTCAAAACTGTGCAAAAGCAGCGTTTTGGTGAATGAAACGCACGTTAAACCTCAAAACTGTGCAAAAGCAGCGTTTTGGAGAACGAAATGCACGTTTAGCGTCAAAACTGTGCAAAAGCAGCGTTTTCTTGCACGAAACGCACGTTTAGCGTCAAAACTGTGCAAAAGCAGCGTTTTGGAGCACGAAACGCACGTTTAGCGTCAAAACGGTGCAAAAGCAGCGTTTTGGTGCACGAAGCGCACGTTCAGCGTCAAAACTGTGCAAAAGCAGCGTTTTGTCGCACAAAAGGCACGTTTCGTTGCAACAGCGTCGTTTTGGTGCACGAAACGCACGTTTAGCGTCAAAACTGTGCAAAAGCAACGTTTTGGTGGACGAAATGCACGTTCAGCGTCAAAACCGTGCAAAAGCAGCGTTTTGTTGCACAAAACGCACGTTTCGTTGCAAAAGCGGCGTTTTGGTGCACGAAACGCACGTTTAGCGTCAAAACTGTCCAAAAGCAGCGTTTTGGTGAACGAAACGCACGTTTAGCGTCAAAACTGTGCAAAAGCATCGTTTCGGTGCACGGAACGCACGTTTCGTTGCAACAGCGGCGTTTTGGTGCACGAAACGCACACTGAGCGTCAAAACTGTGCAAAATCAGCGTTTTGGTGCACGAAACGGACGTTTAGCGTCAAAACTGTGCAAAAGCAACGTTTTGGTGTACGAAACGCACGTTCAGCGTCAAAACTGTGCAAAAGCAGCGTTTTGTTGCACAAAACGCACGTTTCGTTGCAACAGCGGCGTTTTAGTGCACGAAACGCACACTGAGCGTCAAAACTGAGCAAAAGCAGCGTTTTGGTGCACGAAACGGACGTTCAGCGTCAAAACTGTGCAAAAGCAGCGTTTTGTTGCACAAAACGCACGTTTCGTTGCAACAGCGGCGTTTTGGTGCACGAAACGCACGTTTAGCGTCAAAACTGTGCAAAAGCAGCGTTTTGGTGCACAAAACGCACGTTCAACGTCAAAACTGTGCAAAAGCAGCGTTTTGTTGCACAAAACGCACGTTTCGTTGCAACAGCGGCGTTTTGGTGCACGAAACGCACGTTTAGCGTCAAAACTGTGCAAAAGAAGCGTATCGGTGCACGGAACACACGTTTCGTTGCAAAATCGGCGTTATGGTGCACAAAACGCACATTGAGCGTCAAAACTGTGGAAAAGCAGCGTTTTGGTGTACGAAACGCACGTTTAGCGTCAAAACTGTGCAAAAGCAGCGTTTTGGCGCACGAAACGCACGTTCAGCGTCAAAACTGTGCAAAAGCAGCGTATTGATGCACAAAACGCACGTTTCGTTGCAAAAGCGGCGTTTTGGTGCACGAAACGCACGTTTAGCGTCAAAACTGTGCCAAAGCAGCGTTTTGTTGCACGGAACGCACGTTTCGTTGCAAAAGCGGCGTTTTGGTGCACGAAACGCACATTGAGCGTCAAAACTGTGCAAAAGCAGCGTTTTCGTGTACGAAAAGCACGTTTAGCGTCAAAACTGTGCAAAAGCAGCGTTTTGGTGAATGAAACGCACGTTAAACCTCAAAACTGTGCAAAAGCAGCGTTTTGGAGAACGAAATGCACGTTTAGCGTCAAAACTGTGCAAAAGCAGCGTTTTCTTGCACGAAACGCACGTTTAGCGTCAAAACTGTGCAAAAGCAGCGTTTTGGAGCACGAAACGCACGTTTAGCGTCAAAACGGTGCAAAAGCAGCGTTTTGGTGCACGAAGCGCACGTTCAGCGTCAAAACTGTGCAAAAGCAGCGTTTTGTCGCACAAAAGGCACGTTTCGTTGCAACAGCGTCGTTTTGGTGCACGAAACGCACGTTTAGCGTCAAAACTGTGCAAAAGCAGTGTTTTGGCGCACGAAACGCACGTTCAGCGTCAAAACTGTGCAAAAGCAGCGTATTGATGCACAAAACGCACGTTTCGTTGCAAAAGCGGCGTTTTGGGGCACGAGACTCACGTTTAGCGTCAAAACTGTGCAAAAGCAGGGTTTTGGTGCACGAAACGCTCGTTTAGCGTCAAAACTGTGCAAAAGCAGCGTTTTGGTGCACAAAACGCACGTTTCGTTGCAAAAGCGGCGTTTTGGTGCACGAAACGCACGTTTAGCGTCAAAACTGTCCAAAACCAGCGTTTTGGTGAACGAAACGCACGTTTATCGTCAAAACTGTGCAAAAGCAGCGTTTTGTTGCACAAAACGCACGTTTCGTTGCAACAGCGGCGTTTTGGTGCACGAAACGCACGTTTAGCGTCAAAACTGTGCAAAAGAAGCGTTTCGGTGCACGGAACACACGTTTCGTTGCAAAATCGGCGTTATGGTGCACAAAACGCACATTGAGCGTCAAAACTGTGGAAAAGCAGCGTTTTGGTGTACGAAACGCACGTTTAGCGTCAAAACTGTGCAAAAGCAGCGTTTTGGTGAACGAAACGCGCGTTTAGCGTCAAAACTGTGCAAAAGCAGCGCTTTGGTGCAAGAAACGCAAGTTTCGTTGCAAAAGCGGCGTGTTGGTGCACGAAACGCACGATTAGCGTCAAAACTGCAAAAGCAACGTTTTGGTGAACGATACGCACGTTCAGCGTCAAAACTGTACAAAAGCAGCGTTTTGGCGCACGAAACGCACGTTCAGCGTCAAAACTGTGCAAAAGCAGCGTATTGATGCACAAAACGCACGTTTCGTTGCAAAAGCGGCGTTTTGGTGCACGAAACGCACGTTTAGCGTCGAAACTGTGCCAAAGCAGCGTTTTGTTGCACGGAACGCACGTTTCGTTGCAAAAGCGGCGTTTTGGTGCACGAAACGCACATTGAGCGTCAAAACTGTGCAAAAGCAGCGTTTTCGTGTACGAAAAGCACGTTTAGCGTCAAAACTGTGCAAAAGCAGCGTTTTGGTGAATGAAACGCACGTTAAACCTCAAAACTGTGCAAAAGCAGCGTTTTGGAGAACGAAATGCACGTTTAGCGTCAAAACTGTGCAAAAGCAGCGTTTTCTTGCACGAAACGCACGTTTAGCGTCAAAACTGTGCAAAAGCAGCGTTTTGGAGCACGAAACGCACGTTTAGCGTCAAAACGGTGCAAAAGCAGCGTTTTGGTGCACGAAGCGCACGTTCAGCGTCAAAACTGTGCAAAAGCAGCGTTTTGTCGCACAAAAGGCACGTTTCGTTGCAAAAGCGGCGTTTTGGTGCACGAAACGCACGTTTAGCGTCAAAACTGTCCAAAACCAGCGTTTTGGTGAACGAAACGCACGTTTATCGTCAAAACTGTGCAAAAGCAGCGTTTTGGTGCACAAAACGCACGTTTCGTTGCAAAAGCGGCGTTTTGGTGCACGAAATGCACGTTTAGCGTCAAAACTGTGCAAAAGCAGCGTTTTGGTGCACGAAACGCACGTTCAGCGTCAAAACGGTGCAAAAGCAGCGTTTTGGTGCACAAAACGCACGTTCAACGTCAAAACTGTGCAAAAGCAGCGTTTTGTTGCACAAAACGCACGTTTCGTTGCAACAGCGGCGTTTTGGTGCACGAAACGCACGTTTAGCGTCAAAACTGTGCAGAAGCAGCGTTTCGGTGCACGGAACGCACGTTTCGTTGCAAAATCGGCGTTATGGTGCACGAAACGCACATTGAGCGTCAAAACTGTGGAAAAGCAGCGTTTTGGTGTACGAATCGCACGTTTAGCGTCAAAACTGTGCAAAAGCAGCGTTTTGTTGCACAAAACGCACATTTCGTTGCAAAAGCGGCGTTTTGGTCCACGAAACGCACGTTTAGCGTCAAAACTGTGCAAAAGCAGCGTTTTGGTGCACGAAACGCACGTTTAGCGTCAAAACTGTGCAAAAGCATCGTTTCGGTGCACGGAACGCACGTTTCGTTGCAACAGCGGCGTTTTAGTGCACGAAACGCACACTGAGCGTCAAAACTGAGCAAAAGCAGCGTTTTGGTGCACGAAACGCACGTTCAGCGTCAAAATGGTGCAAAAGCAGCGTTTTGGTGCACAAAACGCACGTTCAACGTCAAAACTGTGCTAAAGCAGCGTTTTGTTGCACAAAACGCACGTTTCGTTGCAACAGCGGCGTTTTGGTGCACGAAACGCACGTTTAGCGTCAAAACTGTGCAAAAGCAGCGTTTCGGTGCACGAAACGCACGTTTCGTTGCAAAATCGGCGTTATGGTGCACGAAACGCACATTGAGCGTCAAAACTGTGGAAAAGCAGCGTTTTGGTGTACGAAACGCACGTTTAGCGTCAAAACTGTGCAAAAGCAGCGTTTTGGTGAACGAAACGCACGTTTAGCGTCAAAACTGTGCAAAAGCAGCGCTTTGGTGCAAGAAACGGAAGTTTCGTTGCAAAAGCGGCGGTTTGGTGCACGAAACGCACGTTCAGCGTCAAAACTGTGCAAAAGCAACGTTTTGGTGAACGAAGCGCACGTTTAGCGTCAAAACTGTACAAAAGCAGCGTTTTTGTTGCACGAAACACACGTTCAGCGTCAAAACTGTGCAAAAGCAGCGTATTGATGCACAAAACGCACGTTTCGTTGCAAAAGCGGCGTTTTGGTGCACGAAACGCACGTTTAGCGTCAAAACTGTGCAAAAGCAGCGTTTTGGTGAATGAAACGCACGTTAAACCTCAAAACTTTGCAAAAGCAGCGTTTTGGAGAACGAAATGCACGTTTAGCGTCAAAACTGTGCAAAAGCAGTGTTTTGGTGCACGAAACGCACGTTTAGCGTCAAAACTGTGCAAAAGCAGCGTTTTGGAGCACGAAACGCACGTTTAGCGTCAAAACGGTGCAAAAGCAGCGTTTTGGTGCACGAAACGCACGTTCAGCGTCAAAACTGTGCAAAAGCAGCGTTTTGTTGCACAAAACGCACGTTTCGTTGCAACAGCGGCGTTTTGGTGCACGAAACGCACGTTTAGCGTCAAAACTGTGCAAAAGCAGTGTTTTGGCGCACGAAACGCACGTTCAGCGTCAAAACTGTGCAAAAGCAGCGTATTGATGCACAAAACGCACGTTCCGTTGCAAGAGCGGCGTTTTGGGGCCCGAGACTCACGTTTAGCGTCAAAACTGTGCAAAAGCAGGGTTTTGGTGCACGAAACGCTCGTTTAGCGTCAAAACTGTGCAAAAGCAGCGTTTTGGTGCACAAAACGCACGTTTCGTAGCAAAAGCGGCGTTTTGGTGCACGAAATGCACGTTTAGCGTCAAAACTGTGCAAAAGCAGGGTTTTGGTGCACGAAACGCTCGTTTAGCGTGAAAACTGTGCAAAAGCAGAGTTTTGGTG
This sequence comes from Stelis phaeoptera, assembly GCA_943735885.1. Classification (NCBI taxonomy): domain Eukaryota; kingdom Metazoa; phylum Arthropoda; class Insecta; order Hymenoptera; family Megachilidae; genus Stelis; species Stelis phaeoptera. The sequence goes on from CALSEM010000035.1 coordinate 611,164, forward strand.
CACGAAACGCACGTTTAGCGTCAAAACTGTGCAAATGCAACGTTTTGGTGCACGAAACGCACGTTCAGCGTCAAAACCGTGCAAAAGCATCGTTTTGTTGCACAAAACGCACGTTTCGTTGCAAAAGCGGCGTTTTGGTGCACGAAACGCACGTTTAGCGTCAAAACTGTCCAAAAGCAGCGTTTTGGTGAACGAAACGCACGTTTAGCGTCAAAACTGTGCAAAAGCATCGTTTCGGTGCACGGAACGCACGTTTCGTTGCAACAGCGGCGTTTTGGTGCACGAAACGCACACTGAGCGTTAAAACTGTGCAAAACCAGCGTTTTGGTGCACGAAACGGACGTTTAGCGTCAAAACTGTGCAAAAGCAACGTTTTGGTGTACGAAACGCACGTTCAGCGTCAGAACTGTGCAAAAGCAGCGTTTTGTTGCACAAAACGCACGTTTCGTTGCAACAGCGGCGTTTTAGTGCACGAAACGCACGTTTAGCGTCAAAACTGTGCAAAAGAAGCGTTTCGGTGCACGGAACACACGTTTCGTTGCAAAATCGGCGTTATGGTGCACAAAACGCACATTGAGCGTCAAAACTGTGGAAAAGCAGCGTTTTGGTGTACGAAACGCACGTTCAGCGTCAAAACTGTGCAAAAGCAGCGTTTTGGTGAACGAAACGCGCGTTTAGCGTCAAAACTGTGCAAAAGCAGCGCTTTGGTGCAAGAAACGCAAGTTTCGTTGCAAAAGCGGCGTGTTGGCGCACGAAACGCACGTTCAGCGTCAAAACTGTGCAAAAGCAGCGTATTGATGCACAAAACGCACGTTTCGTTGCAAAAGCGGCGTTTTGGTGCACGAAACGCACGTTTAGCGTCAAAACTGTGCTTAAGCAGCGTTTTGTTGCACGGAACGCACGTTTCGTTGCAAAAGCGGCGTTTTGGTGCACGAAACGCACATTGAGCGTCAAAACTGTGCAAAAGCAGCGTTTTCGTGTACGAAACGCACGTTTAGCGTCAAAACTGTGCAAAAGCATCGTTTCTGTGCACGCAACGCACGTTTCGTTGCAACAGCGGCGTTTTAGTGCACGAAACGCACACTGAGCGTCAAAACTGAGCAAAAGCAGCGTTTTGGTGAACGAAACGCACGTTCAGCGTCAAAACTGTGCAAAAGCAGCGTTTTGTTGCACAAAACGCACGTTTCGTTGCAACAGCGGCGTTTTGGTGCACGAAACGCACGTTTAGCGTCAAAACTGTGCAAAAGCAGAGTTTTGGTGCACGAAACGCACGTTTAGCGTCAAAACTGTGCAAAAGCAGCGTTTGGGTGCACGAAACGCACGTTCAGCGTCAAAACCGTGCAAAAGCAGCGTTTTGTTGCACAAAACGCACGTTTCGTTGCAAAAGCGGCGTTTTGGTGCACGAAACGCACGTTTAGCGTCAAAACTGTCCAAAAGCAGCGTTTTGGTGAACGAAACGCACGTTTAGCGTCAAAACTGTGCAAAAGCAGCGCTTTGATGCAAGAAACGCAAGTTTCGTTGCAAAAGCGGCGTTTTGGTGCACGAAACGCACGTTTAGCGTCAAAACTGTGCAAACGCAACGTTTTGGTGAACGAAACGCACGTTTAGCGTCAAAACTGAACAAAAGCAGCGTTTTGGTGCACGAAACGCACGTTCAGCGTCAAAACTGTGCAAAAGCAGCGTTTTGTTGCACAAAACGCACATTTCGTTGCAAAAGCGGCGTTTTGGCCCACGAAACGCACGTTTAGCGTCAAAACTGTGCAAAAGCAGCGTTTTGGTGCACGAAACGCACGTTTAGCGTCAAAACTGTGCAAAAGCAGCGTTTCGGTGCACGGAACGCACGTTTCATTGCAAAATCGGCGTTATGGTGCACGAAACGCACATTGAGCGTCAAAACTGTGGAAAAGCAGCGTTTTGGTGTACGAAACGCACGTTTAGCGTCAAAACTGTGCAAAAGCAGCGGTTTGGTGAACGAAACGCACGTTTAGCGCCAAAACTGAGCAAAAGCGGCGATTCTGTGCACGAAACGCATGTTTTGAGCCAAAACTGACCAAAAGCGGCGATTCTGTGCACGGAACGCACGTTTTGAGCCACAACTGAGCAAAAGCGGCGATTCTGTGCACGGAACGCACGATTTGTGCCAAAAGGAGCAATTCGGTGCGTGAAACGCATGTTTTGTACCAATAATGAGCAAAAGCGGCGATTCTGTGCACGAAACGCGGGTTTTGTGCCAAAATTGTACAAAAGCGGCGATTCTGTGCACGAAACGCACGCTTTGAGCCCAAACTGAGCAAAAGCGGCGATTCTGTGCGGGAAACGCACGTTTTGAGCCAAAACTGACCAAAAGCGGCGATTCTGTGCACGGAACGCACGTTTTGAGCCAAAACTGAGCAAAAGCGGCGATTCTGTGCACGAAACGCACGTTTTGAGCCAAAACTGACAAAAAGCGGCGATTTTGTGCACGGAACGCACGTTTTGTGCCAAAAGGAGCAATTCGGTGCGTGAAATGCATGTTTTGTTCCAATAATGAGCAAAAGCGGCGATTCTGTGCACGAAACGCGGGTTTTGTGCCAAAATTGTACAAAAGCGGCGATTCTGTGCACGAAACGCACGCTTTGAGCCCAAACTGAGCAAAAGCGGCGATTCTGTGCGGGAAACGCAAGTTTTGAGCCAAAACTGACCAAAAGCGGCGATTCTGTGCACGGAACGCACGTTTTGAGCCAAAACTGGGCAAAAGCGGCGATTCTGTGCACGAAACGCACGTTTTGAGCCAAAACTGACCAAAAGCGGCGATTCTGTGCACGGAACGCACGTTTTGTGCCAAAAGTAGCAATTCGGTGCGTGAAATGCATGTTTTGTTCCAATAATGAGCAAAAGCGGCGATTCTGTGCACGAAACGCGGGTTTTGCGCCAAAACCGAGCAAAAGCGGCGACTCTGTGCACGGAACGCGGGTTTTGTGCCAAAACTGAGCAGAAGCGGCGACTCTGTGCACGAAACGTCCATTTTGTGCCAAACTAAGCAAAAGCGGCGATTCTGTGCACGAAACGCACGTTTTGTGCCAAAACTGAGCTAAAGCGGCGCTTCTGTGCACGTAACGCCCGTTTTGTGCCAAAAGGAGCAGTTCGGTGCGTGAAACGCACGTTTCGTCCAAAAATTGAGCAAAAGCGGTGATTCCGTGCACGAAACGCACGTTTTGATCCAAAGCTGACCAAAAGCGGCAATTCTGTGCGTGAAACCCATGTTTTGTACCAATAATGAGCAAAAGCGGCGATTCTGTGCACGAAACGCACGTTTTGTGCCAAAACTGAGCAAAAGCGGCGATTCTGTGCACGAAACGAACGTTTTGTGCCCAAACTGAGCAAAAGCGGCGGTTCTGTGCACGAAACGCACGTTTTGTGTCAAAAGAAGCAGTTCGGTGTGTGAAACGCATGTTTTGTACCAATAATGATCAAAAGCGGCGATTCTGTGCACGAAACGCGGGTTTTGTGCCAAAACTGTACAAAAGCGGCGATTCTGTGCACGAAACGCACGTTTTGAGCCCAAACTGAGCAAAAGCGGCGATTCTGTGCAGGAAACGCACGTTTTGTGCCGGAACTAAGCAAAAGCGGCGTTTCTGTGCACGAAACGCATGTTTTTTGACAAAAGGAGCGATTCGGTGAGTAAAGCGCACGTTTTGTGCCAAAACTGAGAAAAAGGAGCGATTGTGTACTCGAAACGAACGTTTTGTGGCAAACTGACCAGAAGCGGCGATTCTGTGCACGAAACGCACGTTTTGTGACAATAATGAGCAAATGCGGCGATTCTGTGAACGAATCGCACGTTTTGTGCCAAAACTGAGCAAAAGCGGCGATTCTGTGCACGAAACGCACGTTTTGCGCCAAAACTGTGCAAAAGCGGCGATTCTGTGAACGAAATGCACGTTTTGTGCCAAAACTGAGCAATAGCGGCGATTCTGTGCACGAAACGCACGTTTTGTGTCAAAAGGAGCAATTCGGTGCGTGAAACGCATGTTTTGTACCAATAATGAGCAAAAGCGGCGATTCTGAGCACGAAACGCGGGTTTTGTGCCAAAACTGAGCAAACGCAGCGATTCTGTGCACGAAACGCCCGTTTTGTGCCAAAAGGAGCAATTCGGTGCGTGAAACGCGGGTTTTGTGACAGAACTGAACAAAAGCGGCGATTCTGTGCACCAAACGCACGTTTTGTGCTAAAACAGAGCAAAAGCGGGGATTCTGTGCACGAAACGCACGTTTTGAGCCAAAACTGACCAAAAGCGGCGATTCTGTGCACGGAACGCAGGTTTTGAGCCAAAACTGAGCAAAAGCGGCGATTCTGTGCACGAAACGCATGTTTTGAGCCAAAACTGACCAAAAGCGGCGATTCTGTGCACGGAACGCACGTTTTGAGCCACAACTGAGCAAAAGCGGCGATTCTGTGCACGGAACGCACGATTTGTGCCAAAAGGAGCAATTCGGTGCGTGAAACGCATGTTTTGTACCAATAATGAGCAAAAGCAGCGATTCTGAGCACGAAAGGCACGTTTTGTGCCAAAACTGAGCAAATGCGGCGATTCTGTGAACGAATCGCACGTTTTGTGCCAAAACTGAGCAAAACCGGCGATTCTGTGCACGAAACGCACGTTTTGCGCCAAAACTGAGCAAAAGCGGCGATTCTGTGCACGAAATGCACGTTTTGTGCCAAAACTGAGCAAAAGCGGCGATTCTGTGCTCGAAATGCACGTTTTGGGCCAAAACTGAGCAAATGCGGCGATTCTGTTCACAAAACGCACGTTTTGAGACAAAACAGAGCAAAAGCGGCGATTCTTTGCACGAAACGCACGTTTTGTGCCGGAACTGAGCAAAAGCGGCGTTTCTGTGCACGAAACGCATGTTTTTTGACAAAAGGAGCGATTCGGTGCGTAAAGCGCACGTTTTGTGCCAAAACTGAGAAAAAGGAGCGATTGTGTACTCGAAACGAACGTTTTGTGGCAAACGGACCAGAAGCGGCGAGTCTGTGCACGAAACGCACGTTTTGTGACAATAATGAGCAAAAGCGGTGATTCTGAGCACGAAAGGCACGTTTTGTGCCAGAACTGAGCAAAAGCGGCGATTCTGTGCACGAAACGCACGTTTCGCGCCAAAACTGAGCAAAAGCGGCAATTCTGTGCACGAAATGCACGTTTTGTGCCACAACTGAGCAAAAGCGGCGATTCTGTGCACGAAACGCACATTTTGTGCCAAAACTGAGCAAAAGCGGCGATTCTGTGCACGAAATGCACGTTTTGGGCCAAAACTGAGCAATAGCGGCGATTCTGTGCACAAAACGCACGATTTGCGCCAAAACTGAGCAATAGCGGCGATTCTGTGCACAAAACGCACGTTTTGAGACAAAACTGAGCAAAAGCGGCGATTCTTTGCACGAAACGCATGTTTTTTGACAAAAGGAGCGATTCGGTGCGTAAAGCGCACGTTTTGTGCCAAAACTGAGAAAAAGGAGCGATTGTGTACTCGAAACGAACGTTTTGTGGCAAACGGACCAGAAGCGGCGATTCTGTGCACGAAACGCACGTTTTGTGACAATAATGAGCAAAAGCGGTGATTCTGAGCACGAAAGGCACGTTTTGTGCCAAAACTGAGCAAATGCGGCGATTCTGTGAACGAATCGCACGTTTTGTGCCAAAACTGAGCAAAAGCGGCGATTCTGTGCACGAAACGCACGTTTTGCGCCAAAACTGAGCAAAAGCGGCGATTCTGTGCACGAAACGAACGTTTTGTGCCAAAACTGAGCAAAAGCGGCGGTTCTGTGCACGAAACGCACGTTTTGTGTCAAAAGGAGCAGTTCGGTGTGTGAAACGCATGTTTTGTACCAATAATGAGCAAAAGCGGCGACTCTGTGCACGAAACGCACGTTTTGTGCCCGAACTGAACAAAAGCGGCGATTCTGTGCACGAAACGCACGTTTTGTGCCAAAACTGAGCGAAAGCGGCGATTCTGTGCACGAAATGCACGTTTTGGGCCAAAACTGAGCAATAGCGGCGATTCTGGGCACAAAACGCACGTTTGGGGCCAAAACTGAGCAATAGCGGCGATTCTGTGCACAAAACGCACGTTTTGATACAAAACTGAGCAAAAGCGGCGATTCTTTGCACGAAACGCTCGTTTTGTGCCGGAACTGAGCAAAAGCGGCGTTTCTGTGCACGAAACGCATGTTTTTTGACAAAAGAAGCGATTCGGTGCGTAAAGCGCACGTTTTGTGCCAAAACTGAGAAAAAGGAGCGATTGTGTACTCGAAACGAACGTTTTGTGGCAAACGGACCAGAAGCGGCGATTCTGTGCACGAAACGCACGTTTTGTGACAATAATGAGCAAAAGCGGTGATTCTGAGCACGAAAGGCACGTTTTGTGCCAAAACTGAGCAAAAGCGGCGATTCTGTGCACGAAACGCACGTTTTGCGCCAAAACTGAGCAAAAGCGGCGATTCTGTGCACGAAATGCACGTTTTGTGCCACAACTGAGCAAAAGCGGCGATTCTGTGCACGAAACGCACATTTTGTGCCAAAACTGAGCAAAAGCGGCGATTCTGTGCACGAAATGCACGTTTTGGGCCAAAACTGAGCAATAGCGGCGATTCTGTGCACAAAACGCACGTTTTGGGCCAAAACTGAGCAATAGCGGCGATTCTGTGCACAAAACGCACGTTTTGAGACAAAACTGAGCAAAAGCGGCGATTCTTTGCACGAAACGCATGTTTTTTGACAAAAGGAGCGATTCGGTGCGTAAAGCGCACGTTTTGTGCCAAAACTGAGAAAAAGGAGCGATTGTGTACTCGAAACGAACGTTTTGTGGCAAACTGACCAGAAGCGGCGATTCTGTGCACGAAACGCACGTTTTGTGACAATAATGAGCAAAAGCGGTGATTCTGAGCACGAAAGGCACGTTTTGTGCCAAAACTGAGCAAATGCGGCGATTCTGTGAACGAATCACACGTTTTCTGCCAAAACTGAGCAAAAGCGGCGATTCTGTGCACGAAACTCACGTTTTGTGGCAAACTGACCAGAAGCGGCGATTCTGTGCACGAAACGCACGTTTTGTGACAATAATGAGCAAAAGCGGTGATTCTGAGCACGAAAGGCACGTTTTGTGCCAAAACTGAGCAAATGCGGCGATTCTGTGAACGAATCGCACGTTTTGTGCCAAAACTGAGCAAAAGCGGCGATTCTGTGCACGAAACGCACGTTTTGCGCCAAAACTGAGCAAAAGCGGCGATTCTGTGCACGAAATGCACGTTTTGTGCCAAAACTGAGCAAAAGCGGCGATTCTGTGCTCGAAATGCACGTTTTGGGCCAAAACTGAGCAATAGCGGCGATTCTGTGCACAAAACGCACGATTTGCGCCAAAACTGAGCAATAGCGGCGATTCTGTGCACAAAACGCACGTTTTGAGACAAAACTGAGCAAAAGCGGCGATTCTTTGCACGAAACGCATGTTTTTTGACAAAAGGAGCGATTCGGTGCGTAAAGCGCACGTTTTGTGCCAAAACTGAGAAAAAGGAGCGATTGTGTACTCGAAACGAACGTTTTGTGGCAAACGGACCAGAAGCGGCGATTCTGTGCACGAAACGCACGTTTTGTGACAATAATGAGCAAAAGCGGTGATTCTGAGCACGAAAGGCACGTTTTGTGCCAAAACTGAGCAAATGCGGCGATTCTGTGAACGAATCGCACGTTTTGTGCCAAAACTGAGCAAAAGCGGCGATTCTGTGCACGAAACGCACGTTTTGCGCCAAAACTGAGCAAAAGCGGCGATTCTGTGCACGAAACGAACGTTTTGTGCCAAAACTGAGCAAAAGCGGCGGTTCTGTGCACGAAACGCACGTTTTGTGTCAAAAGGAGCAGTTCGGTGTGTGAAACGCATGTTTTGTACCAATAATGAGCAAAAGCGGCGACTCTGTGCACGAAACGCACGTTTTGTGCCCGAACTGAACAAAAGCGGCGATTCTGTGCACGAAACGCACGTTTTGTGCCAAAACTGAGCGAAAGCGGCGATTCTGTGCACGAAATGCACGTTTTGGGCCAAAACTGAGCAATAGCGGCGATTCTGGGCACAAAACGCACGTTTGGGGCCAAAACTGAGCAATAGCGGCGATTCTGTGCACAAAACGCACGTTTTGATACAAAACTGAGCAAAAGCGGCGATTCTTTGCACGAAACGCTCGTTTTGTGCCGGAACTGAGCAAAAGCGGCGTTTCTGTGCACGAAACGCATGTTTTTTGACAAAAGAAGCGATTCGGTGCGTAAAGCGCACGTTTTGTGCCAAAACTGAGAAAAAGGAGCGATTGTGTACTCGAAACGAACGTTTTGTGGCAAACGGACCAGAAGCGGCGATTCTGTGCACGAAACGCACGTTTTGTGACAATAATGAGCAAAAGCGGTGATTCTGAGCACGAAAGGCACGTTTTGTGCCAAAACTGAGCAAAAGCGGCGATTCTGTGCACGAAACGCACGTTTTGCGCCAAAACTGAGCAAAAGCGGCGATTCTGTGCACGAAATGCACGTTTTGTGCCACAACTGAGCAAAAGCGGCGATTCTGTGCACGAAACGCACATTTTGTGCCAAAACTGAGCAAAAGCGGCGATTCTGTGCACGAAATGCACGTTTTGGGCCAAAACTGAGCAATAGCGGCGATTCTGTGCACAAAACGCACGTTTTGGGCCAAAACTGAGCAATAGCGGCGATTCTGTGCACAAAACGCACGTTTTGAGACAAAACTGAGCAAAAGCGGCGATTCTTTGCACGAAACGCATGTTTTTTGACAAAAGGAGCGATTCGGTGCGTAAAGCGCACGTTTTGTGCCAAAACTGAGAAAAAGGAGCGATTGTGTACTCGAAACGAACGTTTTGTGGCAAACTGACCAGAAGCGGCGATTCTGTGCACGAAACGCACGTTTTGTGACAATAATGAGCAAAAGCGGTGATTCTGAGCACGAAAGGCACGTTTTGTGCCAAAACTGAGCAAATGCGGCGATTCTGTGAACGAATCACACGTTTTCTGCCAAAACTGAGCAAAAGCGGCGATTCTGTGCACGAAACTCACGTTTTGTGGCAAACTGACCAGAAGCGGCGATTCTGTGCACGAAACGCACGTTTTGTGACAATAATGAGCAAAAGCGGTGATTCTGAGCACGAAAGGCACGTTTTGTGCCAAAACTGAGCAAATGCGGCGATTCTGTGAACGAATCGCACGTTTTGTGCCAAAACTGAGCAAAAGCGGCGATTCTGTGCACGAAACGCACGTTTTGCGCCAAAACTGAGCAAAAGCGGCGATTCTGTGCACGAAATGCACGTTTTGTGCCAAAACTGAGCAAAAGCGGCGATTCTGTGCTCGAAATGCACGTTTTGGGCCAAAACTGAGCAAATGCGGCGATTCTGTTCACAAAACGCACGTTTTGAGACAAAACAGAGCAAAAGCGGCGATTCTTTGCACGAAACGCACGTTTTGTGCCGGAACTGAGCAAAAGCGGCGTTTCTGTGCACGAAACGCATGTTTTTTGACAAAAGGAGCGATTCGGTGCGTAAAGCGCACGTTTTGTGCCAAAACTGAGAAAAAGGAGCGATTGTGTACTCGAAACGAACGTTTTGTGGCAAACGGACCAGAAGCGGCGATTCTGTGCACGAAACGCACGTTTTGTGACAATAATGAGCAAAAGCGGTGATTCTGAGCACGAAAGGCACGTTTTGTGCCAGAACTGAGCAAAAGCGGCGATTCTGTGCACGAAACGCACGTTTCGCGCCAAAACTGAGCAAAAGCGGCGATTCTGTGCACGAAATGCACGTTTTGTGCCACAACTGAGCAAAAGCGGCGATTCTGTGCACGAAACGCACATTTTGTGCCAAAACTGAGCAAAAGCGGCGATTCTGTGCACGAAATGCACGTTTTGGGCCAAAACTGAGCAATAGCGGCGATTCTGTGCACAAAACGCACGTTTTGCGCCAAAACTGAGCAATAGCGGCGATTCTGTGCACGAAATGCACGTTTTGTGCCACAACTGAGCAGAAGCGGCGATTCTGTGCACGAAACGCACATTTTGTGCCAAAACTGAGCAAATGCGGCGATTCTGTGAACGAATCGCACGTTTTGTGCCAAAACTGAGCAAAAGCGGCGATTCTGTGCACGAAACTCACGTTTTGTGGCAAACTGACCAGAAGCGGCGATTCTGTGCACGAAACGCACGTTTTGTGACAATAATGAGCAAAAGCGGTGATTCTGAGCACGAAAGGCACGTTTTGTGCCAAAACTGAGCAAATGCGGCGATTCTGTGAACGAATCGCACGTTTTGTGCCAAAACTGAGCAAAAGCGGCGATTCTGTGCACGAAACGCACGTTTTGCGCCAAAACTGAGCAAAAGCGGCGATTCTGTGCACGAAATGCACGTTTTCTGCCAAAACTGAGCAAAAGCGGCGATTCTGTGCTCGAAATGCACGTTTTGGGCCAAAACTGAGCAAATGCGGCGATTCTGTTCACAAAACGCACGTTTTGAGACAAAACAGAGCAAAAGCGGCGATTCTTTGCACGAAACGCACGTTTTGTGCCGGAACTGAGCAAAAGCGGCGTTTCTGTGCACGAAACGCATGTTTTTTTACAAAAGGAGCGATTCGGTGCGTAAAGCGCACGTTTTGTGCCAAAACTGAGAAAAAGGAGCGATTGTGTACTCGAAACGAACGTTTTGTGGCAAACGGACCAGAAGCGGCGATTCTGTGCACGAAACGCACGTTTTGTGACAATAATGAGCAAAAGCGGTGATTCTGAGCACGAAAGGCACGTTTTGTGCCAGAACTGAGCAAAAGCGGCGATTCTGTGCACGAAACGCACGTTTCGCGCCAAAACTGAGCAAAAGCGGCGATTCTGTGCACGAAATGCACGTTTTGTGCCACAACTGAGCAAAAGCGGCGATTCTGTGCACGAAACGCACATTTTGTGCCAAAACTGAGCAAAAGCGGCGATTCTGTGCACGAAATGCACGTTTTGGGCCAAAACTGAGCAATAGCGGCGATTCTGTGCACAAAACGCACGTTTTGCGCCAAAACTGAGCAATAGCGGCGATTCTGTGCACAAAACGCACGTTTTGAGACAAAACTGAGCAAAAGCGGCGATTCTTTGCACGAAACGCATGTTTTTTGACAAAAGGAGCGATTCGGTGCGTAAAGCGCACGTTTTGTGCCAAAACTGAGAAAAAGGAGCGATTGTGTACTCGAAACGAACGTTTTGTGGCAAACGGACCAGAAGCGGCGATTCTGTGCACGAAACGCACGTTTTGTGACAATAATGAGCAAAAGCGGTGATTCTGAGCACGAAAGGCACGTTTTGTGCCAAAACTGAGCAAATGCGGCGATTCTGTGAACGAATCGCACGTTTTGTGCCAAAACTGAGCAAAAGCGGCGATTCTGTGCACGAAACGCACGTTTTGCGCCAAAACTGAGCAAAAGCGGCGATTCTGTGCACGAAATGCACGTTTTGTGCCAAAACTGAGCAAAAGCGGCGATTCTGTGCTCGAAATGCACGTTTTGGGCCAAAACTGAGCAAATGCGGCGATTCTGTTCACAAAACGCACGTTTTGAGACAAAACAGAGCAAAAGCGGCAATTCTTTGCACGAAACGCACGTTTTGTGCCGGAACTGAGCAAAAGCGGCGTTTCTGTGCACGAAACGCATGTTTTTTGACAAAAGGAGCGATTCGGTGCGTAAAGCGCACGTTTTGTGCCAAAACTGAGAAAAAGGAGCGATTGTGTACTCGAAACGAACGTTTTGTGGCAAACGGACCTGAAGCGGCGAGTCTGTGCACGAAACGCACGTTTTGTGACAATAATGAGCAAAAGCGGTGATTCTGAGCACGAAAGGCACGTTTTGTGCCAGAACTGAGCAAAAGCGGCGATTCTGTGCACGAAACGCACGTTTCGCGCCAAAACTGAGCAAAAGCGGCGATTCTGTGCACGAAATGCACGTTTTGTGCCACAACTGAGCAAAAGCGGCGATTCTGTGCACGAAACGCACATTTTGTGCCAAAACTGAGCAAAAGCGGCGATTCTGTGCACGAAATGCACGTTTTGGGCCAAAACTGAGCAATAGCGGCGATTCTGTGCACAAAACGCACGTTTTGCGCCAAAACTGAGCAATAGCGGCGATTCTGTGCACAAAACGCACGTTTTGAGACAAAACTGAGCAAAAGCGGCGATTCTTTGCACGAAACGCATGTTTTTTGACAAAAGGAGCGATTCGGTGCGTAAAGCGCACGTTTTGTGCCAAAACTGAGAAAAAGGAGCGATTGTGTACTCGAAACGAACGTTTTGTGGCAAACGGACCAGAAGCGGCGATTCTGTGCACGAAACGCACGTTTTGTGACAATAATGAGCAAAAGCGGTGATTCTGAGCACGAAAGGCACGTTTTGTGCCAAAACTGAGCAAATGCGGCGATTCTGTGAACGAATCGCACGTTTTGTGCCAAAACTGAGCAAAAGCGGCGATTCTGTGCACGAAACGCACGTTTTGCGCCAAAACTGAGCAAAAGCGGCGATTCTGTGCACGAAACGAACGTTTTGTGCCAAAACTGAGCAAAAGCGGCGGTTCTGTGCACGAAACGCACGTTTTGTGTCAAAAGGAGCAGTTCGGTGTGTGAAACGCATGTTTTGTACCAATAATGAGCAAAAGCGGCGATTCTGTGCACGAAAGGCGGGTTTTGTGCCAAAACTGTACAAAAGCGGCGATTCTGTGCACGAAACGCACGCTTTGAGCCCAAACTGAGCAAAAGCGGCGATTCTGTGCAGGAAACGCACGTTTTGTGCCAAAACTGAGCAAAAGCGGCGATTCTGTGCACGGAACTCCCGTTTTGTGCCAAAACTGAGCAAAAGCGGCGATTCTGTTAAAAAATCGCACGTTTTGAGCCAAAGCTGAGCAAAAGCGGCGACTCTGTGCACGAAACGCACATTTTGTGCCCGAACTGAACAAAAGCGGCGATTCTGTGCACGAAACGCACGTTTTGCGCCAAAACTGAGCAAAAGCGGCGATTCTGTGCACGAAATGCACGTTTTGTGCCACAACTGAGCAAAAGCGGCGATTCTGTGCACGAAACGCACATTTTGTGCCAAAACTGAGCGAAAGCGGCGATTCTGTGCACGAAATGCACGTTTTGGGCCAAAACTGAGCAATAGCGGCGATTCTGGGCACAAAACGCACGTTTTGGGCCAAAACTGAGCAATAGCGGCGATTCTGTGCACAAAACGCACGTTTTGATACAAAACTGAGCAAAAGCGGCGATTCTTTGCACGAAACGCTCGTTTTGTGCCGGAACTGAGCAAAAGCGGCGTTTCTGTGCACGAAACGCATGTTTTTTGACAAAAGAAGCGATTCGGTGCGTAAAGCGCACGTTTTGTGCCAAAACTGAGAAAAAGGAGCGATTGTGTACTCGAAACGAACGTTTTGTGGCAAACGGACCAGAAGCGGCGATTCTGTGCACGAAACGCACGTTTTGTGACAATAATGAGCAAAAGCGGTGATTCTGAGCACGAAAGGCACGTTTTGTGCCAAAACTGAGCAAAAGCGGCGATTCTGTGCACGAAACGCACGTTTTGCGCCAAAACTGAGCAAAAGCGGCGATTCTGTGCACGAAATGCACGTTTTGGGCCAAAACTGAGCAATAGCGGCGATTCTGTGCACAAAACGCACGTTTTGGGCCAAAACTGAGCAATAGCGGCGATTCTGTGCACAAAACGCACGTTTTGAGACAAAACTGAGCAAAAGCGGCGATTCTTTGCACGAAACGCATGTTTTTTGACAAAAGGAGCGATTCGGTGCGTAAAGCGCACGTTTTGTGCCAAAACTGAGAAAAAGGAGCGATTGTGTACTCGAAACGAACGTTTTGTGGCAAACTGACCAGAAGCGGCGATTCTGTGCACGAAACGCACGTTTTGTGACAATAATGAGCAAAAGCGGTGATTCTGAGCACGAAAGGCACGTTTTGTGCCAAAACTGAGCAAATGCGGCGATTCTGTGAACGAATCACACGTTTTCTGCCAAAACTGAGCAAAAGCGGCGATTCTGTGCACGAAACTCACGTTTTGTGGCAAACTGACCAGAAGCGGCGATTCTGTGCACGAAACGCACGTTTTGTGACAATAATGAGCAAAAGCGGTGATTCTGAGCACGAAAGGCACGTTTTGTGCCAAAACTGAGCAAATGCGGCGATTCTGTGAACGAATCGCACGTTTTGTGCCAAAACTGAGCAAAAGCGGCGATTCTGTGCACGAAACGCACGTTTTGCGCCAAAACTGAGCAAAAGCGGCGATTCTGTGCACGAAATGCACGTTTTGTGCCAAAACTGAGCAAAAGCGGCGATTCTGTGCTCGAAATGCACGTTTTGGGCCAAAACTGAGCAAATGCGGCGATTCTGTTCACAAAACGCACGTTTTGAGACAAAACAGAGCAAAAGCGGCGATTCTTTGCACGAAACGCACGTTTTGTGCCGGAACTGAGCAAAAGCGGCGTTTCTGTGCACGAAACGCATGTTTTTTGACAAAAGGAGCGATTCGGTGCGTAAAGCGCACGTTTTGTGCCAAAACTGAGAAAAAGGAGCGATTGTGTACTCGAAACGAACGTTTTGTGGCAAACGGACCAGAAGCGGCGATTCTGTGCACGAAACGCACGTTTTGTGACAATAATGAGCAAAAGCGGTGATTCTGAGCACGAAAGGCACGTTTTGTGCCAGAACTGAGCAAAAGCGGCGATTCTGTGCACGAAACGCACGTTTCGCGCCAAAACTGAGCAAAAGCGGCGATTCTGTGCACGAAATGCACGTTTTGTGCCACAACTGAGCAAAAGCGGCGATTCTGTGCACGAAACGCACATTTTGTGCCAAAACTGAGCAAAAGCGGCGATTCTGTGCACGAAAAACACGTTTTGGGCCAAAACTGAGCAATAGCGGCGATTCTGTGCACAAAACGCACGTTTTGCGCCAAAACTGAGCAATAGCGGCGATTCTGTGCACGAAATGCACGTTTTGTGCCACAACTGAGCAAAAGCGGCGATTCTGTGCACGAAACGCACATTTTGTGCCAAAACTGAGCAAATGCGGCGATTCTGTGAACGAATCGCACGTTTTGTGCCAAAACTGAGCAAAAGCGGCGATTCTGTGCACGAAACGCACGTTTTGCGCCAAAACTGAGCAAAAGCGGCGATTCTGTGCACGAAATGCACGTTTTCTGCCAAAACTGAGCAAAAGCGGCGATTCTGTGCTCGAAATGCACGTTTTGGGCCAAAACTGAGCAAATGCGGCGATTCTGTTCACAAAACCGCACGTTTTGAGACAAAACAGAGCAAAAGCGGCGATTCTTTGCACGAAACGCACGTTTTGTGCCGGAACTGAGCAAAAGCGGCGTTTCTGTGCACGAAACGCATGTTTTTTGACAAAAGGAGCGATTCGGTGCGTAAAGCGCACGTTTTGTGCCAAAACTGAGAAAAAGGAGCGATTGTGTACTCGAAACGAACGTTTTGTGGCAAACGGACCAGAAGCGGCGATTCTGTGCACGAAACGCACGTTTTGTGACAATAATGAGCAAAAGCGGTGATTCTGAGCACGAAAGGCACGTTTTGTGCCAGAACTGAGCAAAAGCGGCGATTCTGTGCACGAAACGCACGTTTCGCGCCAAAACTGAGCAAAAGCGGCGATTCTGTGCACGAAATGCACGTTTTGTGCCACAACTGAGCAAAAGCGGCGATTCTGTGCACGAAACGCACATTTTGTGCCAAAACTGAGCAAAAGCGGCGATTCTGTGCACGAAATGCACGTTTTGGGCCAAAACTGAGCAATAGCGGCGATTCTGTGCACAAAACGCACGTTTTGCGCCAAAACTGAGCAATAGCGGCGATTCTGTGCACAAAACGCACGTTTTGAGACAAAACTGAGCAAAAGCGGCGATTCTTTGCACGAAACGCATGTTTTTTGACAAAAGGAGCGATTCGGTGCGTAAAGCGCACGTTTTGTGCCAAAACTGAGAAAAAGGAGCGATTGTGTACTCGAAACGAACGTTTTGTGGCAAACGGACCAGAAGCGGCGAGTCTGTGCACGAAACGCACGTTTTGTGACAATAATGAGCAAAAGCGGTGATTCTGAGCACGAAAGGCACGTTTTGTGCCAGAACTGAGCAAAAGCGGCGATTCTGTGCACGAAACGCACGTTTCGCGCCAAAACTGAGCAAAAGCGGCGATTCTGTGCACGAAATGCACGTTTTGTGCCACAACTGAGCAAAAGCGGCGATTCTGTGCACGAAACGCACATTTTGTGCCAAAACTGAGCAAAAGCGGCGATTCTGTGCACGAAATGCACGTTTTGGGCCAAAACTGAGCAATAGCGGCGATTCTGTGCACAAAACGCACGTTTTGCGCCAAAACTGAGCAATAGCGGCGATTCTGTGCACAAAACGCACGTTTTGAGACAAAACTGAGCAAAAGCGGCGATTCTTTGCACGAAACGCATGTTTTTTGACAAAAGGAGCGATTCGGTGCGTAAAGCGCACGTTTTGTGCCAAAACTGAGAAAAAGGAGCGATTGTGTACTCGAAACGAACGTTTTGTGGCAAACGGACCAGAAGCGGCGATTCTGTGCACGAAACGCACGTTTTGTGACAATAATGAGCAAAAGCGGTGATTCTGAGCACGAAAGGCACGTTTTGTGCCAAAACTGAGCAAATGCGGCGATTCTGTGAACGAATCGCACGTTTTGTGCCAAAACTGAGCAAAAGCGGCGATTCTGTGCACGAAACGCACGTTTTGCGCCAAAACTGAGCAAAAGCGGCGATTCTGTGCACGAAACGAACGTTTTGTGCCAAAACTGAGCAAAAGCGGCGGTTCTGTGCACGAAACGCACGTTTTGTGTCAAAAGGAGCAGTTCGGTGTGTGAAACGCATGTTTTGTACCAATAATGAGCAAAAGCGGCGATTCTGTGCACGAAACGCGGGTTTTGTGCCAAAACTGTACAAAAGCGGCGATTCTGTGCACGAAACGCACGCTTTGAGCCCAAACTGAGCAAAAGCGGCGATTCTGTGCAGGAAACGCACGTTTTGTGCCAAAACTGAGCAAAAGCGGCGATTCTGTGCACGGAACTCCCGTTTTGTGCCAAAACTGAGCAAAAGCGGCGATTCTGTTAAAAAATCGCACGTTTTGAGCCAAAGCTGAGCAAAAGCGGCGACTCTGTGCACGAAACGCACATTTTGTGCCCGAACTGAACAAAAGCGGCGATTCTGTGCACGAAACGCACGTTTTGCGCCAAAACTGAGCAAAAGCGGCGATTCTGTGCACGAAATGCACGTTTTGTGCCACAACTGAGCAAAAGCGGCGATTCTGTGCACGAAACGCACATTTTGTGCCAAAACTGAGCGAAAGCGGCGATTCTGTGCACGAAATGCACGTTTTGGGCCAAAACTGAGCAATAGCGGCGATTCTGGGCACAAAACGCACGTTTTGGGCCAAAACTGAGCAATAGCGGCGATTCTGTGCACAAAACGCACGTTTTGATACAAAACTGAGCAAAAGCGGCGATTCTTTGCACGAAACGCTCGTTTTGTGCCGGAACTGAGCAAAAGCGGCGTTTCTGTGCACGAAACGCATGTTTTTTGACAAAAGAAGCGATTCGGTGCGTAAAGCGCACGTTTTGTGCCAAAACTGAGAAAAAGGAGCGATTGTGTACTCGAAACGAACGTTTTGTGGCAAACGGACCAGAAGCGGCGATTCTGTGCACGAAACGCACGTTTTGTGACAATAATGAGCAAAAGCGGTGATTCTGAGCACGAAAGGCACGTTTTGTGCCAAAACTGAGCAAAAGCGGCGATTCTGTGCACGAAACGCACGTTTTGCGCCAAAACTGAGCAAAAGCGGCGATTCTGTGCACGAAATGCACGTTTTGGGCCAAAACTGAGCAATAGCGGCGATTCTGTGCACAAAACGCACGTTTTGGGCCAAAACTGAGCAATAGCGGCGATTCTGTGCACAAAACGCACGTTTTGAGACAAAACTGAGCAAAAGCGGCGATTCTTTGCACGAAACGCATGTTTTTTGACAAAAGGAGCGATTCGGTGCGTAAAGCGCACGTTTTGTGCCAAAACTGAGAAAAAGGAGCGATTGTGTACTCGAAACGAACGTTTTGTGGCAAACTGACCAGAAGCGGCGATTCTGTGCACGAAACGCACGTTTTGTGACAATAATGAGCAAAAGCGGTGATTCTGAGCACGAAAGGCACGTTTTGTGCCAAAACTGAGCAAATGCGGCGATTCTGTGAACGAATCACACGTTTTCTGCCAAAACTGAGCAAAAGCGGCGATTCTGTGCACGAAACTCACGTTTTGTGGCAAACTGACCAGAAGCGGCGATTCTGTGCACGAAACGCACGTTTTGTGACAATAATGAGCAAAAGCGGTGATTCTGAGCACGAAAGGCACGTTTTGTGCCAAAACTGAGCAAATGCGGCGATTCTGTGAACGAATCGCACGTTTTGTGCCAAAACTGAGCAAAAGCGGCGATTCTGTGCACGAAACGCACGTTTTGCGCCAAAACTGAGCAAAAGCGGCGATTCTGTGCACGAAATGCACGTTTTGTGCCAAAACTGAGCAAAAGCGGCGATTCTGTGCTCGAAATGCACGTTTTGGGCCAAAACTGAGCAAATGCGGCGATTCTGTTCACAAAACGCACGTTTTGAGACAAAACAGAGCAAAAGCGGCGATTCTTTGCACGAAACGCACGTTTTGTGCCGGAACTGAGCAAAAGCGGCGTTTCTGTGCACGAAACGCATGTTTTTTGACAAAAGGAGCGATTCGGTGCGTAAAGCGCACGTTTTGTGCCAAAACTGAGAAAAAGGAGCGATTGTGTACTCGAAACGAACGTTTTGTGGCAAACGGACCAGAAGCGGCGATTCTGTGCACGAAACGCACGTTTTGTGACAATAATGAGCAAAAGCGGTGATTCTGAGCACGAAAGGCACGTTTTGTGCCAGAACTGAGCAAAAGCGGCGATTCTGTGCACGAAACGCACGTTTCGCGCCAAAACTGAGCAAAAGCGGCGATTCTGTGCACGAAATGCACGTTTTGTGCCACAACTGAGCAAAAGCGGCGATTCTGTGCACGAAACGCACATTTTGTGCCAAAACTGAGCAAAAGCGGCGATTCTGTGCACGAAATGCACGTTTTGGGCCAAAACTGAGCAATAGCGGCGATTCTGTGCACAAAACGCACGTTTTGCGCCAAAACTGAGCAATAGCGGCGATTCTGTGCACGAAATGCACGTTTTGTGCCACAACTGAGCAAAAGCGGCGATTCTGTGCACGAAACGCACATTTTGTGCCAAAACTGAGCAAATGCGGCGATTCTGTGAACGAATCGCACGTTTTGTGCCAAAACTGAGCAAAAGCGGCGATTCTGTGCACGAAACGCACGTTTTGCGCCAAAACTGAGCAAAAGCGGCGATTCTGTGCACGAAATGCACGTTTTCTGCCAAAACTGAGCAAAAGCGGCGATTCTGTGCTCGAAATGCACGTTTTGGGCCAAAACTGAGCAAATGCGGCGATTCTGTTCACAAAACCGCACGTTTTGAGACAAAACAGAGCAAAAGCGGCGATTCTTTGCACGAAACGCACGTTTTGTGCCGGAACTGAGCAAAAGCGGCGTTTCTGTGCACGAAACGCATGTTTTTTGACAAAAGGAGCGATTCGGTGCGTAAAGCGCACGTTTTGTGCCAAAACTGAGAAAAAGGAGCGATTGTGTACTCGAAACGAACGTTTTGTGGCAAACGGACCAGAAGCGGCGATTCTGTGCACGAAACGCACGTTTTGTGACAATAATGAGCAAAAGCGGTGATTCTGAGCACGAAAGGCACGTTTTGTGCCAGAACTGAGCAAAAGCGGCGATTCTGTGCACGAAACGCACGTTTCGCGCCAAAACTGAGCAAAAGCGGCGATTCTGTGCACGAAATGCACGTTTTGTGCCACAACTGAGCAAAAGCGGCGATTCTGTGCACGAAACGCACATTTTGTGCCAAAACTGAGCAAAAGCGGCGATTCTGTGCACGAAATGCACGTTTTGGGCCAAAACTGAGCAATAGCGGCGATTCTGTGCACAAAACGCACGTTTTGCGCCAAAACTGAGCAATAGCGGCGATTCTGTGCACAAAACGCACGTTTTGAGACAAAACTGAGCAAAAGCGGCGATTCTTTGCACGAAACGCATGTTTTTTGACAAAAGGAGCGATTCGGTGCGTAAAGCGCACGTTTTGTGCCAAAACTGAGAAAAAGGAGCGATTGTGTACTCGAAACGAACGTTTTGTGGCAAACGGACCAGAAGCGGCGAGTCTGTGCACGAAACGCACGTTTTGTGACAATAATGAGCAAAAGCGGTGATTCTGAGCACGAAAGGCACGTTTTGTGCCAGAACTGAGCAAAAGCGGCGATTCTGTGCACGAAACGCACGTTTCGCGCCAAAACTGAGCAAAAGCGGCGATTCTGTGCACGAAATGCACGTTTTGTGCCACAACTGAGCAAAAGCGGCGATTCTGTGCACGAAACGCACATTTTGTGCCAAAACTGAGCAAAAGCGGCGATTCTGTGCACGAAATGCACGTTTTGGGCCAAAACTGAGCAATAGCGGCGATTCTGTGCACAAAACGCACGTTTTGCGCCAAAACTGAGCAATAGCGGCGATTCTGTGCACAAAACGCACGTTTTGAGACAAAACTGAGCAAAAGCGGCGATTCTTTGCACGAAACGCATGTTTTTTGACAAAAGGAGCGATTCGGTGCGTAAAGCGCACGTTTTGTGCCAAAACTGAGAAAAAGGAGCGATTGTGTACTCGAAACGAACGTTTTGTGGCAAACGGACCAGAAGCGGCGATTCTGTGTACGAAACGCACGTTTTGTGACAATAATGAGCAAAAGCGGTGATTCTGAGCACGAAAGGCACGTTTTGTGCCAAAACTGAGCAAATGCGGCGATTCTGTGAACGAATCGCACGTTTTGTGCCAAAACTGAGCAAAAGCGGCGATTCTGTGCACGAAACGCACGTTTTGCGCCAAAACTGAGCAAAAGCGGCGATTCTGTGCACGAAATGCACGTTTTGTGCCAAAACTGAGCAAAAGCGGCGATTCTGTGCTCGAAATGCACGTTTTGGGCCAAAACTGAGCAAATGCGGCGATTCTGTTCACAAAACGCACGTTTTGAGACAAAAGGAGCGATTCGGTGCGTAAAGCGCACGTTTTTTTGCCAAAACAGAGAAATAGCAGCGATTGTGTACTCGAAACGAACGTTTTGTGGCAAACTGACCAGAAGCGGCGATTCTGTGCACGAAACGCACGTTTTGTGACAATAATGAGCAAAAGCGGTGATTCTGAGCACGAAAGGCACGTTTTGTGCCAAAACTGAGCAAATGCGGCGATTCTGTGAACGGATCGCACGTTTTGTGCCAAAACTGAGCAAAAGCGGCGATTCTGTGCACGAAACGCACGTTTTGCGCCAAAACTGAGCAAAAGCGGCGGTTCTGTGCACGAAACGCACGTTTTGTGTCAAAAGGAGCAGTTCGGTGTGTGAAACGCATGTTTTGTACCAATAATGATCAAAAGCGGCGATTCTGTGCACGAAACGCACGTTTTGTGCCAAAACTGAGCAAAAGCGGCGATTCTGTGCACGGAACTCCCGTTTTGTGCCAAAACTGAGCAAAAGCGGCGATTCTGTTAAAAAATCGCACGTTTTGAGCCAAAGCTGAGCAAAAGCGGCGACTCTGTGCACGAAACGCACGTTTTGTGCCCGAACTGAACAAAAGCGGCGATTCTGTGCACGAAACGCACGTTTTGAGCCAAAACTGACCAAAAGCGGCGATTCTGTGCACCAAACGCACGTTTTGTGCTAAAACAGAGCAAAAACGGCGATTCTGTGCACGAAACGCACGTTTTGAGCCAAAACTGACCAAAAGCGGCGATTCTGTGCATGGAACGCACGTTTTGAGCCAAAACTGAGCAAAAGCGGCGATTCTGTGCACGAAACGCATGTTTTGAGCCAAAACTGACCAAAAGCGGCGATTCTGTGCACGGAACGCACGTTTTGAGACAAAACAGAGCAAAAGCGGCGATTCTTTGCACGAAACGCACGTTTTGTGCCGGAACTGAGCAAAAGCGGCGTTTCTGTGCACGAAACGCATGTTTTTTGACAAAAGGAGCGATTCGGTGCGTAAAGCGCACGTTTTGTGCCAAAACTGAGAAAAAGGAGCGGTGGGGTACTCGAAACGAACGTTTTGTGGCAAACGGACCAGAAGCGGCGATTCTGTGCACGAAACGCACGTTTTGTGACAATAATGAGCAAAAGCGGTGATTCTGAGCACGAAAGGCACGTTTTGTGTCCGAACTGAGCAAAAGCGGCGATTCTGTGCACGAAACGCACTTTTCGCGCCAAAACTGAGCAAAAGCGGCGATTCTGTGCACGAAATGTACGTTTTGTGCCACAACTGAGCAAAAGCGGCGATTCTGTGCACGAAACGCACATTTTGTGCCAAAACTGAGCAAAAGCGGCGATTCTGTGCACGAAATGCACGTTTTGGGCCAAAACTGAGCAAAAGCGGCGATTCTGTGCACGAAACGCACGTTTTGCGCCAAAACTGAGCAAAATCGGCGATTCTGTGCACGAAACGCACATTTTGTGCCAAAACTGAGCAAAAGCGGCGATTCTGTGCTCGAAATGCACGTTTTGGGCCAAAACTGAGCAATAGCGGCGATTCTGTTCACAAAACGCACGTTTTGAGACAAAACAGAGCAAAAGCGGCGATACCTTGCACGAAACGCACGTTGTGTGCCGGAACTGAGCAAAAGCGGCGTTTCTGTGCACGAAACACATGTTTTTTGACAAAAGGAGCGATTCGGTGCGTAAAGCGCACGTTTTGTGCCAAAACTGAGAAAAAGGAGCGATTGTGTACTCGAAACGAACGTTTTGTGGCAAACGGACCAGAAGCGGCGATTCTGTGCACGAAACGCACGTTTTGTGACAATAATGAGCAAAAGCGGTGATTCTGAGCACGAAAGGCACGTTTTGTGCCAAAACTGAGCAAATGCGGCGATTCTGTGAACGAATCGCACGTTTTGTGCCAAAACTGAGCAAAAGCGGCGATTCTGTGCACGAAACTCACGTTTTGTGGCAAACTGACCAGAAGCGGCGATTCTGAGCACGAAATGCACGTTTTAGGCCAAAACTGAGCAATAGCGGCGATTCAGTGCACAAAACGCATGTTTTTTGACAAAAGGAGCGATTCGGTGCGAAAAGCGCACGTTTTTTTGCCAAAACAGAGAAAAAGGAGCGATTGTGTACTCGAAACGAACGTTTTGTGGCAAACTGACCAGAAGCGGCGATTCTGTGCACGAAACGCACGTTTTGTGACAATAATGAGCAAAAGCGGTGATTCTGAGCACGAAAGGCACGTTTTGTGCCAAAACTGAGCAAATGCGGCGATTCTGTGAACGAATCGCACGTTTTGTGCCAAAACTGAGCAAAAGCGGCGATTCTGTGCACGAAACGCACGTTTTGCGCCAAAACTGAGCAAAATCGGCGATTCTGTGCACGAAACGCACATTTTGTGCCAAAACTGAGCAAAAGCGGCGATTCTGTGCTCGAAATGCACGTTTTGGCCAAAACTGAGCAATAGCGGCGATTCTGTTCACAAAACGCACGTTTTGAGACAAAACAGAGCAAAAGCGGCGATTCCTTGCACGAAACGCACGTTTTGTGCCGGAACTGAGCAAAAGCGGCGTTTCTGTGCACGAAACACATGTTTTTTGACAAAAGGAGCGATTCGGTGCGTAAAGCGCACGTTTTGTGCCAAAACTGAGAAAAAGGAGCGATTGTGTACTCGAAACGAACGTTTTGTGGCAAACGGACCAGAAGCGGCGATTCTGTGCACGAAACGCACGTTTTGTGACAATAATGAGCAAAAGCGGTGATTCTGAGCACGAAAGGCACGTTTTGTGCCAAAACTGAGCAAATGCGGCGATTCTGTGAACGAATCGCACGTTTTGTGCCAAAACTGAGCAAAAGCGGCGATTCTGTGCACGAAACGCACGTTTTGCGCCAAAACTGAGCAAAATCGGCGATTCTGTGCACGAAACGCACATTTTGTGCCAAAACTGAGCAAAAGCGGCGATTCTGTGCTCGAAATGCACGTTTTGGGCCAAAACTGAGCAATAGCGGCGATTCTGTTCACAAAACGCACGTTTTGAGACAAAACAGAGCAAAAGCGGCGATTCCTTGCACGAAACGCACGTTTTGTGCCGGAACTGAGCAAAAGCGGCGTTTCTGTGCACGAAACACATGTTTTTTGACAAAAGGAGCGATTCGGTGCGTAAAGCGCACGTTTTGTGCCAAAACTGAGAAAAAGGAGCGATTGTGTACTCGAAACGAACGTTTTGTGGCAAACGGACCAGAAGCGGCGATTCTGTGCACGAAACGCACGTTTTGTGACAATAATGAGCAAAAGCGGTGATTCTGAGCACGAAAGGCACGTTTTGTGCCAAAACTGAGCAAATGCGGCGATTCTGTGAACGAATCGCACGTTTTGTGCCAAAACTGAGCAAAAGCGGCGATTCTGTGCACGAAACGCACGTTTTGCGCCAAAACTGAGCAAAATCGGCGATTCTGTGCACGAAACGCACATTTTGTGCCAAAACTGAGCAAAAGCGGCGATTCTGTGCTCGAAATGCACGTTTTGGCCAAAACTGAGCAATAGCGGCGATTCTGTTCACAAAACGCACGTTTTGAGACAAAACAGAGCAAAAGCGGCGATTCCTTGCACGAAACGCACGTTTTGTGCCGGAACTGAGCAAAAGCGGCGTTTCTGTGCACGAAACACATGTTTTTTGACAAAAGGAGCGATTCGGTGCGTAAAGCGCACGTTTTGTGCCAAAACTGAGAAAAAGGAGCGATTGTGTACTCGAAACGAACGTTTTGTGGCAAACGGACCAGAAGCGGCGATTCTGTGCACGAAACGCACGTTTTGTGACAATAATGAGCAAAAGCGGTGATTCTGAGCACGAAAGGCACGTTTTGTGCCAAAACTGAGCAAATGCGGCGATTCTGTGAACGAATCGCACGTTTTGTGCCAAAACTGAGCAAAAGCGGCGATTCTGTGCACGAAACGCACGTTTTGCGCCAAAACTGAGCAAAATCGGCGATTCTGTGCTCGAAACGCACATTTTGTGCCAAAACTGAGCAAAAGCGGCGATTCTGTGCTCGAAATGCACGTTTTGGGCCAAAACTGAGCAATAGCGGCGATTCTGTTCACAAAACGCACGTTTTGAGACAAAACAGAGCAAAAGCGGCGATTCCTTGCACGAAACGCACGTTTTGTGCCGGAACTGAGCAAAAGCGGCGTTTCTGTGCACGAAACACATGTTTTTTGACAAAAGGAGCGATTCGGTGCGTAAAGCGCACGTTTTGTGCCAAAACTGAGAAAAAGGAGCGATTGTGTACTCGAAACGAACGTTTTGTGGCAAACGGACCAGAAGCGGCGATTCTGTGCACGAAACGCACGTTTTGTGACAATAATGAGCAAAAGCGGTGATTCTGAGCACGAAAGGCACGTTTTGTGCCAAAACTGAGCAAATGCGGCGATTCTGTGAACGAATCGCACGTTTTGTGCCAAAACTGAGCAAAAGCGGCGATTCTGTGCACGAAACGCACGTTTTGCGCCAAAACTGAGCAAAATCGGCGATTCTGTGCACGAAACGCATGTTTTTTGACAAAAGGAGCGATTCGGTGCGTAAAGCGCACGTTTTGTGCCAAAACTGAGAAAAAGGAGTGATGCCCGATTGGACTCCGACCGATTGGACACGTCCCGATTGGACTGTCCCGATTGGACACGTCCCGATTGGACTCCGTGCCGATTGGACTAGTGCCGTTTGGACTCCGTGCCAATTGGACTCGTGCCGTTTGGACTCCGTGCCGTTTGGACACCGTACCGGTAGGACCCGTGCCGTTTGGACTGCGTGCCGATTGGACTCCGTGCCGGTTGGACTCGTGCCGTTTGGATTCTTTAGGTTCGGTCGCCGTAAATTTAATAATAATTGCATCTCGAAGTCTGCATATGGTGATACCGTATTGTGAAATATATGTTAACTTAGGATTGGAAATGTATTATAAGTGAACCTGAATTTAATTTGAATGTGGTTTTATACGTGTGGACGTTATAACATAACGTCTTTGCAAACAAGAATAATTGTTGAAAAAAAAATTCCGGGCCGTTGTGATAAAAATAATATGAAAGTGGCGTTTGACTGTGCATTTTATAATACAAATTTATGTAAATGTTTCTTTTTTGTGCAAATTACAATCAATAATATAAGTATCTATATTTTGACAGGTATAGGTTATAGTGAGAAATAGCTGGATACCAGTTATTACAAAAGTGGAAGAAACTTACACGAAATATTACAGGAGATAATGCACAAGACTCAGTAATGTTGCCTTGTAATACGTTTGTGCACGCATTAGAACCATAATAGTTCTTAGCAGTACGACATGATATGGTACATGAATAGCGCTGTCTTTATAAACTGGTATTTAACTGTTAAAAACAAGAAGAGAAGCATGTAAGAGAGATTCATCAATATCAGAGTAAGTAAAACCCACAATGGAAATTAGATTGTGTTTGCCATTATTCAATAAGTAGTTTTGTAAGCTAAAAGTATAAGCACTAACGTTGTAAATTCTACTGCGTTTTCTGTTTCCACAGTCTTTGATTGATGTAAGCAGTGACAGTCATCCTAATAGGGTAAAAGCTAAAATACTACCAGAAGAATTGTGCAAGTATTATTGGAAATACTATAATGTTTAACAAGTATAGGTTAAAGTGTAGACGTTGAGAAACGTGCAAGCTAACGTACAGTTTCCAATGAAATGCAATGACAAATAGCAAAAATATTGACTACAGAGATGCATTTACTTTCTCACAAGATATAACTGGAAACATGTTTAAGGTAAAAGAAATATTAAATATTTTATTTCAAATTGTACTTGCAAAATATAAATGTATCAGTATATAACGCTGATATTTTTTTATTCATTTTCAGCATTTGTCCAGATCTTGATGGGAAAATTGCAATTGTTGGACAAACAGCAAACGTATTGAATACAGAGATGCATTTACTTTCTCACAAGATATAACTGGAAACATGTTTAAGGTAAGAAAAGTATTAAATGTTTTATTTGAAATTAAAGTTGCTAAATACAGTGTATCAATATATAATACTATGATATCATTTTCTTTATATTCTGTCTTTTTGAAACATTGATGGGATGACTACAATTATAGGACAAACAGCAAAAATATTTAATACAGAGAAGCACATATTGCATCGCTCGATGAATCTGGAAATATGTTTAAGGTAAAAGAAACATTACATATTTTATTTCAAATTATAGTTGTAATTGTAAGTTATAAATGTATTAGTATATAACGCTATGTAATTTTTTTCTTTATTTTCAGCATTTGTTCAGATCTTGTTGAAAAGATTACAATTGTAGGACAGACAGCAAAAATATTTAATACAGGGAAGCACATACTTCATCGCTTGATGAATCTGGAAATATGTTTAAGGTAAAAGAAACATTACATATTTTATTTCAAATTATAGTAGTAATTGTAAGATATAAATGTATTAGTATATAACGTTATGTAATTTTTTTCTTTATTTTCAGCATTTGTTCAGATCTTGATGGGAAAATTGCAATTGTTGGACAAACAGCAAACGTATTGAATACAGAGATGCATTTACTTTCTCACAAGATATAACTGGAGTCATGTTTAAGGTGAAATGTTAATATTTCAAAGTGTTTGTGTTTGTAAAAGTGAATTACAATAAATATTTAGTCATTTACGGAAATGCATAGTTTATTTAACGCGTTTTATGTTTCTATTTATTTAGTTTTTAAGTTACAGAAATGAAAAATCGCATTTTTTATTAAGATTACACATTTCATTTCTACTTAAAAAATAATGTTGCTATTATTTTCTAAAGATTGAGATACAAGATAATACATAAAAATAAATAAGTTTAATTAAAATGCGAACAAGAGAGTTTATCATTGTCAATAGTTATTAAATATTTGTTAAATTCTCAAATAAAATGAAATAAACCGGCGTTTAAAACTATAAAAAAACTCTGTAAATCTTAATCAATTAGCAATTAAAAGAAACATTAAACCTTATTTTCTTCAATACATCCTTTATTTCAAATTAATGTTGTTGAGTACAATGTATCAATATGTAATAATATAATTTCTTCTTCTTTATCTTCAACATTTATTCAGATACTGATGAGGAAATTACAACAAAGAAATAACGAAATAGAAAAGTTGAATAGACACATTAAAGAAATTAACCAGCGTACAGAGAATAACATACACAGTTCCCAATGAAATACCATGCCAAACAACACTAGCGGACCCTGAAAACAGAGATGCGATTACTTTCTTTCAAGATATATATGCAAATATGTTTAACATAAAAGAAATATTTTGTTCAATACATCCTTTATTTCAAATTGGTGTTGTAGAGTACGATGTGTCAATATATATTAATATGATTTCTCTTTCCTTATTTTCAGCATTTATTCAGACATTGTTGAGGAAATTACCACAAAAAAATTATGGTTCACTGTAGTGAAGGAACAATCTAAAGGAGTGAATTATTAAATTAGATAAGTTTGTCTTGCAAATCATGGACTATAAAAGCTATGTAATGCCAGCATATTTTAAGTAAATAAATTTATAGAAGAAAATAAGACTCTTAAACTGTAATTTCCTGTTCTAATTTCCTTAATGTAGAGTTTAATTTATGGTTCATATCGTCCTCTTCTACTTGCAAATAAATACTTATGTCGAATAGAACTTCATAGATAAGGAAAAAAGTTTTAATAACAGAATACTTACATACTTCACTATTCACTTTCACCTAGTTTATATTATTTGTATCCAGTTTACAAACCTCAAATTCATTTTATCCAACTACACAGTCCAACTGAAATATTCCATTGTTCACACCAATCAGAAAAAGTATTAAAACGTTTAGAAATAATGTCGTGCAAAGAAGACTCGTGGAGAAAAGATGAAAAAGGATGTTCAATTACTATGGATTAGTTTTACACTCAATTTTTTTGCGAAACACCCGAAGCACAAGACGAAATGCAACGCGTTATACAGCTGACGCGATAAAACTGAACAAATGGATAGAAATCAATATGTAATTATATACAACCTTTCCCACGCATTTTCACGATCAACGTTACTTTTTGCCGAAAATCACGAGCTTTTCAACTTATTTGTGACAGAAGGTGCTTATCGTGCAACATAATTTGTTAAATGGCTGACGCGATAAAACCTCTTAGAAATCGATGGAAATCTATAATTCCCCATTTTTTCACGCATTTCCATTAGCAACATCATTTTTAACTGAGAATCACGAGCACTTTTCAATTCTTTTACAACAGAAGTTGCTTATCGGCCAAAAAAATTCTTTCAATGGCTGACGCGATAAAACTTTAGAAATCGATATTTCCACTATTTCTCCACGCATTTTCGTGAAGGACGTACGTATGTATGTGTATATGTATGTATGTACATCTTTTGCACGAAATCACGAATGCTTTTCAATTTTTGAACGAGGGAAGATGCTTATCATGAAAGGAAACCGCGATTACCAGTAATAAAATAATTTTTGGAAAAAAAATATAACCGACTTCGAAATGCACTAAAAAGAATAAAATAATATTTAATTCTCTTCGTGGGTTTCTCTCCAGCTATGTATAACATTTATGACAATATTACATTCCATGTTAGATAAAATGCATATTTTTCGGAGGCGGGCAGGGTCAAAAATTTTCTCAGAATCAAACAATTTTCGTAACTTTCAGTACAGGAAATGTTTAATTGAAAACTGTCTAAACGAAACATGTTGCTGATTGCAATTTGTTTGGGGTATGGCGGGCTTGATAACAGATGAGCGTCAAGAAAAACTCATTGATACGTGACAACGTGGAAGAATGAAACTGTATAGTGGTCAGTTTCGGCGTACAAAATGTTTTTCAATCAAAACTTTCTGTATGACAGATGTTGCTGATTATGATTTGATTGAAGGTGGACTTGGCACTGAACGGTCCGAAACAGAAAATGCATTTTTGATCCTGCCCGCCTCCGAAAAATATGCATTTTATCTAACATGGAATGTAATATTGTCATAAATGTTATACATAGCTGGAGAGAAACCCACGAAGAGAATTAAATATTATTTTATTCTTTTTAGTGCATTTCGAAGTCGGTTATATTTTTTTTCCAAAAATTATTTTATTTCACTCTTTTTAGTGGCGATCTTTGCATTCTCTGCGAAGTAATAGCCACATACTGTATAACGGTGTTCCTCTCTTCATATATTATATCTCATCGTTATGAAATCAAGGTATACATACGATTGTCAGGGGAAGTATTCATGTTCATTTCTGAAACAAAAGTACACTAAGGTGCAAACTCGGCTTCCGCTAGGGAAAAACACTAGTGAGGGGAAGGGTCCCCCACCACCGGATCTCGGGAGAATTCCTAAACTTTGCAGGAATCTAAATTCGACTCAACACGTGTATCAAATACATGAGCAAGCAACCATATTTCAGAATTGAAGCATTTAAAAGCGAAAATTATATATAAAATGACATCCCATTGTTAATTGGCATTCTCATCGGTTCCCCGGCTCGAGATGGCGCCTCGAATGAAAAATCAGACGGACCATATATTTATTTTTTAGCTATTCCTCTAACGAACTGGCACAATAAAATTGCTGTTATTGTCCAAATTTGTCATTATATTTACCAATTTCCTATCCTAACTGTCCTGATACTGAAAATTATAAAAATCATAATCAATGTTCGGTGAGAAATGTGAAGCGACCTCTCTCTGCCAGGAGGAACGCCGCAACTCGCTCTGCCATTGGCTGACACCGAGGGAAGCCGACTTTGCACCGACGAATTTTCGGCTTCGCATAAGAGCCTCTCTCTCGCACTCACGGTGACGAGAGAGAGGCTCTTATTTTCAGCTTTCGAGCATCCTCGTCTTGACGGCGTCATTACCATGATCGCTTCTCCGGCATGAGATGGCGCCAAACAACGAACCATATATTTATTGTTTCGTTGTCCCTTTAACAAATTAACAGAATATAATTATTGTAACTGTCTGAAGTCGTTATTAAATATACCGATCTCTTACTATAGATCTTTAGATAGAGAAAATTGCAAGAATCATATGCATAATATGCGAGATAATCGAAAATGTGTTTAGCATTCATAATGTATTTAACACCGGTTAATAATTATTATTAGTTACTGATTCTCATTGATCATCAAGTATTTCTTTAATAAATTATGAGGAATTGTAATAATAAGGCCGTAAGTAATGTGTGATGGATATGCGAAGTGATGTCGCCACACGACGAGAAACGCCGCAGCTCGCTCTGCTATTGGCCGACACCGAGGGAAGCCGACTTTGCACCGACGAAATTTCGGCTTCGCATAAGAGCCTCTCTCTCGCACCTACGGCGAAGAGCAGGCTTCGAGCCTCCTTGTCTTGACAATGCTATTGTCATGATCGCTTCGATGAGATGGCGCCAAACGAAGAACCGCACGAATCATATATTTATTTTTGCATAATAAAATTACTTTCGTTCGTCGAAATCATTAATGAATTTACCCATTTCCTTCCATAATTATCCTGACAATGAATATTACAGGAATCATGCGCATCACATGTGGGAAAAAACGGGTTCCGACCATCACACATATGATGCGTATGATTCTTGTTTTACTTACGGCCTTATTATTACAATTCCTCATAATTTATTAAAGAAATACTTGATGATCAATGAGAATCAGTAACTAATAATAATTATTAACCGGTGTTAAATACTTTATGAATGCTAAACACATTTTCGATTATCTCGCATATTATGCATATGATTCTTGCAATTTTCTCTATCTAAAGATCTATAATAAGAGATCGGTATATTTAATAACGACTTCAGACAGTTACAATAATTGTATTCTGTTAATTTGTTAAAGGGACAACGAAACAATAAATATATGGTTCGTGTGGTTCGTTGTTTGGCGCCATCTCATGCCGGAGAAGCGATCATGGTAATGACGCCGTCAAGACGAGGATGCTCGAAAGCTGAAAATAAGAGCCTCTCTCTCGTCACCGTGAGTGCGAGAGAGAGGCTCTTATGCGAAGCCGAAAATTCGTCGGTGCAAAGTCGGCTTCCCTCGGTGTCAGCCAATGGCAGAGCGAGTTGCGGCGTTCCTCCCGGCGGAGAGAGGTCGCTTTACATTTCTCACGGAACATCGATTATGATTTTTATAATTTTCAGTATCGGGACAGTTAGGGTAGGAAATTGGTAAATATAACGACAAATTTGGACAATTACAGCAATTTTATTCTGCCAGTTCGTTAGAGGAATAGCTAAAAAATAAATATATGGTCCGTCTGATTTTTCATTCGAGGCGCCATCTCGAGCCGGGGAACCGATGAGAATGCCAATTAACAATGGGATGTCATTTTATATATAATTTTTGCTTTTAAATGCTTCAATTCTGAAATATGGTTGCTTGCTCATGTATTTCAACACGTCTTGAGTCGAATTTAGATTCCTGCAAAGTTTAGGAATTCTCCCGGGATCCGGTGGTGGGGGACCCTTCCCCTCACTAGTGTTTTTCCCTAGCGGAAGCCGAGTTTGCACCTTAGTGTACACTAAGGTGCAAACTCGGCTTCCGCTAGGGAAAAACACTAGTGAGGGGAAGGGTCCCCCACCACCGGATCTCGGGAGAATTCCTAAACTTTGCAGGAATCTAAATTCGACTCAACACGTGTATCAAATACATGAGCAAGCAACCATATTTCAGAATTGAAGCATTTAAAAGCGAAAATTATATATAAAATGACATCCCATTGTTAATTGGCATTCTCATCGGTTCCCCGGCTCGAGATGGCGCCTCGAATGAAAAATCAGACGGACCATATATTTATTTTTTAGCTATTCCTCTAACGAACTGGCACAATAAAATTGCTGTTATTGTCCAAATTTGTCATTATATTTACCAATTTCCTATCCTAACTGTCCTGATACTGAAAATTATAAAAATCATAATCAATGTTCGGTGAGAAATGTGAAGCGACCTCTCTCTGCCAGGAGGAACGCCGCAACTCGCTCTGCCATTGGCTGACACCGAGGGAAGCCGACTTTGCACCGACGAATTTTCGGCTTCGCATAAGAGCCTCTCTCTCGCACTCACGGTGACGAGAGAGAGGCTCTTATTTTCAGCTTTCGAGCATCCTCGTCTTGACGGCGTCATTACCATGATCGCTTCTCCGGCATGAGATGGCGCCAAACAACGAACCATATATTTATTGTTTCGTTGTCCCTTTAACAAATTAACAGAATATAATTATTGTAACTGTCTGAAGTCGTTATTAAATATACCGATCTCTTACTATAGATCTTTAGATAGAGAAAATTGCAAGAATCATATGCATAATATGCGAGATAATCGAAAATGTGTTTAGCATTCATAATGTATTTAACACCGGTTAATAATTATTATTAGTTACTGATTCTCATTGATCATCAAGTATTTCTTTAATAAATTATGAGGAATTGTAATAATAAGGCCGTAAGTAATGTGTGATGGATATGCGAAGTGATGTCGCCACACGACGAGAAACGCCGCAGCTCGCTCTGCTATTGGCCGACACCGAGGGAAGCCGACTTTGCACCGACGAAATTTCGGCTTCGCATAAGAGCCTCTCTCTCGCACCTACGGCGAAGAGCAGGCTTCGAGCCTCCTTGTCTTGACAATGCTATTGTCATGATCGCTTCGATGAGATGGCGCCAAACGAAGAACCGCACGAATCATATATTTATTTTTGCATAATAAAATTACTTTCGTTCGTCGAAATCATTAATGAATTTACCCATTTCCTTCCATAATTATCCTGACAATGAATATTACAGGAATCATGCGCATCACATGTGGGAAAAAACGGGTTCCGACCATCACACATATGATGCGTATGATTCTTGTTTTACTTACGGCCTTATTATTACAATTCCTCATAATTTATTAAAGAAATACTTGATGATCAATGAGAATCAGTAACTAATAATAATTATTAACCGGTGTTAAATACTTTATGAATGCTAAACACATTTTCGATTATCTCGCATATTATGCATATGATTCTTGCAATTTTCTCTATCTAAAGATCTATAATAAGAGATCGGTATATTTAATAACGACTTCAGACAGTTACAATAATTGTATTCTGTTAATTTGTTAAAGGGACAACGAAACAATAAATATATGGTTCGTGTGGTTCGTTGTTTGGCGCCATCTCATGCCGGAGAAGCGATCATGGTAATGACGCCGTCAAGACGAGGATGCTCGAAAGCTGAAAATAAGAGCCTCTCTCTCGTCACCGTGAGTGCGAGAGAGAGGCTCTTATGCGAAGCCGAAAATTCGTCGGTGCAAAGTCGGCTTCCCTCGGTGTCAGCCAATGGCAGAGCGAGTTGCGGCGTTCCTCCCGGCGGAGAGAGGTCGCTTTACATTTCTCACGGAACATCGATTATGATTTTTATAATTTTCAGTATCGGGACAGTTAGGGTAGGAAATTGGTAAATATAACGACAAATTTGGACAATTACAGCAATTTTATTCTGCCAGTTCGTTAGAGGAATAGCTAAAAAATAAATATATGGTCCGTCTGATTTTTCATTCGAGGCGCCATCTCGAGCCGGGGAACCGATGAGAATGCCAATTAACAATGGGATGTCATTTTATATATAATTTTTGCTTTTAAATGCTTCAATTCTGAAATATGGTTGCTTGCTCATGTATTTCAACACGTCTTGAGTCGAATTTAGATTCCTGCAAAGTTTAGGAATTCTCCCGGGATCCGGTGGTGGGGGACCCTTCCCCTCACTAGTGTTTTTCCCTAGCGGAAGCCGAGTTTGCACCTTAGTGTACATACATGTCTCTGTAGTATCATCGCAGTAAAAAGATAAAAAACACACACACGCCCGCACGCCCGCGCGCACACGCCCGCCCGCACGCACGCCCGCCCGCCCGCGCGCACGCACGCCCGCACGCACGCACGCACGCACGCCCGCCCGCCCGCCCGCACGCCCGCGCGCCGACCCGCCCGCCCGCGCGCCCGCCCGCCCGCGCGCCCGCCCGCGCGCCCGCACGCACGCCCGCCCGCACGCCCGCCCGCACGCACGCCCGCCCGCCCGCACGCCCGCACGCCCGCGCGCCGACCCGCCCGCCCGCGCGCCCGCACGCACGCCCGCCCGCACGCCCGCACGCAGGTGGAGGTACGTATATAAAATACGTAAAACCACACAACCCGCGGTCGGTCATGCGGGCGTGTGTTCCGTGCGTCTTTGCGAGTGTTTTTTTTTCTTTTCACTACGATTATACTACAGAAACATGTATGTACTTTTGTTTCAGACATGAACATGGATACTAATGCTGCAATATACCTAACTCCTCTACTGAAATCCTTAATTATCATATTGTATTGGAATAAATAGTAAGCAATTATATAAAATACGTAAAACCACACAAAATTTACGAAATTATACACAATTCTTTCAAATCTCACGTAACAACTGGGATTTACTGTGTCTGATGTAACATATAGGAAAGTAGGATATTGCTTGATTCGCACTTCCCACTTGCCATGTGGCCGTCACGCTAGAAACATAATTATTGCAATAAGAGTAGTAATTAGTAATGGACGGAGCAGCAGGGGTAGGTAGAGAAGGGAAGGAAAGGGATTGAAATGAAAGGGAAGGGGAGCGAGGGGAGGAAAGGAAGGGGCAGGGCGAGTTGGGTTTGGAAGGGAAAGATAAGGAAGTGCAGGGAAGTGCAGGGAAGCGAAGGGAGGTGCTGGGGTGCGAAGGGAAGTGTAGGAAAGTGGAGGGAATGTTGCAAATGGGAACATCGTGGAAACATCTCCGGTCGCAAAATGTAATACTAGGCTTCATCGATATTAGGCCGATTATGCGCGAAATAGTACGGTTTTTGCAATAAACGTGGGAAAAGACGAAAAAATGCATAATATGTTTGTTGCTAGACCAACTGGAAGTCATACCCTACAAGATCCAACAAGTTTCGATCCGATTGGTCAATTCATCATGGAGTAATCGGTGACCATACATGACGTGGACGAAACAGTACGCTTATATGCAATAAAAAAGGGGTACACGATGATAAAATGCAAAATGTTTTTTATACGGGGCCAACTGGGGGGCACACCCTACAAAATACGAAAAATTTCGTTCCGATTGGTCGATCCATCTCGGAGAAATCGCCGGACATACATGACGCGGACGAAATGGTACTCTTTGATTTGTAGTAATTTATAATAAAACATGATAAAACAGGGTAACCAATGTTAAAATAAAAAATGTATTTTATCCCGTTTCTAGTGGGGGTCATAGCCTACAAGATGAAAAAGGTTTTGTTCGGATTGGTCCATCCATCTCGGCGTAATCGGTGACCAAACCTAGCATGTACAAAACTGTGTTTTTGCAATAAAAAAGGAGTAAAGAATGAAAAAATGCAAAATGTTTTTCTTACGGGACCAACTGGGAGTCATACCCTACAAGATGTAAAAGGTTTCATCCCGATTGGTCCAGCCATCTCGGCGTAATCGGCGGACATACATAAAAAAAAAAAAAAAAAAAAAAAAAAATATACTGATCGAATTGAGTAACCTCCTCCTTTTCGAAGTCGGTTAAAAAGAGACGCAGATCATGAAAATGCGTAGAAGAATAGCTGCACTATCGATTTTTTAAGTTTTTACAATTTTAGGGTGTCATCGATTTAACAACGTATCTTCCACGATAAGCACCCTTTCTCGTGTCGACCGAGCCCCTACTAGATATTCTATGACGGTCCCCTTTACCCTCGGTCCCAAACCACGCACTCTCCGTTTTCAGGTATTTTATGTATCCTGACCCTTTTTCCTGCTTTTCCGATCAGATATCCTTAGAAAAAGGCCCCTCGTATCCCATCCTCCAGAAACCTCGATATTTATGTATCCGGGACTGAATCCCGCATTTTTTCCAGTAAACCCTCACTGTTCTCCCACCTACCCCTACCACTACTTTCCCTACCACTACTTTCCCTACCAAAAACCCCTTATAAAAGGACGACCCAAAAAGCGTAAGTCAGTCAGTAGAGTCAGTACAGTAAGAAAAGTGAGTATAATCAGAATTTCCGTCGAGACTCCGCAAGTCCGTGCGCGTAGTTAGTAAGATCCAGTGTTTGTCTGTATAATCTTCAAAGTACTAAATAAAGAACATTTCTTAAAACCAACTCATCTTGTGTGACTTTGACGACACTCGTTTGAGAATTGATAAGTATTGCTGATTTCCGGTAAAATGATACGTCAATCATGTGGATGCATGGAAAAATAGCGGAGTTACTGATTTTTATCGATTTTTGCTATTTTATTGCGTCGTTTATTAAACAACATTTTTTCCACGATAACCACCTTTTCTCGTTAATAGATTGAGAAATATTCGCGATTTCCAGTAAAAAGAGTGGTCGATCATGGAAATACATAGGGAATTAGTGGAATTATTGATTTTTTCGATTTTTTACAATTTTATTACGTCATCATTAGATTAACTTATTTTCCACGATAGGCACCTCCTCTCGTTAATAAATTTAAAAGTATTCGTGATTTCCAGTAAAAAGAGTGGTCGATCATGGAAATACATGCAGAAATAGCGGAATTATTGATGTTTTCGATCTTTTATCATTCTGCTGCGTCATCTTTAGATGAATTTATTTTCTACGATAAGCACACTTTCCTGATGAAAAATCGAAGAGTATTCGTGATTTCCAGTAAAAAGAGTGGTCGATCATGGAAATACATGCAGAAATAGCGGAATTATTGATTTTTTCGATCTTTTATTATTCTGCTGCGTCATCTTTAGATGAATTTATTTTCTACGATAAGCACACTTTCCTGATGAAAAATCGAAAAGTATTCGTGATTTCCAGTAAAAAGAGTGGTCGATCATGGAAATACATGCAGAAATAGCGGAATTATTGATGTTTTCGATTTTTTACTATTTCGCCGCGTCATCTTTAGATGAATTTATTTTCTACGATAAGCACACTTTCCCGATGAAAAATCGAAAAGTATTCGTGATTTCCAGTAAAAAGACTGGTCGATCATGGAAATACATGCAGAAATAGCGGAATTATTGATGTTTTCGATCTTTTATCATTCTGCTGCGTCATCTTTAGATGAATTTATTTTCTACGATAAGCACACTTTCCTGATGAAAAATCGAAAAGTATTCGTGATTTCCAGTAAAAAGACTGGTCGATCATGGAAATACATGCAGAAATAGCGGAATTATTGATGTTTTCGATCTTTTATCATTCTGCTGCGTCATCTTTAGATGAATTTATTTTCTACGATAAGCACACTTTCCTGATGAAAAATCGAAAAGTATTCGTGATTTCCAGTAAAAAGAGTGGTCGATCATGGAAATACATGCAGAAATAGCGGAATTATTGATGTTTTCGATCTTTTATTATTCTGCTGCGTCATCTTTAGATGAATTTATTTTCTACGATAAGCACACTTTCCTGATGAAAAATCGAAAAGTATTCGTGATTTCCAGTAAAAAGAGTGGTCGATCATGGAAATACATGCAGAAATAGCGGAATCATTGATGTTTTCGATCTTTTATTATTCTGCTGCGTCATCTTTAGATGAATTTATTTTCTACGATAAGCACACTTTCCTGATGAAAAATCGAAAAGTATTCGTGATTTCCAGTAAAAAGAGTGGTCGATCATGGAAATACATGCAGAAATAGCGGAATTATTGATGTTTTCGATTTTTTACTATTTCGCCGCGTCATCTTTAGATGAATTTATTTTCCAGGATAAGCACTCCTTCGCGATCAAAAATCGAAAAGTATTCGTGATTTCCAGTAAAAAGACTGGTCGATCATGGAAATACATGCAGAAATAGCGGAATTATTGATGTTTTCGATCTTTTAATATTCTGCTGCGTCATCTTTAGATGAATTTATTTTCTACGATAAGCTCACTTTCCCGATGAAAAATCGAAAAGTATTCGTGATTTCCAGTAAAAAGAGTGGTCGATCATGGAAATACATGCAGAAATAGCGGAATTATTGATTTTTTCGATCTTTTATGATTCTGCTGCGTCATCTTTAGATGAATTTATTTTCTACGATAAGCACACTTTCCCGATGAAAAATCGAAAAGTATTCGTGATTTCCAGTAAAAAGACTGGTCGATCATGGAAATACATGCAGAAATAGCGGAATTATTGATGTTTTCGATCTTTTATCATTCTGCTGCGTCATCTTTAGATGAATTTATTTTCTACGATAAGCACACTTTCCTGATGAAAAATCGAAAAGTATTCGTGATTTCCAGTAAAAAGAGTGGTCGATCATGGAAATACATGCAGAAATAGCGGAATTATTGATGTTTTCGATCTTTTATTATTCTGCTGCGTCATCTTTAGATGAATTTATTTTCTACGATAAGCACACTTTCCTGATGAAAAATCGAAAAGTATTCGTGATTTCCAGTAAAAAGAGTGGTCGATCATGGAAATACATGCAGGAATAGCGGAATTATTGATGTTTTCGATTTTTTACTATTTCGCCGCGTCATCTTTAGATGAATTTATTTTCCACGATAAGCACCTTCTCTCGTTAATAAATTGAAAAGTATTCGCGATTTCCAGTAAAAAGAGTGGTCGATCATGGAATGATCGAAAAAGATATGTACGTTGTTAAATCGATGACACCTTAAAATTGTAAAAACTGAAAAAATCGATAGTGCAGCTATTCTTCTACGCATTTTCATGATCTGCGTCTCTTTTTACTGGTAATCGCGGTTTCCTTTCATGATAAGCATCTTCCCTCGTTCAAAAATTGAAAAGCATTCGTGATTTCGTGCAAAAGATGTACATACATACATATACACATACATACGTACGTCCTTCACGAAAATGCGTGGAGAAATAGTGGAAATATCGATTTCTAAAGTTTTATCGCGTCAGCCATTGAAAGAATTTTTTTGGCCGATAAGCAACTTCTGTTGTAAAAGAATTGAAAAGTGCTCGTGATTCTCAGTTAAAAATGATGTTGCTAATGGAAATGCGTGAAAAAATGGGGAATTATAGATTTCCATCGATTTCTAAGAGGTTTTATCGCGTCAGCCATTTAACAAATTATGTTGCACGATAAGCACCTTCTGTCACAAATAAGTTGAAAAGCTCGTGATTTTCGGCAAAAAGTAACGTTGATCGTGAAAATGCGTGGGAAAGGTTGTATATAATTACATATTGATTTCTATCCATTTGTTCAGTTTTATCGCGTCAGCTGTATAACGCGTTGCATTTCGTCTTGTGCTTCGGGTGTTTCGCAAAAAAATTGAGTGTAAAACTAATCCATAGTAATTGAACATCCTTTTTCATCTTTTCTCCACGAGTCTTCTTTGCACGACATTATTTCTAAACGTTTTAATACTTTTTCTGATTGGTGTGAACAATGGAATATTTCAGTTGGACTGTGTAGTTGGATAAAATGAATTTGAGGTTTGTAAACTGGATACAAATAATATAAACTAGGTGAAAGTGAATAGTGAAGTATGTAAGTATTCTGTTATTAAAACTTTTTTCCTTATCTATGAAGTTCTATTCGACATAAGTATTTATTTGCAAGTAGAAGAGGACGATATGAACCATAAATTAAACTCTACATTAAGGAAATTAGAACAGGAAATTACAGTTTAAGAGTCTTATTTTCTTCTATAAATTTATTTACTTAAAATATGCTGGCATTACATAGCTTTTATAGTCCATGATTTGCAAGACAAACTTATCTAATTTAATAATTCACTCCTTTAGATTGTTCCTTCACTACAGTGAACCATAATTTTTTTGTGGTAATTTCCTCAACAATGTCTGAATAAATGCTGAAAATAAGGAAAGAGAAATCATATTAATATATATTGACACATCGTACTCTACAACACCAATTTGAAATAAAGGATGTATTGAACAAAATATTTCTTTTATGTTAAACATATTTGCATATATATCTTGAAAGAAAGTAATCGCATCTCTGTTTTCAGGGTCCGCTAGTGTTGTTTGGCATGGTATTTCATTGGGA
Source organism: Stelis phaeoptera (assembly GCA_943735885.1). Classification (NCBI taxonomy): domain Eukaryota; kingdom Metazoa; phylum Arthropoda; class Insecta; order Hymenoptera; family Megachilidae; genus Stelis; species Stelis phaeoptera. The sequence goes on from CALSEM010000035.1 coordinate 652,493, forward strand.
ACTGTGTATGTTATTCTCTGTACGCTGGTTAATTTCTTTAATGTGTCTATTCAACTTTTCTATTTCGTTATTTCTTTGTTGTAATTTCCTCATCAGTATCTGAATAAATGTTGAAGATAAAGAAGAAGAAATTATATTATTACATATTGATACATTGTACTCAACAACATTAATTTGAAATAAAGGATGTATTGAAGAAAATAAGGTTTAATGTTTCTTTTAATTGCTAATTGATTAAGATTTACAGAGTTTTTTTATAGTTTTAAACGCCGGTTTATTTCATTTTATTTGAGAATTTAACAAATATTTAATAACTATTGACAATGATAAACTCTCTTGTTCGCATTTTAATTAAACTTATTTATTTTTATGTATTATCTTGTATCTCAATCTTTAGAAAATAATAGCAACATTATTTTTTAAGTAGAAATGAAATGTGTAATCTTAATAAAAAATGCGATTTTTCATTTCTGTAACTTAAAAACTAAATAAATAGAAACATAAAACGCGTTAAATAAACTATGCATTTCCGTAAATGACTAAATATTTATTGTAATTCACTTTTACAAACACAAACACTTTGAAATATTAACATTTCACCTTAAACATGACTCCAGTTATATCTTGTGAGAAAGTAAATGCATCTCTGTATTCAATACGTTTGCTGTTTGTCCAACAATTGCAATTTTCCCATCAAGATCTGAACAAATGCTGAAAATAAAGAAAAAAATTACATAACGTTATATACTAATACATTTATATCTTACAATTACTACTATAATTTGAAATAAAATATGTAATGTTTCTTTTACCTTAAACATATTTCCAGATTCATCAAGCGATGAAGTATGTGCTTCCCTGTATTAAATATTTTTGCTGTCTGTCCTACAATTGTAATCTTTTCAACAAGATCTGAACAAATGCTGAAAATAAAGAAAAAAATTACATAGCGTTATATACTAATACATTTATAACTTACAATTACAACTATAATTTGAAATAAAATATGTAATGTTTCTTTTACCTTAAACATATTTCCAGATTCATCGAGCGATGCAATATGTGCTTCTCTGTATTAAATATTTTTGCTGTTTGTCCTATAATTGTAGTCATCCCATCAATGTTTCAAAAAGACAGAATATAAAGAAAATGATATCATAGTATTATATATTGATACACTGTATTTAGCAACTTTAATTTCAAATAAAACATTTAATACTTTTCTTACCTTAAACATGTTTCCAGTTATATCTTGTGAGAAAGTAAATGCATCTCTGTATTCAATACGTTTGCTGTTTGTCCAACAATTGCAATTTTCCCATCAAGATCTGAACAAATGCTGAAAATGAAAAAAAAATATCAGCGTTATATACTGATACATTTATATTTTACAACTACAATTTGAAATAAAATATTTAATATTTCTTTTACCTTAAACATATATCCAGATCCATCGAACGAGAAAGTAACTGCTTCTCTGTATTTAATATTTTTGCTGTTTGTCCTACAATTGTAAATTTCCCAACAAGATCTGAACAAATGCTGAAAATAAAGAAAAAACTTAGATAGCGTTATATAATAATTCATTTATATCTTACAATTACAACTATAATTTGAAATAAAATATGTAATGTTTCTTTTACCTTAAACATATTTCCAGATCCATCGAACTATGAAGTATGTGCTTCTCTGTATTCAATATTTTTGGTTTCTGTCATTGCATTTCATTGGAAACTGTACGTTTACTTCTATGTTTCTGAACGTCTTCACTTTAACCTATACCTGTCAAACATTATAGTATTTCCAATAATATTTGTACGATTCTTCTGGTAGCTTTCCCTTATTGGGATGACTGTCGCTGCTTACATCAACCAAAGACTATGGAAACAAAAAACGCAATGGAATTTAGAAAGTTAGTACCTATACTTTTAGCTCACTAAACTGCTTATTAAATAATGGTAAACACAATCTAATTTTCATTGTGGATTTTACTTACTCTGTTATTGAGAAATCTCTCTTATATGCTTCTGTTCTTGTTGTTAACAATTAAATACCACTTTATAAAGACAGCGCTATTGATGTGCCATATCACGCTAAGAATTATAATTATTCTGCTAAGAACTATTATGGTTCTAATGTGTGCACAAACGTATTACAAGGCAACATTACTGTGTCTTGTGCATTATCTCCTGCAATATTTGGTCTAATTTTTTTTCACTTTTGTACTTACTGGTATCCAGCTATTTCTCTCTATAACCTATACCTGTCAAAATATAGATACTTATATTATTGATTGTTATTTGCACAAAAAATAAACATTTATCTAAGTTTGTATTATAAAATGCACACTCAAACAACATTTCCATATTATTTTTCTCACAACGGCCCGGAATTTTTCTCAATAATTATTCTTAATTGCAAATACGTTATTGTTCCCACAAGCAAGAAATGCGTAAAAAACCACATTCAAATTAAGTTCAGGTTCACATTTAATAGATTTCCAATAATAAATAAACATACCACAATACCGTATCATAATACAATATCACCATACGTAGACTTCGAGATGCAATTATTATTAAATTTACGCCGTCCAAACGTAACGAATCCAAACGGCACAAGTCCAACCGGCACGGAGTCCAATCGGCACGCAGTCCAAACGGCACGGGTCCTACCGGTACGGTGTCCAAACCGCACGGAGTCCAAACGGCACGAGTCCAATCGGCACGGAGTCCAAACGACACGAGTCCAATCGGCACGGGGTCCAATCGGGACGTGTCCAATCGGGACAGTCCAATCGGGACGTGTCCAATCGGTCGGAGTCCAAGTGGGACACCCCCGTTTTGACGCTCAATGTGCGTTTCGTGCACCAAAACGCCGATTTTGCAACGAAACGTGCGTTCCGTGCAACAAAACGCCGCTTTTGCACAGTTTTGACGCTAAACGTGCGTTTCGTGCACCAAAAACGCTGCTTTTGCACAGTTTTGACGCTGAACGTGCGTTTCGTGCGCCAAAACACTGCTTTTGCACAGTTTTGACGCTAAACGAGCGTTTCGTGCACCAAAACGCTGCTTTTGCACAGTTGTGACACTAAACGTGCGTTTCGTGCAACAAAAACGCTGCTTTTGCACAGTTTTGACGCTAAACGTGCGTTTCGTGGACCAAAACGCCGCTTTTGCAACGAAATGTGCGTTTTGTGCAACAAAACGCTGCTTTTCCACAGTTTTGACGCTCAATGTGCGTTTCGTGCACCATAACGCCGATTTTGCAACGAAACGTGCGTTCCGTGCACCGAAACGCTGCTTTTGCACAGTTTTGACGCTAAACGTGCGTTTCGTGCACCAAAACGCTGCTTTTGCACAGTTTTGACGCTAAACGTGCGTTTCGTTCACCAAAACGCTGCTTTTGGACAGTTTTGACGCTAAACGTGCGTTTCGTGCACCAAAACTCCGCTTTTGCAACGAATCGTGCGTTTTGTGCAACAAAACGCTGCTTTTGCACGGTTTTGACGCTGAACGTGCGTTTCGTGCACCAAAACTCTGCTTTTGCACAGTTTTGACGCTAAACGAGCGTTTCGTGCACCAAAACCCTGCTTTTGCACAGTTTTGACGCTAAACGTGCATTTCGTGCACCAAAACGCCGCTTTTGCAACGAAACGAGCGTTTTGTGCACCAAAACGCTGCTTTTGCACAGTTTTGACGCTGAACGTGCGTTTCGTGCGCCAAAACACTGCTTTTGCACAGTTTTGACGCTAAACGTGCGTTTCGTGCACCAAAACGCCGCTGTTGCAACGAAACGTGCGTTTTGTGCAACAAAACGCTGCTTTTGCACAGTTTTGACGCTGAACGTGCGTTTCGTGCACCAAAACGCTGCTTTTGCACCGTTTTGACGCTAAACGTGCGTTTCGTGCTCCAAAACGCTGCTTTTGCACAGTTTTGACGCTAAACGTGCGTTTCGTGCACCAAAACGCTGCTTTTGCACAGTTTTGACGCTAAACGTGCGTTTCGTGCACCAAAACGCCGCTGTTGCAACGAAACGTGCGTTTTGTGCATCAATACGCTGCTTTTGCACAGTTTTGACGCTGAACGTGCGTTTCGTGCGCCAAAACACTGCTTTTGCACAGTTTTGACGCTAAACGTGCGTTTCGTGCACCAAAACGCCGCTGTTGCAACGAAACGTGCGTTTTGTGCAACAAAACGCTGCTTTTGCACAGTTTTGACGCTGAACGTGCGTTTCGTGCACCAAAACGCTGCTTTTGCACCGTTTTGACGCTAAACGTGCGTTTCGTGCTCCAAAACGCTGCTTTTGCACAGTTTTGACGCTCAATGTGCGTTTCGTGCACCAAAACGCCGATTTTGCAACGAAACGTGCGTTCCGTGCACCGAAACGCTGCTTTTGCACAGTTTTGACGCTAAACGTGCGTTTCGTGCACCAAAACGCCGCTGTTGCAACGAAACGTGCGCTTTGTGCAACAAAACGCGGCTTTTGCACAGTTTTGACGTGCGTTTCGTGCACCAAAACGCTGCTTTTGCACAGTTTTGACGCTAAACGTGCATTTCGTTCACCAAAACGATGCTTCTGCACAGTTTTGACGCTCAATGTGCGTTTCGTGCACCAAAACGCCGATTTTGCAACGAAACGTGCGTTCCGTGCACCAAAACGCTGCTTTTGCACAGTTTTGACGCTAAACGTGCGTTTCGTCCACCAAAAAGCTGCTTTTGGACAGTTTTGACGCTAAACGTGCGTTTCGTGCACCAAAACGCCGCTTTTGCAACGAAACGTGCGTTTCGTGCACCAAAACGCTGCTTTTGCACAGTTTTGACGCTAAACGTGCGTTTCGTACACCAAAACGCTGCTTTTGCACAGTTTTGACGCTCAATGTGCGTTTCGTGCACCAAAACGCCGATTTTGCAACGAAACGTGCGTTCCGTGCAACAAAACGCCGCTTTTGCACAGTTTTGACGCTAAACGTGCGTTTCGTGCACCAAAAACGCTGCTTTTGCACAGTTTTGACGCTGAACGTGCGTTTCGTGCGCCAAAACACTGCTTTTGCACAGTTTTGACGCTAAACGAGCGTTTCGTGCACCAAAACGCTGCTTTTGCACAGTTGTGACACTAAACGTGCGTTTCGTGCAACAAAAACGCTGCTTTTGTGCAGTTTTGACGCTAAACGTGCGTTTCGTTCACCAAAACGTTGCTTTTGCACAGTTTTGACGCTAAACGTACGTTTCGTACACCAAAACGCTGCTTTTCCACAGTTTTGACGCTCAATGTGCGTTTCGTGCACCATAACGCCGATTTTGCAATGAAACGTGCGTTCCGTGCACCGAAACGCTGCTTTTGCACAGTTTTGACGCTAAACGTGCGTTTCGTGCACCAAAACGCTGCTTTTGCACAGTTTTGACGCTAAACGTGCGTTTCGTGGACAAAAACGCCGCTTTTGCAACGAAATGTGCGTTTTGTGCAACAAAACGCTGCTTTTGCACAGTTTTGACGCTGAACGTGCGTTTCGTGCACCAAAACGCTGCTTTTGCTCAGTTTTGACGCTAAACGTGCGTTTCGTTCACCAAAACGTTGCTTTTGCACAGTTTTGACGCTAAACGTGCGTTTCGTGCACCAAAACGCCGCTTTTGCAACGAAACTTGCGTTTCTTGCACCAAAGCGCTGCTTTTGCACAGTTTTGACGCTAAACGTGCGTTTCGTTCACCAAAACGCTGCTTTTGGACAGTTTTGACGCTAAACGTGCGTTTCGTGCACCAAAACGCCGCTTTTGCAACGAAACGTGCGTTTTGTGCAACAAAACGCTGCTTTTGCACGGTTTTGACGCTGAACGTGCGTTTCGTGCACCCAAACGCTGCTTTTGCACAGTTTTGACGCTAAACGTGCGTTTCGTGCACCAAAACGCCGCTGTTGCAACGAAACGTGCGTTTTGTGCAACAAAACGCTGCTTTTGCACAGTTTTGACGCTGAACGTGCGTTTCGTGCACCAAAACGCTGCTTTTGCTCAGTTTTGACGCTCAGTGTGCGTTTCGTGCACTAAAACGCCGCTGTTGCAACGAAACGTGCGTTGCGTGCACAGAAACGATGCTTTTGCACAGTTTTGACGCTAAACGTGCGTTTCGTGCACCAAAACGCTGCTTTTGCACAGTTTTGACGCTAAACGTGCGTTTCGTGGACCAAAACGCCGCTTTTGCAACGAAATGTGCGTTTTGTGCAACAAAACGCTGCTTTTGCACAGTTTTGACGCTGAACGTGCGTTTCGTGCACCAAAACGCTGCTTTTGCTCAGTTTTGACGCTAAACGTGCGTTTCGTTCACCAAAACGTTGCTTTTGCACAGTTTTGACGCTAAACGTGCGTTTCGTGCACCAAAACGCCGCTTTTGCAACGAAACTTGCGTTTCTTGCACCAAAGCGCTGCTTTTGCACAGTTTTGACGCTAAACGTGCGTTTCGTTCACCAAAACGCTGCTTTTGCACCGTTTTGACGCTAAACGTGCGTTTCGTGCTCCAAAACGCTGCTTTTGCACAGTTTTGACGCTCAATGTGCGTTTCGTGCACCATAACGCCGATTTTGCAACGAAACGTGCGTTCCGTGCACCGAAACGCTGCTTTTGCACAGTTTTGACGCTAAACGTGCGTTTCGTTCACCAAAACGCTGCTTTTGGACAGTTTTGACGCTAAACGTGCGTTTCGTGCACCAAAACTCTGCTTTTGCACAGTTTTGACGCTAAACGAGCGTTTCGTGCACCAAAACCCTGATTTTGCACAGTTTTGACGCTAAACGTGCATTTCGTGCACCAAAACGCCGCTTTTGCAACGAAACGTGCGTTTTGTGCACCAAAACGCTGCTTTTGCACAGTTTTGACGCTAAACGAGCGTTTCGTGCACCAAAACCCTGCTTTTGCACAGTTTTGACGCTAAACGTGAGTCTCGTGCCCCAAAACGCCGCTCTTGCAACGAAACGTGCGTTTTGTGCATCAATACGCTGCTTTTGCACAGTTTTGACGCTGAACGTGCGTTTCGTGCGCCAAAACACTGCTTTTGCACAGTTTTGACGCTAAACGTGCGTTTCGTGCACCAAAACGCCGCTGTTGCAACGAAACGTGCGTTTTGTGCAACAAAACGCTGCTTTTGCACAGTTTTGACGCTGAACGTGCGTTTCGTGCACCAAAACGCTGCTTTTGCACCGTTTTGACGCTAAACGTGCGTTTCGTGCTCCAAAACGCTGCTTTTGCACAGTTTTGACGCTCAATGTGCGTTTCGTGCACCAAAACGCCGATTTTGCAACGAAACGTGCGTTCAGTGCACCGAAACGCTGCTTTTGCACAGTTTTGACGCTAAACGTGCGTTTCGTGCACCAAAACGCCGCTGTTGCAACGAAACGTGCGCTTTGTGCAACAAAACGCGGCTTTTGCACAGTTTTGACGTGCGTTTCGTGCACCAAAACGCTGCTTTTGCACAGTTTTGACGCTAAACGTGCATTTCGTTCACCAAAACGATGCTTCTGCACAGTTTTGACGCTCAATGTGCGTTTCGTGCACCAAAACGCCGATTTTGCAACGAAACGTGCGTTCCGTGCACCAAAACGCTGCTTTTGCACAGTTTTGACGCTAAACGTGCGTTTCGTCCACCAAAAAGCTGCTTTTGGACAGTTTTGACGCTAAACGTGCGTTTCGTGCACCAAAACGCCGCTTTTGCAACGAAACGTGCGTTTCGTGCACCAAAACGCTGCTTTTGCACAGTTTTGACGCTAAACGTGCGTTTCGTACACCAAAACGCTGCTTTTGCACAGTTTTGACGCTCAATGTGCGTTTCGTGCACCAAAACGCCGATTTTGCAACGAAACGTGCGTTCCGTGCAACAAAACGCCGCTTTTGCACAGTTTTGACGCTAAACGTGCGTTTCGTGCACCAAAAACGCTGCTTTTGCACAGTTTTGACGCTGAACGTGCGTTTCGTGCGCCAAAACACTGCTTTTGCACAGTTTTGACGCTAAACGAGCGTTTCGTGCACCAAAACGCTGCTTTTGCACAGTTGTGACACTAAACGTGCGTTTCGTGCAACAAAAACGCTGCTTTTGTGCAGTTTTGACGCTAAACGTGCGTTTCGTTCACCAAAACGTTGCTTTTGCACAGTTTTGACGCTAAACGTGCGTTTCGTACACCAAAACGCCGCTTTTGCAACGAAACTTGCGTTTCGTGCACCAAAACGCTGCTTTTGCACAGTTTTGACGCTAAACGTGCGTTTCGTGCAACAAAAACGCTGCTTTTGTACAGTTTTGACGCTAAACGTGCGTTTCGTTCACCAAAACGTTGCTTTTGCACAGTTTTGACGCTAAACGTGCGTTTCGTGCACCAAAACGCCGCTTTTGCAACGAAACTTGCGTTTCTTGCACCAAAGCGCTGCTTTTGCACAGTTTTGACGCTAAACGTGCGTTTCGTTCACCAAACCGCTGCTTTTGCACAGTTTTGACGCTAAACGTACGTTTCGTACACCAAAACGCTGCTTTTCCACAGTTTTGACGCTCAATGTGCGTTTCGTGCACCATAACGCCGATTTTGCAATGAAACGTGCGTTCCGTGCACCGAAACGCTGCTTTTGCACAGTTTTGACGCTAAACGTGCGTTTCGTGCACCAAAACGCTGCTTTTGCACAGTTTTGACGCTAAACGTGCGTTTCGTGGACAAAAACGCCGCTTTTGCAACGAAATGTGCGTTTTGTGCAACAAAACGCTGCTTTTGCACAGTTTTGACGCTGAACGTGCGTTTCGTGCACCAAAACGCTGCTTTTGCTCAGTTTTGACGCTAAACGTGCGTTTCGTTCACCAAAACGTTGCTTTTGCACAGTTTTGACGCTAAACGTGCGTTTCGTGCACCAAAACGCCGCTTTTGCAACGAAACTTGCGTTTCTTGCACCAAAGCGCTGCTTTTGCACAGTTTTGACGCTAAACGTGCGTTTCGTTCACCAAAACGCTGCTTTTGGACAGTTTTGACGCTAAACGTGCGTTTCGTGCACCAAAACGCCGCTTTTGCAACGAAACGTGCGTTTTGTGCAACAAAACGCTGCTTTTGCACGGTTTTGACGCTGAACGTGCGTTTCGTGCACCCAAACGCTGCTTTTGCACAGTTTTGACGCTAAACGTGCGTTTCGTGCACCAAAACTCTGCTTTTGCACAGTTTTGACGCTAAACGTGCGTTTCGTGCACCAAAACGCCGCTGTTGCAACGAAACGTGCGTTTTGTGCAACAAAACGCTGCTTTTGCACAGTTTTGACGCTGAACGTGCGTTTCGTGCACCAAAACGCTGCTTTTGCTCAGTTTTGACGCTCAGTGTGCGTTTCGTGCACTAAAACGCCGCTGTTGCAACGAAACGTGCGTTGCGTGCACAGAAACGATGCTTTTGCACAGTTTTGACGCTAAACGTGCGTTTCGTGCACCAAAACGCTGCTTTTGCACAGTTTTGACGCTAAACGTGCGTTTCGTGGACCAAAACGCCGCTTTTGCAACGAATCGTGCGTTTTGTGCAACAAAACGCTGCTTTTGCACGGTTTTGACGCTGAACGTGCGTTTCGTGCACCAAAACGCTGCTTTTGCACAGTTTTGACGCTAAACGTGCGTTTCGTGCACCAAAACTCTGCTTTTGCACAGTTTTGACGCTAAACGAGCGTTTCGTGCACCAAAACCCTGCTTTTGCACAGTTTTGACGCTAAACGTGCATTTCGTGCACCAAAACGCCGCTTTTGCAACGAAACGAGCGTTTTGTGCACCAAAACGCTGCTTTTGCACAGTTTTGACGCTAAACGAGCGTTTCGTGCACCAAAACCCTGCTTTTGCACAGTTTTGACGCTAAACGTGAGTCTCGTGCCCCAAAACGCCGCTCTTGCAACGAAACGTGCGTTTTGTGCATCAATACGCTGCTTTTGCACAGTTTTGACGCTGAACGTGCGTTTCGTGCGCCAAAACACTGCTTTTGCACAGTTTTGACGCTAAACGTGCGTTTCGTGCACCAAAACGCCGCTGTTGCAACGAAACGTGCGTTTTGTGCAACAAAACGCTGCTTTTGCACAGTTTTGACGCTGAACGTGCGTTTCGTGCACCAAAACGCTGCTTTTGCACCGTTTTGACGCTAAACGTGCGTTTCGTGCTCCAAAACGCTGCTTTTGCACAGTTTTGACGCTAAACGTGCGTTTCGTGCACCAAAACGCTGCTTTTGCACAGTTTTGACGCTAAACGTGCGTTTCGTACACCAAAACGCTGCTTTTGCACAGTTTTGACGCTCAATGTGCGTTTCGTGCACCAAAACGCCGATTTTGCAACGAAACGTGCGTTCCGTGCACCAAAACGCTGCTTTTGCACAGTTTTGACGCTAAACGTGCGTTTCGTACACCAAAACGCTGCTTTTGCACAGTTTTGACGCTCAATGTGCGTTTCGTGCACCAAAACGCCGATTTTGCAACGAAACGTGCGTTCCGTGCAACAAAACGCCGCTTTTGCACAGTTTTGACGCTAAACGTGCGTTTCGTGCACCAAAAACGCTGCTTTTGCACAGTTTTGACGCTGAACGTGCGTTTCGTGCGCCAAAACACTGCTTTTGCACAGTTTTGACGCTAAACGAGCGTTTCGTGCACCAAAACGCTGCTTTTGCACAGTTGTGACACTAAACGTGCGTTTCGTGCAACAAAAACGCTGCTTTTGTGCAGTTTTGACGCTAAACGTGCGTTTCGTTCACCAAAACGTTGCTTTTGCACAGTTTTGACGCTAAACGTGCGTTTCGTGCACCAAAACGCCGCTTTTGCAACGAAACTTGCGTTTCGTGCACCAAAACGCTGCTTTTGCACAGTTTTGACGCTAAACGTGCGTTTCGTGCAACAAAAACGCTGCTTTTGTACAGTTTTGACGCTAAACGTGCGTTTCGTTCACCAAAACGTTGCTTTTGCACAGTTTTGACGCTAAACGTGCGTTTCGTGCACCAAAACGCCGCTTTTGCAACGAAACTTGCGTTTCTTGCACCAAAGCGCTGCTTTTGCACAGTTTTGACGCTAAACGTGCGTTTCGTTCACCAAACCGCTGCTTTTGCACAGTTTTGACGCTCAATGTGCGTTTCGTGCACCAAAACGCCGATTTTGCAACGAAACGTGCGTTCCGTGCACCAAAACGCTGCTTTTGCACAGTTTTGACGCTAAACGTGCGTTTCGTCCACCAAAAAGCTGCTTTTGGACAGTTTTGACGCTAACCGTGCGTTTCGTGCACCAAAACGCCGCTTTTGCAACGAAACGTGCGTTTCGTGCACCAAAACGCTGCTTTTGCACAGTTTTGACGCTAAACGTGCGTTTCGTACACCAAAACGCTGCTTTTGCACAGTTTTGACGCTCAATGTGCGTTTCGTGCACCAAAACGCCGATTTTGCAACGAAACGTGCGTTCCGTGCAACAAAACGCCGCTTTTGCACAGTTTTGACGCTAAACGTGCGTTTCGTGCACCAAAAACGCTGCTTTTGCACAGTTTTGACGCTGAACGTGCGTTTCGTGCGCCAAAACACTGCTTTTGCACAGTTTTGACGCTAAACGAGCGTTTCGTGCACCAAAACGCTGCTTTTGCACAGTTGTGACACTAAACGTGCGTTTCGTGCAACAAAAACGCTGCTTTTGTGCAGTTTTGACGCTAAACGTGCGTTTCGTTCACCAAAACGTTGCTTTTGCACAGTTTTGACGCTAAACGTGCGTTTCGTACACCAAAACGCCGCTTTTGCAACGAAACTTGCGTTTCGTGCACCAAAACGCTGCTTTTGCACAGTTTTGACGCTAAACGTGCGTTTCGTGCAACAAAAACGCTGCTTTTGTACAGTTTTGACGCTGAACGTGCGTTTCGTTCACCAAAACGTTGCTTTTGCACAGTTTTGACGCTAAACGTGCGTTTCGTGCACCAAAACGCCGCTTTTGCAACGAAACTTGCGTTTCTTGCACCAAAGCGCTGCTTTTGCACAGTTTTGACGCTAAACGTGCGTTTCGTTCACCAAACCGCTGCTTTTGCTCAGTTTTGACGCTAAACGTACGTTTCGTACACCAAAACGCTGCTTTTCCACAGTTTTGACGCTCAATGTGCGTTTCGTGCACCATAACGCCGATTTTGCAATGAAACGTGCGTTCCGTGCACCGAAACGCTGCTTTTGCACAGTTTTGACGCTAAACGTGCGTTTCGTGCACCAAAACGCTGCTTTTGCACAGTTTTGACGCTAAACGTGCGTTTCGTGGACAAAAACGCCGCTTTTGCAACGAAATGTGCGTTTTGTGCAACAAAACGCTGCTTTTGCACAGTTTTGACGCTGAACGTGCGTTTCGTGCACCAAAACGCTGCTTTTGCTCAGTTTTGACGCTAAACGTGCGTTTCGTTCACCAAAACGTTGCTTTTGCACAGTTTTGACGCTAAACGTGCGTTTCGTGCACCAAAACGCCGCTTTTGCAACGAAACTTGCGTTTCTTGCACCAAAGCGCTGCTTTTGCACAGTTTTGACGCTAAACGTGCGTTTCGTGCACCAAAACGCTGCTTTTGCACAGTTTTGACGCTAAACGTGCGTTTCGTTCACCAAAACGCTGCTTTTGGACAGTTTTGACGCTAAACGTGCGTTTCGTGCACCAAAACTCCGCTTTTGCAACGAATCGTGCGTTTTGTGCAACAAAACGCTGCTTTTGCACGGTTTTGACGCTGAACGTGCGTTTCGTGCACCAAAACGCTGCTTTTGCACAGTTTTGACGCTAAACGTGCGTTTCGTGCACCAAAACTCTGCTTTTGCACAGTTTTGACGCTAAACGAGCGTTTCGTGCACCAAAACCCTGCTTTTGCACAGTTTTGACGCTAAACGTGCATTTCGTGCACCAAAACGCCGCTTTTGCAACGAAACGAGCGTTTTGTGCACCAAAACGCTGCTTTTGCACAGTTTTGACGCTAAACGAGCGTTTCGTGCACCAAAACCCTGCTTTTGCACAGTTTTGACGCTAAACGTGAGTCTCGTGCCCCAAAACGCCGCTCTTGCAACGAAACGTGCGTTTTGTGCATCAATACGCTGCTTTTGCACAGTTTTGACGCTGAACGTGCGTTTCGTGCGCCAAAACACTGCTTTTGCACAGTTTTGACGCTAAACGTGCGTTTCGTGCACCAAAACGCCGCTGTTGCAACGAAACGTGCGTTTTGTGCAACAAAACGCTGCTTTTGCACAGTTTTGACGCTGAACGTGCGTTTCGTGCACCAAAACGCTGCTTTTGCACCGTTTTGACGCTAAACGTGCGTTTCGTGCTCCAAAACGCTGCTTTTGCACAGTTTTGACGCTAAACGTGCGTTTCGTGCACCAAAACGCTGCTTTTGCACAGTTTTGACGCTAAACGTGCGTTTCGTACACCAAAACGCTGCTTTTGCACAGTTTTGACGCTCAATGTGCGTTTCGTGCACCAAAACGCCGATTTTGCAACGAAACGTGCGTTCCGTGCACCGAAACGCTGCTTTTGCACAGTTTTGACGCTAAACGTGCGTTTCGTGCACCAAAACGCCGCTGTTGCAACGAAACGTGCGCTTTGTGCAACAAAACGCGGCTTTTGCACAGTTTTGACGTGCGTTTCGTGCACCAAAACGCTGCTTTTGCACAGTTTTGACGCTAAACGTGCATTTCGTTCACCAAAACGATGCTTCTGCACAGTTTTGACGCTCAATGTGCGTTTCGTGCACCAAAACGCCGATTTTGCAACGAAACGTGCGTTCCGTGCACCAAAACGCTGCTTTTGCACAGTTTTGACGCTAAACGTGCGTTTCGTCCACCAAAAAGCTGCTTTTGGACAGTTTTGACGCTAAACGTGCGTTTCGTGCACCAAAACGCCGCTTTTGCAACGAAACGTGCGTTTCGTGCACCAAAACGCTGCTTTTGCACAGTTTTGACGCTAAACGTGCGTTTCGTACACCAAAACGCTGCTTTTGCACAGTTTTGACGCTCAATGTGCGTTTCGTGCACCAAAACGCCGATTTTGCAACGAAACGTGCGTTCCGTGCAACAAAACGCCGCTTTTGCACAGTTTTGACGCTAAACGTGCGTTTCGTGCACCAAAAACGCTGCTTTTGCACAGTTTTGACGCTGAACGTGCGTTTCGTGCGCCAAAACACTGCTTTTGCACAGTTTTGACGCTAAACGAGCGTTTCGTGCACCAAAACGCTGCTTTTGCACAGTTGTGACACTAAACGTGCGTTTCGTGCAACAAAAACGCTGCTTTTGTGCAGTTTTGACGCTAAACGTGCGTTTCGTTCACCAAAACGTTGCTTTTGCACAGTTTTGACGCTAAACGTACGTTTCGTACACCAAAACGCTGCTTTTCCACAGTTTTGACGCTCAATGTGCGTTTCGTGCACCATAACGCCGATTTTGCAATGAAACGTGCGTTCCGTGCACCGAAACGCTGCTTTTGCACAGTTTTGACGCTAAACGTGCGTTTCGTGCACCAAAACGCTGCTTTTGCACAGTTTTGACGCTAAACGTGCGTTTCGTGGACAAAAACGCCGCTTTTGCAACGAAATGTGCGTTTTGTGCAACAAAACGCTGCTTTTGCACAGTTTTGACGCTGAACGTGCGTTTCGTGCACCAAAACGCTGCTTTTGCTCAGTTTTGACGCTAAACGTGCGTTTCGTTCACCAAAACGTTGCTTTTGCACAGTTTTGACGCTAAACGTGCGTTTCGTGCACCAAAACGCCGCTTTTGCAACGAAACTTGCGTTTCTTGCACCAAAGCGCTGCTTTTGCACAGTTTTGACGCTAAACGTGCGTTTCGTTCACCAAAACGCTGCTTTTGGACAGTTTTGACGCTAAACGTGCGTTTCGTGCACCAAAACGCCGCTTTTGCAACGAAACGTGCGTTTTGTGCAACAAAACGCTGCTTTTGCACGGTTTTGACGCTGAACGTGCGTTTCGTGCACCCAAACGCTGCTTTTGCACAGTTTTGACGCTAAACGTGCGTTTCGTGCACCAAAACGCCGCTGTTGCAACGAAACGTGCGTTTTGTGCAACAAAACGCTGCTTTTGCACAGTTTTGACGCTGAACGTGCGTTTCGTGCACCAAAACGCTGCTTTTGCTCAGTTTTGACGCTCAGTGTGCGTTTCGTGCACTAAAACGCCGCTGTTGCAACGAAACGTGCGTTGCGTGCACAGAAACGATGCTTTTGCACAGTTTTGACGCTAAACGTGCGTTTCGTGCACCAAAACGCTGCTTTTGCACAGTTTTGACGCTAAACGTGCGTTTCGTGGACCAAAACGCCGCTTTTGCAACGAAATGTGCGTTTTGTGCAACAAAACGCTGCTTTTGCACAGTTTTGACGCTGAACGTGCGTTTCGTGCACCAAAACGCTGCTTTTGCTCAGTTTTGACGCTAAACGTGCGTTTCGTTCACCAAAACGTTGCTTTTGCACAGTTTTGACGCTAAACGTGCGTTTCGTGCACCAAAACGCCGCTTTTGCAACGAAACTTGCGTTTCTTGCACCAAAGCGCTGCTTTTGCACAGTTTTGACGCTAAACGTGCGTTTCGTTCACCAAAACGCTGCTTTTGGACAGTTTTGACGCTAAACGTGCGTTTCGTGCACCAAAACGCCGCTTTTGCAACGAAACGTGCGTTTTGTGCAACAAAACGCTGCTGTTGCACGGTTTTGACGCTGAACGTGCGTTTCGTGCACCCAAACGCTGCTTTTGCACAGTTTTGACGCTAAACGTGCGTTTCGTGCACCAAAACTCTGCTTTTGCACAGTTTTGACGCTAAACGTGCGTTTCGTGCACCAAAACGCCGCTGTTGCAACGAAACGTGCGTTTTGTGCAACAAAACGCTGCTTTTGCACAGTTTTGACGCTGAACGTGCGTTTCGTACACCAAAACGCTGCTTTTGCTCAGTTTTGACGCTCAGTGTGCGTTTCGTGCACTAAAACGCCGCTGTTGCAACGAAACGTGCGTTGCGTGCACAGAAACGATGTTTTTGCACAGTTTTGACGCTAAACGTGCGTTTCGTGCACCAAAACGCTGCTTTTGCACAGTTTTGACGCTAAACGTGCGTTTCGTGGACCAAAACGCCGCTTTTGCAACGAAATGTGCGTTTTGTGCAACAAAACGCTGCTTTTCCACAGTTTTGACGCTCAATGTGCGTTTCGTGCACCATAACGCCGATTTTGCAACGAAACGTGCGTTCCGTGCACCGAAACGCTGCTTTTGCACAGTTTTGACGCTAAACGAGCGTTTCGTGCACCAAAACCCTGCTTTTGCACAGTTTTGACGCTAAACGTGCATTTCGTGCACCAAAACGCCGCTTTTGCAACGAAACGAGCGTTTTGTGCACCAAAACGCTGCTTTTGCACAGTTTTGACGCTAAACGAGCGTTTCGTGCACCAAAACCCTGCTTTTGCACAGTTTTGACGCTAAACGTGAGTCTCGTGCCCCAAAACGCCGCTCTTGCAACGAAACGTGCGTTTTGTGCATCAATACGCTGCTTTTGCACAGTTTTGACGCTGAACGTGCGTTTCGTGCGCCAAAACACTGCTTTTGCACAGTTTTGACGCTAAACGTGCGTTTCGTGCACCAAAACGCCGCTGTTGCAACGAAACGTGCGTTTTGTGCAACAAAACGCTGCTTTTGCACAGTTTTGACGCTGAACGTGCGTTTCGTGCACCAAAACGCTGCTTTTGCACCGTTTTGACGCTAAACGTGCGTTTCGTGCTCCAAAACGCTGCTTTTGCACAGTTTTGACGCTAAACGTGCGTTTCGTGCACCAAAACGCTGCTTTTGCACAGTTTTGACGCTAAACGTGCGTTTCGTACACCAAAACGCTGCTTTTGCACAGTTTTGACGCTCAATGTGCGTTTCGTGCACCAAAACGCCGATTTTGCAACGAAACGTGCGTTCCGTGCACCGAAACGCTGCTTTTGCACAGTTTTGACGCTAAACGTGCGTTTCGTGCACCAAAACGCCGCTGTTGCAACGAAACGTGCGCTTTGTGCAACAAAACGCGGCTTTTGCACAGTTTTGACGTGCGTTTCGTGCACCAAAACGCTGCTTTTGCACAGTTTTGACGCTAAACGTGCATTTCGTTCACCAAAACGATGCTTCTGCACAGTTTTGACGCTCAATGTGCGTTTCGTGCACCAAAACGCCGATTTTGCAACGAAACGTGCGTTCCGTGCACCAAAACGCTGCTTTTGCACAGTTTTGACGCTAAACGTGCGTTTCGTCCACCAAAAAGCTGCTTTTGGACAGTTTTGACGCTAAACGTGCGTTTCGTGCACCAAAACGCCGCTTTTGCAACGAAACGTGCGTTTTGTGCAACAAAACGCTGCTTTTGCACGGTTTTGACGCTGAACGTGCGTTTCGTGCACCCAAACGCTGCTTTTGCACAGTTTTGACGCTAAACGTGCGTTTCGTGCACCAAAACGCCGCTGTTGCAACGAAACGTGCGTTTTGTGCAACAAAACGCTGCTTTTGCACAGTTTTGACGCTGAACGTGCGTTTCGTGCACCAAAACGCTGCTTTTGCTCAGTTTTGACGCTCAGTGTGCGTTTCGTGCACTAAAACGCCGCTGTTGCAACGAAACGTGCGTTGCGTGCACAGAAACGATGCTTTTGCACAGTTTTGACGCTAAACGTGCGTTTCGTGCACCAAAACGCTGCTTTTGCACAGTTTTGACGCTAAACGTGCGTTTCGTGGACCAAAACGCCGCTTTTGCAACGAAATGTGCGTTTTGTGCAACAAAACGCTGCTTTTGCACAGTTTTGACGCTGAACGTGCGTTTCGTGCACCAAAACGCTGCTTTTGCTCAGTTTTGACGCTAAACGTGCGTTTCGTTCACCAAAACGTTGCTTTTGCACAGTTTTGACGCTAAACGTGCGTTTCGTGCACCAAAACGCCGCTTTTGCAACGAAACTTGCGTTTCTTGCACCAAAGCGCTGCTTTTGCACAGTTTTGACGCTAAACGTGCGTTTCGTTCACCAAAACGCTGCTTTTGGACAGTTTTGACGCTAAACGTGCGTTTCGTGCACCAAAACGCCGCTTTTGCAACGAAACGTGCGTTTTGTGCAACAAAACGCTGCTGTTGCACGGTTTTGACGCTGAACGTGCGTTTCGTGCACCCAAACGCTGCTTTTGCACAGTTTTGACGCTAAACGTGCGTTTCGTGCACCAAAACTCTGCTTTTGCACAGTTTTGACGCTAAACGTGCGTTTCGTGCACCAAAACGCCGCTGTTGCAACGAAACGTGCGTTTTGTGCAACAAAACGCTGCTTTTGCACAGTTTTGACGCTGAACGTGCGTTTCGTACACCAAAACGCTGCTTTTGCTCAGTTTTGACGCTCAGTGTGCGTTTCGTGCACTAAAACGCCGCTGTTGCAACGAAACGTGCGTTGCGTGCACAGAAACGATGTTTTTGCACAGTTTTGACGCTAAACGTGCGTTTCGTGCACCAAAACGCTGCTTTTGCACAGTTTTGACGCTAAACGTGCGTTTCGTGGACCAAAACGCCGCTTTTGCAACGAAATGTGCGTTTTGTGCAACAAAACGCTGCTTTTCCACAGTTTTGACGCTCAATGTGCGTTTCGTGCACCATAACGCCGATTTTGCAACGAAACGTGCGTTCCGTGCACCGAAACGCTGCTTTTGCACAGTTTTGACGCTAAACGTGCGTTTCGTGCACCAAAACGCTGCTTTTGCACAGTTTTGACGCTAAACGTGCGTTTCGTTCACCAAAACGCTGCTTTTGGACAGTTTTGACGCTAAACGTGCGTTTCGTGCACCAAAACTCCGCTTTTGCAACGAATCGTGCGTTTTGTGCAACAAAACGCTGCTTTTGCACGGTTTTGACGCTGAACGTGCGTTTCGTGCACCAAAACGCTGCTTTTGCACAGTTTTGACGCTAAACGTGCGTTTCGTGCACCAAAACGCTGCTTTTGCACAGTTTTGACGCTAAACGTGCGTTTCGTTCACCAAAATGCTGCTTTTGGACAGTTTTGACGCTAAACGTGCGTTTCGTGCACCAAAACTCTGCTTTTGCACAGTTTTGACGCTAAACGAGCGTTTCGTGCACCAAAACCCTGATTTTGCACAGTTTTGACGCTAAACGTGCATTTCGTGCACCAAAACGCCGCTTTTGCAACGAAACGTGCGTTTTGTGCACCAAAACGCTGCTTTTGCACAGTTTTGACGCTAAACGAGCGTTTCGTGCACCAAAACCCTGCTTTTGCACAGTTTTGACGCTAAACGTGAGTCTCGTGCCCCAAAACGCCGCTCTTGCAACGAAACGTGCGTTTTGTGCATCAATACGCTGCTTTTGCACAGTTTTGACGCTGAACGTGCGTTTCGTGCGCCAAAACACTGCTTTTGCACAGTTTTGACGCTAAACGTGCGTTTCGTGCACCAAAACGCCGCTGTTGCAACGAAACGTGCGTTTTGTGCAACAAAACGCTGCTTTTGCACAGTTTTGACGCTGAACGTGCGTTTCGTGCACCAAAACGCTGCTTTTGCACCGTTTTGACGCTAAACGTGCGTTTCGTGCTCCAAAACGCTGCTTTTGCACAGTTTTGACGCTCAATGTGCGTTTCGTGCACCAAAACGCCGATTTTGCAACGAAACGTGCGTTCCGTGCACCGAAACGCTGCTTTTGCACAGTTTTGACGCTAAACGTGCGTTTCGTGCACCAAAACGCCGCTGTTGCAACGAAACGTGCGCTTTGTGCAACAAAACGCGGCTTTTGCACAGTTTTGACGTGCGTTTCGTGCACCAAAACGCTGCTTTTGCACAGTTTTGACGCTAAACGTGCATTTCGTTCACCAAAACGATGCTTCTGCACAGTTTTGACGCTCAATGTGCGTTTCGTGCACCAAAACGCCGATTTTGCAACGAAACGTGCGTTCCGTGCACCAAAACGCTGCTTTTGCACAGTTTTGACGCTAAACGTGCGTTTCGTCCACCAAAAAGCTGCTTTTGGACAGTTTTGACGCTAAACGTGCGTTTCGTGCACCAAAACGCCGCTTTTGCAACGAAACGTGCGTTTCGTGCACCAAAACGCTGCTTTTGCACAGTTTTGACGCTAAACGTGCGTTTCGTACACCAAAACGCTGCTTTTGCACAGTTTTGACGCTCAATGTGCGTTTCGTGCACCAAAACGCCGATTTTGCAACGAAACGTGCGTTCCGTGCAACAAAACGCCGCTTTTGCACAGTTTTGACGCTAAACGTGCGTTTCGTGCACCAAAAACGCTGCTTTTGCACAGTTTTGACGCTGAACGTGCGTTTCGTGCGCCAAAACACTGCTTTTGCACAGTTTTGACGCTAAACGAGCGTTTCGTGCACCAAAACGCTGCTTTTGCACAGTTGTGACACTAAACGTGCGTTTCGTGCAACAAAAACGCTGCTTTTGTGCAGTTTTGACGCTAAACGTGCGTTTCGTTCACCAAAACGTTGCTTTTGCACAGTTTTGACGCTAAACGTGCGTTTCGTGCACCAAAACGCCGCTTTTGCAACGAAACTTCCGTTTCGTGCACCAAAACGCTGCTTTTGCACAGTTTTGACGCTAAACGTGCGTTTCGTGCAACAAAAACGCTGCTTTTGTACAGTTTTGACGCTAAACGTGCGTTTCGTTCACCAAAACGTTGCTTTTGCACAGTTTTGACGCTAAACGTGCGTTTCGTGCACCAAAACGCCGCTTTTGCAACGAAACTTGCGTTTCTTGCACCAAAGCGCTGCTTTTGCACAGTTTTGACGCTAAACGTGCGTTTCGTTCACCAAACCGCTGCTTTTGCACAGTTTTGACGCTAAACGTGCGTTTCGTGCAACAAAAACGCTGCTTTTGTACAGTTTTGACGCTAAACGTGCGTTTCGTTCACCAAAACGTTGCTTTTGCACAGTTTTGACGCTAAACGTGCGTTTCGTGCACCAAAACGCCGCTTTTGCAACGAAACTTGCGTTTCTTGCACCAAAGCGCTGCTTTTGCACAGTTTTGACGCTAAACGTGCGTTTCGTGCACCAAAACGCCGCTGTTGCAACGAAACGTGCGTTTTGTGCAACAAAACGCTGCTTTTGCACAGTTTTGACGCTGAACGTGCGTTTCGTGCACCAAAACGCTGCTTTTGCTCAGTTTTGACGCTCAGTGTGCGTTTCGTGCACTAAAACGCCGCTGTTGCAACGAAACGTGCGTTGCGTGCACAGAAACGATGCTTTTGCACAGTTTTGACGCTAAACGTGCGTTTCGTGCACCAAAACGCTGCTTTTGCACAGTTTTGACGCTAAACGTGCGTTTCGTGGACCAAAACGCCGCTTTTGCAACGAAATGTGCGTTTTGTGCAACAAAACGCTGCTTTTGCACAGTTTTGACGCTGAACGTGCGATTCGTGCACCAAAACGCTGCTTTTGCTCAGTTTTGACGCTAAACGTGCGTTTCGTTCACCAAAACGTTGCTTTTGCACAGTGTTGACGCTAAACGTGCGTTTCGTGCACCAAAACGCCGCTTTTGCAACGAAACTTGCGTTTCTTGCACCAAAGCGCTGCTTTTGCACAGTTTTGACGCTAAACGTGCGTTTCGTTCACCAAAACGCTGCTTTTGGACAGTTTTGACGCTAAACGTGCGTTTCGTGCACCAAAACGCCGCTTTTGCAACGAAACGTGCGTTTTGTGCAACAAAACGCTGCTTTTGCACGGTTTTGACGCTGAACGTGCGTTTCGTGCACCCAAACGCTGCTTTTGCACAGTTTTGACGCTAAACGTGCGTTTCGTGCACCAAAACTCTGCTTTTGCACAGTTTTGACGCTAAACGTGCGTTTCGTGCACCAAAACGCCGCTGTTGCAACGAAACGTGCGTTTTGTGCAACAAAACGCTGCTTTTGCACAGTTTTGACGCTGAACGTGCGTTTCGTGCACCAAAACGCTGCTTTTGCTCAGTTTTGACGCTCAGTGTGCGTTTCGTGCACTAAAACGCCGCTGTTGCAACGAAACGTGCGTTGCGTGCACAGAAACGATGCTTTTGCACAGTTTTGACGCTAAACGTGCGTTTCGTGCACCAAAACGCTGCTTTTGCACAGTTTTGACGCTAAACGTGCGTTTCGTGGACCAAAACGCCGCTTTTGCAACGAAATGTGCGTTTTGTGCAACAAAACGCTGCTTTTCCACAGTTTTGACGCTCAATGTGCGTTTCGTGCACCATAACGCCGATTTTGCAACGAAACGTGCGTTCCGTGCACCGAAACGCTGCTTTTGCACAGTTTTGACGCTAAACGTGCGTTTCGTGCACCAAAACGCTGCTTTTGCACAGTTTTGACGCTAAACGTGCGTTTCGTCCACCAAAACGCTGCTTTTGGACAGTTTTGACGCTAAACGTGCGTTTCGTGCACCAAAACTCCGCTTTTGCAACGAATCGTGCGTTTTGTGCAACAAAACGCTGCTTTTGCACGGTTTTGACGCTGAACGTGCGTTTCGTGCACCAAAACGCTGCTTTTGCACAGTTTTGACGCGAAACGTGCGTTTCGTACACCAAAACGCTGCTTTTCCACAGTTTTGACGCTCAATGTGCGTTTCGTGCACCATAACGCCGATTTTGCAACGAATTGTGCGTTCCGTGCACCGAAACGCTGCTTTTGCACAGTTTTGACGCTAAACGTGCGTTTCGTGCAACAAAACGCCGCTGTTGTAACGAAACGTGCGTTTTGTGCAACAAAACGCTGCTTTTGCACAGTTTTGACGTTGAACGTGCGTTTTGTGCACCAAAACGCTGCTTTTGCACCGTTTTGACGCTGAACGTGCGTTTCGTGCACCAAAACGCCGCTTTTGCAACGAAACGTGCGTTTTGTGCATCAATACGCTGCTTTTGCACAGTTTTGACGCTGAACGTGCGTTTCGTGCAACAAAAACGCTGCTTTTGTACAGTTTTGACGCTAAACGTGCGCTTCGTTCACCAAAACGTTGCTTTTGCACAGTTTTGACGCTAAACGTGCGTTTCGTGCACCAAAACGCCGCTTTTGCAACGAAACTTGCGTTTCTTGCACCAAAGCGCTGCTTTTGCACAGTGTTGACGCTAAACGTGCGTTTCGTTCACCAAAACGCTGCTTTTGCACAGTTTTGACGCGAAACGTGCGTTTCGTACACCAAAACGCTACTTTTCCACAGTTTTGACGCTCAATGTGCGTTTCGTGCACCATAACGCCGATTTTGCAACGAAACGTGCGTTCCGTGCACCGAAACGCTGCTTTTGCACAGTTTTGACGCTAAACGTGCGTTTCGTGCACCAAAACGCTGCTTTTGCACAGTTTTGACGCTAAACGTGCGTTTCGTTCACCAAAACGCTGCTTTTGGACAGTTTTGACGCTAAACGTGCGTTTCGTGCACCAAAACTCCGCTTTTGCAACGAATCGTGCGTTTTGTGCAACAAAACGCTGCTTTTGCACGGTTTTGACGCTGAACGTGCGTTTCGTGCACCAAAACGCTGCTTTTGCACAGTTTTGACGCTAAACGTGCGTTTCGTGCACCAAAACTCTGCTTTTGCACAGTTTTGACGCTAAACGAGCGTTTCGTGCACCAAAACCCTGCTTTTGCACAGTTTTGACGCTAAACGTGCATTTCGTGCACCAAAACGCCGCTTTTGCAACGAAACGTGCGTTTTGTGCACCAAAACGCTGCTTTTGCACAGTTTTGACGCTAAACGTGCGTTTCGTGCACCAAAACGCCGCTGTTGCAACGAAACGTGCGTTTTGTGCAACAAAACGCTGCTTTTGCACAGTTTTGACGCTGAACGTGCGTTTTGTGCATCAATACGCTGCTTTTGCACAGTTTTGACGCTAAACGTGCATTTCGTTCTCCAAAACGCTGCTGTTGCACAGTTTTGAGGTTTAACGTGCGTTTCATTCACCAAAACGCTGCTTTTGCACTGTTTTGACGCTAAACGTGCTTTTCGTACACGAAAACGCTGCTTTTGCACAGTTTTGACGCTCAATGTGCGTTTCGTGCACCAAAACGCCGCTTTTGCAACGAAACGTGCGTTCCGTGCAACAAAACGCAGCTTTTGCACAGTTTTGACGCTAAACGTGCGTTTCGTGCACCAAAACGCCGCTTTTGCAACGAAACGTGCGTTTTGTGCATCAATACGCTGCTTTTGCACAGTTTTGACGCTGAACGTGCGTTTCGTGCAACAAAAACGCTGCTTTTGTACAGTTTTGACGCTAAACGTGCGCTTCGTTCACCAAAACGTTGCTTTCGCACAGTTTTGACGCTAAACGTGCGTTTCGTGCACCAAAACGCCGCTTTTGCAACGAAACTTGCGTTTCTTGCACCAAAGCGCTGCTTTTGCACAGTTTTGACGCTAAACGTGCGTTTCGTTCACCAAAACGCTGCTTTTGCACAGTTTTGACGCGAAACGTGCGTTTCGTACACCAAAACGCTGCTTTTCCACAGTTTTGACGCTCAATGTGCGTTTCGTGCACCATAACGCCGATTTTGCAACGAAACGTGCGTTCCGTGCACCGAAACGCTGCTTTTGCACAGTTTTGACGCTAAACGTGCGTTTCGTGCAACAAAACGCCGCTGTTGTAACGAAACGTGCGTTTTGTGCAACAAAACGCTGCTTTTGCACAGTTTTGACGTTGAACGTGCGTTTTGTGCACCAAAACGCTGCTTTTGCACCGTTTTGACGCTGAACGTGCGTTTCGTGCACCAAAACGCCGCTTTTGCAACGAAACGTGCGTTTTGTGCATCAATACGCTGCTTTTGCACAGTTTTGACGCTGAACGTGCGTTTCGTGCAACAAAAACGCTGCTTTTGTACAGTTTTGACGCTAAACGTGCGCTTCGTTCACCAAAACGTTGCTTTTGCACAGTTTTGACGCTAAACGTGCGTTTCGTGCACCAAAACGCCGCTTTTGCAACGAAACTTGCGTTTCTTGCACCAAAGCGCTGCTTTTGCACAGTGTTGACGCTAAACGTGCGTTTCGTTCACCAAAACGCTGCTTTTGCACAGTTTTGACGCGAAACGTGCGTTTCGTACACCAAAACGCTACTTTTCCACAGTTTTGACGCTCAATGTGCGTTTCGTGCACCATAACGCCGATTTTGCAACGAAACGTGCGTTCCGTGCACCGAAACGCTGCTTTTGCACAGTTTTGACGCTAAACGTGCGTTTCGTGCAACAAAACGCCGCTGTTGCAACGAAACGTGCGTTTTGTGCAACAAAACGCTGCTTTTGCACAGTTTTGACGTTGAACGTGCGTTTTGTGCACCAAAACGCTGCTTTTGCACCGTTTTGACGCTGAACGTGCGTTTCGTGCACCAAAACGCTGCTTTTGCACAGTTTTGACGCTCAGTGTGCGTTTCGTGCACCAAAACGCCGCTGTTGCAACGAAACGTGCGTTCCGTGCACCGAAACGATGCTTTTGCAAAGTTTTGACGCTAAACGTGCGTTTCGTTCACCAAAACGCTGCTTTTGGACAGTTTTGACGCTAAACGTGCGTTTCGTGCACCAAAACGCCGCTTTTGCAACGAAACGTGCGTTTTGTGCAACAAAACGCTGCTTTTGCACGGTTTTGACGCTGAACGTGCGTTTCGTGCACCAAAGCGCTGCTTTTGCACAGTTTTGACGCTAAACGTGCGTTTCCTGCACCAAAACTCTGCTTTTGCACAGTTTTGACGCTAAACGAGCGTTTCGTGCACCAAAACCCTGCTTTTGCACAGTTTTGACGTTGAACGTGCGTTTTGTGCACCAAAACGCTGCTTTTGCACCGTTTTGACGCTGAACGTGCGTTTCGTGCACCAAAACGCTGCTTTTGCTCAGTTTTGACGCTCAGTGTGCGTTTCGTGCACTAAAACGCCGCTGTTGCAACGAAACGTGCGTTCCGTGCACCGAAACGATGCTTTTGCACAGTTTTGACGCTAAACGTGCGTTTCGTGCAACAAAACGCCGCTGTTGTAACGAAACGAGCGTTTTGTGCAACAAAACGCTGCTTTTGCACAGTTTTGACGTTGAACGTGCGTTTTGTGCAACAAAACGCTGCTTTTGCACCGTTTTGACGCTGAACGTGCGTTTCGTGCATCAAAACGCCGCTTTTGCAACGAAACGTGCGTTTTGTGCATCAATACGCTGCTTTTGCACAGTTTTGACGCTGAACGTGCGTTTCGTGCAACAAAACGCCGCTGTTGCAACGAAACGTACGTTTTGTGCAACAAAACGCTGCTTTTGCACAGTTTTGACGTTGAACGTGCGTTTTGTGCACCAAAACGCTGCTTTTGCACCGTTTTGACGCTGAACGTGCGTTTCGTGCACCAAAACGCTGCTTTTGCACAGTTTTGACGCTCAGTGTGCGTTTCGTGCACCAAAACGCCGCTGTTGCAACGAAACGTGCGTTCCGTGCACCGAAACGATGCTTTTGCAAAGTTTTGACGCTAAACGTGCGTTTCGTTCACCAAAACGCTGCTTTTGGACAGTTTTGACGCTAAACGTGCGTTTCGTGCACCAAAACGCCGCTTTTGCAACGAAACGTGCGTTTTGTGCAACAAAACGCTGCTTTTGCACGGTTTTGACGCTGAACGTGCGTTTCGTGCACCAAAGCGCTGCTTTTGCACAGTTTTGACGCTAAACGTGCGTTTCGTGCACCAAAACTCTGCTTTTGCACAGTTTTGACGCTAAACGAGCGTTTCGTGCACCAAAACCCTGCTTTTGCACAGTTTTGACGCTAAACGTGCGTTTCGTTCACCAAAACGCTGGTTTTGGACAGTTTTGACGCTAAACGTGCGTTTCGTGCACCAAAACGCCGCTTTTGCAACGAAACGTGCGTTTTGTGCACCAAAACGCTGCTTTTGCACAGTTTTGACGCTAAACGAGCGTTTCGTGCCCCAAAACCCTGCTTTTGCACAGTTTTGACGCTAAACGTGAGTCTCGTGCCCCAAAACGCCGCTTTTGCAACGAAACGTGCGTTTCGTGCACCAAAACGCTGCTTTTGCACAGTTTTGACGCTAAACGAGCGTTTCGTGCACCAAAACCCTGCTTTTGCACAGTTTTGACGCTAAACGTGCGTCTCGTGCCCCAAAACGCCGCTTTTGCAACGAAACGTGCGTTTTGTGCATCAATACGCTGCTTTTGCACAGTTTTGACGCTGAACGTGCGTTTCGTGCGCCAAAACACTGCTTTTGCACAGTTTTGACGCTAAACGAGCGTTTCGTGCACCAAAACGCTGCTTTTGCACAGTTTTGACACTAAGCGTGCGTTTCGTGCAACAAAAACGCTGCTTTTGTACAGTTTTGACGCTAAACGTGCGTTTCGTTCACCAAAACGTTGCTTTTGCACAGTTTTGACGCTAAACGTGCGTTTCGTGCACCAAAACGCCGCTGTTGCAACGAAACGTGCGTTTTGTGCAACAAAACGCTGCTTTTGCACAGTTTTGACGCTGAACGTGCGTTTCGTGCACCAAAACGCTGCTTTTGCACCGTTTTGACGCTAAACGTGCGTTTCGTGCTCCAAAACGCTGCTTTTGCACAGTTTTGACGCTAAACGTGCGTTTCGTGCACCAAAACGCCGCTTTTGCAACGAAACTTGCGTTTCGTGCACCAAAACGCTGCTTTTGCACAGTTTTGACGCTAAACGAGCGTTTCGTGCACCAAAACGCTGCTTTTGCACAGTTTTGACACTAAACGTGCGTTTCGTGCAACAAAAACGCTGCTTTTGTACAGTTTTGACGCTAAACGTGCGTTTCGTTCACCAAAACGTTGCTTTTGCACAGTTTTGACGCTAAACGTGAGTCTCGTGCCCCAAAACGCCGCTCTTGCAACGAAACGTGCGTTTTGTGCAACAATACGCTGCTTTTGCACAGTTTTGACGCTGAACGTGCGTTTCGTGCGCCAAAACACTGCTTTTGCACAGTTTTGACGCTAAACGTGCGTTTCGTGCACCAAAACGCCGCTGTTGCAACGAAACGTGCGTTTTGTGCAACAAAACGCTGCTTTTGCACAGTTTTGACGCTGAACGTGCGTTTCGTGCACCAAAACGCTGCTTTTGCACCGTTTTGACGCTAAACGTGCGTTTCGTGCTCCAAAACGCTGCTTTTGCACAGTTTTGACGATAAACGTGCGTTTCGTGCACCCAAACGCTGCTTTTGCACAGTTTTGACGCTAAACGAGCATTTCGTTCTCCAAAACGCTGCTTTTGCAAAGTTTTGAGGTTTAACGTGCGTTTCATTCACCAAAACGCTGCTTTTGCACAGTTTTGACGCTAAACGTGCGTTTCGTGCACCAAAACGCCGCTTTTCCAACGAAACGTGCGTTTTGTGCATCAATACGCTGCTTTTGCACAGTTTTGACGCTGAACGTGCGTTTCGTGCAACAAAAACGCTGCTTTTGTACAGTTTTGACGCTCAACGTGCGCTTCGTGGACCAAAACGCCGCTTTTGCAACGAAATGTGCGTTTTGTGCAACAAAACGCTGCTTTTGCACAGTTTTGACGCTGAACGTGCATTTCGTACACCAAAACGTTGCTTTTGCACAGTTTTGACGCTAAACGTCCGTTTCGTGCACCAAAACGCTGGTTTTGCACAGTTTTGACGCTCAGTGTGCGTTTCGTGCACCAAAACGCCGCTGTTGCAACGAAACGTGCGTTCCGTGCACCGAAACGATGCTTTTGCACAGTTTTGACGCTGAACGCGCGTTTCGTTCACCAAAACGCTGGTTTTGGACAGTTTTGACGCTAAACGTGCGTTTCGTGCACCAAAACGCCGCTTTTGCAACGAAACGTGCGTTTTGTGCAACTAAACGTTGCTTTTGCACGGTTTTGACGCTGAACGTGCGTTTCGTGCACCAAAGCGCTGCTTTTGCACAGTTTTGACGCTAAACGAGCGTTTCGTGCACCAAAACCCTGCTTTTGCACAGTTTTGACGCTAAACGTGCATTTCGTGCTCCAAAACGCCGCTTTTGCAACGAAACGTGCGTTTTGTCCCCCAAAACGCCGCTTTTGCAACGAAACGTGCGTTTCGTGCACCAAAACGCTGCTTTTGCACAGTTTTGACGCTAAACGAGCGTTTCGTGCACCAAAACCCTGCTTTTGCACAGTTTTGACGCTAAACGTGCGTCTCGTGCCCCAAAACGCCGCTTTTGCAACGAAACGTGCGTTTTGTGCATCAATACGCTGCTTTTGCACAGTTTTGACGCTGAACGTGCGTTTCGTGCGCCAAAACACTGCTTTTGCACAGTTTTGACGCTAAACGAGCGTTTCGTGCACCAAAACGCTGCTTTTGCACAGTTTTGACACTAAACGTGCGTTTCGTGCAACAAAAACGCTGCTTTTGTACAGTTTTGACGCTAAACGTGCGTTTCGTTCACCAAAACGTTGCTTTTGCACAGTTTTGACGCTAAGCGTGCGTTTCGTGCACCAAAACGCCGCTTTTGCAACGAAACTTGCGTTTCGTGCACCAAAACGCTGCTTTTGCACAGTTTTGACGCTAAACGTGCGTTTCGTTCACCAAAACGTTGCTTTTGCACAGTTTTGACGCTAAACGTGAGTCTCGTGCCCCAAAACGCCGCTCTTGCAACGAAACGTGCGTTTTGTGCATCAATACGCTGCTTTTGCACAGTTTTGACGCTGAACGTGCGTTTCGTGCGCCAAAACACTGCTTTTGCACAGTTTTGACGCTAAACGTGCGTTTCGTGCACCAAAACGCCGCTGTTGCAACGAAACGTGCGTTTTGTGCAACAAAACGCTGCTTTTGCACAGTTTTGACGCTGAACGTGCGTTTCGTGCACCAAAACGCTGCTTTTGCACCGTTTTGACGCTAAACGTGCGTTTCGTGCTCCAAAACGCTGCTTTTGCACAGTTTTGACGCTAAACGTGCGTTTCGTGCACCCAAACGCTGCTTTTGCACAGTTTTGACGCTAAACGTGCATTTCGTTCTCCAAAACGCTGCTTTTGCAAAGTTTTGAGGTTTAACGTGCGTTTCATTCACCAAAACGCTGCTTTTGCACAGTTTTGACGCTAAACGTGCGTTTCGTGCACCAAAACGCCGCTTTTGCAACGAAACGTGCGTTTTGTGCATCAATACGCTGCTTTTGCACAGTTTTGACGCTGAACGTGCGTTTCGTGCAACAAAAACGCTGCTTTTGTACAGTTTTGACGCTCAACGTGCGCTTCGTTCACCAAAACGTTGCTTTTGCACAGTTTTGACGCTAAACGTGCGTTTCGTGCACCAAAACCCCGCTTTTGCAACGAAACTTGCGTTTCTTGCACCAAAGCGCTGCTTTTGCACAGTTTTGTCGCTAAACGTGCGTTTCGTTCACCAAAACGCTGCTTTTGCACAGTTTTGACGCTAAACGTGCGTTTCGTACACCAAAACGCTGCTTTTCCACAGTTTTGACGCTCAAAGTGCGTTTCGTGCACCATAACGCCGATTTTGCAACGGAACGTGCGTTCCGTGCACCGAAACGCTGCTTTTGCACACTTTTGACGCTAAACGTGCGTTTCGTGCACCAAAACGCCGCTGTTGCAACGAAACGTGCGTTTTGTGCAACAAAACGATGCTTTTGCACAGTTTTGACGTTGAACGTGCGTTTTGTGCACCAAAACGCTGCTTTTGCACCGTTTTGACGCTGAACGTGCGTTTCGTGCACCAAAACGCTGCTTTTGCTCAGTTTTGACGCTCAGTGTGCGTTTCGTGCATCCAAACGCCGCTGTTGCAACGAAACGTGCGTTCCGTGCACCGAAACGATGCTTTTGCACAGTTTTGACGCTAAACGTGCGTTTCGTTCACCAAACGCTGGTTTTGGACAGTTTTGACGCTAAACGTGCGTTTCGTGCACCAAAACGCCGCTGTTGCAACGAAACGTGCGTTTCGTGCACCAAAGCGCTGCTTTTGCACAGTTTTGACGCTAAACGTGCGTTTCGTGCACCAAAACTCTGCTTTTGCACAGTTTTGACGCTAAACGAGCGTTTCGTGCACCAAAACCCTGCTTTTGCACAGTTTTGACGCTAAACGTGCATTTCGTGCACCAAAACGCCGCTTTTGCAACGAAACGTGCGTTTTGTGCACCAAAACGCTGCTTTTGCACAGTTTTGACGCTAAACGTGCGTTTCGTTCACCAAAACGCTGCTTTTGCACAGTTTTGACGCTAAACGAGCGTTTCGTGCACCAAAACCCTGCTTTTGCACAGTTTTGACGCTAAACGTGAGTCTCGTGCCCCAAAACGCCGCTTTTGCAACGAAACGTGCGTTTCGTGCACCAAAACGCTGCTTTTGCACAGTTTTGACGCTAAACGAGCGTTTCGTGCACCAAAACCCTGCTTTTGCACAGTTTTGACGCTAAACGTTCCTCTCGTGCCCCAAAACGCCGCTTTTGCAACGAAACGTGCGTTTTGTGCATCAATACGCTGCTTTTGCACAGTTTTGACGCTGAACGTGCGTTTCGTGCACCAAAACGCTGCTTTTGCACCGTTTTGACGCTAAACGTGCGTTTCGTGCTCCAAAACGCTGCTTTTGCACAGTTTTGACGCTAAACGTGCGTTTCGTGCACCCAAACGCTGCTTTTGCACAGTTTTGACGCTAAACGAGCATTTCGTTCTCCAAAACGCTGCTTTTGCAAAGTTTTGAGGTTTAACGTGCGTTTCATTCACCAAAACGCTGCTTTTGCACAGTTTTGACGCTAAACGTGCGTTTCGTGCACCAAAACGCCGCTTTTGCAACGAAACGTGCGTTTTGTGCATCAATACGCTGCTTTTGCACAGTTTTGACGCTGAACGTGCGTTTCGTGCAACAAAAACGCTGCTTTTGTACAGTTTTGACGCTCAACGTGCGCTTCGTTCACCAAAACGTTGCTTTTGCACAGTTTTGACGCTAAACGTGCGTTTCGTGCACCAAAACCCCGCTTTTGCAACGAAACTTACGTTTCTTGCACCAAAGCGCTGCTTTTGCACAGTTTTGTCGCTAAACGTGCGTTTCGTTCACCAAAACGCTGCTTTTGCACAGTTTTGACGCTAAACGTGCGTTTCGTACACCAAAACGCTGCTTTTCCACAGTTTTGACGCTCAAAGTGCGTTTCGTGCACCATAACGCCGATTTTGCAACGAAACGTGCGTTCCGTGCACCGAAACGCTGCTTTTGCACAGTTTTGACGCTAAACGTGCGTTTCGTGCACCAAAACGCCGCTGTTGCAACGAAACGTGCGTTTTGTGCAACAAAACGATGCTTTTGCACAGTTTTGACGTTGAACGTGCGTTTTGTGCACCAAAACGCTGCTTTTGCACCGTTTTGACGCTGAACGTGCGTTTCGTGCACCAAAACGCTGCTTTTGCTCAGTTTTGACGCTCAGTGTGCGTTTCGTGCATCCAAACGCCGCTGTTGCAACGAAACGTGCGTTCCGTGCACCGAAACGATGCTTTTGCACAGTTTTGACGCTAAACGTGCGTTTCGTTCACCAAACGCTGGTTTTGGACAGTTTTGACGCTAAACGTTCCTCTCGTGCCCCAAAACGCCGCTTTTGCAACGAAACGTGCGTTTTGTGCATCAATACGCTGCTTTTGCACAGTTTTGACGCTGAACGTGCGTTTCGTGCGCCAAAACACTGCTTTTGCACAGTTTTGACGCTAAACGAGCGTTTCGTGCACCAAAACGCTGCTTTTGCACAGTTTTGACACTAAACGTGCGTTTCGTGCAACAAAAACGCTGCTTTTGTACAGTTTTGACGCTAAACGTGCGTTTCGTTCACCAAAACGTTGATTTTGCACAGTTTTGACGCTAAACGTGCGTTTCGTGCACCAAAACGCCGCTTTTGCAACGAAACTTGCGTTTCTTGCACCAAAGCGCTGCTTTTGCACAGTTTTGACGCTAAACGTGCGTTTCGTTCACCAAAACGCTGCTTTTGCACAGTTTTGACGCTAAACGTGCGTTTCGTACACCAAAACGCTGCTTTACCACAGTTTTGACGCTCAATGTGCGTTTCGTGCACCATAACGCCGATTTTGCAACGAAACGTGTGTTCCGTGCACCGAAACGCTTCTTTTGCACAGTTTTGACGCTAAACGTGCGTTTCGTGCACCAAAACGCCGCTGTTGCAACGAAACGTGCGTTTTGTGCAACAAAACGCTGCTTTTGCACAGTTTTGACGTTGAACGTGCGTTTTGTGCACCAAAACGCTGCTTTTGCACAGTTTTGACGCTAAACGTGCGTTTCGTGCCCCCAAACGCCGCTTTTGCAACGAAACTTGCGTTTCTTGCACCAAAGCGCTGCTTTTGCACAGTTTTGACGCTAAACGTGCGTTTCGTTCACCAAAACGCTGCTTTTGCACAGTTTTGACGCTAAACGTGCGTTTCGTACACCAAAACGCTGCTTTACCACAGTTTTGACGCTCAATGTGCGTTTCGTGCACCATAACGCCGATTTTGCAACGAAACGTGTGTTCCGTGCACCAAAACGCTGCTTTTGCTCAGTTTTGACGCTCAGTGTGCGTTTCGTGCACTAAAACGCCGCTGTTGCAACGAAACGTGCGTTCCGTGCACCGAAACGATGCTTTTGCACAGTTTTGACGCTAAACGTGCGTTTCGTACACCAAAACGCTGCTTTTGCACAGTTTTGACGCTAAACGTGCGTTTCGTGGACCAAAACGCCGCTTTTGCAACGAAATGTGCGTTTTGTGCAACAAAACGCTGCTTTTGCACAGTTTTGACACTAAACGTGCGTTTCGTGCAACAAAAACGCTGCTTTTGTACAGTTTTGACGCTAAACGTGCGTTTCGTTCACCAAAACGTTGCTTTTGCACAGTTTTGACGCTAAACGTGCGTTTCGTGCACCAAAACGCCGCTTTTGCAACGAAACTTGCGTTTCGTGCACCAAAACGCTGCTTTTGCACAGTTTTGACGCTAAACGAGCGTTTCGTGCACCGAAACCCTGCTTTTGCACAGTTTTGACGCTAAACGTGAGTCTCGTGCCCCAAAACGCCGCTCTTGCAACGAAACGTGCGTTTTGTGCATCAATACGCTGCTTTTGCACAGTTTTGACGCTGAACGTGCGTTTCGTGCGCCAAAACACTGCTTTTGCACAGTTTTGACGCTAAACGTGCGTTTCGTGCACCAAAACGCCGCTGTTGCGACGAAACGTGCGTTTTGTGCAACAAAACGCTGCTTTTGCACAGTTTTGACGCTGAACGTGCGTTTCGTGCACCAAAACGCTGCTTTTGCACCGTTTTGACGCTAAACGTGCATTTCGTTCTCCAAAACGCTGCTTTTGCAAAGTTTTGAGGTTTAACGTGCGTTTCATTCACCAAAACGCTGCTTTTGCACAGTTTTGACGCTAAACGTGCGTTTCATGCACCAAAACGCCGCTTTTGCAACGAAACGTGCGTTTTGTGCATCAATACGCTGCTTTTGCACAGTTTTGACGCTGAACGTGCGTTTCGTGCAACAAAAACGCTGCTTTTGTACAGTTTTGACGCTAAACGTGCGCTTCGTTCACCACAACGTTGCTTTTGCACAGTTTTGACGCTCAGTGTGCGTTTCGTGCACCAAAACGCCGCTGTTGCAACGAAACGTGCGTTCCGTGCACCGAAACGATGCTTTTGCACAGTTTTGACGCTAAACGTGCGTTTCGTGCGCCAAAACGCCGCTGTTGCAACGAAACGTGCGTTTTGTGCAACAAAACGCTGCTTTCGCACAGTTTTGACGCTGAACGTGCGTTTCGTGCACAGAATCGCCGCTTTTGCTCAGTTTTGGCACAAAACCCGCGTTTCGTGCTCAGAATCGCTGCTTTTGCTCATTATTGGTACAAAACATGCGTTTCACGCACCGAATTGCTCCTTTTGGCACAAAACGTGCGTTCCGTGCACAGAATCGCCGCCTTTGCTCAGTTGTGGCTCAAAACTTGCGTTCCGTGCACAGAATCGCCGCTTTTGGTCAGTTTTGGCTCAAAACGTGCGTTTCGTGCACAGAATCGCCGCTTTTGCTCAGTTTTGGCACAAAACCCGCGTTTCGTGCTCAGAATCGCCGCTTTTGCTCATTATTGGTACAAAACATGCGATTCACGCACCGAATTGCTCCTTTTGGCTCAAAACGTGCGTTCCGTGCACAGAATCGCCGCTTTTGGTCAGTTTTGGCTCAAAACGTGCGTTCCGTGCACAGAATCGCCGCTTTTGGTCAGTTTTGGCTCAAAACGTGCGTTCCGTGCACAGAATCGCCGCTTTTGCTCAGTTTGGGTTCAAAACGTGCGTTTCGTGCACAGAATCGCCGCTTTTGCTCATTATTGGTACAAAACATGCGTTTCACGCACCGAACTGCTCCTTTTCACACAAAACGTGCGTTTCGTGCACAGAACCGCCGCTTTTGCTCAGCTCTGGCTCAAAACGTGCGATTTTTTAACAGAATCGCCGCTTTTGCTCCGTTTTGGCACAAAACGTGCGTTCCGTGCACAGAATCGCCGCCTTTGCTCAGTTGTGGCACAAAACGTGCGTTCCGTGCACAGAATCGCCGCTTTTGGTCAGTTTTGGCTCAAAACATGCGTTTCGTGCACAGAATCGCCGCTTTTGCTCAGTTTTGGCTCAAAACGTGCGTTCCGTGCACAGAATCGCCGCTTTTGCTCTGTTTTAGCACAAAACGTGCGTTTGGTGCACAGAATCGCCGCTTTTGGTCAGTTTTGGCTCAAAACGTGCGTTTCGTGCACAGAATCGCCGCTTTTGTTCAGTTCGGGCACAAAACGTGCGTTTCGTGCACAGAGTCGCCGCTTTTGCTCAGCTTTGGCTCAAAACGTGCGATTTTTTAACAGAATCGCCGCTTTTGCTCAGTTTTGGCACAAAACGGGCGTTCCGTGCACAGAATCGCCGCTTTTGCTCAGTTTTGGCACAAAACGTGCGTTTCGTGCACAGAATCGCCGCTTTTGCTCAGTTTTGGCACAAAACGTGTGTTTCGTGCTCAGAATCGCCGCTTTTGCTCAGTTTTGTCACAAAACGTGCGTTTCGCGCACAGAATCGCTGCTTCTTGTCAGTTGTGGCTCAAAACGTGCGTTTCGTGCACAGAATCGCCGCTTTTGCTCAGTTTTGGCACAAAACGTTCGTTTCGTGCACAGAATCGCCGCTTTTGCTCTGTTTTAGCACAAAACGTGCGTTTCGTACACAGAATCGCCGCTTTTGCTCAGTTTTGGCACAAACCCCGCGTTTCGTGCACAGAATCGCCGCTTTTGCTCATTATTGGTACAAAACATGCGTTTTACGCACCGTACTGCTCCTTTTCACACAAAACGTGCGTTTCGTGCACAGAACCGCCGCTTTTGCTCAGTTTTGGCACAAAACGTTCGTTTCGTGCACAGAATCGCCGCTTTTGCTCAGTTTTGGCACAAAACGTGTGTTTCGTGCTCAGAATCACCGCTTTTGCTCAGTTTTGTCACAAAACGTGCGTTTCGCGCACAGAATCGCCGCTTCTTGTCAGTTGTGGCTCAATACGTGCGTTTCGTGCACAGAATCGCCGCTTTTGTTAAGTTCGGGCACAAAACGTGCGTTTCGTGCACAGAGTCGCCGCTTTTGCTCAGCTTTGGCTCAAAGCGTGCGATTTTTTAACAGAATCGCCGCTTTTGCTCAGTTTTGGCACAAAACGTGCGTTCCGTGCACAGAATCGCCGCTTTTGCTCAGTTTTGGCACAAAACGTGCGTTTCCTGCACAGAATAGCCGCTTTTGCTCAGTTTTGGCACAAAACGTGTGTTTCGTGCTCAGAATCGCCGCTTTTGCTCAGCTTTGTCACAAAACGTGCGTTTCGCGCACAGAATCGCCGCTTCTTGTCAGTTGTGGCTCAAAACGTGCGTTTCGTGCTCAGAATCGCCGCTTTTGCTCAGTTTTGGCACAAAGCATGCGTTTCGCGCACAGAATCGCCGCTTTTGCTCATTATTGGTACAAAACATGGGTTTCACCCACAGAATTGCCGCTTTTGGTCAGTTTTGGATCAAAACGTGCGTTTCGTGCACGGAATCGCCGCTTTTGCTCAATTTTTGAACGAAACGTGCGTTTCACGCACCGAACTGCTCCTTTTGGCACAAAACGGGCGTTACGTGCCCAGAAGCGCCGCTTTAGCTCAGTTTTGGCACAAAACGTGCGTTTCGTGCACAGAAACGCCGCTTTTGCTCAGTTTGGCACAAAACGTTCGTTTCGTGCACAGAATCGCCGCTTTTGCTCAGTTTTGGCTCAAAACGTTCGTTTCGTGCACAGAATCGCCGCTTTTGCTCAGTTTTGGCACAAAACGAGCGTTTCGTGCACAGAATAGCCGCTTTTGGTCAGTTTTGGCTCAAAACGTGCGTTTCGTGCACAGAATCGCCGCTTCTGCTCAGTTTTGACGCTCAGTGTGCGTTTCGTGCACTAAAACGCCGCTGTTGCAACGAAACGTGCGTTCCGTGCACCGAAACGATGCTTTTGCACAGTTTTGACGCTAAACGTGCGTTTCGTACACCAAAACGCTGCTTTTGCACAGTTTTGACGCTAAACGTGCGTTTCGTGGACCAAAACGCCGCTTTTGCAACGAAATGTGCGTTTTGTGCAACAAAACGCTGCTTTTGCACAGTTTTGACACTAAACGTGCGTTTCGTGCAACAAAAACGCTGCTTTTGTACAGTTTTGACGCTAAACGTGCGTTTCGTTCACCAAAACGTTGCTTTTGCACAGTTTTGACGCTAAACGTGCGTTTCGTGCACCAAAACGCCGCTTTTGCAACGAAACTTGCGTTTCGTGCACCAAAACGCTGCTTTTGCACAGTTTTGACGCTAAACGAGCGTTTCGTGCACCGAAACCCTGCTTTTGCACAGTTTTGACGCTAAACGTGAGTCTCGTGCACCAAAACGCCGCTTTTGCAACGAAACGTGCGTTTTGTGCATCAATACGCTGCTTTTGCACAGTTTTGACGCTGAACGTGCGTTTCGTGCAACAAAAACGCTGCTTTTGTACAGTTTTGACGCTAAACGTGCGCTTCGTTCACCACAACGTTGCTTTTGCACAGTTTTGACGCTCAGTGTGCGTTTCGTGCACCAAAACGCCGCTGTTGCAACGAAACGTGCGTTCCGTGCACCGAAACGTGCGTTCCGTGCACCGAAACGATGCTTTTGCACAGTTTTGGCACAAAACCCGCGTTTCGTGCTCAGAATCGCTGCTTTTGCTCATTATTGGTACAAAACATGCGTTTCACGCACCGAATTGCTCCTTTTGGCACAAAACGTGCGTTCCGTGCACAGAATCGCCGCCTTTGCTCAGTTGTGGCTCAAAACTTGCGTTCCGTGCACAGAATCGCCGCTTTTGGTCAGTTTTGGCTCAAAACGTGCGTTTCGTGCACAGAATCGCCGCTTTTGCTCAGTTTTGGCACAAAACCCGCGTTTCGTGCTCAGAATCGCCGCTTTTGCTCATTATTGGTACAAAACATGCGATTCACGCACCGAATTGCTCCTTTTGGCTCAAAACGTGCGTTCCGTGCACAGAATCGCCGCTTTTGGTCAGTTTTGGCTCAAAACGTGCGTTCCGTGCACAGAATCGCCGCTTTTGGTCAGTTTTGGCTCAAAACGTGCGTTCCGTGCACAGAATCGCCGCTTTTGCTCAGTTTGGGTTCAAAACGTGCGTTTCGTGCACAGAATCGCCGCTTTTGCTCATTATTGGTACAAAACATGCGTTTCACGCACCGAACTGCTCCTTTTCACACAAAACGTGCGTTTCGTGCACAGAACCGCCGCTTTTGCTCAGCTCTGGCTCAAAACGTGCGATTTTTTAACAGAATCGCCGCTTTTGCTCCGTTTTGGCACAAAACGTGCGTTCCGTGCACAGAATCGCCGCCTTTGCTCAGTTGTGGCACAAAACGTGCGTTCCGTGCACAGAATCGCCGCTTTTGGTCAGTTTTGGCTCAAAACATGCGTTTCGTGCACAGAATCGCCGCTTTTGCTCAGTTTTGGCTCAAAACGTGCGTTCCGTGCACAGAATCGCCGCTTTTGCTCTGTTTTAGCACAAAACGTGCGTTTGGTGCACAGAATCGCCGCTTTTGGTCAGTTTTGGCTCAAAACGTGCGTTTCGTGCACAGAATCGCCGCTTTTGTTCAGTTCGGGCACAAAACGTGCGTTTCGTGCACAGAGTCGCCGCTTTTGCTCAGCTTTGGCTCAAAACGTGCGATTTTTTAACAGAATCGCCGCTTTTGCTCAGTTTTGGCACAAAACGGGCGTTCCGTGCACAGAATCGCCGCTTTTGCTCAGTTTTGGCACAAAACGTGCGTTTCGTGCACAGAATCGCCGCTTTTGCTCAGTTTTGGCACAAAACGTGTGTTTCGTGCTCAGAATCGCCGCTTTTGCTCAGTTTTGTCACAAAACGTGCGTTTCGCGCACAGAATCGCTGCTTCTTGTCAGTTGTGGCTCAAAACGTGCGTTTCGTGCACAGAATCGCCGCTTTTGCTCAGTTTTGGCACAAAACGTTCGTTTCGTGCACAGAATCGCCGCTTTTGCTCTGTTTTAGCACAAAACGTGCGTTTCGTACACAGAATCGCCGCTTTTGCTCAGTTTTGGCACAAACCCCGCGTTTCGTGCACAGAATCGCCGCTTTTGCTCATTATTGGTACAAAACATGCGTTTTACGCACCGTACTGCTCCTTTTCACACAAAACGTGCGTTTCGTGCACAGAACCGCCGCTTTTGCTCAGTTTTGGCACAAAACGTTCGTTTCGTGCACAGAATCGCCGCTTTTGCTCAGTTTTGGCACAAAACGTGTGTTTCGTGCTCAGAATCACCGCTTTTGCTCAGTTTTGTCACAAAACGTGCGTTTCGCGCACAGAATCGCCGCTTCTTGTCAGTTGTGGCTCAATACGTGCGTTTCGTGCACAGAATCGCCGCTTTTGTTAAGTTCGGGCACAAAACGTGCGTTTCGTGCACAGAGTCGCCGCTTTTGCTCAGCTTTGGCTCAAAGCGTGCGATTTTTTAACAGAATCGCCGCTTTTGCTCAGTTTTGGCACAAAACGTGCGTTCCGTGCACAGAATCGCCGCTTTTGCTCAGTTTTGGCACAAAACGTGCGTTTCCTGCACAGAATAGCCGCTTTTGCTCAGTTTTGGCACAAAACGTGTGTTTCGTGCTCAGAATCGCCGCTTTTGCTCAGCTTTGTCACAAAACGTGCGTTTCGCGCACAGAATCGCCGCTTCTTGTCAGTTGTGGCTCAAAACGTGCGTTTCGTGCTCAGAATCGCCGCTTTTGCTCAGTTTTGGCACAAAGCATGCGTTTCGCGCACAGAATCGCCGCTTTTGCTCATTATTGGTACAAAACATGGGTTTCACCCACAGAATTGCCGCTTTTGGTCAGTTTTGGATCAAAACGTGCGTTTCGTGCACGGAATCGCCGCTTTTGCTCAATTTTTGAACGAAACGTGCGTTTCACGCACCGAACTGCTCCTTTTGGCACAAAACGGGCGTTACGTGCCCAGAAGCGCCGCTTTAGCTCAGTTTTGGCACAAAACGTGCGTTTCGTGCACAGAAACGCCGCTTTTGCTCAGTTTGGCACAAAACGTTCGTTTCGTGCACAGAATCGCCGCTTTTGCTCAGTTTTGGCTCAAAACGTTCGTTTCGTGCACAGAATCGCCGCTTTTGCTCAGTTTTGGCACAAAACGAGCGTTTCGTGCACAGAATAGCCGCTTTTGGTCAGTTTTGGCTCAAAACGTGCGTTTCGTGCACAGAATCGCCGCTTCTGCTCAGTTTTGTCACAAAACGTGCGTTTCGCGCACAGAATCGCCGCTTTTTGTCAGTTTTGGCTCAAAACGGGCGTTACGTGCACAGAAGCGCCCCTTTTGCTCAGTTTGGGCTCAAAACGTGCGTTGCGTGCACAGAATCGCCGCTTTTGCACATTATTGGTACAAAACTCGCGTTTCACGCACCAAATTGCTCCTTTTGGCGCAAAACGTGCGTTTCGTGCTCAGAACCGCCGCTTTTGCTCATTATTGGTACAAAACATGCGTTTCACGCACCGAGTTCCTCCTTTTGGCACAAAACGTGCGTTTCGTGCTCAGAATCGCCGCTTTTGCTCAGTTTTGGCACAAAACGTGCGTTCCGTGCACAGAATCGCCGCTTTTGCTCAGTTTTGGCACAAAACGTGCGTTTCCTGCACAGAATAGCCGCTTTTGCTCAGTTTTGGCACAAAACGTGTGTTTCGTGCTCAGAATCGCCGCTTTTGCTCAGCTTTGTCACAAAACGTGCGTTTCGCGCACAGAATCGCCGCTTCTTGTCAGTTGTGGCTCAAAACGTGCGTTTCGTGCTCAGAATCGCCGCTTTTGCTCAGTTTTGGCACAAAGCATGCGTTTCGCGCACAGAATCGCCGCTTTTGCTCATTATTGGTACAAAACATGGGTTTCACCCACAGAATTGCCGCTTTTGGTCAGTTTTGGATCAAAACGTGCGTTTCGTGCACGGAATCGCCGCTTTTGCTCAATTTTTGAACGAAACGTGCGTTTCACGCACCGAACTGCTCCTTTTGGCACAAAACGGGCGTTACGTGCCCAGAAGCGCCGCTTTAGCTCAGTTTTGGCACAAAACGTGCGTTTCGTGCACAGAAACGCCGCTTTTGCTCAGTTTGGCACAAAACGTTCGTTTCGTGCACAGAATCGCCGCTTTTGCTCAGTTTTGGCTCAAAACGTTCGTTTCGTGCACAGAATCGCCGCTTTTGCTCAGTTTTGGCACAAAACGAGCGTTTCGTGCACAGAATAGCCGCTTTTGGTCAGTTTTGGCTCAAAACGTGCGTTTCGTGCACAGAATCGCCGCTTCTGCTCAGTTTTGTCACAAAACGTGCGTTTCGCGCACAGAATCGCCGCTTTTTGTCAGTTTTGGCTCAAAACGGGCGTTACGTGCACAGAAGCGCCCCTTTTGCTCAGTTTGGGCTCAAAACGTGCGTTGCGTGCACAGAATCGCCGCTTTTGCACATTATTGGTACAAAACTCGCGTTTCACGCACCAAATTGCTCCTTTTGGCGCAAAACGTGCGTTTCGTGCTCAGAACCGCCGCTTTTGCTCATTATTGGTACAAAACATGCGTTTCACGCACCGAGTTGCTCCTTTTGGCACAAAACGTGCGTTTCGTGCTCAGAATCGCCGCTTTTGCTCAGTTGTTGCACAAAACCGCGTTTTGTGCACAGAATCGCCGCTTTTGCACCGTTTTGGCACAAAACGTGCGTTTCGTGCTCAGAATCGCCTCTTTTGCTCATTAACCGACTTCGAAAAAGGAGGTTACTCAATTCGACATGTATATACATTTTTTTTTTTTTTTTTTTTTTATGTATGTGCCCCGATTACGCCGAGATGAATGGACCAATCGGAACCAAACCTTTTGCATCTTGTAGGGTATGACTCCCAGTTGGTCCCGTAAAAAAAAAATTTTGCATTTCACCACCGCTTGCCACCTTTTCATTGCAAAAAAGCGTACCATTTCATCCACGTTGTGTATGGTCATCGATTACTCCAAGATGGATGGACCAATCGGAACGAAACATTTAGCATCTTATAGAGTATGACCAACAGTTGGTCCCGTAAAAAAACCCGGTTCGGATTTCTACATTTTTTCCGCTTTTATCGCAAAAAACGTGCTATTTCACGTATATTCGGCCTGATATCGATGAAGCCTAGTATTACATTTTGCGGCCGGAGATGTTTCCACGATGATCCCATTTGCAACATTCCCTGCCCTTCCCTTCACTACCCTGCCCTTCTCTTCCCAACCCTTTGTTGAACTTTTCAAGGAATGCTCCAATCGCCACTAAAAAATGTGAAATAAAAAAATTTTTGGAAAAAAAAATACAACCGACTTCGGAATGCACTAAAAAGGACGAAATAATTTAAATTTATATTTCGGAGACGGCGCAAAATTAAAAATTTTCTACATTGGAAATTGTCAAAATTCTTTAATCCTTTTACATATTTTGACATTAACAACATCCTTCATTTACACAATTTTTAATTTTGCGCCGTCTCCGAAATATAAATTTAAATTATTTCGTCCTTTTTAGTGCATTCCGAAGTCGGTTGTATTTTTTTTTCCAAAAATTTTTTTATTATTGGTACAAAACATGCGTTTCGCGCACGGAATTGCTCCTTTTGGCACAAAACGTGCGTTTCGTGCGCAGAATCGCCGCTTTTGCTCAGTTTTGGCACAAAACGTGCGTTCCGTGCACAGAATCGCCGCTTTTGGTCAGTTTTGGCTCAAAACGTGCGTTT
Organism: Stelis phaeoptera; assembly: GCA_943735885.1. Lineage (NCBI taxonomy): Eukaryota > Metazoa > Arthropoda > Insecta > Hymenoptera > Megachilidae > Stelis > Stelis phaeoptera. The sequence continues at coordinate 695,663 of CALSEM010000035.1, forward strand.
CGTGCACAGAATCGCCGCTTTTGCTCAGTTTTGGCTCAAAACGTGCGTTCCGTGCACAGAATCGCCGCTTTTGGTCAGTTTTGGCTCAAAACGTGCGTTTCGTGCACAGAATCGCCGCTTTTGCTCAGTTTTGGCTCAAAACGTTCGTTTCGTGCACAGAATCGCCGCTTTTGCTCAGTTTTGGCACAAAACGAGCGTTTCGTGCACAGAATAGCCGCTGTTGCTCATTATTGGTACAAAGCATGCGTTTCACGCACCGAACTGCTCCTTTTGATTCAAAACGTGCGTTTCGTGCACAGAATCGCCGCTTTTGATCATTATTGGTAGAAAGCATGCGTTTCACGCACCGAACTGCTCCTTTTGGCACAAAACCCGCGTTTCGTGCTCAGAATCGCCGCTTTTGCTCAGTTGTTGCACAAAACCGCGTTTTGTGCACAGAATCGCCGCTTTTGCTCATTATTGGTACAAAACATACGTTTCACGCACCAAATTGCTCCTTCTGGCGCAAAACGTGCGTTTCGTGCTCAGAACCGCCGCTTTTGCTCATTATTGGTACAAAACATGCGTTTCACGCACCGAGTTGCTCCTTTTGGCACAAAACGTGCGTTTCGTGCGCAGAATCGCCGCTTTTGCTCAGTTTTGGCACAAAGCATGCGGTTCGTGCACTGAATCGCCGCTTTTGCTCATTATTGGTACAAAACATGGGTTTCACGCTCAGAATTGCCGCTTTAGCTCAGTTTTGGCACAAAACGTGCGTTTCGTGCACAGAATCGCCGCTTTTGCTCAGTAAGGCACAAAACGGGCGTTTCGTGCACAGAGTCGCCGCATTTGCTCAGTTTTGGCGCAAAACCCGCGTTTCGTGCACAGAATCGCCGCTTTTGCTCATTATTGGAACAAAACATGCGTTTCACGCACCGAATTGCTCCTTTTGGCACAAAACGTGCGTTCCGTGCACAGAATCGCCGCTTTTGGTCAGTTTTGGCTCAAAACGTGCGTATCGTGCACAGAATCGCCGCTTTTGCTCAGTTTTGGCTCAAAACGTGCGTTCCGTGTACAGAATCGCCGCTTTTGGTCAGTTTTGGCTCAAAACGTGCGTTTCGTGCACAGAATCGCCGCTTTTGCTTAGTTTTGGCACAAAACCCGCGTTTCGTGCTCAGAATCGCCGCTTTTGCTCATTATTGGTACAAAACATGCGTTTCACGCACCGAATTGCTCCGTTTGGCACAAAACGTGCGTTCCGTGCACAGAATCGCCGCTTTTGGTCAGTTTTGGCTCAAAACATGCGTTTCGTTCACAGAATCGCCGCTTTTGCTCAGTTTTGGCTCAAAACGTGCGTTCCATGCACAGAATCGCCGCTTTTGGTCAGTTTTGGCTCAAAACGTGCGTTTCGTGCACAGAATCGCCGCTTTTGCTCTGTTTTAGCACAAAACGTGCGTTTGGTGCACAGAATCGCCGCTTTTGCTCAGCTTTGGCTCAAAACGTGCGATTTTTTAACAGAATCGCCGCTTTTGCTCAGTTTTGGCACAAAACGGGAGTTCCGTTGCCAGAATCGCCGCTTTTGCTCAGTTTTGGCACAAAACGTGCGTTTCCTGCACAGAATCGCCGCTTTTGCTCAGTTTTGGCTCAAAACGTGCGTTCCGTGTACAGAATCGCCGCTTTTGGTCAGTTTTGGCTCAGAACGTGCGTTTCGTGCACAGAATCGCCGCTTTTGCTCAGTTTTGGCACAAAGCATGCGGTTCGTGCACTGAATCGCCGCTTTTGCTCATTATTGGTACAAAACATGGGTTTCACGCTCAGAATTGCCGCTTTAGCTCAGTTTTGGCACAAAACGTGCGTTTCGTGCACAGAATCGCCGCTTTTGCTCAGTAAGGCACAAAACGGGCGTTTCGTGCACAGAGTCGCCGCATTTGCTCAGTTTTGGCGCAAAACCCGCGTTTCGTGCACAGAATCGCCGCTTTTGCTCATTATTGGAACAAAACATGCGTTTCACGCACCGAATTGCTCCTTTTGGCACAAAACGTGCGTTCCGTGCACAGAATCGCCGCTTTTGGTCAGTTTTGGCTCAAAACGTGCGTATCGTGCACAGAATCGCCGCTTTTGCTCAGTTTTGGCTCAAAACGTGCGTTCCGTGTACAGAATCGCCGCTTTTGGTCAGTTTTGGCTCAAAACGTGCGTTTCGTGCACAGAATCGCCGCTTTTGCTTAGTTTTGGCACAAAACCCGCGTTTCGTGCTCAGAATCGCCGCTTTTGCTCATTATTGGTACAAAACATGCGTTTCACGCACCGAATTGCTCCGTTTGGCACAAAACGTGCGTTCCGTGCACAGAATCGCCGCTTTTGGTCAGTTTTGGCTCAAAACATGCGTTTCGTTCACAGAATCGCCGCTTTTGCTCAGTTTTGGCTCAAAACGTGCGTTCCATGCACAGAATCGCCGCTTTTGGTCAGTTTTGGCTCAAAACGTGCGTTTCGTGCACAGAATCGCCGCTTTTGCTCTGTTTTAGCACAAAACGTGCGTTTGGTGCACAGAATCGCCGCTTTTGCTCAGCTTTGGCTCAAAACGTGCGATTTTTTAACAGAATCGCCGCTTTTGCTCAGTTTTGGCACAAAACGGGAGTTCCGTTGCCAGAATCGCCGCTTTTGCTCAGTTTTGGCACAAAACGTGCGTTTCCTGCACAGAATCGCCGCTTTTGCTCAGTTTTGGCTCAAAACGTGCGTTCCGTGTACAGAATCGCCGCTTTTGGTCAGTTTTGGCTCAGAACGTGCGTTTCGTGCACAGAATCGCCGCTTTTGCTCAGTTTTGGCACAAAACCCGCGTTTCGTGCTCAGAATCGCCGCTTTTGCTCATTATTGGTACAAAACATGCGTTTCACGCACCGAATTGCTGCGTTTGGCACAAAACGTGCGTTCCGTGCACCGAATCGCCGCTTTTGGTCAGTTTTGGCTCAAAAGATGCGTTTCGTGCACAGAATCGCCGCTTTTGCTCAGTTTTGGCTCAAAACGTGCGTTCCATGCACAGAATCGCCGCTTTTGGTCAGTTTTGGCTCAAAACGTGCGTTTCGTGCACAGAATCGCCGCTTTTGCTCTGTTTTAGCACAAAACGTGCGTTTGGTGAACAGAATCGCCGCTTTTGGTCAGTTTTGGCTCAAAACGTGCGTTTCGTGCACAAAATCGCCGCATTTGTTCAGTTCGGGCACAAAACGTGCGTTTCGTGCACAGAGTCGCCGCTTTTGCTCAGCTTTGGCTCAAAACGTGCGATTTTTTAACAGAATCGCCGCTTTTGCTCAGTTTTGGCACAAAACGTGGGTTCCGTGCACAGAATCGCCGCTTTTGGTCAGTTTTGGCTCAAAACGTGCGTTCCATGCACAGAATCGCCGCTTTTGGTCAGTTTTGGCTCAAAACGTGCGTTTCGTGCACAGAATCGCCGCTTTTGCTCTGTTTTAGCACAAAACGTGCGTTTGGTGCACAGAATCGCCGCTTTTGGTCAGTTTTGGCTCAAAACGTGCGTTTCGTGCACAGAATCGCCGCTTTTGTTCAGTTCGGGCACAAAACGTGCGTTTCGTGCACAGAGTCGCCGCTTTTGCTCAGCTTTGGCTCAAAACGTGCGATTTTTTAACAGAATCGCCGCTTTTGCTCAGTTTTGGCACAAAACGGGAGTTCCGTGCACAGAATCGCCGCTTTTGCTCAGTTTTGGCACAAAACGTGCGTTTCCTGCACAGAATCGCCGCTTTTGCTCAGTTTGGGCTCAAAACGTGCGTTTCGTGCACAGAATCGCCGCTTTTGTACAGTTTTGGCACAAAACCCGCGTTTCGTGCACAGAATCGCCGCTTTTGCTCATTATTGGTACAAAACATGCGTTTCACACACCGAACTGCTCCTTTTGACACAAAACGTGCGTTTCGTGCACAGAACCGCCGCTTTTGCTCAGTTTGGGCACAAAACGTTCGTTTCGTGCACAGAATCGCCGCTTTTGCTCAGTTTTGGCACAAAACGTGCGTTTCGTGCACAGAATCGCCGCTTTTGGTCAGTTTTGGCTCAAAACGAGCGTTTCGTGCACAGAATCGCCGCTTTTGCTCATTATTGGTTCAAAACATGGGTTTCACGCACAGAATTGCCGCTTTTGGTCAGTTTTGGATCAAAACGTGCGTTTCGTGCACGGAATCACCGCTTTTGCTCAATTTTTGGACGAAACGTGCGTTTCACGCACCGAACTGCTCCTTTTGGCACAAAACGGGCGTTTCGTGCACAGAGTCGCCGCTTCTGCTCAGTTTTGGCACAAAACCCGCGTTCCGTGCACAGAGTCGCCGCTTTTTCTCAGTTTTAGCGCAAAACCCGCGTTTCGTGCACAGAATCGCCGCTTTTGCTCATTATTGGAACAAAACATGCGTTTCACGCACCGAATTGCTCCTTTTGGCACAAAACGTGCGTTCCGTGCACAGAATCGCCGCTTTTGGTCAGTTTTGGCTCAAAACGTGCGTTTCGTGCACAGAATCGCCGCTTTTGCTCAGTTTTGGCTCAAAACGTGCGTTCCGTGCACAGAATCGCCGCTTTTGGTCAGTTTTGGCTCAAAACGTGCGTTTCGTGCACAGAATCGCCGCTTTTGCTCAGTTTTGGCACAAAACCCGCGTTTCGTGCTCAGAATCGCTGCTTTTGCTCATTATTGGTACAAAACATGCGTTTCACGCACCGAATTGCTCCTTTTGGCACAAAACGTGCGTTCCGTGCACAGAATCGCCGCCTTTGCTCAGTTGTGGCTCAAAACGTGCGTTCCGTGCACAGAATCGCCGCTTTTGGTCAGTTTTGGCTCAAAACGTGCGTTTCGTGCACAGAATCCCCGCTTTTGCTCTGTTTTAGCACAAAACGTGCGTTTGGTGCACAGAATCGCCACTTTTGTTCAGTTCAGTCACAAAACCCGCGTTTCACGCACCGAATTGCTCCTTTTGGCACAAAACGGGCGTTTCGTGCACAGAATCGCTGCGTTTGCTCAGTTTTGGCACAAAACCCGCGTTTCGTGCTCAGAATCGCCGCTTTTGCTCATTATTGGTACATAACATGCGTTTCACGCACCGAATTGCTCCTTTTGACACAAAACCCGCGTTTCGTGCTCAGAATCGCCGCTTTTGCTCATTATTGGTACAAAGCATGCGTTTCACGCACCGAACTGCTCCTTTTGACACAAAACGTGCGTTTCGTGCGCAGAACCGCCGCTTTTGCTCAGTTTTGGCTCAAAACGTGCGTTTCGTGCAAAGAATCGCCGCTTTTGCTCAGTTTTGTCTCAAAACGTGCGTTTTGTGCACAGAATCGCCGCTATTGCTCAGTTTTGGTCCAAAACGTGCGTTTTGTGCACAGAATCGCCGCTATTGCTCAGTTTTGGCCCAAAATGTGCATTTCGTGCACAGAATCGCCGCTTTTGCTCACTTTTGGCACAAAATGTGCGTTTCGTGCACAGAATCGCCGCTTTTGCTCAGTTGTGGCTCAAAACGTGCGTTTCGTGCACAGAATCGCCGCTATTGCTCAGTTTTGGCACAAAACGTGCATTTCGTGCACAGAATCGCCGCTTTTGCACAGTTTTGGCGCAAAACGTTCGTTTCGTGCACAGAATCGCCGCTTTTGCTCAGTTTTGGCACAAAACGTGCGATTCGTTCACAGAATCGCCGCATTTGCTCATTATTGTCACAAAACGTGCGTTTCGTGCACAGAATCGCCGCTTCTGGTCAGTTTGCCACAAAACGTTCGTTTCGAGTACACAATCGCTCCTTTTTCTCAGTTTTGGCACAAAACGTGCGCTTTACTCACCGAATCGCTCCTTTTGTCAAAAAACATGCGTTTCGTGCACAGAAACGCCGCTTTTGCTCAGTTCCGGCACAAAACGTGCGTTTCGTGCAAAGAATCGCCGCTTTTGCTCTGTTTTGTCTCAAAACGTGCGTTTTGTGAACAGAATCGCCGCTATTGCTCAGTTTTGGCCCAAAACGTGCATTTCGAGCACAGAATCGCCGCATTTGCTCAGTTTTGGCACAAAACGTGCCTTTCGTGCTCAGAATCACCGCTTTTGCTCAGTTTTGGCCCAAAACGTGCGTTTTGTGCCCAGAATCGCCGCTATTGCTCAGTTTTGGCCCAAAACGTGCATTTCGTGCACAGAATCGCCGCTTTCGCTCAGTTTTGGCACAAAATGTGCGTTTCGTGCACAGAATCGCCGCTTTTGCTCAGTTGTGGCACAAAACCCGCGTTCCGTGCACAGAGTCGCCGCTTTTTCTCAGTTTTGGCGCAAAACGTGCGTTTCGTGCACAGAATCGCCGCTTTTGCTCAGTTTTGGAACAAAACGTGCGATTCGTTCACAGAATCGCCGCATTTGTTCAGTTTTGGCACAAAACGTGCCTTTCGTGCTCAGAATCACCGCTTTTGCTCATTATTGTCACAAAACGTGCGTTTCGTGCTCAGAATCACCGCTTTTGCTCATTATTGTCACAAAACGTGCGTTTCGTGCACAGAATCGCCGCTTCTGGTCGGTTTGCCACAAAACGTTCGTTTCGAGTACACAATCGCTCCTTTTTCTCTGTTTTGGCACAAAACGTGCGCTTTACGCACCGAATCGCTCCTTTTGTCAAAAAACATGCGTTTCGTGCACAGAAACGCCGCTTTTGCTCAGTTCCGGCACAAAACGTGCGTTTCGTGCAAAGAATCGCCGCTTCTGCTCTGTTTTGTCTCAAAACGTGCGTTTTGTGGACAGAATCGCCGCTATTGCTCAGCTTTGGCCCAAAACGTGCATTTCGAGCACAGAATCGCCGCTTTTGCTCAGTTTTGGCACAAAACGTGCATTTCGTGCACAGAATCGCCGCTTTTGCTCAGTTTTGGCGCAAAACGTGCGTTTCGTGCACAGAATCGCCGCTTTTGCTCAGTTTTGGCACAAAACGTGCGATTCGTTCACAGGATCGCCGCATTTGCTCAGTTTTGGCACAAAACGTGCCTTTCGTGCTCAGAATCACCGCTTTTGCTCATTATTGTCACAAAACGTGCGTTTCGTGCACAGAATCGCCGCTTCTGGTCAGTTTGCCACAAAACGTTCGTTTCGAGTACACAATCGCTCCTTTTTCTCTGTTTTGGCAAAAAAACGTGCGCTTTACGCACCGAATCGCTCCTTTTGTCAAAAAACGTGCGTTTTGTGCACAGAATCGCCGCTTTTGCTCAGTTGTGGCTCAAAACGTGCGTTGCGTGCACAGAATCGCCGCTTTTGCACATTATTGGTAGAAAACTCGCGTTTCACGCACCAAATTGCTCCTTTTGGCGCAAAACGTGCGTTTCGTGCTCAGAACCGCCGCTTTTGCTCATTATTGGTACAAAACATGCGTTTCACGCACCGAGTTGCTCCTTTTGGCACAAAACGTGCGTTTCGTGCTCAGAGTCGCCGCTTTTGGTCAGTTTTGGCTCAAAACGTGCGTTTCGTGCACAGAATCGCCGCTTTTGCTCAGTTTTGGCTCAAAACGTGCGTTACGTGCACAGAATCGCCGCTTTTGGTCAGTTTTGGCTCAAAACGTGCGTTTCGTGCACAGAATCGCCGCTTTTGCTCAGTTTTGGCACAAAACCCGCGTTTCGTGCTCAGAATCGCCGCTTTTGCTCATTATTGGTACAAAACATGCGATTCACGCACCGAATTGCTCCTTTTGGCTCAAAACGTGCGTTCCGTGCACAGAATCGCCGCTTTTGGTCAGTTTTGGCTCAAAACGTGCGTTTCGTGCACAGAATCGCCGCTTTTGCTCTGTTTTAGCACAAAACGTGCGTTTGGTGCACAGAATCGCCGCTTTTGGTCAGTTTTGGCTCAAAACGTGCGTTTCGTGCACAGAATCGCCGCTTTTGTTCAGTTCGGGCACAAAACGTGCGTTTCGTGCACAGAGTCGCCGCTTTTGCTCAGCTTTGGCTCAAAACGTGCGATTTTTTAACAGAATCGCCGCTTTTGCTCAGTTTTGGCACAAAACGGGCGTTCCGTGCACAGAATCGCCGCTTTTGTTCAGTTTTGGCACAAAACGTGCGTTTCCTGCACAGAATCGCCGCTTTTGCTCAGTTTTGGCACAAAACGTGTGTTTCGTGCTCAGAATCGCCGCTTTTGCTCATTATTGGTACAAAACATGCGTTTCACGCACCGAACTGCTCCTTTACACACAAAACGTGCGTTTCGTGCACAGAACCGCCGCTTTTGCTCAGTTTTGGCGCAAAACCTTCGTTTCGTGCACAGAATCGCCGCTTTTGCTCAGTTTTGGCACAAAACGTGCGTTTCGTGCACAGAATCGCCGCTTTTGGTCAGTTTTGGCTCAAAACGTGCGTTCCGTGCACAGAATCGCCGCTTTTGGTCAGTTTTGGCTCAAAACGTGCGTTTCGTGCACAGAATCGCCGCTTTTGCTCAGTTTTGTCACAAAACGTGCGTTTCGCGCACAGAATCGCCGCTTCTTGTCAGTTGTTGCTCAATACGTGCGTTTCGTGCACAGAATCGCCGCTTTTGTTCAGTTCGGGCACAAAACGTGCGTTTCGTGCACAGAGTCGCCGCTTTTGCTCAGCTTTGGCTCAAAACGTGCGATTTTTTAACAGAATCGCCGCTTTTGCTCAGTTTTGGCACAAAACGTGCGTTCCGTGCACAGAATCGCCGCTTTTGCTCAGTTTTGGCACAAAACGTGCGTTTCCTGCACAGAATCGCCGCTTTTGCTCAGTTTTGGCGCAAAACGTGCGTTTCGTGCACAGAATCGCCGCTTTTGCTCAGTTTTGGCACAAAACGTGCGATTCGTTCACAGGATCGCCGCATTTGCTCAGTTTTGGCACAAAACGTGCCTTTCGTGCTCAGAATCACCGCTTTTGCTCATTATTGTCACAAAACGTGCGTTTCGTGCACAGAATCGCCGCTTCTGGTCAGTTTGCCACAAAACGTTCGTTTCGAGTACACAATCGCTCCTTTTTCTCTGTTTTGGCAAAAAAACGTGCGCTTTACGCACCGAATCGCTCCTTTTGTCAAAAAACGTGCGTTTTGTGCACAGAATCGCCGCTTTTGCTCAGTTGTGGCTCAAAACGTGCGTTGCGTGCACAGAATCGCCGCTTTTGCACATTATTGGTAGAAAACTCGCGTTTCACGCACCAAATTGCTCCTTTTGGCGCAAAACGTGCGTTTCGTGCTCAGAACCGCCGCTTTTGCTCATTATTGGTACAAAACATGCGTTTCACGCACCGAGTTGCTCCTTTTGGCACAAAACGTGCGTTTCGTGCTCAGAGTCGCCGCTTTTGGTCAGTTTTGGCTCAAAACGTGCGTTTCGTGCACAGAATCGCCGCTTTTGCTCAGTTTTGGCTCAAAACGTGCGTTACGTGCACAGAATCGCCGCTTTTGGTCAGTTTTGGCTCAAAACGTGCGTTTCGTGCACAGAATCGCCGCTTTTGCTCAGTTTTGGCACAAAACCCGCGTTTCGTGCTCAGAATCGCCGCTTTTGCTCATTATTGGTACAAAACATGCGATTCACGCACCGAATTGCTCCTTTTGGCTCAAAACGTGCGTTCCGTGCACAGAATCGCCGCTTTTGGTCAGTTTTGGCTCAAAACGTGCGTTTCGTGCACAGAATCGCCGCTTTTGCTCTGTTTTAGCACAAAACGTGCGTTTGGTGCACAGAATCGCCGCTTTTGGTCAGTTTTGGCTCAAAACGTGCGTTTCGTGCACAGAATCGCCGCTTTTGTTCAGTTCGGGCACAAAACGTGCGTTTCGTGCACAGAGTCGCCGCTTTTGCTCAGCTTTGGCTCAAAACGTGCGATTTTTTAACAGAATCGCCGCTTTTGCTCAGTTTTGGCACAAAACGGGCGTTCCGTGCACAGAATCGCCGCTTTTGTTCAGTTTTGGCACAAAACGTGCGTTTCCTGCACAGAATCGCCGCTTTTGCTCAGTTTTGGCACAAAACGTGTGTTTCGTGCTCAGAATCGCCGCTTTTGCTCATTATTGGTACAAAACATGCGTTTCACGCACCGAACTGCTCCTTTACACACAAAACGTGCGTTTCGTGCACAGAACCGCCGCTTTTGCTCAGTTTTGGCGCAAAACCTTCGTTTCGTGCACAGAATCGCCGCTTTTGCTCAGTTTTGGCACAAAACGTGCGTTTCGTGCACAGAATCGCCGCTTTTGGTCAGTTTTGGCTCAAAACGTGCGTTCCGTGCACAGAATCGCCGCTTTTGGTCAGTTTTGGCTCAAAACGTGCGTTTCGTGCACAGAATCGCCGCTTTTGCTCAGTTTTGTCACAAAACGTGCGTTTCGCGCACAGAATCGCCGCTTCTTGTCAGTTGTTGCTCAATACGTGCGTTTCGTGCACAGAATCGCCGCTTTTGTTCAGTTCGGGCACAAAACGTGCGTTTCGTGCACAGAGTCGCCGCTTTTGCTCAGCTTTGGCTCAAAACGTGCGATTTTTTAACAGAATCGCCGCTTTTGCTCAGTTTTGGCACAAAACGTGCGTTCCGTGCACAGAATCGCCGCTTTTGCTCAGTTTTGGCACAAAACGTGCGTTTCCTGCACAGAATCGCCGCTTTTGCTCAGTTTTGGCACAAAACGTGTGTTTCGTGCTCAGAATCGCCGCTTTTGCTCAGCTTTGTCACAAAACGTGCGTTTCGCGCACAGAATCGCCGCTTCTTGTCAGTTGTGGCTCAAAACGTGCGTTTCGTGCACAGAATCGCCGCTTTTGCTCAGTTTTGGCACAAAACCAGCGTTTCGGGCTCAGAATCGCCGCCTTTGCTCATTATTGGTACAAAACATGCGTTTCACGCACCGAATTGCTCGTTCTGGCACAAAACGTGCGTTTCGTGCACAGAATCTCCGCTTTTGCTCAGTTTTGGCTCAAAACGTTCGTTTCGTGCTCAGAATCGCCGCTTTTGCTCAGTTTTGGCACAAAACGTTCGTTTCGTGCACAGAATCGCCGCTTTTGCTTAGTTTTGACACAAAACCCGCGTTTCGTGCTCAGAATCGCCGCTTTTGCTCATTATTGGTACAAACCATGCGTTTCACGCACCGAACTGCTCCTTTTGACACAAAACGTGCGTTTCGTGCACAGAACCGCCGCTTTTGCTCAGTTTTGGCACAAAACGTTCGTTTCGTGCACAGAATCGCCGCTTTTGTTCAGTTCGGGCACAAAACGTGCGTTTCGTGCACAGAGTCGCCGCTTTTGCTCAGTTTTGGCACAAAACGGGCGTTCCGTGCACAGAATCGCCGCTTTTGCTCAGTTTTGGCACAAAACGTGCGTTTCCTGCACAGAATCGCCGCTTTTGCTCAGTTTGGGTTCAAAACGTGCGTTTCGTGCACAGAATCGCCGCTTTTGCTCAGTTTTGGCACAAACCCCGCGTTTCGTGCACAGAATCGCCGCTTTTGCTCATTATTGGTACAAAACATGCGTTTCACGCACCGAACTGCTCCTTTTCACACAAAACGTGCGTTTCGTGCACAGAACCGCCGCTTTTGCTCAGTTTTGGCACAAAACGTTCGTTTCGTGCACAGAATCGCCGCTTTTGCTCAGTTTTGGCACAAAACATGCGTTTCCTGCACAGAATCGCCGCTTTTGCTCATTATTGGTACAAAACATGCGTTTGACGCACCGAACTGCTCCTTTTCACACAAAACGTGCGTTTCGTGCACAGAACCGCCGCTTTTGCTCAGCTTTGGCTCAAAACGTGCGATTTTTTAACAGAATCGCCGCTTTTGCTCAGTTTTGGCACAAAACGTGCGTTCCGTGCACAGAGTCGCCGCTTTTGCTCAGTTTTGGCACAAAACGTGCGTTTCCTGCACAGAATCGCCGCTTTTGCTCAGTTTTGGCACAAAACGTGTGTTTCGTGCTCAGAATCGCCGCTTTTGCTCATTATTGGTACAAAACATGCGTTTCACGCACCGAATTGCTCCTTTTGGCACAAAACGTGCGTTCCGTGCACAGAATCGCCGCTTTTGGTCAGTTTTGGCTCAAAACGTGCGTTTCGTGCACAGAATCGCCGCTTTTGCTCAGTTTTGGCACAAAACCCGCGTTTCGTGCTCAGAATCGCTGCTTTTGCTCATTATTGGTACAAAACATGCGTTTCACGCACCGAATTGCTCCTTTTGGCACAAAACGTGCGTTCCGTGCACAGAATCGCCGCTTTTGCTCAGTTGTGGCTCAAAACGTGCGTTCCGTGCACAGAATCGCCGCTTTTGGTCAGTTTTGGCACAAAACGTGCGTTTCGTGCACAGAATCCCCGCTTTTGCTCTGTTTTAGCACAAAACGTGCGTTTGGTGCACAGAATCGCCACTTTTGTTCAGTTCAGTCACAAAACCCGCGTTTCACGCACCGAATTGCTCCTTTTGGCACAAAACGGGCGTTTCGTGCACAGAATCGCTGCGTTTGCTCAGTTTTGGCACAAAACCCGCGTTTCGTGCTCAGAATCGCCGCTTTTGCTCATTATTGGTACATAACATGCGTTTCACGCACCGAATTGCTCCTTTTGACACAAAACGTGCGTTTCGTGCACAGAATCGCCGCTTTTGCTCAGTTTTCGCACAAAACGTTCGTTTCGTGCTCAGAATCGCCGCTTTTGCTCAGTTTTGGCACAAAACGTTCGTTTCGTGCACAGAACCGCATCTTTTGCTCAGTTTTGACACAAAACCCGCGTTTCGTGCTCAGAATCGCCGCTTTTGCTCATTATTGGTACAAAGCATGCGTTTCACGCACCGAACTGCTCCTTTTGACACAAAACGTGCGTTTCGTGCGCAGAACCGCCGCTTTTGCTCAGTTTTGGCTCAAAACGTGCGTTTCGTGCAAAGAATCGCCGCTTTTGCTCAGTTTTGTCTCAAAACGTGCGTTTTGTGCACAGAATCGCCGCTATTGCTCAGTTTTGGTCCAAAACGTGCGTTTTGTGCACAGAATCGCCGCTATTGCTCAGTTTTGGCCCAAAATGTGCATTTCGTGCACAGAATCGCCGCTTTTGCTCACTTTTGGCACAAAATGTGCGTTTCGTGCACAGAATCGCCGCTTTTGCTCAGTTGTGGCACAAAACGTGCGTTTCGTGCACAGAATCGCCGCTTTTGCTCAGTTTTGTCACAAAACGTGCGATTCGTTCACTGAATCGCCGCATTTGCTCAGTTTTGGCACAAAACGTGCCTTTCGTGCTCAGAATCACCGCTTTTGCTCAGTTTTGGCGCAAAACGTGCGTTTCGTGCACAGAATCGCCGCTTTTGCTCAGTTTTGGCGCAAAACGTGCGATTCGTTCACAGAATCGCCGCATTTGCTCAGTTTTGGCACAAAACGTGCCTTTCCTGCTCAGAATCACCGCTTTTGCTCATTATTGTCACAAAACGTGCGTTTCGTGCACAGAATCGCCGCTTCTGGTCAGTTTGCCACAAAACGTTCGTTTCGAGTACACAATCGCTCCTTTTTCTCAGTTTTCGCACAAAACGTGCGCTTTACGCACCGAATCGCTCCTTTTGTCAAAAAACATGCGTTTCCTGCACAGAATCGCCGCTTTTGCTCATTATTGGTACAAAACATGCGTTTGACGCACCGAACTGCTCCTTTTCACACAAAACGTGCGTTTCGTGCACAGAACCGCCGCTTTTGCTCAGCTTTGGCTCAAAACGTGCGATTTTTTAACAGAATCGCCGCTTTTGCTCAGTTTTGGCACAAAACGTGCGTTCCGTGCTCAGAATCGCCGCTTTTGCTCAGTTTTGGCACAAAACGTTCGTTTCGTGCACAGAATCGCCGCTTTTGCTCAGTTTTGACACAAAACCCGCGTTTCGTGCTCAGAATCGCCGCTTTTGCTCATTATTGGTACAAAACATGCGTTTCACGCACCGAATTGCTCCTTTTGGCACAAAACGTGCGTTCCGTGCACAGAATCGCCGCTTTTGGTCAGTTTTGGCTCAAAACATGCGTTTCGTGCACAGAATCGCCGCTTTTGCTCAGTTTTGGCTCAAAACGTGCGTTCCGTGCACAGAATCGCCGCTTTTGCTCTGTTTTAGCACAAAACGTGCGTTTGGTGCACAGAATCGCCGCTTTTGGTCAGTTTTGGCTCAAAACGTGCGTTTCGTGCACAGAATCGCCGCTTTTGTTCAGTTCGGGCACAAAACGTGCGTTTCGTGCACAGAGTCGCCGCTTTTGCTCAGCTTTGGCTCAAAACGTGCGATTTTTTAACAGAATCGCCGCTTTTGCTCAGTTTTGGCACAAAACGGGCGTTCCGTGCACAGAATCGCCGCTTTTGCTCAGTTTTGGCACAAAACGTGCGTTTCGTGCACAAAATCGCCGCTTTTGCTCAGTTTTGGCACAAAACGTTCGTTTCGCGCACAGAATCGCCGCTTCTTGTCAGTTGTGGCTAAAAACGTGCGTTTCGTGCACAGAATCGCCGCTTTTGCTCAGTTTTGGCACAAAACGTTCGTTTCGTGCACAGAATCGCCGCTTTTGCTCTGTTTTAGCACAAAACGTGCGTTTCGTACACAGAATCGCCGCTTTTGCTCAGTTTTGGCACAAACCCCGCGTTTCGTGCACAGAATCGCCGCTTTTGCTCATTATTGGTACAAAACATGCGTTTTACGCACCGAACTGCTCCTTTTCACACAAAACGTGCGTTTCGTGCACAGAACCGCCGCTTTTGTTCAGTTCGGGCACAAAACGTGCGTTTCGTGCACGGAGTCGCCGCTTTTGCTCAGCTTTGGCTCAAAACGTGCGATTTTTTAACAGAATCGCCGCTTTTGCTCAGTTTTGGCACAAAACGTGCGTTCCGTGCACAGAATCGCCGCTTTTGCTCAGTTTTGGCACAAAACGTGCGTTTCCTGCACAGAATAGCCGCCTTTGCTCAGTTTTGGCACAAAACGTGTGTTTCGTGCTCAGAATCGCCGCTTTTGCTCAGCTTTGTCACAAAGCGTGCGTTTCGTGCATAGAATCGCCGCTTTTGCTCAGTTTTGGCACAAAACCAGCGTTTCGTGCTCAGAATCGCCGCTTTTGCTCAGTTTGGCTCAAAACGGGCGTTTCGTGCACAGAGTCGCCGCTTCTGCTCAGTTTTGGCACAAAACCCGCGTTCCGTGCACAGAGTCGCCGCTTTTGCTCAGTTTTGGCACAAAACCCGCGTTTCGTGCACAGAATCGCCGCTGTTGCTCATTATTGGTACAAAGCATGCGTTTCACGCACCGAACTGCTCCTTTTGACACAAAACGTCCGTTTCGTGCACAGAATCGCCGCTTTTGATCATTATTGGTACAAAGCATGCGTTTCACGCACCGAACTGCTCCTTTTAACACAAAACGTGCGTTTCGTGCGCAGAGTCGCCGCTTTTGCTCAGTTTTGGCACAAAACGTGCGTTTCGCGCACAGAATCGCCGCTTTTTGTCAGTTTTGGCTCAAAACGTGCGTTTCGTGCACAGAATCGCCGCTTTTGCTCAGTTTGGGCACAAAACCAGCGTTTCGTGCTCAGAATCGCCGCTTTTGCTCATTATTGGTACAAAACATGCGTTTCACGCACCGAATTGCTCGTTCTGGCACAAAACGTGCGTTTCGAGCGCAGAATCGCCGCTGTTGCTCATTATTGGTACAAAGCATGCGTTTCACGCACCGAACTGCTCCTTTTGACACAAAACGTGCGTTTCGTGCACAGAATCGCCGCTTTTGATCATTATTGGTACAAAGCATGCGTTTCACGCACCGAACTGCTCCTTTTGACACAAAACGTGCGTTACGTGCACAGAATCGCCGCTTTTGCTCAGTTTTGGCACAAAACGTGTGTTTCGTGCTCAGAATCGCCGCTTTTGCTCAGTTTTGTCACAAAACGTGCGTTTCGCGCACAGAATCGCCGCTTCTTGTCAGTTGTGGCTCAAAACCCGCGTTTCACGCACCGAATTGCTCCTTTTGGCACAAAACGGGCGTTTCGTGCACGGAATCGCTGCGTTTGCTCAGTTGTTGCACAAAACCGCGTTTCGAGCACAGAATCGCCGCTTTTGCTCAGTTTTGGCACAAAACCAGCGTTTCGTGTTCATAATCGCCGCTTTTGCTCATTATTGATACAAAGCATGCGTTTCACGCACCGAACTGCTCCTTTTGACACAAAACGTGCGTTTCGTGCACAGAACCGCGGCTTTTGCTCAGTTTTGGCACAAAACGTTCGTTTCGTGCACAGAATCGCCGCTTTTGCTCAGTTTTGGCACAAAACGTGCGTTTCGTGCACAGAATCGCCGCTTCTGGTCAGTTTTGGCTCAAAACGTGCGTTTCGTGCACAGAATCGCCGCTTTTGCTCAGTTTTGGCACAAAACGTGTGTTTCGTGCTCAGAATCGCCGCTTTTGCTCAGTTTTGTCACAAAACGTGCGTTTCGCGCACAGAATCGCCGCTTCTTGTCAGTTGTGGCTCAAAACCCGCGTTTCACGCACCGAATTGCTCCTTTTGGCACAAAACGGGCGTTTCGTGCACGGAATCGCTGCGTTTGCTCAGTTGTTGCACAAAACCGCGTTTTGTGCACAGAATCGCCGCTTTTGCACCGTTTTGACACAAAACGTGCGTTTCGTGCTCAGAATCGCCTCTTTTGCTCATTATTGGTACAGAACATGCGTTTCGCGCAGGGAATTGCTCCTTATGGCACAAAACGTGCGTTTCGTGCGCAGAATCGCCGCTTTTGCTCAGTTTTGGCACAAAACGTTCGTTTCGTGCACAGAATCGCCGCTTTTGCTCAGTTTTGGCACAAAACGAGCGTTTCGTGCACAGAATAGCCGCTTTTGGTCAGTTTTGGCTCAAAACGTGCGTTTCGTGCACAGAATCGCCGCTTCTGCTCAGTTTTGTCACAAAACGTGCGTTTCGCGCACAGAATCGCCGCTTTTTGTCAGTTTTGGCTCAAAACGTGCGTTTCGTGCACAGAATCGCCGCTTTTGCTCATTATTGGTACAAGACTCGCGTTTCACGCACCAAATTGCTCCTTTTGGCACAAAACGTGCGTTTCGTGCGCAGAATCGCCGCTTTTGCTCAGTTTTGGCACAAAACCCGCGCTAAGTGCACAGAATCGCCGCTTTTGCTCAGTTTTGGCACAAAGCATGCGTTTCGTGCACAGAATCGCCGCTTTTGCACATTATTGGTACAAAACATGGGTTTCACGCACAGAATTGCCGCTTTTGGTCAGTTTTGGATCAAAACGTGCGTTTCGTGCACGGAATTGCCGCTTTTGCTCAATTTTTGAACGAAACGTGCGTTTCACGCAACGAGCTGCTCCTTTTGGCACAAAACGTTCGTTTCGTGCACAGAATCGCCGCTTTTGCTCAGTTTTGGCACAAAACGTGCGTTTCGTGCACAGAATCGCGGCTTCTGGTCAGTTTTGGCTCAAAACGTGCGTTTCGTGCACAGAATCGCCGCTTTTGCTCAGTTTTGGCTCAAAACGTGCGTTCCGTGCACAGAATCGCCGCTTTTGGTCAGTTTTGGCTCAAAACGTGCGTTTCGTGCACAGAATCCCCGCTTTTGCTCTCTTTTAGCACAAAACGTGCGTTTGGTGCACAGAATCGCCGCTTTTGTTCAGTTCTGTCACAAAACCCGCGTTTCACGCACCGAATTGCTCCTTTTGGCACAAAACGGGCGTTTCGTGCACAGAATCGCTGCGTTTGCTCAGTTTTGGCACAAAACCCGCGTTTCGTGCTCGGAATCGCCGCTTTTGCTCAGTTGTTGCACAAAACCGCGTTTTGTGCACAGAATCGCCGCTTTTGCACCGTTTTGCCACAAAACGTGCGTTTCGTGCTCAGAATCGCCTCTTTTGCTCATTATTGGTACAAAACATGCGTTTCGCGCACGGAATTGCTCCTTTTGGCACAAAACGTGCGTTTCGTGCACAGAAGCGCCGCTTTTGCTCAGTTTTGGCTCAAAACGTGCGTTTCGTGCACAGAATCGCCGCTGTTGCTCATTATTGGTACAAAGCATGCGTTTCACGCACCGAACTGCTCCTTTTGACACAAAACGTGCGTTTCGTGCACAGAATCGCCGCTTTTGCTCATTATTGGAACAAAACATGCGTTTCACGCACCGAATTGCTCCTTTTGTAACAAAACGTGCGTTCCGTGCACAGAATCGCCGCTTTTGCTCAGTTGTGGCTCAAAACGTGCGTTCCGTTCACAGAATCGCCGCTTTTGGTCAGTTTTGGCTCAAAACATGCGTTTCGTGCACAGAATCGCCGCTTTTGCTCAGTTTTGGCTCAAAACGTTCGTTCCGTGCACAGAATCGCCGCTTTTGGTCAGTTTTGGCTCAAAACGTGCGTTTCGTGCACAGAATCCCCGCTTTTGCTCTGTTTTAGCACAAAACGTGCGTTTGGTGCACAGAATCGCCGCTTTTGTTCAGTTCTGTCACAAAACCCGCGTTTCACGCACCGAATTGCTCCTTTTGGCACAAAACGGGCGTTTCGTGCACAGAATCGCTGCGTTTGCTCAGTTTTGGCACAAAACCTTCGTTTCGTGCTCAGAATCGCCGCTTTTGCTCATTATTGGTACAAAACATGCGTTTCACGCACCGAATTGCTCCTTTTGACACAAAACGTGCGTTTCGTACACAAAATCGCCGCTTTTGCTCAGTTTTGGCACAAAACGTTCGTTTCGTGCTCAGAATCGCCGCTTTTGCTCAGTTTTGGCACAAAACGTTCGTTTCGTGCACAGAACCGCATCTTTTGCTCAGTTTTGACACAAAACCCGCGTTTCGTGCACAGAATCGCCGCTTTTGCTCAGTTTTGGCACAAAACGAGCGTTTCGTGCACAGAATAGCCGCTTTTGGTCAGTTTTGGCTCAAAACGTGCGTTTCGTGCACAGAATCGCCGCTTCTGCTCAGTTTTGTCACAAAACGTGCGTTTCGCGCACAGAATCGCCGCTTTTTGTCAGTTTTGGCTCAAAACGTGCGTTTCGTGCACAGAATCGCCGCTTTTGCTCATTATTGGTACAAAACTCGCGTTTCACGCACCAAATTGCTCCTTTTGGCGCAAAACGTGCGTTTCGTGCTCAGAACCGCCTCTTTTGCTCATTATTGGTACAAAACATGCGTTTCACGCACCGAGTTGCTCCTTTTGGCACAAAACGTGCGTTTCATGCGCAGAATCGCCGTTTTTGCTCAGTTTTGGCACAAAACCCGCGCTAAGTGCACAGAATCGCCGCTTTTGCTCAGTTTTGGCACAAAGCATGCGTTTCGTGCACAGAATCGCCGCTTTTGCTCATTATTGGTACAAAACATGGGTTTCACGCACAGAATTGCCGCTTTTGGTCAGTTTTGGATCAAAACGTGCGTTTCGTGCACGGAATCGCCGCATTTGCTCAATTTCTGAACGAAACGTGCGTTTCACGCACCGAACTGCTCCTTTTGGCACAAAACGGGCGTTACGTGCACAGAAGCGCCGCTTTAGCTCAGTTTTGGCACAAAACGTGCGTTCCGTGCACAGAACCGCCGCTTTTGGTCAGTTTTGGCTCAAAACGTGCGTTTCGTGCACAGAATCGCCGCTTTTGCTCAGTTTGGCACAAAACGGGCGTTTCGTGCACAGAGTCGCCGCTCCTGCTCAGTTTTGGCACAAAACCCGCGTTCCGTGCACAGAGTCGCCGCTTCTGCTCAGTTTTGGCGCAAAACCCGCGTTTCGTGCACAGAATCGCCGCTTTTGCTCATTATTGGAGCAAAACATGCGTTTCACGCACCGAATTGCTCCTTTTGGCACAAAACGGGCGTTACGTGCACAGAAGCGCCGCTTTAGCTCAGTTTTGGCACAAAACGTGCGTTTCGTGCACAGAATCGCCGCTTTTGCTCAGTTTGGCACAAAACGTTCGTATCGTGCACAGAATCGCCGCTTTTGCTCAGTTTTGGCTCAAAACGTGCGTTTCGTGCACAGAATCGCCGCTTTTGCTCTATTTTAGCACAAAACGTGCGTTTGGTGCACAGAATCGCCGCTTTTGTTCAGTTCTGGCACAAAACCCGCGTGTCACGCACCGAATTGCTCCTTTTGGCACAAAACGGGCGTTTCGTGCACGGAATCGCTGCGTTTGCTCAGTTATAGCACAAAACCGCGTATTGTGCACAGAATCGCCGCTTTTGCACCGTTTTGACACAAAACGTGCGTTTCGTGCTCAGAATCGCCTCTTTTGCTCATTATTGGTACAGAACATGCGTTTCGCGCAGGGAATTGCTCCTTTTGGCACAAAACGTGCGTTTCGTGCGCAGAATCGCCGCTTTTGCTCAGTTTTGGCACAAAACGGGCGTTCCGTGCACAGAATCGCCGCTTTTGCTCAGTTTTGGCACAAAACGTGCGTTTCCTGCACAGAATCGCCGCTTTTGCTCAGTTTGGGCTCAAAACGTGCGTTCTTGCACAGAATCGCCGCTTTTGCTCATTATTGGTACAAAACTCGCGTTTCACGCAATAAATTGCTCCTTTTGGCGCAAAACGTGCGTTTCGTGCTCAGAACCGCCGCTTTTGCTCATTACTGGTACAAAACATGCGTTTCACGCACCGAGTTGCTCCTTTTTTCACAAAACGTGCGTTTCGTGCGCAGAATCGCCGCTTTTGCTCAGTTTTGGCACAAAACCCGCGCTAAGTGCACAGAATCGCCGCTTTTGCTCAGTTTTGGCACAAAGCATGCGTTTCGCGCACAGAATCGCCGCTTTTGCTCATTATTGGTACAAAACATGGGTTTCACGCACAGAATTGCCGCTTTTGGTCAGTTTTGGATCAAAACGTGCGTTTCGTGCACGGAATCGCCGCATTTGCTCAATTTCTGAACGAAACGTGCGTTTCACGCACCGAACTGCTCCTTTTGGCACAAAACGGGCGTTACGTGCACAGAAGCGCCGCTTTAGCTCAGTTTTGGCACAAAACGTGCGTTTCGTGCACAGAAACGCAGCTTTTGCTCAGTTTGGCACAAAACGTGCGTTGCGTGCACAGAATCGCCGCTTTTGCACATTATTGGTACAAAACTCGCGTTTCACGCACCAAATTGCTCCTTTTGGTGCAAAACGTGCGTTTCGTGCACGGAATCGCCGCATTTGCTCAATTTTTGAACGAAACGTGCGTTTCACGCACCGAACTGCTCCTTTTGGCACAAAACGGGCGTTACGTGCACAGAATCGCCGCTTTTGGTCATTATTGGTACAAAACATGCGTTTCACGCACCGAATTGATCCTTTTGGCACAAAACGTTCGTTCCGTGCACAGAATCGCCGCTTTTGGTCAGTTTTGGCACAAAACGTGCGTTCCGTGCACAGAACCGCCGCTTTTGGTCAGTTTTGGCTCAAAACGTGCGTTTCGTGCACAGAATCGCCGCTTTTGGTCATTATTGGTACAAAACATGCGTTTCACGCACCGAATTGATCCTTTTGGCACAAAACGTTCGTTCCGTGCACAGAATCGCCGCTTTTGGTCAGTTTTGGCTCAAAACGTGCGTTTCGTGCACAGAATCGCCGCTTTTGCTCAGTTTGGCACAAAACGGGCGTTTCGTGCACAGAGTCGCCGCTCCTGCTCAGTTTTGGCACAAAACCCGCGTTCCGTGCACAGAGTCGCCGCTTTTGCTCAGTTTTGGCGCAAAACCCGCGTTTCGTGCACAGAATCGCCGCTTTTGGTCAGTTTTGGCTCAAAACGTGCGTTTCGTGCACAGAATCGCCGCTTTTGCTCAGTTTTGGCACAAAGCATGCGTTTTGTGCACAGAATCGCCGCTTTTGCTCATTATTGGTACAAAACATGGGTTTCACGCACAGAATTGCCGCTTTTGGTCAGTTTTGGATCAAAACGTGCGTTTCGTGCACGGAATCGCCGCTTTTGCTCAATTTTTGAACGAAACGTGCGTTTCACGCACCGAACTGCTCCTTTTGGCACAAAACGGGCGTTACGTGCACAGAAGCGCCGCTTTAGCTCAGTTTTGGCACAAAACGTGCGTTTCGTGCACAGAATCGCCGCTTTTGCTCAGTTTGGCACAAAACGTTCGTATCGTGCACAGAATCGCCGCTTTTGCTCAGTTTTGGCTCAAAACGTGCGTTTCGTGCACAGAATCGCCGCTTTTGCTCTATTTTAGCACAAAACGTGCGTTTGGTGCACAGAATCGCCGCTTTTGTTCAGTTCTGGCACAAAACCCGCGTTTCACGCACCGAATTGCTCCTTTTGGCACAAAACGGGCGTTTCGTGCACGGAATCGCTGCGTTTGCTCAGTTGTAGCACAAAACCGCGTTTTGTGCACAGAATCGCCGCTTTTGCTCCGTTTTGACACAAAACGTGCGTTTCGTGCTCAGAATCGCCTCTTTTGCTCATTATTGGTACAGAACATGCGTTTCGCGCAGGGAATTGCTCCTTTTGGCACAAAACGTGCGTTTCGTGCGCAGAATCGCCGCTTTTGCTCAGTTTTGGCACAAAACGTTCGTTTCGTGCACAGAATCGCCGCTTTTGCTCAGTTTTGGCACAAAACGAGCGTTTCGTGCACAGAATAGCAGCTTTTGGTCAGTTTTGGCTCAAAACGTGCGTTTCGTGCACAGAATCGCCGCTTTTGCTCATTATTGGTACAAAACTCGCGTTTCACGCACCAAATTGCTCCTTTTGGCGCAAAACGTGCGTTTCGTGCTCAGAACCGCCGCTTTTGCTCATTATTGGTACAAAACATGCGTTTCACACACCGAGTTGCTCCTTTTGGCACAAAACGTGCGTTTCATGCGCAGAATCGCCGCTTTTGCTCAGTTTTGGCACAAAACCCGCGTTTCGTGCTCAGAATCGCCGCTTTTGCTCAGTATTGGTACAAAACATGCGTTTCACGCACCGAATTGCTCCTTTTGGCACAAAACGTGCGTTCCGTGCACAGAATCGCCGCTTTTGGTCAGTTTTGGCTCAAAACATGCGTTCCGTGCACAGAATCGCCGCTTTTGGTCATTATTGGTACAAAACATGCGTTTCACGCACCGAATTGATCCTTTTGGCACAAAACGTTCGTTCCGTGCACAGAATCGCCGCTTTTGGTCAGTATTGGCTCAAAACGTGCGTTTCGTGCACAGAATCGCCGCTTTTGCTCAGTTTTGGCACAAAACGGGCGTTCCGTGCACAGAATCGCCGCTTTTGCTCAGTTTTGGCACAAAACGTGCGTTTCCTGCACAGAATCGCCGCTTTTGCTCAGTTTGGGCTCAAAACGTGCGTTCTTGCACAGAATCGCCGCTTTTGCTCATTATTGGTACAAAACTCGCGTTTCACGCAATAAATTGCTCCTTTTGGCGCAAAACGTGCGTTTCGTGCTCAGAACCGCCGCTTTTGCTCATTACTGGTACAAAACATGCGTTTCACGCACCGAGTTGCTCCTTTTTTCACAAAACGTGCGTTTCGTGCGCAGAATCGCCGCTTTTGCTCAGTTTTGGCACAAAACGTTCGTTTCGTGCACAGAATCGCCGCTTTTGCTCAGTTTTGGCACAAAACGAGCGTTTCGTGCACAGAATAGCCGCTTTTGGTCAGTTTTGGCTCAAAACGTGCGTTTCGTGCACAGAATCGCCGCTTCTGCTCAGTTTTGTCACAAAACGTGCGTTTCGCGCACAGAATCGCCGCTTTTTGTCAGTTTTGGCTCAAAACGTGCGTTTCGTGCACAGAATCGCCGCTTTTGCTCATTATTGGTACAAAACTCGCGTTTCACGCACCAAATTGCTCCTTTTGGCGCAAAACGTGCGTTTCGTGCTCAGAACCGCCTCTTTTGCTCATTATTGGTACAAAACATGCGTTTCACGCACCGAGTTGCTCCTTTTGGCACAAAACGTGCGTTTCATGCGCAGAATCGCCGTTTTTGCTCAGTTTTGGCACAAAACCCGCGCTAAGTGCACAGAATCGCCGCTTTTGCTCAGTTTTGGCACAAAGCATGCGTTTCGTGCACAGAATCGCCGCTTTTGCTCATTATTGGTACAAAACATGGGTTTCACGCACAGAATTGCCGCTTTTGGTCAGTTTTGGATCAAAACGTGCGTTTCGTGCACGGAATCGCCGCATTTGCTCAATTTCTGAACGAAACGTGCGTTTCACGCACCGAACTGCTCCTTTTGGCACAAAACGGGCGTTACGTGCACAGAAGCGCCGCTTTAGCTCACTTTTGGCACAAAACGTGCGTTTCGTGCACAGAAACGCCGCTTTTGCTCAGTTTGGCACAAAACGTGCGTTGCGTGCACAGAATCGCCGCTTTTGCACATTATTGGTACAAAACTCGCGTTTCACGCACCAAATTGCTCCTTTTGGTGCAAAACGTGCGTTCGTGCACGGAATCGCCGCATTTGCTCAATTTTTGAACGAAACGTGCGTTTCACGCACCGAACTGCTCCTTTTGGCACAAAACGGGCGTTACGTGCACAGAAGCGCCGCTTTAGCTCAGTTTTGGCACAAAACGTGCGTTCCGTGCACAGAACCGCCGCTTTTAGTCAGTTTTGGCTCAAAACGTGCGTTTCGTGCACAGAATCGCCGCTTTTGCTCAGTTTGGCACAAAACGGGCGTTTCGTGCACAGAGTCGCCGCTCCTGCTCAGTTTTGGCACAAAACCCGCGTTCCGTGCACAGAGTCGCCGCTTCTGCTCAGTTTTGGCGCAAAACCCGCGTTTCGTGCACAGAATCGCCGCTTTTGCTCATTATTGGAGCAAAACATGCGTTTCACGCACCGAATTGCTCCTTTTGGCACAAAACGGGCGTTACGTGCACAGAAGCGCCGCTTTAGCTCAGTTTTGGCACAAAACGTGCGTTTCGTGCACAGAATCGCCGCTTTTGCTCAGTTTGGCACAAAACGTTCGTATCGTGCACAGAATCGCCGCTTTTGCTCAGTTTTGGCTCAAAACGTGCGTTTCGTGCACAGAATCGCCGCTTTTGCTCTATTTTAGCACAAAACGTGCGTTTGGTGCACAGAATCGCCGCTTTTGTTCAGTTCTGGCACAAAACCCGCGTGTCACGCACCGAATTGCTCCTTTTGGCACAAAACGGGCGTTTCGTGCACGGAATCGCTGCGTTTGCTCAGTTATAGCACAAAACCGCGTATTGTGCACAGAATCGCCGCTTTTGCACCGTTTTGACACAAAACGTGCGTTTCGTGCTCAGAATCGCCTCTTTTGCTCATTATTGGTACAGAACATGCGTTTCGCGCAGGGAATTGCTCCTTTTGGCACAAAACGTGCGTTTCGTGCGCAGAATCGCCGCTTTTGCTCAGTTTTGGCACAAAACGGGCGTTCCGTGCACAGAATCGCCGCTTTTGCTCAGTTTTGGCACAAAACGTGCGTTTCCTGCACAGAATCGCCGCTTTTGCTCAGTTTGGGCTCAAAACGTGCGTTCTTGCACAGAATCGCCGCTTTTGCTCATTATTGGTACAAAACTCGCGTTTCACGCAATAAATTGCTCCTTTTGGCGCAAAACGTGCGTTTCGTGCTCAGAACCGCCGCTTTTGCTCATTACTGGTACAAAACATGCGTTTCACGCACCGAGTTGCTCCTTTTTTCACAAAACGTGCGTTTCGTGCGCAGAATCGCCGCTTTTGCTCAGTTTTGGCACAAAACCCGCGCTAAGTGCACAGAATCGCCGCTTTTGCTCAGTTTTGGCACAAAGCATGCGTTTCGCGCACAGAATCGCCGCTTTTGCTCATTATTGGTACAAAACATGGGTTTCACGCACAGAATTGCCGCTTTTGGTCAGTTTTGGATCAAAACGTGCGTTTCGTGCACGGAATCGCCGCATTTGCTCAATTTCTGAACGAAACGTGCGTTTCACGCACCGAACTGCTCCTTTTGGCACAAAACGGGCGTTACGTGCACAGAAGCGCCGCTTTAGCTCAGTTTTGGCACAAAACGTGCGTTTCGTGCACAGAAACGCAGCTTTTGCTCAGTTTGGCACAAAACGTGCGTTGCGTGCACAGAATCGCCGCTTTTGCACATTATTGGTACAAAACTCGCGTTTCACGCACCAAATTGCTCCTTTTGGTGCAAAACGTGCGTTTCGTGCACGGAATCGCCGCATTTGCTCAATTTTTGAACGAAACGTGCGTTTCACGCACCGAACTGCTCCTTTTGGCACAAAACGGGCGTTACGTGCACAGAATCGCCGCTTTTGGTCATTATTGGTACAAAACATGCGTTTCACGCACCGAATTGATCCTTTTGGCACAAAACGTTCGTTCCGTGCACAGAATCGCCGCTTTTGGTCAGTTTTGGCACAAAACGTGCGTTCCGTGCACAGAACCGCCGCTTTTGGTCAGTTTTGGCTCAAAACGTGCGTTTCGTGCACAGAATCGCCGCTTTTGGTCATTATTGGTACAAAACATGCGTTTCACGCACCGAATTGATCCTTTTGGCACAAAACGTTCGTTCCGTGCACAGAATCGCCGCTTTTGGTCAGTTTTGGCTCAAAACGTGCGTTTCGTGCACAGAATCGCCGCTTTTGCTCAGTTTGGCACAAAACGGGCGTTTCGTGCACAGAGTCGCCGCTCCTGCTCAGTTTTGGCACAAAACCCGCGTTCCGTGCACAGAGTCGCCGCTTTTGCTCAGTTTTGGCGCAAAACCCGCGTTTCGTGCACAGAATCGCCGCTTTTGGTCAGTTTTGGCTCAAAACGTTCGTATCGTGCACAGAATCGCCGCTTTTGCTCAGTTTTGGCTCAAAACGTGCGTTTCGTGCACAGAATCGCCGCTTTTGCTCTATTTTAGCACAAAACGTGCGTTTGGTGCACAGAATCGCCGCTTTTGTTCAGTTCTGGCACAAAACCCGCGTTTCACGCACCGAATTGCTCCTTTTGGCACAAAACGGGCGTTTCGTGCACGGAATCGCTGCGTTTGCTCAGTTGTAGCACAAAACCGCGTTTTGTGCACAGAATCGCCGCTTTTGCTCCGTTTTGACACAAAACGTGCGTTTCGTGCTCAGAATCGCCTCTTTTGCTCATTATTGGTACAGAACATGCGTTTCGCGCAGGGAATTGCTCCTTTTGGCACAAAACGTGCGTTTCGTGCGCAGAATCGCCGCTTTTGCTCAGTTTTGGCACAAAACGTTCGTTTCGTGCACAGAATCGCCGCTTTTGCTCAGTTTTGGCACAAAACGAGCGTTTCGTGCACAGAATAGCAGCTTTTGGTCAGTTTTGGCTCAAAACGTGCGTTTCGTGCACAGAATCGCCGCTTTTGCTCATTATTGGTACAAAACTCGCGTTTCACGCACCAAATTGCTCCTTTTGGCGCAAAACGTGCGTTTCGTGCTCAGAACCGCCGCTTTTGCTCATTATTGGTACAAAACATGCGTTTCACACACCGAGTTGCTCCTTTTGGCACAAAACGTGCGTTTCATGCGCAGAATCGCCGCTTTTGCTCAGTTTTGGCACAAAACCCGCGTTTCGTGCTCAGAATCGCCGCTTTTGCTCAGTATTGGTACAAAACATGCGTTTCACGCACCGAATTGCTCCTTTTGGCACAAAACGTGCGTTCCGTGCACAGAATCGCCGCTTTTGGTCAGTTTTGGCTCAAAACATGCGTTCCGTGCACAGAATCGCCGCTTTTGGTCATTATTGGTACAAAACATGCGTTTCACGCACCGAATTGATCCTTTTGGCACAAAACGTTCGTTCCGTGCACAGAATCGCCGCTTTTGGTCAGTATTGGCTCAAAACGTGCGTTTCGTGCACAGAATCGCCGCTTTTGCTCAGTTTTGGCACAAAACGGGCGTTCCGTGCACAGAATCGCCGCTTTTGCTCAGTTTTGGCACAAAACGTGCGTTTCCTGCACAGAATCGCCGCTTTTGCTCAGTTTGGGCTCAAAACGTGCGTTCTTGCACAGAATCGCCGCTTTTGCTCATTATTGGTACAAAACTCGCGTTTCACGCAATAAATTGCTCCTTTTGGCGCAAAACGTGCGTTTCGTGCTCAGAACCGCCGCTTTTGCTCATTACTGGTACAAACCATGCGTTTCACGCACCGAGTTGCTCCTTTTTTCACAAAACGTGCGTTTCGTGCGCAGAATCGCCGCTTTTGCTCAGTTTTGGCACAAAGCATGCGTTTCGCGCACAGAATCGCCGCTTTTGCTCATTATTGGTACAAAACATGGGTTTCACGCACAGAATTGCCGCTTTTGGTCAGTTTTGGATCAAAACGTGCGTTTCGTGCACGGAATCGCCGCATTTGCTCAATTTCTGAACGAAACGTGCGTTTCACGCACCGAACTGCTCCTTTTGGCACAAAACGGGCGTTACGTGCACAGAAGCGCCGCTTTAGCTCAGTTTTGGCACAAAACGTGCGTTTCGTGCACAGAAACGCCGCTTTTGCTCAGTTTTAGCACAAAACGTGCGTTTCGTGCACAGAGTCGCCGCTTTTGCTCAGCTTTGGCTCAAAACGTGCTATTTTTTAACAGAATCGCCGCTTTTGTTCAGTTCGGGCACAAAGCGTCCGTTTCGTGCACAGAGTCGCCGCTTTTGCTCAGCTTTGGCTCAAAACGTGCGATTTTTTAACAGAATCGCCGCTTTTGCTCAGTTTTGGCACAAAACGGGCGTTCCGTGCACAGAAACGCCGCTTTTGCTCAGTTTTGGCACAAAACGTGCGTTTTCTGCACAGAATCGCCGCTTTTGCTCAGTTTGGGCGCAAAACGTGCGTTTCGTGCACAGAATCGCCGCTTTTGCTCATTATTGGTACAAAATTCGCGTTTGACGCACCAAATTGCTCCTTTTGGCGCAAAACGTGCGTTTCGTGCTCAGAACCGCCGCTTTTGCTCACTATTGGTACAAAACATGCGTTTCACGCACCGAGTTGCTCCTTTTGGCACAAAAGGTGCGTTTCGTGCACGGAATCGCCGCTTTTGCTCAATTTTTGAACGAAACGTGCGTTTCACGCACCGAACTGCTCCTTTTGGCACAAAACGGGCGTTACGTGCACAGAAGCGCCGCTTTAGCTCAGTTTTGGGACAAAACGTGCGTTTCGTGCACAGAATCGCCGCTTTTGCACAGTTTGGCACAAAACGTTCGTTTCGTGCACAGAATCGCCGCTTTTGCTCAGTTTTGGCTCAAAACGTGCGTTTCGTGCACAGAATCGCCGCTTTTGCTCTATTTTAGCACAAAACGTGCGTTTGGTGCACAGAATCGCCGCTTTTGCACCGTTTTGACACAAAACGTGCGTTTCGTGCTCAGAATCGCCTCTTTTGCTCATTATTGGTACAGAACATGCGTTTCGCGCAGGGAATTGCTCCTTTTGGCACAAAACGTGCGTGTCGTGCGCAGAATCGCCGCTTCTGCTCAGTTTTGTCACAAAACGTGCGTTTCGCGCACAGAATCGCCGCTTTTTGTCAGTTTTGGCTCAAAACGTGCGTTTCGTGCACAGAATCGCCGCTTTTGCTCATTATTGGTACAAAACTCGCGTTTCACGCACCAAATTGCTCCTTTTGGCGCAAAACGTGCGTTTCGTGCTCAGAACCGCCGCTTTTGCTCATTATTGGTACAAAACATGCGTTTCACGCACCGAGTTGCTCCTTTTGGCACAAAACGTGCGTTTCATGCGCAGAATCGCCGCTTTTGCTCAGTTTTGGCACAAAACCCGCGCTAAGTGCACAGAATCGCCGCTTTTGCTCAGTTTTGGCGCAAAACCCGCGTTTCGTGCACAGAATCGCCGCTTTTGCTCATTATTGGAACAAAACATGCGTTTCACGCACCGAATTGCTCCTTTTGGCACAAAACGTGCGTTCCGTGCACAGAATCGCTGCTTTTGGTCAGTTTTGGCTCAAAACGTGCGTTTCGTGCACAGAATCGCCGCTTTTGCTCAGTTTTGGAACAAAACCCGCCTTTCGTGCTCAGAATCGCCGCTTTTGCTCATTATTGGTACAAAACATGGGTTTCACGCACAGAATTGCCGCTTTTGGTCAGTTTTGGATCAAAACGTGCGTTTCGTGCACAGAATCGCCGCTTTTGCTCAGTTTGGCACAAAACGTTCGTTTCGTGCACAGAATCGCCGCTTTTGCTCAGTTTTGGCTCAAAACGTGCGTTTCGTGCACAGAATCGCCGCTTTTGCTCTGTTTTAGCACAAAACGTGCGTTTGGTGCACAGAATCGCCGCTTTTGTTCAGTTCTGGCACAAAACCCGCGTTTCACGCACCGAATTGCTCCTTTTGGCACAAAACGGGCGTTTCGTGCACGGAATCGCTGCGTTTGCTTAGTTTTGGCACAAAACCCGCGTTTCGTGCTCAGAATCGCCGCTTTTGCTCAGTTGTTGCACAAAACCGCGTTTTGTGCACAGAATCGCCGCTTTTGCACCGTTTTGGCACAAAACGTGCGTTTCGTGCTCAGAATCGCCTCTTTTGCTCATTATTGGTACAAAACATGCGTTTCGCGCACGGAATTGCTCGTTTTGGCACAAAACGTGCGTTTCGTGCGCAGAAACGCCGCTTTCGCTCAGTTTTGGCACAAAACGTGCGTTCCGCGCACAGAATCGCCGCTTTTGGTCAGTTTTGGCTCAAAACGTGCGTTTCGTGCACAGAATCGCCGCTTTTGCTCAGTTTTGGCTCAAAACGTGCGTTCCGTGCACAGAATCGCCGCTTTTGGTCAGTTTTGGCTCAAAACGTGCGTTTCGTGCACAGAATCGCCGCTTTTGCTCAGTTTTGGCACAAAACCCGCGTTTCGTGCTCAGAATCGCCGCTTTTGCTCATTATTGGTACAAAACATGCGTTTCACGCACCGAATTGCTCCTTTTGGCTCAAAACGTGCGTTCCGTGCACAGAATCGCCGCTTTTGGTCAGTTTTGGCTCAAAACGTGCGTTTCGTGCACAGAATCGCCGCTTTTGCTCTGTTTTAGCACAAAACGTGCGTTTGGTGCACAGAATCGCCGCTTTTGGTCAGTTTTGGCTCAAAACGTGCGTTTCGTGCACAGAGTCGCCGCTTTTGCTCAGCTTTGGCTCAAAACGTGCGATTTTTTAACAGAATCGCCGCTTTTGCTCAGTTTTGGCACAAAACGGGCGTTCCGTGCACAGAATCGCCGCTTTTGCTCAGTTTTTGCACCAAACGTGCGTTTCCTGCACAGAATCGCCGCTTTTGCTCAGTTTGGGCTCAAAACGTGCGTTTCGTGCACAGAATCGCCGCTTTTGCTCAGTTTTGGCACAAACCCCGCGTTTCGTGCACAGAATCGCCGCTTTTGCTCATTATTGGTACAAAACATGCGTTTCACGCACCGAACTGCTCCTTTTGACACAAAACGTGCGTTTCGTGCACAGAACCGCCGCATTTGCTCAGTTTTGGCACAAAACGTTCGTTTCGTGCACAGAATCGCCGCTTTTGGTCAGTTTTGGCTCAAAACGTGCGTTTCGTGCACAGAATCCCCGCTTTTGCTCTGTTTTAGCACAAAACGTGCGTTTGGTGCACAGAATCGCCGCTTTTGTTCAGTTCTGTCACAAAACCCGCGTTTCACGCACCGAATTGCTCCTTTTGGCACAAAGCGGGCGTTTCGTGCACAGAATCGCTGCGTTTGCTCAGTTTTGGCACAAAACCCGTGTTTCGTGCTCAGAATCGCCGCTTTTGCTCATTACTGGTACAAAACATGCGTTTCACGCACCGAATTGCTCCTTTTGACACAAAACGTGCGTTTCGTGCACAGAATCGCCGCTTTTGCTCAGTTTTGGCACAAAACGTTCGTTTCGTGCTCAGAATCGCCGCTTTTGCTCAGTTTTGGCACAAAACGTTCGTTTCGTGCACAGAACCGCATCTTTTGCTCAGTTTTGACACAAAACCCGCGTTTCGTGCTCAGAATCGCCGCTTTTGCTCATTATTGGTACAAAGCATGCGTTTCACGCACCGAACTGCTCCTTTTGACACAAAACGTGCGTTCCGAGCACAGAACCGCCGCTTTTGCTCAGTTTTGGCACAAAACGTTCGTTTCGTGCACAGAATCGCCGCTTCTTGTCAGTTGTGGCTCAAAACGTGCGTTGCGTGCACAGAATCGCCGCTTTTGCTCAGTTTTGGCACAAAACCAGCGTTTCGTGCTCAGAATCGCCGCTTTTGCTCATTATTGATACAAAGCATGCGTGTCACGCACCGAACTGCTCCTTTTGACACAAAACGTGCGTTTCGTGCACAGAACCGCCGCTTTTGCTCAGGTTTGGCACAAAACGTGCGTATCGTGCACAGAATCGCCGCTTTTGGTCAGTTTTGGCTCAAAACGTGCGTTTCGTGCACAGAATCGCCGCTTTTGCTCAGTTTTGGCACAAAACGTGTGTTTCGTGCTCAGAATCGCCGCTTTTGCTCAGTTTTGTCACAAAACGTGCCTTTCGCGCACAGAATCGCCGCTTCTTGTCAGTTGTGGCTCAAAACGTGCGTTTCGTGCATAGAATCGCCGCTTTTGCTCAGTTTTGGCACAAAACCAGCGTTTCGTGCTCAGAATCGCCGCTTTTGCTCAGTGTGGCACAAAACGGGCGTTTCGTGCACAGAGTCGCCGCTTCTTGTCAGTTGTGGCTCAAAACGTGCGTTTCGTGCATAGAATCGCCGCTTTTGCTCAGTTTTGGCACAAAACCAGCGTTTCGTGCTCAGAATCGCCGCTTTTGCTCAGTGTGGCACAAAACGGGCGTTTCGTGCACAGAATAGCCGCTTTTGCTCAGTTTGGCACAAAACGTTCGTTTCGTGCACAGAATCGCCGCTTTTGCTCAGTTTTGGCTCAAAACGAGCGTTTCGTGCACAGAATCGCCGCTTTTGCTCTGTTTTAGCACAAAACGTGCGTTTGGTGCACAGAATCGCCGCTTTTGTTCAGTTCTGGCACAAAACCCGCGTTTCACGCACCGAATTGCTCCTTTTGGCACAAAACGGGCGTTTCGTGCACGGAATCGCTGCGTTTGCTTAGTTTTGGCACAAAACCCGCGTTTCGTGCTCAGAATCGCCGCTTTTGCTCAGTTGTAGCACAAAACCGCGTTTTGTGCACAGAATCGCCGCTTTTGCACCGTTTTGGCACAAAACGTGCGTTTCGTGCTCAGAATCGCCTCTTTTGCTCATTATTGGTACAAAACATGCGTTTCGCGCACGGAATTGCTCCTTTTGGCACAAAACGTGCGTTTCGTGCGCAGAATCGCCGCTTTCGCTCAGTTTTGGCACAAAACGTGCGTTCCGTGCACAGAATCGCCGCTTTTGGTCAGTTTTGGCTCAAAACGTGCGTTTCGTGCACAGAATCGCCGCTTTTGCTCAGTTTTGGCACAAAACCAGCGTTTCGTGCTCAGAATCGCCGCTTTTGCTCATTATTGATACAAAGCATGCGTTTCACGCACCGAACTGCTCCTTTTGACACAAAACGTGCGTTTCGTGCACAGAACCGCCGCTTTTGCTCAGTTTTGGCACAAAACGTGAGTTTCGTGCACAGAACCGCCGCTTTTGCTCAGGTTTGGCACAAAACGTGCGTATCGTGCACAGAATCGCCGCTTTTGGTCAGTTTTGGCTCAAAACGTGCGTTTCGTGCACAGAATCGCCGCTTTTGCTCAGTTTTGGCACAAAACGTGTGTTTCGTGCTCAGAATCGCCGCTTTTGCTCAGTTTTGTCACAAAACGTGCCTTTCGCGCACAGAATCGCCGCTTCTTGTCAGTTGTGGCTCAAAACGTGCGTTTCGTGCATAGAATCGCCGCTTTTGCTCAGTTTTGGCACAAAACCAGCGTTTCGTGCTCAGAATCGCCGCTTTTGCTCAGTGTGGCACAAAACGGGCGTTTCGTGCACAGAGTCGCCGCTTCTTGTCAGTTGTGGCTCAAAACGTGCGTTTCGTGCATAGAATCGCCGCTTTTGCTCAGTTTTGGCACAAAACCAGCGTTTCGTGCTCAGAATCGCCGCTTTTGCTCAGTGTGGCACAAAACGGGCGTTTCGTGCACAGAATAGCCGCTTTTGCTCAGTTTGGCACAAAACGTTCGTTTCGTGCACAGAATCGCCGCTTTTGCTCAGTTTTGGCTCAAAACGAGCGTTTCGTGCACAGAATCGCCGCTTTTGCTCTGTTTTAGCACAAAACGTGCGTTTGGTGCACAGAATCGCCGCTTTTGTTCAGTTCTGGCACAAAACCCGCGTTTCACGCACCGAATTGCTCCTTTTGGCACAAAACGGGCGTTTCGTGCACGGAATCGCTGCGTTTGCTTAGTTTTGGCACAAAACCCGCGTTTCGTGCTCAGAATCGCCGCTTTTGCTCAGTTGTAGCACAAAACCGCGTTTTGTGCACAGAATCGCCGCTTTTGCACCGTTTTGGCACAAAACGTGCGTTTCGTGCTCAGAATCGCCTCTTTTGCTCATTATTGGTACAAAACATGCGTTTCGCGCACGGAATTGCTCCTTTTGGCACAAAACGTGCGTTTCGTGCGCAGAATCGCCGCTTTCGCTCAGTTTTGGCACAAAACGTGCGTTCCGTGCACAGAATCGCCGCTTTTGGTCAGTTTTGGCTCAAAACGTGCGTTTCGTGCACAGAATCGCCGCTTTTGCTCAGTTTTGGCACAAAACCAGCGTTTCGTGCTCAGAATCGCCGCTTTTGCTCATTATTGATACAAAGCATGCGTTTCACGCACCGAACTGCTCCTTTTGACACAAAACGTGCGTTTCGTGCACAGAACCGCCGCTTTTGCTCAGTTTTGGCACAAAACGTGAGTTTCGTGCACAGAATCGCCGCTTTTGGTCAGTTTTGGCTCAAAACGTGCGTTTCGTGCACAGAATCGCCGCTTTTGCTCAGTTTTGGCACAAAACGTGTGTTTCGTGCTCAGAATCGCCGCTTTTGCTCAGTTTTGTCACAAAACGTGCGTTTCGCGCACAGAATCGCCGCTTCTTGTCAGTTGTGGCTCAAAACGTGCGTTTCGTGCATAGAATCGCCGCTTTTGCTCAGTTTTGGCACAAAACCAGCGTTTCGTGCACAGAATCGCCGCTTTTGCTCAGTTTTGGCACAAAACGTGTGTTTCGTGCTCAGAATCACCGCTTTTGCTCAGTTTTGTCACAAAACGTCCGTTTCGCGCACAGAATCGCCGCTTCTTGTCAGTTGTGGCTCAATACGTGCGTTTCGTGCACGGAATCGCCGCTTTTGTTCAGTTCGGGCACAAAACGTGCGTTTCGTGCACAGAGTCGCCGCTTTTGCTCAGCTTTGGCTCAAAACGTGCGATTTTTTAACAGAATCGCCGCTTTTGCTCAGTTTTGGCACAAAACGTTCGTTTCGTGCACAGAATCGCCGCTTTTGCTCAGTTTTGGCTCAAAACGTTCGTTTCGTGATCAGAATCGCCGCTTTTGGTCAGTTTTGGCTCAAAACGTGCGTATCGTGCACAGAATCGCCGCTTTTGCTCAGTTTTGGCACAAAACGTGCGTTTCGTGCACAGAATCGCCGCTTTTGGTCAGTTTTGGCTCAAAACGTGCGTTTCGTGCACAGAATCGCCGCTTTTGCTCAGTTTTGGCACAAAACCCGCGTTTCGTGCTCAGAATCGCCGCTTTTGCTCATTATTGGTACAAAACATGCGTTTCACGCACCGAATTGCTCCTTTTGGCTCAAAACGTGCGTTCCGTGCACAGAATCGCCGCTTTTGGTCAGTTTTGACTCAAAACGTGCGTTTCGTGCACAGAATCGCCGCTTTTGCTCTGTTTTAGCACAAAACGTGCGTTTGGTGCACAGAATCGCCGCTTTTGGTCAGTTTTGGCTCAAAACGTGCGTTTCGTGCACAGAATCGCCGCTTTTGTTCAGTTCGGGCACAAAACGTGCGTTTCGTGCACAGAGTCGCCGCTTTTGCTCAGCTTTGGCTCAAAACGTGCGATTTTTTAACAGAATCGCCGCTTTTGCTCAGTTTTGGCACAAAACGGGCGTTCCGTGCACAGAATCGCCGCTTTTGCTCAGTTTTGGCACCAAACGTGCGTTTCCTGCACAGAATCGCCGCTTTTGCTCAGTTTGGGCTCAAAACGTGCGTTTCGTGCACAGAATCGCCGCTTTTGCTCAGTTTTGGCACAAACCCCGCGTTTCGTGCACAGAATCTCCGCTTTTGCTCATTATTGGTACAAAACATGCGTTTCACGCACCGAACTGCTCCTTTTCACACAAAACGTGCGTTTCGTGCACAGAACCGCCGCTTTTGCTCAGTTTTGGCACAAAACGTTCGTTTCGTGCACAGAATCGCCGCTTTTGCTCAGTTTTGGCACAAAACGTGTGTCTCGTGCTCAGAATCACCGCTTTTGCTCAGTTTTGTCACAAAACGTGCGTTTCGCGCACAGAATCGCCGCTTCTTGTCAGTTGTGGCTCAATACGTGCGTTTCGTGCACGGAATCGCCGCTTTTGTTCAGTTCGGGCACAAAACGTGCGTTTCGTGCACAGAGTCGCCGCTTTGCTCAGCTTTGGCTCAAAACGTGCGATTTTTTAACAGAATCGCCGCTTTTGCTCAGTTTTGGCACAAAACGTTCGTTTCGTGCACAGAATCGCCGCTTTTGCTCAGTTTTGGCACAAAACGTGTGTTTCGTGCTCAGAATCGCCGCTTTTGCTCAGCTTTGTCACAAAACGTGCGTTTCGCGCACAGAATCGCCGCTTCTTGTCAGTTGTGGCTCAAAACGTGCGTTTCGTGCACAGAATCGCCGCTTTTGCTCAGTTTTGGCACAAAACCAGCGTTTCGTGCTCAGAATCGCCGCTTTTGCTCATTATTGGTACAAAACATGCGTTTCACGCACCGAATTGCTCGTTCTGGCACAAAACGTGCGTTTCGTGCACAGAATCGCCGCTTTTGCTCAGTTTTGGCTCAAAACGTTCGTTTCGTGATCAGAATCGCCGCTTTTGCTCAGTTTTGGCACAAAACGTTCGTTTCGTGCACAGAATCGCCGCTTTTGCTCAGTTTTGACACAGAACCCGCGTTTCGTGTTCAGAATCGCCGCTTCTGCTCATTATTGGTACAAACCATGCGTTTCACGCACCGAACTGCTCCTTTTGACACAAAACGTGCGTTTCGTGCACAGAACCGCCGCTTTTGCTCAGTTTTGGCACAAAACGTTCGTTTCGTGCACAGAATCGCCGCTTCTTGTCAGTTGTGGCTCAAAACGTGCGTTTCGTGCACAGAATCGCCGCTTTTGCTCAGTTTTGGCACAAAACCAGCGTTTCGTGCTCATAATCGCCGCTTTTGCTCATTATTGATACAAAGCATGCGTTTCACGCACCGAACTGCTCCTTTTGACACAAAACGTGCGTTTCGTGCACAGAACCGCCGCTTTTGCTCAGTTTTGGCACAAAACGTTCGTTTCGTGCACAGAATCGCCGCTTTTGCTCAGTTTTGGCACAAAACGTGCGTTTCGTGCACAGAATCGCCGCTTTTGGTCAGTTTTGGCTCAAAACGTGCGTTTCGTGCACAGAATCGCCGCTTTTGCTCAGTTTTGGCACAAAACGTGTGTTTCGTGCTCAGAATCGCCGCTTTTGCTGAGTTTTGTCACAAAACGTGCGTTTCGCGCACAGAATCGCCGCTTCTTGTCAGTTGTGGCTCAAAACGTGCGTTTCGTTCATAGAATCGCCGCTTTTGCTCAGTTTTGGCACAAAACCAGCGTTTCGTGCTCAGAATCGCCGCTTTTGCTCAGTGTGGCACAAAACGGGCGTTTCGTGCACAGAGTCGCCGCTTCTGCTCAGTTTTGGCACAAAACCCGCGTTCCGTGCACAGAGTCACCGCCTTTGCTCAGTTTTGGCACAAAACCCGCGTTTCGTGCACAGAATCGCCGCTGTTGCTCATTATTGGTACAAAGCATGCGTTTCACGCACCGAACTGCTCCTTTTGAGACAAAACGTGCGTTTCGTGCACAGAATCGCCGCTTTTGATCATTATTCGTACAAAGCATGCGTTTCACGCACCGAACTGCTCCTTTTGACACAAAACGTGCGTTTCGTGCACAGAATCGCCGCTTTTGCTCTGTTTTAGCACAAAACGTGCGTTTGGTGCACAGAATCGCCGCTTTTGTTCAGTTCTGGCACAACCCGCGTTTCACGCACCGAATTGCTCCTTTTGGCACAAAACGGGCGTTTCGTGCACGGAATCGCTGCGTTTGCTCAGTTTTGGCACAAAACCCGCGTTTCGTGCTCAGAATCGCCGCTTTTGCTCAGTTGTTGCACAAAACCGCGTTTTGTGCACAGAATCGCCGCTTTTGCACCGTTTTGGCACAAAACGTGCGTTTCGTGCTCAGAATCGCCTCTTTTGCTCATTATTGGTACAAAACATGCGTTTCGCGCACGGAATTGCTCCTTTTGGCACAAAACGTGCGTTTCGTGCGCAGAATCGCCGCTTTTGCTCAGTTTTGGCACAAAACGTGCGTTTCGCGCACAGAATCGCCGCTTTTGCTCAGTTTTGGCGCAAAACCCGCGTTTCGTGCACAGAATCGCCGCTTTTGCTCATTATTGGAACAAAACATGAGTTTCACGCACCGAATTGCTCCTTTTGGCACAAAACGTGCGTTCCGTGCACAGAATCGCCGCTTTTGGTCAGTTTTGGCTCAAAACGTGCGTCTCGTGCACGGAATCGCCGCTTTTGCTCAGTTTTGGCTCAAAACGTGCGTTCCGTGTACAGAATCGCCGCTTTTGGTCAGTTTTAGCTCAAAACGTGCGTTTCGTGCACAGAATCGCCGCTTTTGCTCAGTTTTGGCACAAAACCCGCGTTTCGTGCTCAGAATCGCCGCTTTTGCTCATTATTGGTACAAAACATGCGTTTCACGCACCGAATTGCTCCGTTTGGCACAAAAGGTGCGTTCCGTGCACAGAATCGCCGCTTTTGGTCAGTTTTGGCTCAAAACATGCGTTTCGTGCACAGAATCGCCGCTTTTGCTCAGTTTCGGCTCAAAACGTGCGTTCCATGCACAGAATCGCCGCTTTTGGTCAGTTTTGGCTCAAAACGTGCGTTTCGTGCACAGAATCGCCGCTTTTGCTCTGTTTTAGCACAAAACGTGCGTTTGGTGCACAGAATCGCCGCTTTTGGTCAGTTTTGGCTCAAAACGTGCGTTTCGTGCACAGAATCGCCGCTTTTGCTCAGTTTTGGCGCAAAACCCGCGTTTCGTGCACAGAATCGCCGCTTTTGCTCATTATTGGGACAAAACATGCGTTTCACGCACCGAATTGCTCCTTTTGGCACAAAACGTGCGTTCCGTGCACAGAATCGCCGCTTTTGGTCAGTTTTGGCTCAAAACGTGCGTTTCGAGCACAGAATCGCCGCTTTTGCTCAGTTTTGGCTCAAAACGTGCGTTCCGTGCACAGAATCGCCGCTTTTGGTCAGTTTTGGCTCAAAACGTGCGTTTCGTGCACAGAATCGCCGCTTCTGCTCAGTTTTGGCACAAAACCCGCGTTTCGTGCTCAGAATCGCTGCTTTTGCTCATTATTGGTACAAAACATGCGTTTCACGCACCGAATTGCTCGTTTTGGCACAAAACGTGCGTTCCGTGCACAGAATCGCCGCTTTTGCTCAGTTGTGGCTCAAAACGTGCGTTCCGTGCACAGAATCGCCGCTTTTGGTCAGTTTTGGCTCAAAACATGCGTTTCGTGCACAGAATCGCCGCTTTTGCTCAGTTTTGGCTCAAAACGAGCGTTCCGTGCACAGAATCGCCGCTTTTGGTCAGTTTTGGCTCAAAACGTGCGTTTCGTGCACAGAATCCCCGCTTTTGCTCTGTTTTAGCACAAAACGTGCGTTTGGTGCACAGAATCGCCGGTTTTGTTCAGTTCTGTCACAAAACCCGCGTTTCACGCACCGAATTGCTCCTTTTGGCACAAAACGGGCGTTTCGTGCACAGAATCGCTGCGTTTGCTCAGTTTTGGCATAAAACCAGCGTTTCGTGTTCAGAATCGCCGCTTTTGCTCATTATTGATACAAAGCATGCGTTTCACGCACCGAACTTCTCCTTTTGACACAAAACGTGCGTTTCGTGCACAGAACCGCCGCTTTTGCTCAGTTTTGGCACAAAACGTTCGTTTCGTGCACAGAATCGCCGCTTTTGCTCAGATGTGGCACAAAACGTGCGTTTCGTACACAGAATCGCCGCTTTTGGTCAGTTTTGGCTCAAAACGTGCGTTTCGTGCACAGAATCGCCGCTTTTTCTCAGTTTTGGCACAAAACGTGTGTTTCGTGCTCAGAATCGCCGCTTTTGCTCAGTTTTGTCACAAAACGTGCGTTTCGCGCACAGAATCGCCGCTTCTTGTCAGTTGTGGCTCAAAACGTGCGTTTCGTGCATAGAATCGCCGCTTTTGCTCAGTTTTGGCACAAAACCAGCGTTTCGTGCTCAGAATCGCCGCTTTTGCTCAGTTTGGCACAAAACGGGCGTTTCGTGCACAGAGTCGCCGCTTCTGCTCAGTTTTGGCACAAAACCCGCGTTCCGTGCACAGAGTCGCCGCTTTTGCTCAGTTTTGGCACAAAACCCGCGTTTCGTGCACAGAATCGCCGCTGTTGCTCATTATTGGTACAAAGCATGCGTTTCACGCACCGAACTGCTCCTTTTGACACAAAACGTGCGTTTCGTGCACAGAATCGCCGCTTTTGCTCTGTTTTAGCACAAAACGTGCGTTTGGTGCACAGAATCGCCGCTTTTGTTCAGTTCTGGCACAAAACCCGCGTTTCACGCACCGAACTGCTCCTTTTGACACAAAACGTGCGTTTCGTGCACAGAATCGCCGCTTTTGATCATTATTGGTACAAAACATGCGTTTCGCGCACGGAATTGCTCCTTTTGGCACAAAACGTGCGTTTCGTGCGCAGAATCGCCGCTTTTGCTCAGTTTTGTCACAAAACGTGCGTTTCGCGCACAGAATCGCCGCTTCTTGTCAGTTGTGGCTCAAAACGTGCGTTTCGTGCATAGAATCGCCGCTTTTGCTCAGTTTTGGCACAAAACCAGCGTTTCGTGCTCAGAATCGCCGCTTTTGCTCAGTTTAGCACAAAACGGGCGTTTCGTGCACAGAGTCGCCGCTTCTGCTCAGTTTTGGCACAAAACCCGCGTTCCGTGCACAGAGTCGCCGCTTTTGCTCAGTTTTGGCACAAAACCCGCGTTTCGTGCACAGAATCGCCGCTGTTGCTCATTATTGGTACAAAGCATGCGTTTCACGCACCGAACTGCTCCTTTTGACACAAAACGTGCGTTTCGTGCACAGAATCGCCGCTTTTGCTCTGTTTTAGCACAAAACGTGCGTTTGGTGCACAGAATCGCCGCTTTTGTTCAGTTCTGGCACAAAACCCGCGTTTCACGCACCGAACTGCTCCTTTTGACACAAAACGTGCGTTTCGTGCACAGAATCGCCGCTTTTGATCATTATTGGTACAAAACATGCGTTTCGCGCACGGAATTGCTCCTTTTGGCACAAAACGTGCGTTTCGTGCGCAGAATCGCCGCTTTTGCTCAGTTTTGGCACAAAACGTGCGTTTCGCGCACAGAATCGCCGCTTTTTGTCAGTTTTTGCTCAAAACGTGCGTTTCGTGCACAGAATCGCCGCTTATGCTCAGTTTTGGCACAAAACCAGCGTTTCGTGCTCAGAATCGCCGCTTTTGCTCATTATTGGTACAAAACATGCGTTTCACGCACCGGATTGCTCGTTCTGGCACAAAACGTGCGTTTCGTGCACAGAAGCGCCGCTTTTGCTCAGTTTTGGCTCAAAACGTGCGTTTCGTGCACAGAATCGCCGCTTTTGCTCATTATTGGTACAAATCTCGCGTTTCACGCACCAAATTGCTCCTTTTGGCGCAAAACGTGCGTTTCGTGCTCAGAACCGCCGCTTTTGCTCATTATTGGTACAAAACATGCGTTTCATGCACCGAGTTGCTCCTTTTGGCACAAAACGTGCGTTTCGTGCGCAGAATCGCCGCTTTTGCTCAGTTTTGGCACAAAGCATGCGGTTCGTGCACTGAATCGCCGCTTTTGCTCATTATTGGTACAAAACATGGGTTTCACGCACAGAATTGCCGCTTTAGCTCAGTTTTGGCACAAAACGTGCGTTTCGTGCACAGAATCGCCGCTTTTGCTCAGTTAGGCACAAAACGTGCGTTTCGCGCACAGAATCGCCGCTTTTGCTCAGTTTTGGCGCAAAACCCGCGTTTCGTGCACAGAATCGCCGCTTTTGCTCATTATTGGAACAAAACATGAGTTTCACGCACCGAATTGCTCCTTTTGGCACAAAACGTGCGTTCCGTGCACAGAATCGCCGCTTTTGGTCAGTTTTGGCTCAAAACGTGCGTCTCGTGCACGGAATCGCCGCTTTTGCTCAGTTTTGGCTCAAAACGTGCGTTCCGTGTACAGAATCGCCGCTTTTGGTCAGTTTTGGCTCAAAACGTGCGTTTCGTGAACAGAATCGCCGCTTTTGCTCAGTTTTGGCACAAAACCCGCGTTTCGTGCTCAGAATCGCCGCTTTTGCTCATTATTGGTACAAAACACGCGTTTCACGCACCGAATTGCTCCGTTTGGCACAAAACGTGCGTTCCGTGCACAGAATCGCCGCTTTTGGTCAGTTTTGGCTCAAAACATGCGTTTCGTGCACAGAATCGCCGCTTTTGCTCAGTTTCGGCTCAAAACGTGCGTTCCATGCACAGAATCGCCGCTTTTGGTCAGTTTTGGCTCAAAACGTGCGTTTCGTGCACAGAATCGCCGCTTTTGCTCTGTTTTAGCACAAAACGTGCGTTTGGTGCACAGAATCGCCGCTTTTGGTCAGTTTTGGCTCAAAACGTGCGTTTCGTGCACAGAATCGCCGCTTTTGCTCAGTTTTGGCGCAAAACCCGCGTTTCGTGCACAGAATCGCCGCTTTTGCTCATTATTGGGACAAAACATGCGTTTCACGCACCGAATTGCTCCTTTTGGCACAAAACGTGCGTTCCGTGCACAGAATCGCCGCTTTTGGTCAGTTTTGGCTCAAAACGTGCGTTTCGAGCACAGAATCGCCGCTTTTGCTCAGTTTTGGCTCAAAACGTGCGTTCCGTGCACAGAATCGCCGCTTTTGGTCAGTTTTGGCTCAAAACGTGCGTTTCGTGCACAGAATCGCCGCTTCTGCTCAGTTTTGGCACAAAACCCGCGTTTCGTGCTCAGAATCGCTGCTTTTGCTCATTATTGGTACAAAACATGCGTTTCACGCACCGAATTGCTCCTTTTGGCACAAAACGTGCGTTCCGTGCACAGAATCGCCGCTTTTGCTCAGTTGTGGCTCAAAACGTGCGTTCCGTGCACAGAATCGCCGCTTTTGGTCAGTTTTGGCACAAAACGTTCGTTTCGTGCACAGAATCGCCGCTTTTGCTCAGTTGTGGCACAAAACGTGCGTTTCGTACACAGAATCGCCGCTTTTGGTCAGTTTTGGCTCAAAACGTGCGTTTCGTGCACAGAATCGCCGCTTTTGCTCAGTTTTGGCACAAAACGTGTGTTTCGTGCTCAGAATCGCCGCTTTTGCTCAGTTTTGTCACAAAACGTGCGTTTCGCGCACAGAATCGCCGCTTCTTGTCAGTTGTGGCTCAAAACGTGCGTTTCGTGCATAGAATCGCCGCTTTTGCTCAGTTTTGGCACAAAACCAGCG
The DNA here is from genome assembly GCA_943735885.1 of Stelis phaeoptera. Classification (NCBI taxonomy): domain Eukaryota; kingdom Metazoa; phylum Arthropoda; class Insecta; order Hymenoptera; family Megachilidae; genus Stelis; species Stelis phaeoptera. Next base: position 739,032 of record CALSEM010000035.1, read on the forward strand.
TTTCGTGCTCAGAATCGCCGCTTTTGCTCAGTTTGGCACAAAACGGGCGTTTCGTGCACAGAGTCGCCGCTTCTGCTCAGTTTTGGCACAAAACCCGCGTTCCGTGCACAGAGTCGCCGCTTTTGCTCAGTTTTGGCACAAAACCCGCGTTTCGTGCACAGAATCGCCGCTGTTGCTCATTATTGGTACAAAGCATGCGTTTCACGCACCGAACTGCTCCTTTTGACACAAAACGTGCGTTTCGTGCACAGAATCGCCGCTTTTGCTCTGTTTTAGCACAAAACGTGCGTTTGGTGCACAGAATCGCCGCTTTTGTTCAGTTCTGGCACAAAACCCGCGTTTCACGCACCGAACTGCTCCTTTTGACACAAAACGTGCGTTTCGTGCACAGAATCGCCGGTTTTGATCATTATTGGTACAAAACATGCGTTTCGCGCACGGAATTGCTCCTTTTGGCACAAAACGTGCGTTTCGTGCGCAGAATCGCCGCTTTTGCTCAGTTTTGGCACAAAACGTGCGTTTCGCGCACAGAATCGCCGCTTTTTGTCAGTTTTTGCTCAAAACGTGCGTTTCGTGCACAGAATCGCCGCTTATGCTCAGTTTTGGCACAAAACCAGCGTTTCGTGCTCAGAATCGCCGCTTTTGCTCATTATTGGTACAAAACATGCGTTTCACGCACCGAATTGCTCGTTCTGGCACAAAACGTGCGTTTCGTGCACAGAAGCGCCGCTTTTGCTCAGTTTTGGCTCAAAACGTGCGTTTCGTGCTCAGAACCGCCGCTTTTGCTCATTATTGGTACAAAACATGCGTTTCATGCACCGAGTTGCTCCTTTTGGCACAAAACGTGCGTTTCGTGCGCAGAATCGCCGCTTTTGCTCAGTTTTGGCACAAAGCATGCGGTTCGTGCACTGAATCGCCGCTTTTGCTCATTATTGGTACAAAACATGGGTTTCACGCACAGAATTGCCGCTTTAGCTCAGTTTTGGCACAAAACGTGCGTTTCGTGCACAGAATCGCCGCTTTTGCTCAGTTAGGCACAAAACGGGCGTTTCGTGCACAGAGTCGCCGCATTTGCTCAGTTTTGGCGCAAAACCCGCGTTTCGTGCACAGAATCGCCGCTTTTGCTCATTATTGGAACAAAACATGCGTTTCACGCACCGAATTGCTCCTTTTGGCACAAAACGTACGTTCCGTGCACAGAATCGCCGCTTTTGGTCAGTTTTGGCTCAAAACGTGCGTTTCGTGCACAGAATCGCCGCTTTTGCTCAGTTTTGGCACAAAACCCGCGTTTCGTGCTCAGAATCGCCGCTTTTGCTCATTATTGGTACAAAACATGCGTTTCACGCACCGAATTGCTCCGTTTGGCACAAAACGTGCGTTCCGTGCACAGAATCGCCGCTTTTGGTCAGTTTTGGCTCAAAACATGCGTTTCGTGCACAGAATCGCCGCTTTTGCTCAGTTTTGGCTCAAAACGTGCGTTCCATGCACAGAACCGCCGCTTTTGGTCAGTTTTGGCTCAAAACGTGCGTTTCGTGCACAGAATCGCCGCTTTTGCTCTGTTTTAGCACAAAACGTGCGTTTGGTGCACAGAATCGCCGCTTTTGGTCAGTTTTGGCTCAAAACGTGCGTTTCGTGCACAGAATCGCCGCTTTTGCTCAGTTTTGGCACAAAACCCGCGTTTCGTGCTCAGAATCGCCGCTTTTGCTCATTATTGGTACAAAACATGCGTTTCACGCACCGAATTGCTCCTTTTGGCACAAAACGTGCGTTCCGTGCACAGAATCGCCGCTTTTGCTCAGTTTTGGCTCAAAACGTGCGTTCCGTGCACAGGATCGTCGCTTTTGGTCAGTTTTGGCTCAAAACGTGCGTTTCGTGCACAGAATCCCCGCTTTTGCTCTGTTTTAGCACAAAACGTGCGTTTGGTGCACAGAATCGCCGCTTTTGTTCAGTTCTGTCACAAAACCCGCGTTTCACGCACCGAACTTCTCCTTTTGACACAAAACGTGCGTTTCGTGCACAGAACCGCCGCTTTTGCTCAGTTTTGGCACAAAACGTTCGTTTCGTGCACAGAATCGCCGCTTTTGCTCAGTTTTGGCGCAAAACGTGCGTTTCGTGCACAGAATCGCCGCTTTTGCTCAGTTTTGGCACAAAACGTGCGATTCGTTCACAGAATCGCCGCATTTGCTCAGTTTTGGCACAAAACGTGCCTTTCGTGCTCAGAATCACCGCTTTTGCTCATTATTGTCACAAAACGTGCGTTTCGTGCACAGAATCGCCGCTTCTGGTCCGTTTGCCACAAAACGTTCGTTTCGAGTACACAATCGCTCCTTTTTCTCAGTTTTGGCACAAAACGTGCGCTTTACGCACCGAATCGCTCCTTTTGTCAAAAAACATGTGTTTCGTGCACAGAAACGCCGCTTTTGCTCAGTTCCGGCACACAACGTGCGTTTCGTGCAAGGTATCGCCGCTTTTGCTCTGTTTTGTCTCAAAACGTGCGTTTTGTGAACAGAATCGCCGCTATTGCTCAGTTTTGGCCCAAAACGTGCATTTCGAGCACAGAATCGCCGCTTTTGCTCAGTTTTGGCACAAAATGTGCGTTTCGTGCACAGAATCGCCGATTTTGCTCAGTTTTGGCGCAAAACGTGCGTTTCGTGCACAGAATCGCCGCTTTTGCTCAGTTTTGGCACAAAACGTGCGATTCGTTCACAGAATCGCCGCATTTGCTCAGTTTTGGCACAAAACGTGCCTTTCGTGCTCAGAATCACCGCTTTTGCTCATTATTGTCACAAAACGTGCGTTTCGTGCACAGAATCGCCGCTTCTGGTCCGTTTGCCACAAAACGTTCGTTTCGAGTACACAATCGCTCCTTTTTCTCAGTTTTGGCACAAAACGTGCGCTTTACGCACCGAATCGCTCCTTTTGTCAAAAAACATGTGTTTCGTGCACAGAAACGCCGCTTTTGCTCAGTTCCGGCACAAAACGTGCGTTTCGTGCAAGGAATCGCCGCTTTTGCTCTGTTTTGTCTCAAAACGTGCGTTTTGTGAACAGAATCGCCGCTATTGCTCAGTTTTGGCCCAAAACGTGCATTTCGAGCACAGAATCGCCGCTTTTGCTCAGTTTTGGCGCAAAACGTGCGTTTCGTGCACAGAATCGCCGCTTTTGCTCAGTTTTGGCACAAAACGTGCGATTCGTTCACAGAATCGCCGCATTTGCTCAGTTTTGGCACAAAACGTGCCTTTCGTGCTCAGAATCACCGCTTTTGCTCATTATTGTCACAAAACGTGCGTTTCGTGCACAGAATCGCCGCTTCTGGTCCGTTTGCCACAAAACGTTCGTTTCGAGTACACAATCGCTCCTTTTTCTCAGTTTTGGCACAAAACGTGCGCTTTACGCACCGAATCGCTCCTTTTGTCAAAAAACATGTGTTTCGTGCACAGAAACGCCGCTTTTGCTCAGTTCCGGCACAAAACGTGCGTTTCGTGCAAAGAATCGCCGCTTTTGCTCTGTTTTGTCTCAAAACGTGCGTTTTGTGAACAGAATCGCCGCTATTGCTCAGTTTTGGCCCAAAACGTGCATTTCGAGCACAGAATCGCCGCTTTTGCTCAGTTTTGGCACAAAATGTGCGTTTCGTGCACAGAATCGCCGCTTTTGCTCAGTTTTGGCGCAAAACGTGCGTTTCGTGCACAGAATCGCCGCTTTTGCTCAGTTTTGGCACAAAACGTGCGATTCGTTCACAGAATCGCCGCATTTGCTCAGTTTTGGCACAAAACGTGCCTTTCGTGCTCAGAATCACCGCTTTTGCTCATTATTGTCACAAAACGTGCGTTTCGTGCACAGAATCGCCGCTTCTGGTCAGTTTGCCACAAAACGTTCGTTTCGAGAACACAATCGCTCCTTTTTCTCTGTTTTGGCAAAAAAACGTGCGCTTTACGCACCGAATCGCTCCTTTTGTCAAAAAACATGCGTTTTGTGCACTGAATCGCCGCTATTGCTCAGTTTTGGCCTAAAACGTGCATTTCGTGCTCAGAATCGCCGCTTTTGCTCAGTTTTGGCACAAAATGTGCGTTTCGTGCACAGAATCGCCGCTTTTGCTCAGTTGTGGCACAAAACGTGCATTTCGTGCACAGAATCGCCGCTTTTGCTCAGTTTTGGCGCAAAACGTGCGTTTCGTGCACAGAATCGCCGCTTTTGCTCAGTTTTTAACCGACTTCGAAAAAGGAGGTTACTCAATTCGACATGTATATATATATTTTTTTTTTTTTTTTTTTTATGTATGTGCCCCGATTACGCCGAGATGGATGGACCAATCGGAACGAAACATGTTGCATCTTGTAGGGTATGACTCCCAGTTGGTCCCGTAAAAAAAAAATTTTGCATTTCACCACCGCTTGCCACCTTTTTATTGCAAAAAAGCGTACGATTTCGTCCGCGTTGTGTATGGTCATCGATTACTCCAAGATGGATGGACCAATCGGAACGAAACCTTTAGCATCTTACAGAGTATGACCAACAGTTGGTCCCGTAAAAAAACCCGGTTCGGATTTCTACATTTTTTCCGCTTTTATCGCAAAAAACGTGCTATTTCACGTATATTCGGCCTGATATCGATGAAGCCTAGTATTACATTTTGCGGCCGAAGTTGTTTCCACGATGATCCCATTTGCAACATTCCCTGCCCTTCCCTTCACTACCCTGCCCTTCCCTGCCCTTCTCTTCCTATCCCTTTGTTGAACTTTTCAAGGAATGCTCCGATCGCCACTAAAAAATGTGAAATAAAAAAATTTTTGGAAAAAAAAATACAACCGACTTCGGAATGCACTAAAAAGGACGAAATAATTTAAATCTATATTTCGGAAACGGCGCAAAATTAAAAATTTTCTACATTGGAAATTGTCAAAATTCTTTAATACTTTTACATATTTTCACATTAACAACATCCTTCATTTACACAATTTTTAATTTTGCGCCGTCTCCGAAATATAGATTTAAATTATTTCGTCCTTTTTAGTGCATTCCGAAGTCGGTTGTATTTTTTTTTCCAAAAATTTTTTTTGGCACAAAACGTGCGATTCGTTCACAGAATCGCCGCATTTGCTCAGTTTTGGCACAAAACGTGCCTTTCGTGCTCAGAATCACCGCTTTTGCTCATTATTGTCACAAAACGTGCGTTTCGTGCACAGAATCGCCGCTTCTGGTCCGTTTGCCACAAAACGTTCGTTTCGAGTACACAATCGCTCCTTTTTCTCAGTTTTGGCACAAAACGTGCGCTTTACGCACCGAATCGCTCCTTTTGTCAAAAAACATGCGTTTCGTGCAAAGAATCGCCGCTTTTGCTCAGTTTTGTCTCAAAACGTGCGTTTTGTGCACAGAATCGCCGCTATTGCTCAGTTTTGGCGCAAAACGTGCGTTTTGTGCACAGAATCGCCGCTATTGCTCAGTTTTGGGCCAAAACGTGCATTTCGTGCACAGAATCGCCGCTTTTGCTCAGTTTTGGCACAAAATGTGCGTTTCGTGCACAGAATCGCCGCTTTTGCTCAGTTGTGGCACAAAACGTGCATTTCGTGCACAGAATCGCCGCTTTTGCTCAGTTTTGGCGCGAAACGGGAGTTCCGTGCACAGAATCGCCGCTTTTGCTCAGTTTTGGCACAAAACGTGTGTTTCCTGCACAGAATCGCCGCTTTTGCTCAGTTTGGGCTCAAAGCGTGCGTTTCGTGCACAGAATCGCCGCTTTTGTACAGTTTTGGCACAAAACCCGCGTTTCGTGCACAGAATCGCCGCTTTTGCTCATTATTGGTACAAAACATGCGTTTCACACACCGAACTGCTCCTTTTGACACAAAACGTGCGTTTCGTGCACAGAACCGCCGCTTTTGCTCAGTTTTGGCACAAAACGTTCGTTTCGTGCACAGAATCGCCGCTTTTGCTCAGTTTTGGCGCAAAACGTGCGTTTCGTGCACAGAATCGCCGCTTTTGCTCAGTTTTGGCACAAAACGTGCGATTCGTTCACAGAATCGCCGCATTTGCTCAGTTTTGGCACAAAACGTGCCTTTCGTGCTCAGAATCACCGCTTTTGCTCATTATTGTCACAAAACGTGCGTTTCGTGCACAGAATCGCCGCTTCTGGTCCGTTTGCCACAAAACGTTCGTTTCGAGTACACAATCGCTCCTTTTTCTCAGTTTTGGCACAAAACGTGCGCTTTACGCACCGAATCGCTCCTTTTGTCAAAAAACATGTGTTTCGTGCACAGAAACGCCGCTTTTGCTCAGTTCCGGCACACAACGTGCGTTTCGTGCAAGGTATCGCCGCTTTTGCTCTGTTTTGTCTCAAAACGTGCGTTTTGTGAACAGAATCGCCGCTATTGCTCAGTTTTGGCCCAAAACGTGCATTTCGAGCACAGAATCGCCGCTTTTGCTCAGTTTTGGCACAAAATGTGCGTTTCGTGCACAGAATCGCCGATTTTGCTCAGTTTTGGCGCAAAACGTGCGTTTCGTGCACAGAATCGCCGCTTTTGCTCAGTTTTGGCACAAAACGTGCGATTCGTTCACAGAATCGCCGCATTTGCTCAGTTTTGGCACAAAACGTGCCTTTCGTGCTCAGAATCACCGCTTTTGCTCATTATTGTCACAAAACGTGCGTTTCGTGCACAGAATCGCCGCTTCTGGTCCGTTTGCCACAAAACGTTCGTTTCGAGTACACAATCGCTCCTTTTTCTCAGTTTTGGCACAAAACGTGCGCTTTACGCACCGAATCGCTCCTTTTGTCAAAAAACATGTGTTTCGTGCACAGAAACGCCGCTTTTGCTCAGTTCCGGCACAAAACGTGCGTTTCGTGCAAGGAATCGCCGCTTTTGCTCTGTTTTGTCTCAAAACGTGCGTTTTGTGAACAGAATCGCCGCTATTGCTCAGTTTTGGCCCAAAACGTGCATTTCGAGCACAGAATCGCCGCTTTTGCTCAGTTTTGGCACAAAATGTGCGTTTCGAGCACAGAATCGCCGATTTTGCTCAGTTTTGGCGCAAAACGTGCGTTTCGTGCACAGAATCGCCGCTTTTGCTCAGTTTTGGCACAAAACGTGCGATTCGTTCACAGAATCGCCGCATTTGCTCAGTTTTGGCACAAAACGTGCCTTTCGTGCTCAGAATCACCGCTTTTGCTCATTATTGTCACAAAACGTGCGTTTCGTGCACAGAATCGCCGCTTCTGGTCCGTTTGCCACAAAACGTTCGTTTCGAGTACACAATCGCTCCTTTTTCTCAGTTTTGGCACAAAACGTGCGCTTTACGCACCGAATCGCTCCTTTTGTCAAAAAACATGTGTTTCGTGCACAGAAACGCCGCTTTTGCTCAGTTCCGGCACAAAACGTGCGTTTCGTGCAAGGAATCGCCGCTTTTGCTCTGTTTTGTCTCAAAACGTGCGTTTTGTGAACAGAATCGCCGCTATTGCTCAGTTTTGGCCCAAAACGTGCATTTCGAGCACAGAATCGCCGCTTTTGCTCAGTTTTGGCACAAAATGTGCGTTTCGTGCACAGAATCGCCGATTTTGCTCAGTTTTGGCGCAAAACGTGCGTTTCGTGCACAGAATCGCCGCTTTTGCTCAGTTTTGGCACAAAACGTGCGATTCGTTCACAGAATCGCCGCATTTGCTCAGTTTTGGCACAAAACGTGCCTTTCGTGCTCAGAATCACCGCTTTTGCTCATTATTGTCACAAAACGTGCGTTTCGTGCACAGAATCGCCGCTTCTGGTCCGTTTGCCACAAAACGTTCGTTTCGAGTACACAATCGCTCCTTTTTCTCAGTTTTGGCACAAAACGTGCGCTTTACGCACCGAATCGCTCCTTTTGTCAAAAAACATGTGTTTCGTGCACAGAAACGCCGCTTTTGCTCAGTTCCGGCACAAAACGTGCGTTTCGTGCAAGGAATCGCCGCTTTTGCTCTGTTTTGTCTCAAAACGTGCGTTTTGTGAACAGAATCGCCGCTATTGCTCAGTTTTGGCCAAAACGTGCATTTCGAGCACAGAATCGCCGCTTTTGCTCAGTTTTGGCACAAAATGTGCGTTTCGTGCACAGAATCGCCGATTTTGCTCAGTTTTGGCGCAAAACGTGCGTTTCGTGCACAGAATCGCCGCTTTTGCTCAGTTTTGGCGCGAAAAGTGCGTTTCGTGCACAGAATCGCCGCTTTTGCTCAGTTCGGACACAAAACGTGCCTTTCGTGCTCAGAATCACCGCTTTTGCTCATTATTGTCACAAAACGTGCGTTTCGTGCACAGAATCGCCGCTTCTGGTCCGTTTGCCACAAAACGTTCGTTTCGAGTACCCCACCGCTCCTTTTTCTGGGGGTGTCCCACTTGGACTCCGACCGATTGGACACGTCCCGATTGGACTGTCCCGATTGGACACGTCCCGATTGGACCCCGTGCCGATTGGACTCGTGTCGTTTGGACTCCGTGCCGATTGGACTCGTGCCGTTTGGACTCCGTGCGGTTTGGACACCGTACCGGTAGGACCCGTGCCGTTTGGACTGCGTGCCGATTGGACTCCGTGCCGGTTGGACTTGTGCCGTTTGGATTCGTTACGTTTGGACGGCGTAAATTTAATAATAATTGCATCTCGAAGTCTACGTATGGTGATATTGTATTATGATACGGTATTGTGGTATGTTTATTTATTATTGGAAATCTATTAAATGTGAACCTGAACTTAATTTGAATGTGGTTTTTTACGCATTTCTTGCTTGTGGGAACAATAACGTATTTGCAATTAAGAATAATTATTGAGAGAAATTCCGGGCCGTTGTGAGAAAAATAATATGGAAATGTTGTTTGAGTGTGCATTTTATAATACAAACTTAGATAAATGTTTATTTTTTGTGCAAATAACAATCAATAATATAAGTATCTATATTTTGACAGGTATAGGTTATAGAGAGAAATAGCTGGATACCAGTAAGTACAAAAGTGAAAAAAAATTAGACCAAATATTGCAGGAGATAATGCACAAGACACAGTAATGTTGCCTTGTAATACGTTTGTGCACACATTAGAACCATAATAGTTCTTAGCAGAATAATTATAATTCTTAGCGTGATATGGCACATCAATAGCGCTGTCTTTATAAAGTGGTATTTAATTGTTAACAACAAGAACAGAAGCATATAAGAGAGATTTCTCAATAACAGAGTAAGTAAAATCCACAATGAAAATTAGATTGTGTTTACCATTATTTAATAAGCAGTTTAGTGAGCTAAAAGTATAGGTACTAACTTTCTAAATTCCATTGCGTTTTTTGTTTCCATAGTCTTTGATTGATGTAAGCAGCGACAGTCATCCCAATAAGGGAAAGCTACCAGAAGAATCGTACAAATATTATTGGAAATACTATAATGTTTGACAGGTATAGGTTAAAGTGAAGACGTTCAGAAACATAGAAGTAAACGTACAGTTTCCAATGAAATGCAATGACAGAAACCAAAAATATTGAATACAGAGAAGCACATACTTCATAGTTCGATGGATCTGGAAATATGTTTAAGGTAAAAGAAACATTACATATTTTATTTCAAATTATAGTTGTAATTGTAAGATATAAATGAATTATTATATAACGCTATCTAAGTTTTTTCTTTATTTTCAGCATTTGTTCAGATCTTGTTGGGAAATTTACAATTGTAGGACAAACAGCAAAAATATTAAATACAGAGAAGCAGTTACTTTCTCGTTCGATGGATCTGGATATATGTTTAAGGTAAAAGAAATATTAAATATTTTATTTCAAATTGTAGTTGTAAAATATAAATGTATCAGTATATAACGCTGATATTTTTTTTTCATTTTCAGCATTTGTTCAGATCTTGATGGGAAAATTGCAATTGTTGGACAAACAGCAAACGTATTGAATACAGAGATGCATTTACTTTCTCACAAGATATAACTGGAAACATGTTTAAGGTAAGAAAAGTATTAAATGTTTTATTTGAAATTAAAGTTGCTAAATACAGTGTATCAATATATAATACTATGATATCATTTTCTTTATATTCTGTCTTTTTGAAACATTGATGGGATGACTACAATTATAGGACAAACAGCAAAAATATTTAATACAGAGAAGCACATATTGCATCGCTCGATGAATCTGGAAATATGTTTAAGGTAAAAGAAACATTACATATTTTATTTCAAATTATAGTTGTAATTGTAAGTTATAAATGTATTAGTATATAACGCTATGTAATTTTTTTCTTTATTTTCAGCATTTGTTCAGATCTTGTTGAAAAGATTACAATTGTAGGACAGACAGCAAAAATATTTAATACAGGGAAGCACATACTTCATCGCTTGATGAATCTGGAAATATGTTTAAGGTAAAAGAAACATTACATATTTTATTTCAAATTATAGTAGTAATTGTAAGATATAAATGTATTAGTATATAACGTTATGTAATTTTTTTCTTTATTTTCAGCATTTGTTCAGATCTTGATGGGAAAATTGCAATTGTTGGACAAACAGCAAACGTATTGAATACAGAGATGCATTTACTTTCTCACAAGATATAACTGGAGTCATGTTTAAGGTGAAATGTTAATATTTCAAAGTGTTTGTGTTTGTAAAAGTGAATTACAATAAATATTTAGTCATTTACGGAAATGCATAGTTTATTTAACGCGTTTTATGTTTCTATTTATTTAGTTTTTAAGTTACAGAAATGAAAAATCGCATTTTTTATTAAGATTACACATTTCATTTCTACTTAAAAAATAATGTTGCTATTATTTTCTAAAGATTGAGATACAAGATAATACATAAAAATAAATAAGTTTAATTAAAATGCGAACAAGAGAGTTTATCATTGTCAATAGTTATTAAATATTTGTTAAATTCTCAAATAAAATGAAATAAACCGGCGTTTAAAACTATAAAAAAACTCTGTAAATCTTAATCAATTAGCAATTAAAAGAAACATTAAACCTTATTTTCTTCAATACATCCTTTATTTCAAATTAATGTTGTTGAGTACAATGTATCAATATGTAATAATATAATTTCTTCTTCTTTATCTTCAACATTTATTCAGATACTGATGAGGAAATTACAACAAAGAAATAACGAAATAGAAAAGTTGAATAGACACATTAAAGAAATTAACCAGCGTACAGAGAATAACATACACAGTTCCCAATGAAATACCATGCCAAACAACACTAGCGGACCCTGAAAACAGAGATGCGATTACTTTCTTTCAAGATATATATGCAAATATGTTTAACATAAAAGAAATATTTTGTTCAATACATCCTTTATTTCAAATTGGTGTTGTAGAGTACGATGTGTCAATATATATTAATATGATTTCTCTTTCCTTATTTTCAGCATTTATTCAGACATTGTTGAGGAAATTACCACAAAAAAATTATGGTTCACTGTAGTGAAGGAACAATCTAAAGGAGTGAATTATTAAATTAGATAAGTTTGTCTTGCAAATCATGGACTATAAAAGCTATGTAATGCCAGCATATTTTAAGTAAATAAATTTATAGAAGAAAATAAGACTCTTAAACTGTAATTTCCTGTTCTAATTTCCTTAATGTAGAGTTTAATTTATGGTTCATATCGTCCTCTTCTACTTGCAAATAAATACTTATGTCGAATAGAACTTCATAGATAAGGAAAAAAGTTTTAATAACAGAATACTTACATACTTCACTATTCACTTTCACCTAGTTTATATTATTTGTATCCAGTTTACAAACCTCAAATTCATTTTATCCAACTACACAGTCCAACTGAAATATTCCATTGTTCACACCAATCAGAAAAAGTATTAAAACGTTTAGAAATAATGTCGTGCAAAGAAGACTCGTGGAGAAAAGATGAAAAAGGATGTTCAATTACTATGGATTAGTTTTACACTCAATTTTTTTGCGAAACACCCGAAGCACAAGACGAAATGCAACGCGTTATACAGCTGACGCGATAAAACTGAACAAATGGATAGAAATCAATATGTAATTATATACAACCTTTCCCACGCATTTTCACGATCAACGTTACTTTTTGCCGAAAATCACGAGCTTTTCAACTTATTTGTGACAGAAGGTGCTTATCGTGCAACATAATTTGTTAAATGGCTGACGCGATAAAACCTCTTAGAAATCGATGGAAATCTATAATTCCCCATTTTTTCACGCATTTCCATTAGCAACATCATTTTTAACTGAGAATCACGAGCACTTTTCAATTCTTTTACAACAGAAGTTGCTTATCGGCCAAAAAAATTCTTTCAATGGCTGACGCGATAAAACTTTAGAAATCGATATTTCCACTATTTCTCCACGCATTTTCGTGAAGGACGTACGTATGTATGTGTATATGTATGTATGTACATCTTTTGCACGAAATCACGAATGCTTTTCAATTTTTGAACGAGGGAAGATGCTTATCATGAAAGGAAACCGCGATTACCAGTAAAAAGAGACGCAGATCATGAAAATGCGTAGAAGAATAGCTGCACTATCGATTTTTTCAGTTTTTACAATTTTAAGGTGTCATCGATTTAACAACGTACATATCTTTTTCGATCATTCCATGATCGACCACTCTTTTTACTGGAAATCGCGAATACTTTTCAATTTATTAACGAGAGAAGGTGCTTATCGTGGAAAATAAATTCATCTAAAGATGACGCGGCGAAATAGTAAAAAATCGAAAACATCAATAATTCCGCTATTCCTGCATGTATTTCCATGATCGACCACTCTTTTTACTGGAAATCACGAATACTTTTCGATTTTTCATCAGGAAAGTGTGCTTATCGTAGAAAATAAATTCATCTAAAGATGACGCAGCAGAATAATAAAAGATCGAAAACATCAATAATTCCGCTATTTCTGCATGTATTTCCATGATCGACCACTCTTTTTACTGGAAATCACGAATACTTTTCGATTTTTCATCAGGAAAGTGTGCTTATCGTAGAAAATAAATTCATCTAAAGATGACGCAGCAGAATGATAAAAGATCGAAAACATCAATAATTCCGCTATTTCTGCATGTATTTCCATGATCGACCAGTCTTTTTACTGGAAATCACGAATACTTTTCGATTTTTCATCGGGAAAGTGTGCTTATCGTAGAAAATAAATTCATCTAAAGATGACGCAGCAGAATCATAAAAGATCGAAAAAATCAATAATTCCGCTATTTCTGCATGTATTTCCATGATCGACCACTCTTTTTACTGGAAATCACGAATACTTTTCGATTTTTCATCGGGAAAGTGAGCTTATCGTAGAAAATAAATTCATCTAAAGATGACGCAGCAGAATATTAAAAGATCGAAAACATCAATAATTCCGCTATTTCTGCATGTATTTCCATGATCGACCAGTCTTTTTACTGGAAATCACGAATACTTTTCGATTTTTGATCGCGAAGGAGTGCTTATCCTGGAAAATAAATTCATCTAAAGATGACGCGGCGAAATAGTAAAAAATCGAAAACATCAATAATTCCGCTATTTCTGCATGTATTTCCATGATCGACCACTCTTTTTACTGGAAATCACGAATACTTTTCGATTTTTCATCAGGAAAGTGTGCTTATCGTAGAAAATAAATTCATCTAAAGATGACGCAGCAGAATAATAAAAGATCGAAAACATCAATGATTCCGCTATTTCTGCATGTATTTCCATGATCGACCACTCTTTTTACTGGAAATCACGAATACTTTTCGATTTTTCATCAGGAAAGTGTGCTTATCGTAGAAAATAAATTCATCTAAAGATGACGCAGCAGAATAATAAAAGATCGAAAACATCAATAATTCCGCTATTTCTGCATGTATTTCCATGATCGACCACTCTTTTTACTGGAAATCACGAATACTTTTCGATTTTTCATCAGGAAAGTGTGCTTATCGTAGAAAATAAATTCATCTAAAGATGACGCAGCAGAATGATAAAAGATCGAAAACATCAATAATTCCGCTATTTCTGCATGTATTTCCATGATCGACCAGTCTTTTTACTGGAAATCACGAATACTTTTCGATTTTTCATCAGGAAAGTGTGCTTATCGTAGAAAATAAATTCATCTAAAGATGACGCAGCAGAATGATAAAAGATCGAAAACATCAATAATTCCGCTATTTCTGCATGTATTTCCATGATCGACCAGTCTTTTTACTGGAAATCACGAATACTTTTCGATTTTTCATCGGGAAAGTGTGCTTATCGTAGAAAATAAATTCATCTAAAGATGACGCGGCGAAATAGTAAAAAATCGAAAACATCAATAATTCCGCTATTTCTGCATGTATTTCCATGATCGACCACTCTTTTTACTGGAAATCACGAATACTTTTCGATTTTTCATCAGGAAAGTGTGCTTATCGTAGAAAATAAATTCATCTAAAGATGACGCAGCAGAATAATAAAAGATCGAAAAAATCAATAATTCCGCTATTTCTGCATGTATTTCCATGATCGACCACTCTTTTTACTGGAAATCACGAATACTCTTCGATTTTTCATCAGGAAAGTGTGCTTATCGTAGAAAATAAATTCATCTAAAGATGACGCAGCAGAATGATAAAAGATCGAAAACATCAATAATTCCGCTATTTCTGCATGTATTTCCATGATCGACCACTCTTTTTACTGGAAATCACGAATACTTTTAAATTTATTAACGAGAGGAGGTGCCTATCGTGGAAAATAAGTTAATCTAATGATGACGTAATAAAATTGTAAAAAATCGAAAAAATCAATAATTCCACTAATTCCCTATGTATTTCCATGATCGACCACTCTTTTTACTGGAAATCGCGAATATTTCTCAATCTATTAACGAGAAAAGGTGGTTATCGTGGAAAAAATGTTGTTTAATAAACGACGCAATAAAATAGCAAAAATCGATAAAAATCAGTAACTCCGCTATTTTTCCATGCATCCACATGATTGACGTATCATTTTACCGGAAATCAGCAATACTTATCAATTCTCAAACGAGTGTCGTCAAAGTCACACAAGATGAGTTGGTTTTAAGAAATGTTCTTTATTTAGTACTTTGAAGATTATACAGACAAACACTGGATCTTACTAACTACGCGCACGGACTTGCGGAGTCTCGACGGAAATTCTGATTATACTCACTTTTCTTACTGTACTGACTCTACTGACTGACTTACGCTTTTTGGGTCGTCCTTTTATAAGGGGTTTTTGGTAGGGAAAGTAGTGGTAGGGAAAGTAGTGGTAGGGGTAGGTGGGAGAACAGTGAGGGTTTACTGGAAAAAATGCGGGATTCAGTCCCGGATACATAAATATCGAGGTTTCTGGAGGATGGGATACGAGGGGCCTTTTTCTAAGGATATCTGATCGGAAAAGCAGGAAAAAGGGTCAGGATACATAAAATACCTGAAAACGGAGAGTGCGTGGTTTGGGACCGAGGGTAAAGGGGACCGTCATAGAATATCTAGTAGGGGCTCGGTCGACACGAGAAAGGGTGCTTATCGTGGAAGATACGTTGTTAAATCGATGACACCCTAAAATTGTAAAAACTTAAAAAATCGATAGTGCAGCTATTCTTCTACGCATTTTCATGATCTGCGTCTCTTTTTAACCGACTTCGAAAAGGAGGAGGTTACTCAATTCGATCAGTATATTTTTTTTTTTTTTTTTTTTTTTTTTTATGTATGTCCGCCGATTACGCCGAGATGGCTGGACCAATCGGGATGAAACCTTTTACATCTTGTAGGGTATGACTCCCAGTTGGTCCCGTAAGAAAAACATTTTGCATTTTTTCATTCTTTACTCCTTTTTTATTGCAAAAACACAGTTTTGTACATGCTAGGTTTGGTCACCGATTACGCCGAGATGGATGGACCAATCCGAACAAAACCTTTTTCATCTTGTAGGCTATGACCCCCACTAGAAACGGGATAAAATACATTTTTTATTTTAACATTGGTTACCCTGTTTTATCATGTTTTATTATAAATTACTACAAATCAAAGAGTACCATTTCGTCCGCGTCATGTATGTCCGGCGATTTCTCCGAGATGGATCGACCAATCGGAACGAAATTTTTCGTATTTTGTAGGGTGTGCCCCCCAGTTGGCCCCGTATAAAAAACATTTTGCATTTTATCATCGTGTACCCCTTTTTTATTGCATATAAGCGTACTGTTTCGTCCACGTCATGTATGGTCACCGATTACTCCATGATGAATTGACCAATCGGATCGAAACTTGTTGGATCTTGTAGGGTATGACTTCCAGTTGGTCTAGCAACAAACATATTATGCATTTTTTCGTCTTTTCCCACGTTTATTGCAAAAACCGTACTATTTCGCGCATAATCGGCCTAATATCGATGAAGCCTAGTATTACATTTTGCGACCGGAGATGTTTCCACGATGTTCCCATTTGCAACATTCCCTCCACTTTCCTACACTTCCCTTCGCACCCCAGCACCTCCCTTCGCTTCCCTGCACTTCCCTGCACTTCCTTATCTTTCCCTTCCAAACCCAACTCGCCCTGCCCCTTCCTTTCCTCCCCTCGCTCCCCTTCCCTTTCATTTCAATCCCTTTCCTTCCCTTCTCTACCTACCCCTGCTGCTCCGTCCATTACTAATTACTACTCTTATTGCAATAATTATGTTTCTAGCGTGACGGCCACATGGCAAGTGGGAAGTGCGAATCAAGCAATATCCTACTTTCCTATATGTTACATCAGACACAGTAAATCCCAGTTGTTACGTGAGATTTGAAAGAATTGTGTATAATTTCGTAAATTTTGTGTGGTTTTACGTATTTTATATAATTGCTTACTATTTATTCCAATACAATATGATAATTAAGGATTTCAGTAGAGGAGTTAGGTATATTGCAGCATTAGTATCCATGTTCATGTCTGAAACAAAAGTACATACATGTTTCTGTAGTATAATCGTAGTGAAAAGAAAAAAAAACACTCGCAAAGACGCACGGAACACACGCCCGCATGACCGACCGCGGGTTGTGTGGTTTTACGTATTTTATATACGTACCTCCACCTGCGTGCGGGCGTGCGGGCGGGCGTGCGTGCGGGCGCGCGGGCGGGCGGGTCGGCGCGCGGGCGTGCGGGCGTGCGGGCGGGCGGGCGTGCGTGCGGGCGGGCGTGCGGGCGGGCGTGCGTGCGGGCGCGCGGGCGGGCGCGCGGGCGGGCGGGCGCGCGGGCGGGCGGGTCGGCGCGCGGGCGTGCGGGCGGGCGGGCGGGCGTGCGTGCGTGCGTGCGTGCGGGCGTGCGTGCGCGCGGGCGGGCGGGCGTGCGTGCGGGCGGGCGTGTGCGCGCGGGCGTGCGGGCGTGTGTGTGTTTTTTATCTTTTTACTGCGATGATACTACAGAGACATGTATGTACACTAAGGTGCAAACTCGGCTTCCGCTAGGGAAAAACACTAGTGAGGGGAAGGGTCCCCCACCACCGGATCCCGGGAGAATTCCTAAACTTTGCAGGAATCTAAATTCGACTCAAGACGTGTTGAAATACATGAGCAAGCAACCATATTTCAGAATTGAAGCATTTAAAAGCAAAAATTATATATAAAATGACATCCCATTGTTAATTGGCATTCTCATCGGTTCCCCGGCTCGAGATGGCGCCTCGAATGAAAAATCAGACGGACCATATATTTATTTTTTAGCTATTCCTCTAACGAACTGGCAGAATAAAATTGCTGTAATTGTCCAAATTTGTCGTTATATTTACCAATTTCCTACCCTAACTGTCCCGATACTGAAAATTATAAAAATCATAATCGATGTTCCGTGAGAAATGTAAAGCGACCTCTCTCCGCCGGGAGGAACGCCGCAACTCGCTCTGCCATTGGCTGACACCGAGGGA
Source organism: Stelis phaeoptera (assembly GCA_943735885.1). Classification (NCBI taxonomy): domain Eukaryota; kingdom Metazoa; phylum Arthropoda; class Insecta; order Hymenoptera; family Megachilidae; genus Stelis; species Stelis phaeoptera. Next base: position 756,909 of record CALSEM010000035.1, read on the forward strand.
AGCCGACTTTGCACCGACGAATTTTCGGCTTCGCATAAGAGCCTCTCTCTCGCACTCACGGTGACGAGAGAGAGGCTCTTATTTTCAGCTTTCGAGCATCCTCGTCTTGACGGCGTCATTACCATGATCGCTTCTCCGGCATGAGATGGCGCCAAACAACGAACCACACGAACCATATATTTATTGTTTCGTTGTCCCTTTAACAAATTAACAGAATACAATTATTGTAACTGTCTGAAGTCGTTATTAAATATACCGATCTCTTATTATAGATCTTTAGATAGAGAAAATTGCAAGAATCATATGCATAATATGCGAGATAATCGAAAATGTGTTTAGCATTCATAAAGTATTTAACACCGGTTAATAATTATTATTAGTTACTGATTCTCATTGATCATCAAGTATTTCTTTAATAAATTATGAGGAATTGTAATAATAAGGCCGTAAGTAAAACAAGAATCATACGCATCATATGTGTGATGGTCGGAACCCGTTTTTTCCCACATGTGATGCGCATGATTCCTGTAATATTCATTGTCAGGATAATTATGGAAGGAAATGGGTAAATTCATTAATGATTTCGACGAACGAAAGTAATTTTATTATGCAAAAATAAATATATGATTCGTGCGGTTCTTCGTTTGGCGCCATCTCATCGAAGCGATCATGACAATAGCATTGTCAAGACAAGGAGGCTCGAAGCCTGCTCTTCGCCGTAGGTGCGAGAGAGAGGCTCTTATGCGAAGCCGAAATTTCGTCGGTGCAAAGTCGGCTTCCCTCGGTGTCGGCCAATAGCAGAGCGAGCTGCGGCGTTTCTCGTCGTGTGGCGACATCACTTCGCATATCCATCACACATTACTTACGGCCTTATTATTACAATTCCTCATAATTTATTAAAGAAATACTTGATGATCAATGAGAATCAGTAACTAATAATAATTATTAACCGGTGTTAAATACATTATGAATGCTAAACACATTTTCGATTATCTCGCATATTATGCATATGATTCTTGCAATTTTCTCTATCTAAAGATCTATAGTAAGAGATCGGTATATTTAATAACGACTTCAGACAGTTACAATAATTATATTCTGTTAATTTGTTAAAGGGACAACGAAACAATAAATATATGGTTCGTTGTTTGGCGCCATCTCATGCCGGAGAAGCGATCATGGTAATGACGCCGTCAAGACGAGGATGCTCGAAAGCTGAAAATAAGAGCCTCTCTCTCGTCACCGTGAGTGCGAGAGAGAGGCTCTTATGCGAAGCCGAAAATTCGTCGGTGCAAAGTCGGCTTCCCTCGGTGTCAGCCAATGGCAGAGCGAGTTGCGGCGTTCCTCCTGGCAGAGAGAGGTCGCTTCACATTTCTCACCGAACATTGATTATGATTTTTATAATTTTCAGTATCAGGACAGTTAGGATAGGAAATTGGTAAATATAATGACAAATTTGGACAATAACAGCAATTTTATTGTGCCAGTTCGTTAGAGGAATAGCTAAAAAATAAATATATGGTCCGTCTGATTTTTCATTCGAGGCGCCATCTCGAGCCGGGGAACCGATGAGAATGCCAATTAACAATGGGATGTCATTTTATATATAATTTTCGCTTTTAAATGCTTCAATTCTGAAATATGGTTGCTTGCTCATGTATTTGATACACGTGTTGAGTCGAATTTAGATTCCTGCAAAGTTTAGGAATTCTCCCGAGATCCGGTGGTGGGGGACCCTTCCCCTCACTAGTGTTTTTCCCTAGCGGAAGCCGAGTTTGCACCTTAGTGTACTTTTGTTTCAGAAATGAACATGAATACTTCCCCTGACAATCGTATGTATACCTTGATTTCATAACGATGAGATATAATATATGAAGAGAGGAACACCGTTATACAGTATGTGGCTATTACTTCGCAGAGAATGCAAAGATCGCCACTAAAAAGAGTGAAATAAAATAATTTTTGGAAAAAAAATATAACCGACTTCGAAATGCACTAAAAAGAATAAAATAATATTTAATTCTCTTCGTGGGTTTCTCTCCAGCTATGTATAACATTTATGACAATATTACATTCCATGTTAGATAAAATGCATATTTTTCGGAGGCGGGCAGGATCAAAAATGCATTTTCTGTTTCGGACCGTTCAGTGCCAAGTCCACCTTCAATCAAATCATAATCAGCAACATCTGTCATACAGAAAGTTTTGATTGAAAAACATTTTGTACGCCGAAACTGACCACTATACAGTTTCATTCTTCCACGTTGTCACGTATCAATGAGTTTTTCTTGACGCTCATCTGTTATCAAGCCCGCCATACCCCAAACAAATTGCAATCAGCAACATGTTTCGTTTAGACAGTTTTCAATTAAACATTTCCTGTACTGAAAGTTACGAAAATTGTTTGATTCTGAGAAAATTTTTGACCCTGCCCGCCTCCGAAAAATATGCATTTTATCTAACATGGAATGTAATATTGTCATAAATGTTATACATAGCTGGAGAGAAACCCACGAAGAGAATTAAATATTATTTTATTCTTTTTAGTGCATTTCGAAGTCGGTTATATTTTTTTTCCAAAAATTATTTTATTACTGGTAATCGCGGTTTCCTTTCATGATAAGCATCTTCCCTCGTTCAAAAATTGAAAAGCATTCGTGATTTCGTGCAAAAGATGTACATACATACATATACACATACATACGTACGTCCTTCACGAAAATGCGTGGAGAAATAGTGGAAATATCGATTTCTAAAGTTTTATCGCGTCAGCCATTGAAAGAATTTTTTTGGCCGATAAGCAACTTCTGTTGTAAAAGAATTGAAAAGTGCTCGTGATTCTCAGTTAAAAATGATGTTGCTAATGGAAATGCGTGAAAAAATGGGGAATTATAGATTTCCATCGATTTCTAAGAGGTTTTATCGCGTCAGCCATTTAACAAATTATGTTGCACGATAAGCACCTTCTGTCACAAATAAGTTGAAAAGCTCGTGATTTTCGGCAAAAAGTAACGTTGATCGTGAAAATGCGTGGGAAAGGTTGTATATAATTACATATTGATTTCTATCCATTTGTTCAGTTTTATCGCGTCAGCTGTATAACGCGTTGCATTTCGTCTTGTGCTTCGGGTGTTTCGCAAAAAAATTGAGTGTAAAACTAATCCATAGTAATTGAACATCCTTTTTCATCTTTTCTCCACGAGTCTTCTTTGCACGACATTATTTCTAAACGTTTTAATACTTTTTCTGATTGGTGTGAACAATGGAATATTTCAGTTGGACTGTGTAGTTGGATAAAATGAATTTGAGGTTTGTAAACTGGATACAAATAATATAAACTAGGTGAAAGTGAATAGTGAAGTATGTAAGTATTCTGTTATTAAAACTTTTTTCCTTATCTATGAAGTTCTATTCGACATAAGTATTTATTTGCAAGTAGAAGAGGACGATATGAACCATAAATTAAACTCTACATTAAGGAAATTAGAACAGGAAATTACAGTTTAAGAGTCTTATTTTCTTCTATAAATTTATTTACTTAAAATATGCTGGCATTACATAGCTTTTATAGTCCATGATTTGCAAGACAAACTTATCTAATTTAATAATTCACTCCTTTAGATTGTTCCTTCACTACAGTGAACCATAATTTTTTTGTGGTAATTTCCTCAACAATGTCTGAATAAATGCTGAAAATAAGGAAAGAGAAATCATATTAATATATATTGACACATCGTACTCTACAACACCAATTTGAAATAAAGGATGTATTGAACAAAATATTTCTTTTATGTTAAACATATTTGCATATATATCTTGAAAGAAAGTAATCGCATCTCTGTTTTCAGGGTCCGCTAGTGTTGTTTGGCATGGTATTTCATTGGGAACTGTGTATGTTATTCTCTGTACGCTGGTTAATTTCTTTAATGTGTCTATTCAACTTTTCTATTTCGTTATTTCTTTGTTGTAATTTCCTCATCAGTATCTGAATAAATGTTGAAGATAAAGAAGAAGAAATTATATTATTACATATTGATACATTGTACTCAACAACATTAATTTGAAATAAAGGATGTATTGAAGAAAATAAGGTTTAATGTTTCTTTTAATTGCTAATTGATTAAGATTTACAGAGTTTTTTTATAGTTTTAAACGCCGGTTTATTTCATTTTATTTGAGAATTTAACAAATATTTAATAACTATTGACAATGATAAACTCTCTTGTTCGCATTTTAATTAAACTTATTTATTTTTATGTATTATCTTGTATCTCAATCTTTAGAAAATAATAGCAACATTATTTTTTAAGTAGAAATGAAATGTGTAATCTTAATAAAAAATGCGATTTTTCATTTCTGTAACTTAAAAACTAAATAAATAGAAACATAAAACGCGTTAAATAAACTATGCATTTCCGTAAATGACTAAATATTTATTGTAATTCACTTTTACAAACACAAACACTTTGAAATATTAACATTTCACCTTAAACATGACTCCAGTTATATCTTGTGAGAAAGTAAATGCATCTCTGTATTCAATACGTTTGCTGTTTGTCCAACAATTGCAATTTTCCCATCAAGATCTGAACAAATGCTGAAAATAAAGAAAAAAATTACATAACGTTATATACTAATACATTTATATCTTACAATTACTACTATAATTTGAAATAAAATATGTAATGTTTCTTTTACCTTAAACATATTTCCAGATTCATCAAGCGATGAAGTATGTGCTTCCCTGTATTAAATATTTTTGCTGTCTGTCCTACAATTGTAATCTTTTCAACAAGATCTGAACAAATGCTGAAAATAAAGAAAAAAATTACATAGCGTTATATACTAATACATTTATAACTTACAATTACAACTATAATTTGAAATAAAATATGTAATGTTTCTTTTACCTTAAACATATTTCCAGATTCATCGAGCGATGCAATATGTGCTTCTCTGTATTAAATATTTTTGCTGTTTGTCCTATAATTGTAGTCATCCCATCAATGTTTCAAAAAGACAGAATATAAAGAAAATGATATCATAGTATTATATATTGATACACTGTATTTAGCAACTTTAATTTCAAATAAAACATTTAATACTTTTCTTACCTTAAACATGTTTCCAGTTATATCTTGTGAGAAAGTAAATGCATCTCTGTATTCAATACGTTTGCTGTTTGTCCAACAATTGCAATTTTCCCATCAAGATCTGGACAAATGCTGAAAATGAATAAAAAAATATCAGCGTTATATACTGATACATTTATATTTTGCAAGTACAATTTGAAATAAAATATTTAATATTTCTTTTACCTTAAACATGTTTCCAGTTATATCTTGTGAGAAAGTAAATGCATCTCTGTAGTCAATATTTTTGCTATTTGTCATTGCATTTCATTGGAAACTGTACGTTAGCTTGCACGTTTCTCAACGTCTACACTTTAACCTATACTTGTTAAACATTATAGTATTTCCAATAATACTTGCACAATTCTTCTGGTAGTATTTTAGCTTTTACCCTATTAGGATGACTGTCACTGCTTACATCAATCAAAGACTGTGGAAACAGAAAACGCAGTAGAATTTACAACGTTAGTGCTTATACTTTTAGCTTACAAAACTACTTATTGAATAATGGCAAACACAATCTAATTTCCATTGTGGGTTTTACTTACTCTGATATTGATGAATCTCTCTTACATGCTTCTCTTCTTGTTTTTAACAGTTAAATACCAGTTTATAAAGACAGCGCTATTCATGTACCATATCATGTCGTACTGCTAAGAACTATTATGGTTCTAATGCGTGCACAAACGTATTACAAGGCAACATTACTGAGTCTTGTGCATTATCTCCTGTAATATTTCGTGTAAGTTTCTTCCACTTTTGTAATAACTGGTATCCAGCTATTTCTCACTATAACCTATACCTGTCAAAATATAGATACTTATATTATTGATTGTAATTTGCACAAAAAAGAAACATTTACATAAATTTGTATTATAAAATGCACAGTCAAACGCCACTTTCATATTATTTTTATCACAACGGCCCGGAATTTTTTTTTCAACAATTATTCTTGTTTGCAAAGACGTTATGTTATAACGTCCACACGTATAAAACCACATTCAAATTAAATTCAGGTTCACTTATAATACATTTCCAATCCTAAGTTAACATATATTTCACAATACGGTATCACCATATGCAGACTTCGAGATGCAATTATTATTAAATTTACGGCGACCGAACCTAAAGAATCCAAACGGCACGAGTCCAACCGGCACGGAGTCCAATCGGCACGCAGTCCAAACGGCACGGGTCCTACCGGTACGGTGTCCAAACGGCACGGAGTCCAAACGGCACGAGTCCAATTGGCACGGAGTCCAAACGGCACTAGTCCAATCGGCACGGAGTCCAATCGGGACGTGTCCAATCGGGACAGTCCAATCGGGACGTGTCCAATCGGTCGGAGTCCAATCGGGCATCACTCGTTTTTTGACAAAAGGAGCGATTCGGTGCGTAAAGCGCACGTTTTTTGCCAAAACAGAGAAAAAGGAGCGATTGTGTACTCGAAACGAACGTTTTGTGGCATACTGACCAGAAGCGGCGATTCTGTGCACGAAACGCACGTTTTGTGACAATAATGAGCAAAAGCGGTGATTCTTAGCACGAAAGGCACGTTTTGTGCCAAAACAGAGCAAATGCGGCGATTCTGTTAACGAATCGCACGTTTTGTGCCAAAACTGAGCAAAAGCGGCGATTCTGTGCACGAAACGCACGTTTTGCGCCAAAAACTGAGCAAAAGCGGCGGTTCTGTGCACGAAATGCACGTTTTGTGCCAAAACTGAGCAATAGCGGCGATTCTGTGCACGAAACGCACGTTTTGAGCCAAAACTGAGCAAAAGCGGCGATTCTTTGCACGAAACGCACGTTTTGTGCCGGAACTGAGCAAAAGCGGCGTTTCTGTGCACGAAACGCATGTTTTTTGACAAAAGGAGCGATTCGGTGAGTAAAGCGCACGTTTTGTGCCAAAACTGAGCAAAAGCGGCGATTCTGTGCTCGAAACGCACGTTATGTGCCAAAACTGAGCAAAAGCGTCGATTCTTCGCACGAAAGGCCCGTTTTGAGCCATAAGGAGCAATTCGGTGTGTGAAACGCATATTTTGTCCCAAAACTGAGCAACAGCGGCGATGCTGTGCACGAAACGGCCGCTTTGTTACAAAACTGAGCAAGACCGGCGATTCTGAGCACGAAACGCAGGTTTTTTGCCAATAATGAGCAAAAGCGGCGATTCTGAGCACGAAACGCACGTTTTGTGCCAGAAAGAGCAATTCGGTGCGTGAAACGCACGTTTTGCCCCAAAACTGAGCAGAAGTGGCGATTCTGAGCGCGAAACGCATGTTTTGTGCCAGACCTGAGCAAAAGCGGCGATTCTGTGCAGGAAACGCACGTTTTTTGCCAAAACTGAGCAAAATCCGCGATTCTGAGCACGGGACGCAAGTTTTGTGAGAAAACTGAGCATAAGCGGCGATTCTGTGTACGAAACGCGGGTTTTGTGCCAAAACTGTGCAAAAGCGGCGATTATGTGCACCAAACGCACGATTTGTGCCAAATCTGAGCAAAAGCGGCAATTCTGTGCAGTAAACGCACGTTATGTGCCACAAGGAGCAATTCTGCGCACGAAGCGCACGTTTTGAGCCAAAACTGAGCAAAAGCGGCGATTCTTTGCACGAAACGCACGTTTTGTGCCGGAACTGAGCAAAAGCGGCGTTTCTGTGCACGAAACGCATGTTTTTTGACAAAAGGAGCGATTCGGTGAGTAAAGCGCACGTTTTGTGCCAAAACTGAGCAAAAGCGGCGATTCTGTGCTCGAAACGCACGTTATGTGCCAAAACTGAGCAAAAGCGTCGATTCTTCGCACGAAAGGCCCGTTTTGAGCCAGAAGGAGCAATTCGGTGCGTGAAACGCATATTTTGTCCCAAAACTGAGCAACAGCGGCGATGCTGTGCACGAAACGGCCGCTTTGTTACAAAACTGAGCAAGACCGGCGATTCTGTGCACGAAACGCAGGTTTTTTGCCAATAATGAGCAAAAGCGGCGATTCTGAGCACGAAACGCACGTTTTGTGCCAGAAAGAGCAATTCGGTGCGTGAAACGCACGTTTTGCCCCAAAACTGAGCAGAAGTGGCGATTCTGAGCGCGAAACGCATGTTTTGTGCCAGACCTGAGCAAAAGCGGCGATTCTGTGCAGGAAACGCACGTTTTTTGCAAAAACTGAGCAAAATCCGCGATTCTGAGCACGGGACGCAAGTTTTGTGAGAAAACTGAGCATAAGCGGCGATTCTGTGCACGAAACGCGGGTTTTGTACCAAAACTGGGCAAAAGCGGCGATTCTGTGCACCAAACGCACGATTTGTGCCAAATCTGAGCAAAAGCTGCAATTCTGTGCACTAAACGCACGTTATGTGCCACAAGGAGCAATTCTGCGCACGAAGCGCACGTTTTGTGCCAAAACTGAGCAAAAACGGCGATTCTGAACACGAAACGCACGTTTTGTGCCAAAACTGAGCAAAAGGAGCTATAGTGTACTCGAAACGAACGTTTTGTGGCAAACCGAGCAGAAGCGGCGATTCTGTGCACGAAACGCACGTTTTGCGCCAAAACTGAGCAAATGCGGCGATTCTGTGCACGAATCGCACGTTTTGTGAAACAACTGAGCACAAGCGGCGATTCTGTGCACGAAACGCACGTTTTGTGGAAAACTGGCCAGAAGCGGCGATTCTGTGCACGAAACGCACATTTTGTGCCAAACCTGAGCAAAAGTGGCGATTCTGTGCACGAAACGCACATTTTCTGCCAAAACTGAGCAAAAGCGGCCATTCTGTGCGCGAAACGCACGTTTTGTGCCAAAACTGAGCAAAAGGAGCTATAGTGTACTCGAAACGAACGTTTTGTGGCAATCTGACCAGAAGCGGCGATTCTGTGCACGAAACGCACGTTTTGTGCCAAAACAGAGCAAATGCGGCGATTCTGTGAGTGATGCCCGATTGGACTCCGACCGATTGGACACGTCCCGATTGGACTGTCCCGATTGGACACGTCCCGATTGGACTCCGTGCCGATTGGACTAGTGCCGTTTGGACTCCGTGCCAATTGGACTCGTGCCGTTTGGACTCCGTGCCGTTTGGACACCGTACCGGTAGGACCCGTGCCGTTTGGACTGCGTGCCGATTGGACTCCGTGCCGGTTGGACTCGTGCCGTTTGGATTCTTTAGGTTCGGTCGCCGTAAATTTAATAATAATTGCATCTCGAAGTCTGCATATGGTGATACCGTATTGTGAAATATATGTTAACTTAGGATTGGAAATGTATTATAAGTGAACCTGAATTTAATTTGAATGTGGTTTTATACGTGTGGACGTTATAACATAACGTCTTTGCAAACAAGAATAATTGTTGAAAAAAAAATTCCGGGCCGTTGTGATAAAAATAATATGAAAGTGGCGTTTGACTGTGCATTTTATAATACAAATTTATGTAAATGTTTCTTTTTTGTGCAAATTACAATCAATAATATAAGTATCTATATTTTGACAGGTATAGGTTATAGTGAGAAATAGCTGGATACCAGTTATTACAAAAGTGGAAGAAACTTACACGAAATATTACAGGAGATAATGCACAAGACTCAGTAATGTTGCCTTGTAATACGTTTGTGCACGCATTAGAACCATAATAGTTCTTAGCAGTACGACATGATATGGTACATGAATAGCGCTGTCTTTATAAACTGGTATTTAACTGTTAAAAACAAGAAGAGAAGCATGTAAGAGAGATTCATCAATATCAGAGTAAGTAAAACCCACAATGGAAATTAGATTGTGTTTGCCATTATTCAATAAGTAGTTTTGTAAGCTAAAAGTATAAGCACTAACGTTGTAAATTCTACTGCGTTTTCTGTTTCCACAGTCTTTGATTGATGTAAGCAGTGACAGTCATCCTAATAGGGTAAAAGCTAAAATACTACCAGAAGAATTGTGCAAGTATTATTGGAAATACTATAATGTTTAACAAGTATAGGTTAAAGTGTAGACGTTGAGAAACGTGCAAGCTAACGTACAGTTTCCAATGAAATGCAATGACAAATAGCAAAAATATTGACTACAGAGATGCATTTACTTTCTCACAAGATATAACTGGAAACATGTTTAAGGTAAAAGAAATATTAAATATTTTATTTCAAATTGTACTTGCAAAATATAAATGTATCAGTATATAACGCTGATATTTTTTTATTCATTTTCAGCATTTGTTCAGATCTTGATGGGAAAATTGCAATTGTTGGACAAACAGCAAACGTATTGAATACAGAGATGCATTTACTTTCTCACAAGATATAACTGGAAACATGTTTAAAGTAAGAGAAATATTAAATGTTTTATTTCAAATTAAAGTTGCAAAATACAGTGTATCAATATATAATACTATGATATCATTTTCTTTATATTCTGTCTTTTTCGAAACATTGATGGGATGACTACAGTTATAGGACAAACAGCAAAAATATTTAATACAGAGAAGCACATACTTCATCGCTCGATGAATCTGGAAATATGTTTAAGGTAAAAGAAACATTATGCAAACATTAAGGCAAAAGAAACATTATACTATTAACTGTTGTATAACACTATGATATCTTTTTCTATATTTCCAGCATTTGTTCAGATCTTGATGGGAAAATTGCAATTGTACGACACAAAGAAAAAATGTTGAACAGGGATGCACTTGTTTGCAAGATAGATCTGGAAATATGCTTCAGGTAAAAAAAATACTAAATGTTTTACTTCAAGTTAAAATTGTATAATACAACGTACCAATATATTTATAACACTATGATATCTGTTTCTTTATTTTCAGCACTTGTTCAGGCCTTGATGGGATGATTTCCCATATAGGACAAATAGCAAAAATATTGAATATTGAGAAGCACGTACTTCATTGCTCGATGGATATGGAAATATGTTAAGGTAAAAGAAATATTATATGTTTTATTTCAAATTATAGTTGGAAAATATAAATGTAACAGTATATAATACTATGATATTTTCTTCATTATTTTCAGTGTTTGTTCAGAGCTTGATGGGAAGATTGCAATTATACTACAAACAGTAAAAATATTGAATACAGAGATGCATTTACTTCCTCACAAGATATAAGTGGAAACATGTTTATGGTAAAAGAAATACTAAATATTTTATTTCAAATTAAAATTGTATATTACAATGTACCAATATATGTATAACACTATGATATTTGTTTCTTTATTTTCAGCACTTGTCCTGGCCTTGATGGGAGTATTACAATTGTAGGACAGATAGCAAAAGTATTGAATACAGGGATGCACTTACTTTTTTGCAAGATAGATCTGCAAATATGCCTCAGGTAAGAGAAATACTAAATATTTTATTTCAAATTGTAGTTGTAGTTGTAAGATATAAATGTATTAGTATATAACGCTATGTAATTTTTTTCTTTATTTTCAGCATTTGTTCAGATCTTGTTGGAAAGATTACAATTGTAGGACAAACAGCAAAAATCTTAAATACAGAGAAGCACTTACTTTCTCGTTCGATGGATCTGGATATATGTTTAAGGTAAAAGAAATATTAAATATTTTATTTCAAATTGTACTTGTAAAATATAAATGTATCAGTATATAATGCTATCTAAGTTTTTTCTTTATTTTCAGCATTTGTTCAGATCTTGTTGGGAAGATTACAATTGTAGGACAAACAGCAAAAATATTAAATACAGAGAAGCACTTACTTTCTCGTTCGATGGATCTGGATATATGTTTAAGGTAAAAGAAATATTGAATATTTTATTTCAAATTGTACTTGCAAAATATAAATGTATCAGTATATAACGCTGATATTTTTTTATTCATTTTCAGCATTTGTCCAGATCTTGATGGGAAAATTGCAATTGTTGGACAAACAGCAAACGTATTGAATACAGAGATGCATTTACTTTCTCACAAGATATAACTGGAAACATGTTTAAGGTAAGAAAAGTATTAAATGTTTTATTTGAAATTAAAGTTGCTAAATACAGTGTATCAATATATAATACTATGATATCATTTTCTTTATATTCTGTCTTTTTGAAACATTGATGGGATGACTACAATTATAGGACAAACAGCAAAAATATTTAATACAGAGAAGCACATATTGCATCGCTTGATGAATCTGGAAATATGTTTAAGGTAAAAGAAACATTACATATTTTATTTCAAATTATAGTAGTAATTGTAAGATATAAATGTATTAGTATATAACGTTATGTAATTTTTTTCTTTATTTTCAGCATTTGTTCAGATCTTGATGGGAAAATTGCAATTGTTGGACAAACAGCAAACGTATTGAATACAGAGATGCATTTACTTTCTCACAAGATATAACTGGAGTCATGTTTAAGGTGAAATGTTAATATTTCAAAGTGTTTGTGTTTGTAAAAGTGAATTACAATAAATATTTAGTCATTTACGGAAATGCATAGTTTATTTAACGCGTTTTATGTTTCTATTTATTTAGTTTTTAAGTTACAGAAATGAAAAATCGCATTTTTTATTAAGATTACACATTTCATTTCTACTTAAAAAATAATGTTGCTATTATTTTCTAAAGATTGAGATACAAGATAATACATAAAAATAAATAAGTTTAATTAAAATGCGAACAAGAGAGTTTATCATTGTCAATAGTTATTAAATATTTGTTAAATTCTCAAATAAAATGAAATAAACCGGCGTTTAAAACTATAAAAAAACTCTGTAAATCTTAATCAATTAGCAATTAAAAGAAACATTAAACCTTATTTTCTTCAATACATCCTTTATTTCAAATTAATGTTGTTGAGTACAATGTATCAATATGTAATAATATAATTTCTTCTTCTTTATCTTCAACATTTATTCAGATACTGATGAGGAAATTACAACAAAGAAATAACGAAATAGAAAAGTTGAATAGACACATTAAAGAAATTAACCAGCGTACAGAGAATAACATACACAGTTCCCAATGAAATACCATGCCAAACAACACTAGCGGACCCTGAAAACAGAGATGCGATTACTTTCTTTCAAGATATATATGCAAATATGTTTAACATAAAAGAAATATTTTGTTCAATACATCCTTTATTTCAAATTGGTGTTGTAGAGTACGATGTGTCAATATATATTAATATGATTTCTCTTTCCTTATTTTCAGCATTTATTCAGACATTGTTGAGGAAATTACCACAAAAAAATTATGGTTCACTGTAGTGAAGGAACAATCTAAAGGAGTGAATTATTAAATTAGATAAGTTTGTCTTGCAAATCATGGACTATAAAAGCTATGTAATGCCAGCATATTTTAAGTAAATAAATTTATAGAAGAAAATAAGACTCTTAAACTGTAATTTCCTGTTCTAATTTCCTTAATGTAGAGTTTAATTTATGGTTCATATCGTCCTCTTCTACTTGCAAATAAATACTTATGTCGAATAGAACTTCATAGATAAGGAAAAAAGTTTTAATAACAGAATACTTACATACTTCACTATTCACTTTCACCTAGTTTATATTATTTGTATCCAGTTTACAAACCTCAAATTCATTTTATCCAACTACACAGTCCAACTGAAATATTCCATTGTTCACACCAATCAGAAAAAGTATTAAAACGTTTAGAAATAATGTCGTGCAAAGAAGACTCGTGGAGAAAAGATGAAAAAGGATGTTCAATTACTATGGATTAGTTTTACACTCAATTTTTTTGCGAAACACCCGAAGCACAAGACGAAATGCAACGCGTTATACAGCTGACGCGATAAAACTGAACAAATGGATAGAAATCAATATGTAATTATATACAACCTTTCCCACGCATTTTCACGATCAACGTTACTTTTTGCCGAAAATCACGAGCTTTTCAACTTATTTGTGACAGAAGGTGCTTATCGTGCAACATAATTTGTTAAATGGCTGACGCGATAAAACCTCTTAGAAATCGATGGAAATCTATAATTCCCCATTTTTTCACGCATTTCCATTAGCAACATCATTTTTAACTGAGAATCACGAGCACTTTTCAATTCTTTTACAACAGAAGTTGCTTATCGGCCAAAAAAATTCTTTCAATGGCTGACGCGATAAAACTTTAGAAATCGATATTTCCACTATTTCTCCACGCATTTTCGTGAAGGACGTACGTATGTATGTGTATATGTATGTATGTACATCTTTTGCACGAAATCACGAATGCTTTTCAATTTTTGAACGAGGGAAGATGCTTATCATGAAAGGAAACCGCGATTACCAGTAATAAAATAATTTTTGGAAAAAAAATATAACCGACTTCGAAATGCACTAAAAAGAATAAAATAATATTTAATTCTCTTCGTGGGTTTCTCTCCAGCTATGTATAACATTTATGACAATATTACATTCCATGTTAGATAAAATGCATATTTTTCGGAGGCGGGCAGGGTCAAAAATTTTCTCAGAATCAAACAATTTTCGTAACTTTCAGTACAGGAAATGTTTAATTGAAAACTGTCTAAACGAAACATGTTGCTGATTGCAATTTGTTTGGGGTATGGCGGGCTTGATAACAGATGAGCGTCAAGAAAAACTCATTGATACGTGACAACGTGGAAGAATGAAACTGTATAGTGGTCAGTTTCGGCGTACAAAATGTTTTTCAATCAAAACTTTCTGTATGACAGATGTTGCTGATTATGATTTGATTGAAGGTGGACTTGGCACTGAACGGTCCGAAACAGAAAATGCATTTTTGATCCTGCCCGCCTCCGAAAAATATGCATTTTATCTAACATGGAATGTAATATTGTCATAAATGTTATACATAGCTGGAGAGAAACCCACGAAGAGAATTAAATATTATTTTATTCTTTTTAGTGCATTTCGAAGTCGGTTATATTTTTTTTCCAAAAATTATTTTATTTCACTCTTTTTAGTGGCGATCTTTGCATTCTCTGCGAAGTAATAGCCACATACTGTATAACGGTGTTCCTCTCTTCATATATTATATCTCATCGTTATGAAATCAAGGTATACATACGATTGTCAGGGGAAGTATTCATGTTCATTTCTGAAACAAAAGTACACTAAGGTGCAAACTCGGCTTCCGCTAGGGAAAAACACTAGTGAGGGGAAGGGTCCCCCACCACCGGATCTCGGGAGAATTCCTAAACTTTGCAGGAATCTAAATTCGACTCAACACGTGTATCAAATACATGAGCAAGCAACCATATTTCAGAATTGAAGCATTTAAAAGCGAAAATTATATATAAAATGACATCCCATTGTTAATTGGCATTCTCATCGGTTCCCCGGCTCGAGATGGCGCCTCGAATGAAAAATCAGACGGACCATATATTTATTTTTTAGCTATTCCTCTAACGAACTGGCACAATAAAATTGCTGTTATTGTCCAAATTTGTCATTATATTTACCAATTTCCTATCCTAACTGTCCTGATACTGAAAATTATAAAAATCATAATCAATGTTCGGTGAGAAATGTGAAGCGACCTCTCTCTGCCAGGAGGAACGCCGCAACTCGCTCTGCCATTGGCTGACACCGAGGGAAGCCGACTTTGCACCGACGAATTTTCGGCTTCGCATAAGAGCCTCTCTCTCGCACTCACGGTGACGAGAGAGAGGCTCTTATTTTCAGCTTTCGAGCATCCTCGTCTTGACGGCGTCATTACCATGATCGCTTCTCCGGCATGAGATGGCGCCAAACAACGAACCATATATTTATTGTTTCGTTGTCCCTTTAACAAATTAACAGAATATAATTATTGTAACTGTCTGAAGTCGTTATTAAATATACCGATCTCTTACTATAGATCTTTAGATAGAGAAAATTGCAAGAATCATATGCATAATATGCGAGATAATCGAAAATGTGTTTAGCATTCATAATGTATTTAACACCGGTTAATAATTATTATTAGTTACTGATTCTCATTGATCATCAAGTATTTCTTTAATAAATTATGAGGAATTGTAATAATAAGGCCGTAAGTAATGTGTGATGGATATGCGAAGTGATGTCGCCACACGACGAGAAACGCCGCAGCTCGCTCTGCTATTGGCCGACACCGAGGGAAGCCGACTTTGCACCGACGAAATTTCGGCTTCGCATAAGAGCCTCTCTCTCGCACCTACGGCGAAGAGCAGGCTTCGAGCCTCCTTGTCTTGACAATGCTATTGTCATGATCGCTTCGATGAGATGGCGCCAAACGAAGAACCGCACGAATCATATATTTATTTTTGCATAATAAAATTACTTTCGTTCGTCGAAATCATTAATGAATTTACCCATTTCCTTCCATAATTATCCTGACAATGAATATTACAGGAATCATGCGCATCACATGTGGGAAAAAACGGGTTCCGACCATCACACATATGATGCGTATGATTCTTGTTTTACTTACGGCCTTATTATTACAATTCCTCATAATTTATTAAAGAAATACTTGATGATCAATGAGAATCAGTAACTAATAATAATTATTAACCGGTGTTAAATACTTTATGAATGCTAAACACATTTTCGATTATCTCGCATATTATGCATATGATTCTTGCAATTTTCTCTATCTAAAGATCTATAATAAGAGATCGGTATATTTAATAACGACTTCAGACAGTTACAATAATTGTATTCTGTTAATTTGTTAAAGGGACAACGAAACAATAAATATATGGTTCGTGTGGTTCGTTGTTTGGCGCCATCTCATGCCGGAGAAGCGATCATGGTAATGACGCCGTCAAGACGAGGATGCTCGAAAGCTGAAAATAAGAGCCTCTCTCTCGTCACCGTGAGTGCGAGAGAGAGGCTCTTATGCGAAGCCGAAAATTCGTCGGTGCAAAGTCGGCTTCCCTCGGTGTCAGCCAATGGCAGAGCGAGTTGCGGCGTTCCTCCCGGCGGAGAGAGGTCGCTTTACATTTCTCACGGAACATCGATTATGATTTTTATAATTTTCAGTATCGGGACAGTTAGGGTAGGAAATTGGTAAATATAACGACAAATTTGGACAATTACAGCAATTTTATTCTGCCAGTTCGTTAGAGGAATAGCTAAAAAATAAATATATGGTCCGTCTGATTTTTCATTCGAGGCGCCATCTCGAGCCGGGGAACCGATGAGAATGCCAATTAACAATGGGATGTCATTTTATATATAATTTTTGCTTTTAAATGCTTCAATTCTGAAATATGGTTGCTTGCTCATGTATTTCAACACGTCTTGAGTCGAATTTAGATTCCTGCAAAGTTTAGGAATTCTCCCGGGATCCGGTGGTGGGGGACCCTTCCCCTCACTAGTGTTTTTCCCTAGCGGAAGCCGAGTTTGCACCTTAGTGTACATACATGTCTCTGTAGTATCATCGCAGTAAAAAGATAAAAAACACACACACGCCCGCACGCCCGCGCGCACACGCCCGCCCGCACGCACGCCCGCCCGCCCGCGCGCACGCACGCCCGCACGCACGCACGCACGCCCGCCCGCCCGCCCGCACGCCCGCGCGCCGACCCGCCCGCCCGCGCGCCCGCCCGCCCGCGCGCCCGCCCGCGCGCCCGCACGCACGCCCGCCCGCACGCCCGCCCGCACGCACGCCCGCCCGCCCGCACGCCCGCACGCCCGCGCGCCGACCCGCCCGCCCGCGCGCCCGCACGCACGCCCGCCCGCGCGCCCGCACGCACGCCCGCCCGCACGCCCGCACGCAGGTGGAGGTACGTATATAAAATACGTAAAACCACACAACCCGCGGTCGGTCATGCGGGCGTGTGTTCCGTGCGTCTTTGCGAGTGTTTTTTTTTCTTTTCACTACGATTATACTACAGAAACATGTATGTACTTTTGTTTCAGACATGAACATGGATACTAATGCTGCAATATACCTAACTCCTCTACTGAAATCCTTAATTATCATATTGTATTGGAATAAATAGTAAGCAATTATATAAAATACGTAAAACCACACAAAATTTACGAAATTATACACAATTCTTTCAAATCTCACGTAACAACTGGGATTTACTGTGTCTGATGTAACATATAGGAAAGTAGGATATTGCTTGATTCGCACTTCCCACTTGCCATGTGGCCGTCACGCTAGAAACATAATTATTGCAATAAGAGTAGTAATTAGTAATGGACGGAGCAGCAGGGGTAGGTAGAGAAGGGAAGGAAAGGGATTGAAATGAAAGGGAAGGGGAGCGAGGGGAGGAAAGGAAGGGGCAGGGCGAGTTGGGTTTGGAAGGGAAAGATAAGGAAGTGCAGGGAAGTGCAGGGAAGCGAAGGGAGGTGCTGGGGTGCGAAGGGAAGTGTAGGAAAGTGGAGGGAATGTTGCAAATGGGAACATCGTGGAAACATCTCCGGTCGCAAAATGTAATACTAGGCTTCATCGATATTAGGCCGATTATGCGCGAAATAGTACGGTTTTTGCAATAAACGTGGGAAAAGACGAAAAAATGCATAATATGTTTGTTGCTAGACCAACTGGAAGTCATACCCTACAAGATCCAACAAGTTTCGATCCGATTGGTCAATTCATCATGGAGTAATCGGTGACCATACATGACGTGGACGAAACAGTACGCTTATATGCAATAAAAAAGGGGTACACGATGATAAAATGCAAAATGTTTTTTATACGGGGCCAACTGGGGGGCACACCCTACAAAATACGAAAAATTTCGTTCCGATTGGTCGATCCATCTCGGAGAAATCGCCGGACATACATGACGCGGACGAAATGGTACTCTTTGATTTGTAGTAATTTATAATAAAACATGATAAAACAGGGTAACCAATGTTAAAATAAAAAATGTATTTTATCCCGTTTCTAGTGGGGGTCATAGCCTACAAGATGAAAAAGGTTTTGTTCGGATTGGTCCATCCATCTCGGCGTAATCGGTGACCAAACCTAGCATGTACAAAACTGTGTTTTTGCAATAAAAAAGGAGTAAAGAATGAAAAAATGCAAAATGTTTTTCTTACGGGACCAACTGGGAGTCATACCCTACAAGATGTAAAAGGTTTCATCCCGATTGGTCCAGCCATCTCGGCGTAATCGGCGGACATACATAAAAAAAAAAAAAAAAAAAAAAAAAAAAATATACTGATCGAATTGAGTAACCTCCTCCTTTTCGAAGTCGGTTAAAAAGAGACGCAGATCATGAAAATGCGTAGAAGAATAGCTGCACTATCGATTTTTTAAGTTTTTACAATTTTAGGGTGTCATCGATTTAACAACGTATCTTCCACGATAAGCACCCTTTCTCGTGTCGACCGAGCCCCTACTAGATATTCTATGACGGTCCCCTTTACCCTCGGTCCCAAACCACGCACTCTCCGTTTTCAGGTATTTTATGTATCCTGACCCTTTTTCCTGCTTTTCCGATCAGATATCCTTAGAAAAAGGCCCCTCGTATCCCATCCTCCAGAAACCTCGATATTTATGTATCCGGGACTGAATCCCGCATTTTTTCCAGTAAACCCTCACTGTTCTCCCACCTACCCCTACCACTACTTTCCCTACCACTACTTTCCCTACCAAAAACCCCTTATAAAAGGACGACCCAAAAAGCGTAAGTCAGTCAGTAGAGTCAGTACAGTAAGAAAAGTGAGTATAATCAGAATTTCCGTCGAGACTCCGCAAGTCCGTGCGCGTAGTTAGTAAGATCCAGTGTTTGTCTGTATAATCTTCAAAGTACTAAATAAAGAACATTTCTTAAAACCAACTCATCTTGTGTGACTTTGACGACACTCGTTTGAGAATTGATAAGTATTGCTGATTTCCGGTAAAATGATACGTCAATCATGTGGATGCATGGAAAAATAGCGGAGTTACTGATTTTTATCGATTTTTGCTATTTTATTGCGTCGTTTATTAAACAACATTTTTTCCACGATAACCACCTTTTCTCGTTAATAGATTGAGAAATATTCGCGATTTCCAGTAAAAAGAGTGGTCGATCATGGAAATACATAGGGAATTAGTGGAATTATTGATTTTTTCGATTTTTTACAATTTTATTACGTCATCATTAGATTAACTTATTTTCCACGATAGGCACCTCCTCTCGTTAATAAATTTAAAAGTATTCGTGATTTCCAGTAAAAAGAGTGGTCGATCATGGAAATACATGCAGAAATAGCGGAATTATTGATGTTTTCGATCTTTTATCATTCTGCTGCGTCATCTTTAGATGAATTTATTTTCTACGATAAGCACACTTTCCTGATGAAAAATCGAAGAGTATTCGTGATTTCCAGTAAAAAGAGTGGTCGATCATGGAAATACATGCAGAAATAGCGGAATTATTGATTTTTTCGATCTTTTATTATTCTGCTGCGTCATCTTTAGATGAATTTATTTTCTACGATAAGCACACTTTCCTGATGAAAAATCGAAAAGTATTCGTGATTTCCAGTAAAAAGAGTGGTCGATCATGGAAATACATGCAGAAATAGCGGAATTATTGATGTTTTCGATTTTTTACTATTTCGCCGCGTCATCTTTAGATGAATTTATTTTCTACGATAAGCACACTTTCCCGATGAAAAATCGAAAAGTATTCGTGATTTCCAGTAAAAAGACTGGTCGATCATGGAAATACATGCAGAAATAGCGGAATTATTGATGTTTTCGATCTTTTATCATTCTGCTGCGTCATCTTTAGATGAATTTATTTTCTACGATAAGCACACTTTCCTGATGAAAAATCGAAAAGTATTCGTGATTTCCAGTAAAAAGAGTGGTCGATCATGGAAATACATGCAGAAATAGCGGAATTATTGATGTTTTCGATCTTTTATTATTCTGCTGCGTCATCTTTAGATGAATTTATTTTCTACGATAAGCACACTTTCCTGATGAAAAATCGAAAAGTATTCGTGATTTCCAGTAAAAAGACTGGTCGATCATGGAAATACATGCAGAAATAGCGGAATTATTGATGTTTTCGATCTTTTATCATTCTGCTGCGTCATCTTTAGATGAATTTATTTTCTACGATAAGCACACTTTCCTGATGAAAAATCGAAAAGTATTCGTGATTTCCAGTAAAAAGAGTGGTCGATCATGGAAATACATGCAGAAATAGCGGAATCATTGATGTTTTCGATCTTTTATTAATCTGCTGCGTCATCTTTAGATGAATTTATTTTCTACGATAAGCACACTTTCCTGATGAAAAATCGAAAAGTATTCGTGATTTCCAGTAAAAAGAGTGGTCGATCATGGAAATACATGCAGAAATAGCGGAATTATTGATGTTTTCGATTTTTTACTATTTCGCCGCGTCATCTTTAGATGAATTTATTTTCCAGGATAAGCACTCCTTCGCGATCAAAAATCGAAAAGTATTCGTGATTTCCAGTAAAAAGACTGGTCGATCATGGAAATACATGCAGAAATAGCGGAATTATTGATGTTTTCGATCTTTTAATATTCTGCTGCGTCATCTTTAGATGAATTTATTTTCTACGATAAGCTCACTTTCCCGATGAAAAATCGAAAAGTATTCGTGATTTCCAGTAAAAAGAGTGGTCGATCATGGAAATACATGCAGAAATAGCGGAATTATTGATTTTTTCGATCTTTTATGATTCTGCTGCGTCATCTTTAGATGAATTTATTTTCTACGATAAGCACACTTTCCCGATGAAAAATCGAAAAGTATTCGTGATTTCCAGTAAAAAGACTGGTCGATCATGGAAATACATGCAGAAATAGCGGAATTATTGATGTTTTCGATCTTTTATTATTCTGCTGCGTCATCTTTAGATGAATTTATTTTCTACGATAAGCACACTTTCCTGATGAAAAATCGAAAAGTATTCGTGATTTCCAGTAAAAAGAGTGGTCGATCATGGAAATACATGCAGGAATAGCGGAATTATTGATGTTTTCGATTTTTTACTATTTCGCCGCGTCATCTTTAGATGAATTTATTTTCCACGATAAGCACCTTCTCTCGTTAATAAATTGAAAAGTATTCGCGATTTCCAGTAAAAAGAGTGGTCGATCATGGAATGATCGAAAAAGATATGTACGTTGTTAAATCGATGACACCTTAAAATTGTAAAAACTGAAAAAATCGATAGTGCAGCTATTCTTCTACGCATTTTCATGATCTGCGTCTCTTTTTACTGGTAATCGCGGTTTCCTTTCATGATAAGCATCTTCCCTCGTTCAAAAATTGAAAAGCATTCGTGATTTCGTGCAAAAGATGTACATACATACATATACACATACATACGTACGTCCTTCACGAAAATGCGTGGAGAAATAGTGGAAATATCGATTTCTAAAGTTTTATCGCGTCAGCCATTGAAAGAATTTTTTTGGCCGATAAGCAACTTCTGTTGTAAAAGAATTGAAAAGTGCTCGTGATTCTCAGTTAAAAATGATGTTGCTAATGGAAATGCGTGAAAAAATGGGGAATTATAGATTTCCATCGATTTCTAAGAGGTTTTATCGCGTCAGCCATTTAACAAATTATGTTGCACGATAAGCACCTTCTGTCACAAATAAGTTGAAAAGCTCGTGATTTTCGGCAAAAAGTAACGTTGATCGTGAAAATGCGTGGGAAAGGTTGTATATAATTACATATTGATTTCTATCCATTTGTTCAGTTTTATCGCGTCAGCTGTATAACGCGTTGCATTTCGTCTTGTGCTTCGGGTGTTTCGCAAAAAAATTGAGTGTAAAACTAATCCATAGTAATTGAACATCCTTTTTCATCTTTTCTCCACGAGTCTTCTTTGCACGACATTATTTCTAAACGTTTTAATACTTTTTCTGATTGGTGTGAACAATGGAATATTTCAGTTGGACTGTGTAGTTGGATAAAATGAATTTGAGGTTTGTAAACTGGATACAAATAATATAAACTAGGTGAAAGTGAATAGTGAAGTATGTAAGTATTCTGTTATTAAAACTTTTTTCCTTATCTATGAAGTTCTATTCGACATAAGTATTTATTTGCAAGTAGAAGAGGACGATATGAACCATAAATTAAACTCTACATTAAGGAAATTAGAACAGGAAATTACAGTTTAAGAGTCTTATTTTCTTCTATAAATTTATTTACTTAAAATATGCTGGCATTACATAGCTTTTATAGTCCATGATTTGCAAGACAAACTTATCTAATTTAATAATTCACTCCTTTAGATTGTTCCTTCACTACAGTGAACCATAATTTTTTTGTGGTAATTTCCTCAACAATGTCTGAATAAATGCTGAAAATAAGGAAAGAGAAATCATATTAATATATATTGACACATCGTACTCTACAACACCAATTTGAAATAAAGGATGTATTGAACAAAATATTTCTTTTATGTTAAACATATTTGCATATATATCTTGAAAGAAAGTAATCGCATCTCTGTTTTCAGGGTCCGCTAGTGTTGTTTGGCATGGTATTTCATTGGGAACTGTGTATGTTATTCTCTGTACGCTGGTTAATTTCTTTAATGTGTCTATTCAACTTTTCTATTTCGTTATTTCTTTGTTGTAATTTCCTCATCAGTATCTGAATAAATGTTGAAGATAAAGAAGAAGAAATTATATTATTACATATTGATACATTGTACTCAACAACATTAATTTGAAATAAAGGATGTATTGAAGAAAATAAGGTTTAATGTTTCTTTTAATTGCTAATTGATTAAGATTTACAGAGTTTTTTTATAGTTTTAAACGCCGGTTTATTTCATTTTATTTGAGAATTTAACAAATATTTAATAACTATTGACAATGATAAACTCTCTTGTTCGCATTTTAATTAAACTTATTTATTTTTATGTATTATCTTGTATCTCAATCTTTAGAAAATAATAGCAACATTATTTTTTAAGTAGAAATGAAATGTGTAATCTTAATAAAAAATGCGATTTTTCATTTCTGTAACTTAAAAACTAAATAAATAGAAACATAAAACGCGTTAAATAAACTATGCATTTCCGTAAATGACTAAATATTTATTGTAATTCACTTTTACAAACACAAACACTTTGAAATATTAACATTTCACCTTAAACATGACTCCAGTTATATCTTGTGAGAAAGTAAATGCATCTCTGTATTCAATACGTTTGCTGTTTGTCCAACAATTGCAATTTTCCCATCAAGATCTGAACAAATGCTGAAAATAAAGAAAAAAATTACATAACGTTATATACTAATACATTTATATCTTACAATTACTACTATAATTTGAAATAAAATATGTAATGTTTCTTTTACCTTAAACATATTTCCAGATTCATCAAGCGATGAAGTATGTGCTTCCCTGTATTAAATATTTTTGCTGTCTGTCCTACAATTGTAATCTTTTCAACAAGATCTGAACAAATGCTGAAAATAAAGAAAAAAATTACATAGCGTTATATACTAATACATTTATAACTTACAATTACAACTATAATTTGAAATAAAATATGTAATGTTTCTTTTACCTTAAACATATTTCCAGATTCATCGAGCGATGCAATATGTGCTTCTCTGTATTAAATATTTTTGCTGTTTGTCCTATAATTGTAGTCATCCCATCAATGTTTCAAAAAGACAGAATATAAAGAAAATGATATCATAGTATTATATATTGATACACTGTATTTAGCAACTTTAATTTCAAATAAAACATTTAATACTTTTCTTACCTTAAACATGTTTCCAGTTATATCTTGTGAGAAAGTAAATGCATCTCTGTATTCAATACGTTTGCTGTTTGTCCAACAATTGCAATTTTCCCATCAAGATCTGAACAAATGCTGAAAATGAAAAAAAAATATCAGCGTTATATACTGATACATTTATATTTTACAACTACAATTTGAAATAAAATATTTAATATTTCTTTTACCTTAAACATATATCCAGATCCATCGAACGAGAAAGTAACTGCTTCTCTGTATTTAATATTTTTGCTGTTTGTCCTACAATTGTAAATTTCCCAACAAGATCTGAACAAATGCTGAAAATAAAGAAAAAACTTAGATAGCGTTATATAATAATTCATTTATATCTTACAATTACAACTATAATTTGAAATAAAATATGTAATGTTTCTTTTACCTTAAACATATTTCCAGATCCATCGAACTATGAAGTATGTGCTTCTCTGTATTCAATATTTTTGGTTTCTGTCATTGCATTTCATTGGAAACTGTACGTTTACTTCTATGTTTCTGAACGTCTTCACTTTAACCTATACCTGTCAAACATTATAGTATTTCCAATAATATTTGTACGATTCTTCTGGTAGCTTTCCCTTATTGGGATGACTGTCGCTGCTTACATCAATCAAAGACTATGGAAACAAAAAACGCAATGGAATTTAGAAAGTTAGTACCTATACTTTTAGCTCACTAAACTGCTTATTAAATAATGGTAAACACAATCTAATTTTCATTGTGGATTTTACTTACTCTGTTATTGAGAAATCTCTCTTATATGCTTCTGTTCTTGTTGTTAACAATTAAATACCACTTTATAAAGACAGCGCTATTGATGTGCCATATCACGCTAAGAATTATAATTATTCTGCTAAGAACTATTATGGTTCTAATGTGTGCACAAACGTATTACAAGGCAACATTACTGTGTCTTGTGCATTATCTCCTGCAATATTTGGTCTAATTTTTTTTCACTTTTGTACTTACTGGTATCCAGCTATTTCTCTCTATAACCTATACCTGTCAAAATATAGATACTTATATTATTGATTGTTATTTGCACAAAAAATAAACATTTATCTAAGTTTGTATTATAAAATGCACACTCAAACAACATTTCCATATTATTTTTCTCACAACGGCCCGGAATTTTTCTCAATAATTATTCTTAATTGCAAATACGTTATTGTTCCCACAAGCAAGAAATGCGTAAAAAACCACATTCAAATTAAGTTCAGGTTCACATTTAATAGATTTCCAATAATAAATAAACATACCACAATACCGTATCATAATACAATATCACCATACGTAGACTTCGAGATGCAATTATTATTAAATTTACGCCGTCCAAACGTAACGAATCCAAACGGCACAAGTCCAACCGGCACGGAGTCCAATCGGCACGCAGTCCAAACGGCACGGGTCCTACCGGTACGGTGTCCAAACCGCACGGAGTCCAAACGGCACGAGTCCAATCGGCACGGAGTCCAAACGACACGAGTCCAATCGGCACGGGGTCCAATCGGGACGTGTCCAATCGGGACAGTCCAATCGGGACGTGTCCAATCGGTCGGAGTCCAAGTGGGACACCCCCGATTCTGTTAACGAATCGCACGTTTTGTGCCAAAACTGAGCAAAAGCGGCGATTCTGTGCACGAAACGCACGTTTTGTGCCAATAACAAGCAACAGCGGCGATTCTGAGCACGAAATGCACGTTTTGTACCAAAACTGAGCAAAAGCGTCGATTCTGTGCACGAAATGCCCGTTTTGAGCCGGAAGGAGCAATTCGGTGCGTGAAACGCATATTTTGTCCCAAAACTCAGCAACAGCGGCGATTCTGTGCACGAAACGGCCGTTTTGTTACAAAACTGAGCAAGAGCGGCGATTCTGTGCACGAAACGCACGTTCTGCACCAAAACTGGGCAAAAGCGGCGATTCTGTGCACATCACGCACGTTTTGTCCGAAAACTGAGCAAAAGCGGCGATTCTGTGCACGAAACGCACGTTTTGTGCCAAAACTGAGCAAAAGCGGCGATTCTGTGCAGGAAACGCACGATTTGTGCCAAATCTGTGCAAAAGCGGCGATTCTGTGCACTAAACGCACGTTATGCGCCACATGGAGCAATTCTGCGCACGAAGCGCACGTTTTGTGCCAAAACTGAGCAAAAACGGCGATTCTGTGCACGAAACGCACATTTTGTGCCAAAACTGAGCAAAAGCGGCGATTCTGTGCGCGAAACGCACGTTTTGTGCCAAAACTGAGCAATAGCGGCGATTCTGTGTACGAAACGCACGTTTTGAGCCAAAACTGAGCTAAAGCGGCGATTCTGTGCACGAAACGCACGTTTTGAACCAAAACTGACCAAAAGCGGCGATTCTGTGCATGAAACGCATGTTTTTTGACAAAAGGGGCGATTCGGTGCGTGGAGCGCACGTTTTGTGCCAAAACTGAGCAAAAGGAGCTATAGTGTACTCGAAACGAATGTTTTGTGGCAAACTGAGCAGAAGTGGCGATTCTGTGCACGAAACGCACACTTTGTGCCAAAACTGAGCTAAAGCGGCGATTCTGTGCACGAAACACACGTTTTGAACCAAAACTGACCAAAAGCGGCGATTCTGTGCATGAAACGAACCTTTAGTGCCAAAACTGAGCAAAAGTGGCGATTCTGTGCACGAAACGCACATTTTGTGCCAAAACTGAGCAAAAGCGGCGATTCTATGCGCGAAACGCACGTTTTGTGCCAAAACTGAGCGATAGCGGCGATTCTGTGTACGAAACGCACGTTTTGAGCCAAAACTGAGCTAAAGCTGCGATTCTGTGCACGAAACGCATGTTTTGTCCCAAAATTGAGCAAATGCGGCGATTCTGTGCACGAAACGCACGTTTTGTGCCAAAGCTGAGCAAAAGTGGCGATTCTGTGCACGAAACGCACGTTTTGCCCCAAAACTGAGCAGAAGCGGCTATTCTGAGCGCGAAACACAGGTTTTGTGCCAAACCTGAGCAAAGCGGCGATTCTGTGCTCGAAACGCACGTTATGTGCCAAAACTGAGCAAAAGCGTCGATTCTGTGCACGAAATGCCCGTTTTGTGCCAGAAGGAGCAATTCGGTGCGTGAAACGCATATTTTGTCCCAAAACTGAGCAACAGGGGCGATTCTGTGCACGAAACGGCCGTTTTGTTACAAAACTGAGCAAGAGCGGCGATTCTGTGCACGAAACGCACGTTCTGCACCATAACTGGGCAAAAGCGGCGATTCTGTGCACATCACGCACGTTTTGTGCCAGAAGGAGCAATTCGGTGCGTGGAGCGCACGTTTTGTGCCAAAACTGAGCAAAAGCGGTGATTCTGTGCACGAAACGCACGTTTTGAGCCAAAACTGAGCAAAAGCGGCGATTCTTTGCACGAAACGCACGTTTTGTGCCGGAACTGAGCAAAAGCGGCGTTTCTGTGCACGAAACGCATGTTTTTTGACAAAAGGAGCGATTCGGTGAGTAAAGCGCACGTTTTTTGCCAAAACAGAGAAAAAGGAGCGATTGTGTACTCGAAACGAACGTTTTGTGGCAAACTGACCAGAAGCGGCGATCCTGTGCACGAAACGCACGTTTTGTGACAATAATGAGCAAAAGCGGTGATTCTGAGCACGAAAGGCACGTTTTGTGCCAAAACAGAGCAAATGCGGCGATTCTGTTAACGAATCGCACGTTTTGTGCCGAAACTGAGCAAAAGCGGCGATTCTGTGCACGAAACGCACGTTTTGCGCCAAAACTGAGCAAATGCGGCGAGTCTGTGCACGAGTCGCACGTTTTGTGCCAAAACTGAGCAAAAGCGGTGATTCTGAGCACGAAAGGCTCGTTTTGTTACAAAACTGAGCAAAAACGGCGATTCTGTGCACGAAACGCACATTTTGTGCTAAAACTGAGCAATAGCGGCGATTCTGTGTACGAAACGCACGTTTTGAGCCAAAACTGAGCTAAAGCGGCGATTCTGTGCACGAAACGCACGTTTTGAACCAAAACTGACCAAAAGCGGCGATTCTGTGCATGAAACGCATGTTTTTTGACAAAAGGGGCGATTCGGTGCGTGGAGCGCACGTTTTGTGCCAAAACTGAGCAAAAGGAGCTATAGTGTACTCGAAACGAATGTTTTGTGGCAAACTGAGCAGAAGTGGCGATTCTGTGCACGAAACGCACACTTTGTGCCAAAACTGAGCTAAAGCGGCGATTCTGTGCACGAAACACACGTTTTGAACCAAAACTGACCAAAAGCGGCAATTCTGTGCATGAAACGAACCTTTAGTGCCAAAACTGAGCAAAAGTGGCGATTCTGTGCACGAAACGCGCGTTTTGTGCCAATAACAAGCAACAGCGGCGATTCTGAGCACGAAATGCACGTTTTGTACCAAAACTGAGCAAAAGCGGCGATTCTTAGCACGAAACGCACGTTTTGTGCCGGAACTGAGCAAAAGCGGCGTTTCTGTGTACGAAACGCGTGTTTTTTGACAAAAGGAGCGATTCGGTGCGTAAAGCGCACGTTTTTTGCCAAAACAGAGAAAAAGGAGCGATTGTGTACTCGAAACGAACGTTGTGTGGCAAACTGACCAGAAGCGGCGATTCTGTGCACGAAACGCACGTTTTGTGACAATAATGAGCAAAAGCGGTGATTCTGAGCACGAAAGGCACGTTTTGTGCCAAAACAGAGCAAATGCGGCGATTCTGTTAACGAATCGCACGTTTTGTGCCAAAACTGAGCAAAAGCGGCGATTCTGTGCACGAAACGCACGTTTTGCGCCAAAACTGAGCAAAACCGGCGGTTCTGTGCACGAAATGCACGTTTTGTGCCAAAACTGAGCAATAGCGGCGATTCTGTGCACGAAACGCACGTTTTGAGCCAAAACTGAGCAAAAGCGGCGATTCTTTGCACGAAACGAACGTTTTGTGCCGGAACTGAGCAAAAGCGGCGATTATGTGCAGGAAACGCACGTTTTGAGCCAAGACTGAGCAAAAGCGGCGATTCTTTGCACGAAACGCACGTTTTGTGCCGGAACTGAGCAAAAGCGGCGTTTCTGTGCACGAAACGCATGTTTTTTGACAAAAGGAGCGATTCGGTGAGTAAAGCGCACGTTTTGTGCCAAAACTGAGCAAAAGCGGCGATTCTGTGCTCGAAACGCACGTTATGTGCCAAAACTGAACAAAAGGGTCGATTCTTCGCACGAAATGCCCGTTTTGAGCCAGAAGGAGCAATTCGGTGCGTGAAACGCATATTTTGTCCCAAAACTGAGCAACAGCGGCGATGCTGTGCACGAAACGGCCGCTTTGTTACAAAAATGAGCAAGAGCGGCGATTCTGTGCACGAAACGCACGTTTTTTGCCAATAATGAGCAAAAGCGGCGATTCTGAGCACGAAACGCACGTTTTGTGCCAGAAAGAGCAATTCGGTGCGTGAAACGCACGTTTTGCCCCAAAATTGAGCAGAAGTGGCGATTCTGTGCACGAAACGGCCGTTTTGTTACAAAACTGAGCAAGAGCGGCGATTCTGTGCATGAAACGCATGTTTTTTGACAAAAGGGGCGATTCGGTGCGTGGAGCGCACGTTTTGTGCCAAAACTGAGCAAAAGGAGCTATAGTGTACCCGAAACGCACGTTTTTTGCCAAAACTGAGCAAAATCCGCGATTCTGAGCACGGGACGCAAGTTTTGTGAGAAAACTGAGCATAAGCGGCGATTCTGTGCACGAAACGCGGGTTTTGTGCCAAAACTGTGCAAAAGCGGCGATTATGTGCACCAAACGCACGATTTGTGCCAAATCTGAGCAAAAGCGGCAATTCTGTGCAGTAAACGCACGTTATGTGCCACAAGGAGCAATTCTGCGCACAAAGCGCACGTTTTGTGCCAAAACTGAGCAAAAACGGCGATTCTGAACACGAAACGCACGTTTCTGTGCACGAAACGCATGTTTTTTGACAAAAGGGGCGATTCGGTGCGCGAAACGCACGTTTTGTGCCAAAACTGAGCAATAGCGGCGACTCTGTGTACGAAACGCACATTTTGAGCCAAAACTGAGGTAAAGCGGCGATTCTGTGCACGAAACGCATGTTTTGTGCCAAAATTGAGCAAATGCGGCGATTCTGTGAACGAAACGCACGTTTTGTGCCAAAACTGAGCAAAAGTGGCGATTCCGAGTACGAAACGCACGTTTTGCCCCAAAACTGAGCAGAAGCGGCTATTCTGAGCGCGAAACGCAGGTTTTGTGCCAAACCTGAGCAAAGCGGCGATTCTGTGCTCGAAACGCACGTTATGTGCCAAAACTGAGCAAAAGCGTCGATTCTGTGCACGAAATGCCCGTTTTGAGCCGGAAGGAGCAATTCGGTGCGTGAAACGCATATTTTGTCCCAAAACTCAGCAACAGCGGCGATTCTGTGCACGAAACGGCCGTTTTGTTACAAAACTGAGCAAGAGCGGCGATTCTGTGCACGAAACGCACGTTCTGCACCAAAACTGGGCAAAAGCGGCGATTCTGTGCACATCACGCACATTTTGTGCCAGAAGGAGCAATTCGGTGCGTGAAACGCACGTTTTGTCCGAAAACTGAGCAAAAGCGGCGATTCTGTGCACGAAACGCACGTTTTGTGCCAAAACTGAGCAAAAGCGGCGATTCTGTGCAGGAAACGCACGATTTGTGCCAAATCTGAGCAAAAGCGGCGATTCTGTGCACTAAACGCACGTTATGTGCCACATGGAGCAATTCTGCGCACGAAGCGCACGTTTTGTGCCAAAACTGAGCAAAAACGGCGATTCTGTGCACGAAACGCACATTTTGTGCTAAAACTGAGCAATAGCGGCGATTCTGTGTACGAAACGCACGTTTTGAGCCAAAACTGAGCTAAAGCGGCGATTCTGTGCACGAAACGCACGTTTTGAACCAAAACTGACCAAAAGCGGCGATTCTGTGCATGAAACGCATGTTTTTTGACAAAAGGGGCGATTCGGTGCGTGGAGCGCACGTTTTGTGCCAAAACTGAGCAAAAGGAGCTATAGTGTACTCGAAACGAATGTTTTGTGGCAAACTGAGCAGAAGTGGCGATTCTGTGCACGAAACGCACACTTTGTGCCAAAACTGAGCTAAAGCGGCGATTCTGTGCACGAAACACACGTTTTGAACCAAAACTGACCAAAAGCGGCAATTCTGTGCATGAAACGAACCTTTAGTGCCAAAACTGAGCAAAAGTGGCGATTCTGTGCACGAAACGCGCGTTTTGTGCCAATAACAAGCAACAGCGGCGATTCTGAGCACGAAATGCACGTTTTGTACCAAAACTGAGCAAAAGCGGCGATTCTGTGAACAAAACGCATGTTTTTTGACAAAAGGAGCGATTCGGTGCGTAAAGCGCACGTTTTGTTCCAAAACAGTGAAAAAGGAGCGATTGTGTACTCGAAACGAACGTTTTGTGGCAAACTGACCAGAAGCGGCGATTCTGTGCACGAAACGCACGTTTTGTGACAATAATGAGCAAAAGCGGTGATTCTGAGCACGAAAGGCACGTTTTGTGCCAAAACTGAGCAAATGCGGCGATTCTGTGAACGAATCGCACGTTTTGTGCCAAAACTGAGCAAAAGCGGCGATTCTGTGCACGAAACGCACGTTTTGCGCCAAAACTGAGCAAAAGCGGCGATTCTGTGCACGAAACGCACATTTTGTGCCAAAACTGAGCAGAAGCGGCTATTCTGAGCGCGAAACGCAGGTTTTGTGCCAAACCTGAGCAAAGCGGCGATTCTGTGCTCGAAACGCACGTTATGTGCCAAAACTGAGCAAAAGCGTCGATTCTGTGCACGAAATGCCCGTTTTGAGCCGGAAGGAGCAATTCGGTGCGTGAAACGCACGTTTTGTCCGAAAACTGAGCAAAAGCGGCGATTCTGTGCACGAAACGCACGTTTTGTGCCAAAACTGAGCAAAAGCGGCGATTCTGTGCAGGAAACGCACGTTTTGTGACAATAATGAGCAAAAGCGGCGATTCTGTGCACTAAACGCACGTTATGTGCCACATGGAGCAATTCTGCGCACGAAGCGCACGTTTTGTGCCAAAACTGAGCAAAAACGGCGATTCTGTGCACGAAACGCACATTTTGTGCCAAAACTGAGCAAAAGCGGCGATTCTGTGCGCGAAACACACGTTTTGAACCAAAACTGACCAAAAGCGGCGATTCTGTGCATGAAACGCATGTTTTTTGACAAAAGGGGCGATTCGGTGCGTGGAGCGCATGTTTTGTGCCAAAACTGAGCAAAAGGAGCTATAGTGTACTCGAAACGAATGTTTTGTGGCAAACTGACCAGAAGCGGCGATTCTGTGCACGAAACGCACGTTTTGTGACAATAATGAGCAAAAGCGGTGATTCTGAGCACGAAAGGCACGTTTTGTGCCAAAACTGAGCAAATGCGGCGATTCTGTGAACGAATCGCACGTTTTGTGCCAAAACTGAGCAAAAGCGGCGATTCTGTGCACGAAACGCACGTTTTGCGCCAAAACTGAGCAAAAGCGGCGATTCTGTGCACGAAACGCACATTTTGTGCCAAAACTGAGCAGAAGCGGCTATTCTGAGCGCGAAACGCAGGTTTTGTGCCAAACCTGAGCAAAGCGGCGATTCTGTGCTCGAAACGCACGTTATGTGCCAAAACTGAGCAAAAGCGTCGATTCTGTGCACGAAATGCCCGTTTTGAGCCGGAAGGAGCAATTCGGTGCGTGAAACGCACGTTTTGTCCGAAAACTGAGCAAAAGCGGCGATTCTGTGCACGAAACGCACGTTTTGTGCCAAAACTGAGCAAAAGCGGCGATTCTGTGCAGGAAACGCACGTTTTGTGACAATAATGAGCAAAAGCGGCGATTCTGTGCACTAAACGCACGTTATGTGCCACATGGAGCAATTCTGCGCACGAAGCGCACGTTTTGTGCCAAAACTGAGCAAAAACGGCGATTCTGTGCACGAAACGCACATTTTGTGCCAAAACTGAGCAAAAGCGGCGATTCTGTGCGCGAAACACACGTTTTGAACCAAAACTGACCAAAAGCGGCGATTCTGTGCATGAAACGCATGTTTTTTGACAAAAGGGGCGATTCGGTGCGTGGAGCGCATGTTTTGTGCCAAAACTGAGCAAAAGGAGCTATAGTGTACTCGAAACGAATGTTTTGTGGCAAACTGACCAGAAGCGGCGATTCTGTGCACGAAACGCACGTTTTGTGACAATAATGAGCAAAAGCGGTGATTCTGAGCACGAAAGGCACGTTTTGTGCCAAAACTGAGCAAATGCGGCGATTCTGTGAACGAATCGCACGTTTTGTGCCAAAACTGAGCAAAAGCGGCGATTCTGTGCACGAAACGCACGTTTTGCGCCAAAACTGAGCAAAAGCGGCGATTCTGTGCACGAAACGCACATTTTGTGCCAAAACTGAGCAGAAGCGGCTATTCTGAGCGCGAAACGCAGGTTTTGTGCCAAACCTGAGCAAAGCGGCGATTCTGTGCTCGAAACGCACGTTATGTGCCAAAACTGAGCAAAAGCGTCGATTCTGTGCACGAAATGCCCGTTTTGAGCCGGAAGGAGCAATTCGGTGCGTGAAACGCACGTTTTGTCCGAAAACTGAGCCAAAGCGGCGATTCTGTGCACGAAACGCACGTTTTGTGCCAAAACTGAGCAAAAGCGGCGATTCTGTGCTGGAAACGCACGTTTTGTGACAATAATGAGCAAAAGCGGCGATTCTGTGCACTAAACGCACGTTATGTGCCACATGGAGCAATTCTGCGCACGAAGCGCACGTTTTGTGCCAAAACTGAGCAAAAACGGCGATTCTGTGCACGAAACGCACATTTTGTGCCAAAACTGAGCAAAAGCGGCGATTCTGTGCGCGAAACACACGTTTTGAACCAAAACTGACCAAAAGCGGCGATTCTGTGCATGAAACGCATGTTTTTTGACAAAAGGGGCGATTCGGTGCGTGGAGCGCATGTTTTGTGCCAAAACTGAGCAAAAGGAGCTATAGTGTACTCGAAACGAATGTTTTGTGGCAAACTGAGCAGAAGTGGCGATTCTGTGCACGAAACGCACTCTTTGTGCCAAAACTGAGCTAAAGCGGCGATTCTGTGCACGAAACACACGTTTTGAACCAAAACTGACCAAAAGCGGCGATTCTGTGCACGAAACGAACCTTTAGTGCCAAAACTGAGCAAAAGTGGCGATTCTGTGCACGAAACGCACGTTCTGCACCAAAACTGGGCAAAAGCGGCGATTCTGTGCACATCACGCACGTTTTGTGCCAGAAGGAGCAATTCGATGCGTGGAGCGCACGTTTTGTGCCAAAACTGAGCAAAAGCGGTGATTCTGTGCACGAAACGCACGTTTTGAGCCAAAACTGAGCAAAAGCGGCGATTCTTTGCACGAAACGCACGTTTTGTGCCGGAACTGAGCAAAAGCGGCGTTTCTGAGCACGAAAGGCACGTTTTGTGCCAAAACTGAGCAAATGCGGCGGTTCTGTGCACGAATCGCACGTTTTGTGCCAAAACTGAGCAAAAGCGGCGATTCTGTGCACGAAACGCATGTTTTTTAACAAAAGGAGCGATTCGGTGAGTAAAGCGCACGTTTTGTGCCAAAACTGAGAAAAAGGAGCGATTGTGTACTCGAAACGAACGTTTTGTGGCAAACTGACCAAAAGCGGCGATTCTGTGCACGAAACGCACGTTTTGTGACAATAATGAGCAAAAGCGGTGATTCTGAGCACGAAATTCACGTTTTGTGCCAAAACTGAGCAAATGCGGCGATTCTGTGAACGAATCGCACGTTTTGTGCCAAAACTGAGCAAAAGCGGCGATTCTGTGCACGAAACGCACGTTTTGAGCCAAAACTGAGCAAAAGCGGCGATTCTTTGCACGAAATGCACGTTTTGTGCCAAAACTGAGCAATAGCGGCGATTCTGTGCACGAAACGCACGTTTTGAGCCAAAAGTGTGCAAAAGCGGCGATTCTTTGCACGAAACGCACGTCTTGTGCCGGAACTGAGCAAAAGCGGCGATTCTGTGGTCGAAACGCACGTTTTGAGCCAAAACTGAGCAAAAGCGGAGATTCTTTGCACGAAACGCACGTTTTGTGCCGGAACTGAGCAAAAGCGGCGTTTCTGTGCACGAAACGCATGTTTTTTGACAAAAGGAGCGATTCGGTGCGTAAAGCGCACGTTTTGTGCCAAAACTGAGAAAAAGGAGCGATTGTGTACTCGAAACGAACGTTTTGTGGCAAACCGACCAGAAGCGGCGATTCTGTGCACGAAACGCACGTTTTGTGACAATAATGAGCAAAAGCGGTGATTCTGAGCACGAAAGGCACGTTCTGTCCCGGAACTGAGCAAAGGCGGCGTTTCTGTGCACGAAACGCATGTTTTTTGACAAAAGGAGCGATTCGGTGCGTAAAGCGCACGTTTTTTGCCAAAACAGAGAAAAAGGAGCGATTGTGTACTCGAAACGAACGTTTTCTGGCAAACTGACCAGAAGCGGCGATTCTGTGCACGAAACGCACGTTTTTTGACAAAAGGAGCGATTCGGTGAGTAAAGCGCACGTTTTGTGCCAAAACTGAGAAAAAGGAGCGGTTGTGTTCGAAACGAACGTTTTGTGGCAAACTGACCAGAAGCGGCGATTCTGTGCACGAAACGCACGTTTTGCGCCAAAACTGAGCAAAAGCGGCGGTTCTGTGCACGAAATGCACGTTTTGTGCCAAAACTGAGCAATAGCGGCGATTCTGTGCACGAAACGCACGTTTTGAGCCAAAATTGAGCAAAAGCGGCGATTCTTTGCACGAAACGCACGTTTTGTGCCGGAACTGAGCAAAAGCGGCGATTCTGTGCACGAAACGCACATTTTGTGCCAAAACTGAGCAAAAGCGGCGATTCTGTGCGCGAAACGCACGTTTTGAACCAAAACTGACCAAAAGCGGCGATTCTGTGCATGAAACGCATGTTTTTTGACAAAAGGGGCGATTCGGTGCGTGGAGCGCATGTTTTGTGCCAAAACTGAGCAAAAGGAGCTATAGTGTACTCGAAACGAATGTTTTGTGGCAAACTGAGCAGAAGTGGCGATTCTGTGCACGAAACGCACTCTTTGTGCCAAAACTGAGCTAAAGCGGCGATTCTGTGCACGAAACACACGTTTTGAACCAAAACTGACCAAAAGCGGCGATTCTGTGCACGAAACGATCCTTTAGTGCCAAAACTGAGCAAAAGTGGCGATTCTGTGCACGAAACGCACATTTTGTGCCAAAACTGAGCAAAAGCGGCGATTCTATGCGCGAAACGCACGTTTTGTGCCAAAACTGAGCGATAGCGGCGATTCTGTGTACGAAACGCACGTTTTGAGCCAAAACTGAGCTAAAGCGGCGATTCTGTGCACGAAACGCATGTTTTGTGCCAAAATTGAGCAAATGCGGCGATTCTGTGCACGAAACGCACGTTTTGTGCCAAAGCTGAGCAAAAGTGGCGATTCTGTGCACGAAACGCACGTTTTGCCCCAAAACTGAGCAGAAGCGGCTATTCTGAGCGCGAAACGCAGGTTTTGTGCCAAACCTGAGCAAAAACGGCGATTCTGTGCACGAAACGCACATTTTGTGCCAAAACTGAGCAAAAGCGGCGATTCTGTGCACGAAATGCCCGTTTTGAGCCGGAAATAGCAATTCGGTGCGTGAAACGCATATTTTGTCCCAAAACTGAGCAACAGCGGCGATTCTGTGCACGAAACGGCCGTTTTGTTACAAAACTGAGCAAGAGCGGCGATTCTGTGCATGAAACGCATGTTTTTTGACAAAAGGGGCGATTCGGTGCGTGGAGCGCACGTTTTGTGCCAAAACTGAGCAAAAGAAGCTATAGTGTACTCGAAACGCAGGTTTTTTACCAAAACTGAGCAAAATCCGCGATTCTGAGCACGGGACGCAAGTTTTGTGAGAAAACTGAGCATAAGCGGCGATTCTGTGCACGAAACGCGGGTTTTGTGCCAAAATTGGGCAAAAGCGGCGATTCTGTGCACCAAACGCACGATTTGTGCCAAATCTGAGCAAAAGCGGCAATTCTGTGCACTAAACGCACGTTATGTGCCACAAGGAGCAACTCTGCGCACGAAGCGCACGTTTTGTGCCAAAACTGAGCAAAAACGGCGATTCTGAACACGAAACGCACGTTTTGTGTCGAAACTGAGCAAAAGCGGCGTTTCTGTGCACGAAACGCATGTTTTTTGACAAAAGGGGCGATTCGGTGCGCGAAACGCACGTTTTGTGCCAAAACTGAGCAATAGCGGCGATTCTGTGTACGAAACGCACATTTTGAGCCAAAACTGAGGTAAAGCGGCGATTCTGTGCACGAAACGCATGTTTTGTGCCAAAATTGAGCAAATGCGGCGATTCTGTGCACGAAACGCACGTTTTGCCCCAAAACTGAGCAGAAGCGGCTATTCTGGGCGCGAAACGCAGGTTTTGTGCCAAACCTGAGCAAAGCGGCGATTCTGTGCACGAAACGCACGATTTGTGCCAAATCTGAGCAAAAGCGGCGATTCTGTGCACTAAACGCACGTTATGTGCCACATGAAGCAATTCTGCGCACGAAGCGCAGGTTTTGTGCCAAAACTGAGCAAAAACGGCGATTCTGTGCACGAAACGCACTTTTTGTGCCAAAACTGAGCAAAAGCGGCGATTCTGTGCGCGAAACGCACGTTGTGTGCCAAAACTGAGCAATAGCGGCGATTCTGTGTACGAAACGCACGTTTTGAGCCAAAACTGAGCTAAAGCGGCGATTCTGTGCACGAAACGCACGTTTTGAACCAAAACTGACCAAAAGCGGCGATTCTGGGCATGAAACTCATGTTTTTTGACAAAAGGGGCGATTCGGTGCGTGGAGCGCACGTTTTGTGCCAAAACTGAGCAAAAGGAGCTATAGTGTACTCGAAACGAATGTTTTGTGGCAAACTGAGCAGAAGTGGCGATTCTGTGCACGAAACGCACACTTTGTGCCAAACTGAGCTAAAGCGGCGATTCTGTGCACGAAACACACGTTTTGAACCAAAACTGACCAAAAGCGGCGATTCTGTGCACGAAACGAACCTTTAGTGCCAAAACTGAGCAAAAGTGGCGATTCTGTGCACGAAACGCACATTTTGTGCCAAAACTGACCAGAAGCGGCGATTCTGTGCACGAAACGCACGTTTTGTGACAATAATGAGCAAAAGCGGTGATTCTGAGCACGAAAGGCACGTTTTGTGCCAAAACTGAGCAAATGCGGCCATTCTGTGCACGAAACGCACGTTTTGTGCCAAAGCTGAGCAAAAGTGGCGATTCTGTGCACGAAACGCACGTTTTGCCCCAAAACTGAGCAGAAGCGGCTATTCTGAGCGCGAAACGCAGGTTTTGTGCCAAACCTGAGCAAAGCGGCGATTCTGTGCTCGAAACGCACGTTATGTGCCAAAACTGAGCAAAAGCGTCGATTCTGTGCACGAAATGCCCGTTTTGAGCCAGAAGGAGCAATTCGGTGCGTGAAACGCACATTTTGTCCCAAAACTGAGCAACAGGGGCGATTCTGTGCACGAAACGCACGTTCTGCACCAAAACTGGGCAAAAGCGGCGATTCTGTGCACATCACGCACGTTTTGTGCCAGAAGGAGCAATTCGATGCGTGGAGCGCACGTTTTGTGCCAAAACTGAGCAAAAGCGGTGATTCTGTGCACGAAACGCACGTTTTGAGCCAAAACTGAGCAAAAGCGGCGATTCTTTGCACGAAACGCACGTTTTGTGCCGGAACTGAGCAAAAGCGGCGTTTCTGAGCACGAAAGGCACGTTTTGTGCCAAAACTGAGCAAATGCGGCGGTTCTGTGCACGAATCGCACGTTTTGTGCCAAAACTGAGCAAAAGCGGCGATTCTGTGCACGAAACGCATGTTTTTTAACAAAAGGAGCGATTCGGTGAGTAAAGCGCACGTTTTGTGCCAAAACTGAGAAAAAGGAGCGATTGTGTACTCGAAACGAACGTTTTGTGGCAAACTGACCAAAAGCGGCGATTCTGTGCACGAAACGCACGTTTTGTGACAATAATGAGCAAAAGCGGTGATTCTGAGCACGAAATTCACGTTTTGTGCCAAAACTGAGCAAATGCGGCGATTCTGTGAACGAATCGCACGTTTTGTGCCAAAACTGAGCAAAAGCGGCGATTCTGTGCACGAAACGCACGTTTTGAGCCAAAACTGAGCAAAAGCGGCGATTCTTTGCACGAAATGCACGTTTTGTGCCAAAACTGAGCAATAGCGGCGATTCTGTGCACGAAACGCACGTTTTGAGCCAAAAGTGTGCAAAAGCGGCGATTCTTTGCACGAAACGCACGTCTTGTGCCGGAACTGAGCAAAAGCGGCGATTCTGTGGTCGAAACGCACGTTTTGAGCCAAAACTGAGCAAAAGCGGAGATTCTTTGCACGAAACGCACGTTTTGTGCCGGAACTGAGCAAAAGCGGCGTTTCTGTGCACGAAACGCATGTTTTTTGACAAAAGGAGCGATTCGGTGCGTAAAGCGCACGTTTTGTGCCAAAACTGAGAAAAAGGAGCAATTGTGTACTCGAATCGAACGTTTTGTGGCAAACCGACCAGAAGCGGCGATTCTGTGCACGAAACGCACGTTTAGTGACAATAATGAGCAAAAGCGGTGATTCTGAGCACGAAAGGCACGTTCTGTCCCGGAACTGAGCAAAGGCGGCGTTTCTGTGCACGAAACGCATGTTTTTTGACAAAAGGAGCGATTCGGTGCGTAAAGCGCACGTTTTTTGCCAAAACAGAGAAAAAGGAGCGATTGTGTACTCGAAACGAACGTTTTCTGGCAAACTGACCAGAAGCGGCGATTCTGTGCACGAAACGCACGTTTTTTGACAAAAGGAGCGATTCGGTGAGTAAAGCGCACGTTTTGTGCCAAAACTGAGAAAAAGGAGCGGTTGTGTTCGAAACGAACGTTTTGTGGCAAACTGACCAGAAGCGGCGATTCTGTGCACGAAACGCACGTTTTGCGCCAAAACTGAGCAAAAGCGGCGGTTCTGTGCACGAAATGCACGTTTTGTGCCAAAACTGAGCAATAGCGGCGATTCTGTGCACGAAACGCACGTTTTGAGCCAAAATTGAGCAAAAGCGGCGATTCTTTGCACGAAACGCACGTTTTGTGCCGGAACTGAGCAAAAGCGGCGATTCTGTGCACGAAACGAACGTTTTGAGCCAAAACTGAGCAAAAGCGGCGATTCTTTGCACGAAACGCATGTTTTGTGCCGGAACTGAGCAAAAGCGGCGTTTCTGTGCACGAAACGCACGTTTTTTAACAAAAGGAGCGATTCGGTGAGTAAAGCGCACGTTTTGTGCCAAAACTGAGAAAAAGGAGCGATTGTGTACTCGAAACGAACGTTTTGTGGCAAACTGACCAGAAGCGGCGATTCTGTGCACGAAACGCACGTTTTGTGACAATAATGAGCAAAAGCGGTGATTCTGAGCACGAAAGGCACGTTTTGTGCCAAAACTGAGCAAATGCGGCGATTCTGTGACCGAATCGCACGTTTTGTGCCAAAACTGAGCAAAAGCGGCGATTCTGTGCACGAAACGCACGTTTTGCGCCAAAACTGAGCAAAAGCGGCGGTTCTGTACACGAAATGCTCGTTTTGTGCCAAAACTGAGCAATAGCGGCGATTCTGTGCACGAAACGCACATTTTGTGCCAAAACTGAGCAAAAGCGGCGATTCTGTGCACGAAACGCACGTTTTGTGACAATAATGAGCAAAAGCGGTGATTCTTAGCACGAAAGGCACGTTTTGTGCCAAAACAGAGCAAATGCGGCGATTCTGTTAACGAATCGCACGTTTTGTGCCAAAACTGAGCAAAAGCGGCGATTCTGTGCACGAAACGCACGTTTTGCGCCAAAAACTGAGCAAAAGCGGCGGTTCTGTGCACGAAATGCACGTTTTGTGCCAAAACTGAGC
This sequence comes from Stelis phaeoptera, assembly GCA_943735885.1. NCBI lineage: Eukaryota > Metazoa > Arthropoda > Insecta > Hymenoptera > Megachilidae > Stelis > Stelis phaeoptera. The sequence goes on from CALSEM010000035.1 coordinate 798,707, forward strand.
AATAGCGGCGATTCTGTGCACGAAACGCACGTTTTGAGCCAAAACTGAGCAAAAGCGGCGATTCTTTGCACGAAACGCACGTTTTGTGCCGGAACTGAGCAAAAGCGGCGTTTCTGTGCACGAAACGCATGTTTTTTGACAAAAGGAGCGATTCGGTGAGTAAAGCGCACGTTTTGTGCCAAAACTGAGCAAAAGCGGCGATTCTGTGCTCGAAACGCACGTTATGTGCCAAAACTGAGCAAAAGCGGTGATTCTGTGCACGAAACGCACGTTTTGAGCCAAAACTGAGCAAAAGCGGCGATTCTATGCGCGAAACGCACGTTTTGTGCCAAAACTGAGCGATAGCGGCGATTCTGTGTACGAAACGCACGTTTTGAGCCAAAACTGAGCTAAAGCGGCGATTCTGTGCACGAAACGCATGTTTTGTGCCAAAATTGAGCAAATGCGGCGATTCTGTGCACGAAACGCACGTTTTGTGCCAAAGCTGAGCAAAAGTGGCGATTCTGTGCACGAAACGCACGTTTTCCCCCAAAACTGAGCAGAAGCGGCTATTCTGAGTGCGAAACGCAGGTTTTGTGCCAAACCTGAGCAAAGCGGCGATTCTGTGCTCGAAACGCACGTTATGTGCCAAACCTGAGCAAAGCGGCGATTCTGTGCTCGAAACGCACGTTATGTGCCAAAACTGAGCAAAAGCGTCGATTCTGTGCACGAAATGCCCGTTTTGTGCCAGAAGGAGCAATTCGGTGCGTGAAACGCATATTTTGTCCCAAAACTGAGCAACAGGGGCGATTCTGTGCACGAAACGGCCGTTTTGTTACAAAACTGAGCAAGAGCGGCGATTCTGTGCACGAAACGCACGTTCTGCACCAAAACTGGGCAAAAGCGGCGATTCTGTGCACATCACGCACGTTTTGTGCCAGAAGGAGCAGTTCGGTGCGTGGAGCGCACGTTTTGTGCCAAAACTGAGCAAAAGCGGTGATTCTGTGCACGAAACGCACGTTTTGAGCCAAAACTGAGCAAAAGCGGCGATTCTATGCGCGAAACGCACGTTTTGTGCCAAAACTGAGCGATAGCGGCGATTCTGTGTACGAAACGCACGTTTTGAGCCAAAACTGAGCTAAAGCGGCGATTCTGTGCACGAAACGCATGTTTTGTGCCAAAATTGAGCAAATGCGGCGATTCTGTGCACGAAACGCACGTTTTGTGCCAAAGCTGAGCAAAAGTGGCGATTCTGTGCACGAAACGCACGTTTTGCCCCAAAACTGAGCAGAAGCGGCTATTCTGAGCGCGAAACGCAGGTTTTGTGCCAAACCTGAACAAAGCGGCGATTCTGTGCTCGAAACGCACGTTATGTGCCAAAACTGAGCAAAAGCGTCGATTCTGTGCACGAAATGCCCGTTTTGTGCCAGAAGGAGCAATTCGGTGCGTGAAACGCATATTTTGTCCCAAAACTGAGCAACAGGGGCGATTCTGTGCACGAAACGGCCGTTTTGTTACAAAACTGAGCAAGAGCGGCGATTCTGTGCACGAAACGCACGTTCTGCACCAAAACTGGGCAAAAGCGGCGATTCTGTGCACATCACGCACGTTTTGTGCCAGAAGGAGCAATTCGGTGCGTGGAGCGCACGTTTTGTGCCAAAACTGAGCAAAAGCGGTGATTCTGAGCACGAAAGGCACGTTTTGTGCCAAAACAGAGCAAATGCGGCGATTCTGTTAACAAATCGCACGTTTTGTGCCAAAACTGAGCAAAAGCGGCGATTCTGTGCACGAAGCGCACGTTTTGCGCCAAAACTGAGCAAAAGCGGCGGTTCTGTGCACGAAATGCACGTTTTGTGCCAAAACTGAGCAATAGCGGCGATTCTGTGCACGAAACGCACGTTTTGAGCCAAAACTGAGCAAAAGCGGCGATTCATTGCACGAAACGCACGTTCTGTGCCGGAACTGAGCAAAGGCGGCGTTTCTGTGCACGAAACGCATGTTTTTTGACAAAAGGAGCGATTCGGTGCGTAAAGCGCACGTTTTTTGCCAAAACAGAGAAAAAGGAGCGATTGTGTACTCGAAACGAACGTTTTGTGGCATACTGACCAGAAGCGGCGATTCTGTGCACGAAACGCACGTTTTGTGACAATAATGAGCAAAAGCGGTGATTCTTAGCACGAAAGGCACGTTTTGTGCCAAAACAGAGCAAATGCGGCGATTCTGTTAACGAATCGCACGTTTTGTGCCAAAACTGAGCAAAAGCGGCGATTCTGTGCACGAAACGCACGTTTTGCGCCAAAAACTGAGCAAAAGCGGCGGTTCTGTGCACGAAATGCACGTTTTGTGCCAAAACTGAGCAATAGCGGCGATTCTGTGCACGAAACGCACGTTTTGAGCCAAAACTGAGCAAAAGCGGCGATTCTTTGCACGAAACGCACGTTTTGTGCCGGAACTGAGCAAAAGCGGCGTTTCTGTGCACGAAACGCATGTTTTTTGACAAAAGGAGCGATTCGGTGAGTAAAGCGCACGTTTTGTGCCAAAACTGAGCAAAAGCGGCGATTCTGTGCTCGAAACGCACGTTATGTGCCAAAACTGAGCAAAAGCGTCGATTCTTCGCACGAAAGGCCCGTTTTGAGCCATAAGGAGCAATTCGGTGTGTGAAACGCATATTTTGTCCCAAAACTGAGCAACAGCGGCGATGCTGTGCACGAAACGGCCGCTTTGTTACAAAACTGAGCAAGACCGGCGATTCTGAGCACGAAACGCAGGTTTTTTGCCAATAATGAGCAAAAGCGGCGATTCTGAGCACGAAACGCACGTTTTGTGCCAGAAAGAGCAATTCGGTGCGTGAAACGCACGTTTTGCCCCAAAACTGAGCAGAAGTGGCGATTCTGAGCGCGAAACGCATGTTTTGTGCCAGACCTGAGCAAAAGCGGCGATTCTGTGCAGGAAACGCACGTTTTTTGCCAAAACTGAGCAAAATCCGCGATTCTGAGCACGGGACGCAAGTTTTGTGAGAAAACTGAGCATAAGCGGCGATTCTGTGTACGAAACGCGGGTTTTGTGCCAAAACTGTGCAAAAGCGGCGATTATGTGCACCAAACGCACGATTTGTGCCAAATCTGAGCAAAAGCGGCAATTCTGTGCAGTAAACGCACGTTATGTGCCACAAGGAGCAATTCTGCGCACGAAGCGCACGTTTTGAGCCAAAACTGAGCAAAAGCGGCGATTCTTTGCACGAAACGCACGTTTTGTGCCGGAACTGAGCAAAAGCGGCGTTTCTGTGCACGAAACGCATGTTTTTTGACAAAAGGAGCGATTCGGTGAGTAAAGCGCACGTTTTGTGCCAAAACTGAGCAAAAGCGGCGATTCTGTGCTCGAAACGCACGTTATGTGCCAAAACTGAGCAAAAGCGTCGATTCTTCGCACGAAAGGCCCGTTTTGAGCCAGAAGGAGCAATTCGGTGCGTGAAACGCATATTTTGTCCCAAAACTGAGCAACAGCGGCGATGCTGTGCACGAAACGGCCGCTTTGTTACAAAACTGAGCAAGACCGGCGATTCTGTGCACGAAACGCAGGTTTTTTGCCAATAATGAGCAAAAGCGGCGATTCTGAGCACGAAACGCACGTTTTGTGCCAGAAAGAGCAATTCGGTGCGTGAAACGCACGTTTTGCCCCAAAACTGAGCACAAGTGGCGATTCTGAGCGCGAAACGCATGTTTTGTGCCAGACCTGAGCAAAAGCGGCGATTCTGTGCAGGAAACGCACGTTTTTTGCAAAAACTGAGCAAAATCCGCGATTCTGAGCACGGGACGCAAGTTTTGTGAGAAAACTGAGCATAAGCGGCGATTCTGTGCACGAAACGCGGGTTTTGTACCAAAACTGGGCAAAAGCGGCGATTCTGTGCACCAAACGCACGATTTGTGCCAAATCTGAGCAAAAGCTGCAATTCTGTGCACTAAACGCACGTTATGTGCCACAAGGAGCAATTCTGCGCACGAAGCGCACGTTTTGTGCCAAAACTGAGCAAAAACGGCGATTCTGAACACGAAACGCACGTTTTGTGCCAAAACTGAGCAAAAGGAGCTATAGTGTACTCGAAACGAACGTTTTGTGGCAAACCGAGCAGAAGCGGCGATTCTGTGCACGAAACGCACGTTTTGCGCCAAAACTGAGCAAATGCGGCGATTCTGTGCACGAATCGCACGTTTTGTGAAACAACTGAGCACAAGCGGCGATTCTGTGCACGAAACGCACGTTTTGTGGAAAACTGGCCAGAAGCGGCGATTCTGTGCACGAAACGCACATTTTGTGCCAAACCTGAGCAAAAGTGGCGATTCTGTGCACGAAACGCACATTTTCTGCCAAAACTGAGCAAAAGCGGCCATTCTGTGCGCGAAACGCACGTTTTGTGCCAAAACTGAGCAAAAGGAGCTATAGTGTACTCGAAACGAACGTTTTGTGGCAATCTGACCAGAAGCGGCGATTCTGTGCACGAAACGCACGTTTTGTGACAATAATGAGCAAAAGCGGTGATTCTGAGCACGAAAGGCACGTTTTGTGCCAAAACAGAGCAAATGCGGCGATTCTGTTAACGAATCGCACGTTTTGTGCCAAAACTGAGCAAAAGCGGCGATTCTGTGCACGAAACGCACGTTTTGTGCCAATAACAAGCAACAGCGGCGATTCTGAGCACGAAATGCACGTTTTGTACCAAAACTGAGCAAAAGCGTCGATTCTGTGCACGAAATGCCCGTTTTGAGCCGGAAGGAGCAATTCGGTGCGTGAAACGCATATTTTGTCCCAAAACTCAGCAACAGCGGCGATTCTGTGCACGAAACGGCCGTTTTGTTACAAAACTGAGCAAGAGCGGCGATTCTGTGCACGAAACGCACGTTCTGCACCAAAACTGGGCAAAAGCGGCGATTCTGTGCACATCACGCACGTTTTGTCCGAAAACTGAGCAAAAGCGGCGATTCTGTGCACGAAACGCACGTTTTGTGCCAAAACTGAGCAAAAGCGGCGATTCTGTGCAGGAAACGCACGATTTGTGCCAAATCTGTGCAAAAGCGGCGATTCTGTGCACTAAACGCACGTTATGCGCCACATGGAGCAATTCTGCGCACGAAGCGCACGTTTTGTGCCAAAACTGAGCAAAAACGGCGATTCTGTGCACGAAACGCACATTTTGTGCCAAAACTGAGCAAAAGCGGCGATTCTGTGCGCGAAACGCACGTTTTGTGCCAAAACTGAGCAATAGCGGCGATTCTGTGTACGAAACGCACGTTTTGAGCCAAAACTGAGCTAAAGCGGCGATTCTGTGCACGAAACGCACGTTTTGAACCAAAACTGACCAAAAGCGGCGATTCTGTGCATGAAACGCATGTTTTTTGACAAAAGGGGCGATTCGGTGCGTGGAGCGCACGTTTTGTGCCAAAACTGAGCAAAAGGAGCTATAGTGTACTCGAAACGAATGTTTTGTGGCAAACTGAGCAGAAGTGGCGATTCTGTGCACGAAACGCACACTTTGTGCCAAAACTGAGCTAAAGCGGCGATTCTGTGCACGAAACACACGTTTTGAACCAAAACTGACCAAAAGCGGCGATTCTGTGCATGAAACGAACCTTTAGTGCCAAAACTGAGCAAAAGTGGCGATTCTGTGCACGAAACGCACATTTTGTGCCAAAACTGAGCAAAAGCGGCGATTCTATGCGCGAAACGCACGTTTTGTGCCAAAACTGAGCGATAGCGGCGATTCTGTGTACGAAACGCACGTTTTGAGCCAAAACTGAGCTAAAGCTGCGATTCTGTGCACGAAACGCATGTTTTGTCCCAAAATTGAGCAAATGCGGCGATTCTGTGCACGAAACGCACGTTTTGTGCCAAAGCTGAGCAAAAGTGGCGATTCTGTGCACGAAACGCACGTTTTGCCCCAAAACTGAGCAGAAGCGGCTATTCTGAGCGCGAAACACAGGTTTTGTGCCAAACCTGAGCAAAGCGGCGATTCTGTGCTCGAAACGCACGTTATGTGCCAAAACTGAGCAAAAGCGTCGATTCTGTGCACGAAATGCCCGTTTTGTGCCAGAAGGAGCAATTCGGTGCGTGAAACGCATATTTTGTCCCAAAACTGAGCAACAGGGGCGATTCTGTGCACGAAACGGCCGTTTTGTTACAAAACTGAGCAAGAGCGGCGATTCTGTGCACGAAACGCACGTTCTGCACCATAACTGGGCAAAAGCGGCGATTCTGTGCACATCACGCACGTTTTGTGCCAGAAGGAGCAATTCGGTGCGTGGAGCGCACGTTTTGTGCCAAAACTGAGCAAAAGCGGTGATTCTGTGCACGAAACGCACGTTTTGAGCCAAAACTGAGCAAAAGCGGCGATTCTTTGCACGAAACGCACGTTTTGTGCCGGAACTGAGCAAAAGCGGCGTTTCTGTGCACGAAACGCATGTTTTTTGACAAAAGGAGCGATTCGGTGAGTAAAGCGCACGTTTTTTGCCAAAACAGAGAAAAAGGAGCGATTGTGTACTCGAAACGAACGTTTTGTGGCAAACTGACCAGAAGCGGCGATCCTGTGCACGAAACGCACGTTTTGTGACAATAATGAGCAAAAGCGGTGATTCTGAGCACGAAAGGCACGTTTTGTGCCAAAACAGAGCAAATGCGGCGATTCTGTTAACGAATCGCACGTTTTGTGCCGAAACTGAGCAAAAGCGGCGATTCTGTGCACGAAACGCACGTTTTGCGCCAAAACTGAGCAAATGCGGCGAGTCTGTGCACGAGTCGCACGTTTTGTGCCAAAACTGAGCAAAAGCGGTGATTCTGAGCACGAAAGGCTCGTTTTGTTACAAAACTGAGCAAAAACGGCGATTCTGTGCACGAAACGCACATTTTGTGCTAAAACTGAGCAATAGCGGCGATTCTGTGTACGAAACGCACGTTTTGAGCCAAAACTGAGCTAAAGCGGCGATTCTGTGCACGAAACGCACGTTTTGAACCAAAACTGACCAAAAGCGGCGATTCTGTGCATGAAACGCATGTTTTTTGACAAAAGGGGCGATTCGGTGCGTGGAGCGCACGTTTTGTGCCAAAACTGAGCAAAAGGAGCTATAGTGTACTCGAAACGAATGTTTTGTGGCAAACTGAGCAGAAGTGGCGATTCTGTGCACGAAACGCACACTTTGTGCCAAAACTGAGCTAAAGCGGCGATTCTGTGCACGAAACACACGTTTTGAACCAAAACTGACCAAAAGCGGCAATTCTGTGCATGAAACGAACCTTTAGTGCCAAAACTGAGCAAAAGTGGCGATTCTGTGCACGAAACGCGCGTTTTGTGCCAATAACAAGCAACAGCGGCGATTCTGAGCACGAAATGCACGTTTTGTACCAAAACTGAGCAAAAGCGGCGATTCTTAGCACGAAACGCACGTTTTGTGCCGGAACTGAGCAAAAGCGGCGTTTCTGTGTACGAAACGCGTGTTTTTTGACAAAAGGAGCGATTCGGTGCGTAAAGCGCACGTTTTTTGCCAAAACAGAGAAAAAGGAGCGATTGTGTACTCGAAACGAACGTTGTGTGGCAAACTGACCAGAAGCGGCGATTCTGTGCACGAAACGCACGTTTTGTGACAATAATGAGCAAAAGCGGTGATTCTGAGCACGAAAGGCACGTTTTGTGCCAAAACAGAGCAAATGCGGCGATTCTGTTAACGAATCGCACGTTTTGTGCCAAAACTGAGCAAAAGCGGCGATTCTGTGCACGAAACGCACGTTTTGCGCCAAAACTGAGCAAAACCGGCGGTTCTGTGCACGAAATGCACGTTTTGTGCCAAAACTGAGCAATAGCGGCGATTCTGTGCACGAAACGCACGTTTTGAGCCAAAACTGAGCAAAAGCGGCGATTCTTTGCACGAAACGAACGTTTTGTGCCGGAACTGAGCAAAAGCGGCGATTATGTGCAGGAAACGCACGTTTTGAGCCAAGACTGAGCAAAAGCGGCGATTCTTTGCACGAAACGCACGTTTTGTGCCGGAACTGAGCAAAAGCGGCGTTTCTGTGCACGAAACGCATGTTTTTTGACAAAAGGAGCGATTCGGTGAGTAAAGCGCACGTTTTGTGCCAAAACTGAGCAAAAGCGGCGATTCTGTGCTCGAAACGCACGTTATGTGCCAAAACTGAACAAAAGGGTCGATTCTTCGCACGAAATGCCCGTTTTGAGCCAGAAGGAGCAATTCGGTGCGTGAAACGCATATTTTGTCCCAAAACTGAGCAACAGCGGCGATGCTGTGCACGAAACGGCCGCTTTGTTACAAAAATGAGCAAGAGCGGCGATTCTGTGCACGAAACGCACGTTTTTTGCCAATAATGAGCAAAAGCGGCGATTCTGAGCACGAAACGCACGTTTTGTGCCAGAAAGAGCAATTCGGTGCGTGAAACGCACGTTTTGCCCCAAAATTGAGCAGAAGTGGCGATTCTGTGCACGAAACGGCCGTTTTGTTACAAAACTGAGCAAGAGCGGCGATTCTGTGCATGAAACGCATGTTTTTTGACAAAAGGGGCGATTCGGTGCGTGGAGCGCACGTTTTGTGCCAAAACTGAGCAAAAGGAGCTATAGTGTACCCGAAACGCACGTTTTTTGCCAAAACTGAGCAAAATCCGCGATTCTGAGCACGGGACGCAAGTTTTGTGAGAAAACTGAGCATAAGCGGCGATTCTGTGCACGAAACGCGGGTTTTGTGCCAAAACTGTGCAAAAGCGGCGATTATGTGCACCAAACGCACGATTTGTGCCAAATCTGAGCAAAAGCGGCAATTCTGTGCAGTAAACGCACGTTATGTGCCACAAGGAGCAATTCTGCGCACAAAGCGCACGTTTTGTGCCAAAACTGAGCAAAAACGGCGATTCTGAACACGAAACGCACGTTTCTGTGCACGAAACGCATGTTTTTTGACAAAAGGGGCGATTCGGTGCGCGAAACGCACGTTTTGTGCCAAAACTGAGCAATAGCGGCGACTCTGTGTACGAAACGCACATTTTGAGCCAAAACTGAGGTAAAGCGGCGATTCTGTGCACGAAACGCATGTTTTGTGCCAAAATTGAGCAAATGCGGCGATTCTGTGAACGAAACGCACGTTTTGTGCCAAAACTGAGCAAAAGTGGCGATTCCGAGTACGAAACGCACGTTTTGCCCCAAAACTGAGCAGAAGCGGCTATTCTGAGCGCGAAACGCAGGTTTTGTGCCAAACCTGAGCAAAGCGGCGATTCTGTGCTCGAAACGCACGTTATGTGCCAAAACTGAGCAAAAGCGTCGATTCTGTGCACGAAATGCCCGTTTTGAGCCGGAAGGAGCAATTCGGTGCGTGAAACGCATATTTTGTCCCAAAACTCAGCAACAGCGGCGATTCTGTGCACGAAACGGCCGTTTTGTTACAAAACTGAGCAAGAGCGGCGATTCTGTGCACGAAACGCACGTTCTGCACCAAAACTGGGCAAAAGCGGCGATTCTGTGCACATCACGCACATTTTGTGCCAGAAGGAGCAATTCGGTGCGTGAAACGCACGTTTTGTCCGAAAACTGAGCAAAAGCGGCGATTCTGTGCACGAAACGCACGTTTTGTGCCAAAACTGAGCAAAAGCGGCGATTCTGTGCAGGAAACGCACGATTTGTGCCAAATCTGAGCAAAAGCGGCGATTCTGTGCACTAAACGCACGTTATGTGCCACATGGAGCAATTCTGCGCACGAAGCGCACGTTTTGTGCCAAAACTGAGCAAAAACGGCGATTCTGTGCACGAAACGCACATTTTGTGCTAAAACTGAGCAATAGCGGCGATTCTGTGTACGAAACGCACGTTTTGAGCCAAAACTGAGCTAAAGCGGCGATTCTGTGCACGAAACGCACGTTTTGAACCAAAACTGACCAAAAGCGGCGATTCTGTGCATGAAACGCATGTTTTTTGACAAAAGGGGCGATTCGGTGCGTGGAGCGCACGTTTTGTGCCAAAACTGAGCAAAAGGAGCTATAGTGTACTCGAAACGAATGTTTTGTGGCAAACTGAGCAGAAGTGGCGATTCTGTGCACGAAACGCACACTTTGTGCCAAAACTGAGCTAAAGCGGCGATTCTGTGCACGAAACACACGTTTTGAACCAAAACTGACCAAAAGCGGCAATTCTGTGCATGAAACGAACCTTTAGTGCCAAAACTGAGCAAAAGTGGCGATTCTGTGCACGAAACGCGCGTTTTGTGCCAATAACAAGCAACAGCGGCGATTCTGAGCACGAAATGCACGTTTTGTACCAAAACTGAGCAAAAGCGGCGATTCTGTGAACAAAACGCATGTTTTTTGACAAAAGGAGCGATTCGGTGCGTAAAGCGCACGTTTTGTTCCAAAACAGTGAAAAAGGAGCGATTGTGTACTCGAAACGAACGTTTTGTGGCAAACTGACCAGAAGCGGCGATTCTGTGCACGAAACGCACGTTTTGTGACAATAATGAGCAAAAGCGGTGATTCTGAGCACGAAAGGCACGTTTTGTGCCAAAACTGAGCAAATGCGGCGATTCTGTGAACGAATCGCACGTTTTGTGCCAAAACTGAGCAAAAGCGGCGATTCTGTGCACGAAACGCACGTTTTGCGCCAAAACTGAGCAAAAGCGGCGATTCTGTGCACGAAACGCACATTTTGTGCCAAAACTGAGCAGAAGCGGCTATTCTGAGCGCGAAACGCAGGTTTTGTGCCAAACCTGAGCAAAGCGGCGATTCTGTGCTCGAAACGCACGTTATGTGCCAAAACTGAGCAAAAGCGTCGATTCTGTGCACGAAATGCCCGTTTTGAGCCGGAAGGAGCAATTCGGTGCGTGAAACGCACGTTTTGTCCGAAAACTGAGCAAAAGCGGCGATTCTGTGCACGAAACGCACGTTTTGTGCCAAAACTGAGCAAAAGCGGCGATTCTGTGCAGGAAACGCACGTTTTGTGACAATAATGAGCAAAAGCGGCGATTCTGTGCACTAAACGCACGTTATGTGCCACATGGAGCAATTCTGCGCACGAAGCGCACGTTTTGTGCCAAAACTGAGCAAAAACGGCGATTCTGTGCACGAAACGCACATTTTGTGCCAAAACTGAGCAAAAGCGGCGATTCTGTGCGCGAAACACACGTTTTGAACCAAAACTGACCAAAAGCGGCGATTCTGTGCATGAAACGCATGTTTTTTGACAAAAGGGGCGATTCGGTGCGTGGAGCGCATGTTTTGTGCCAAAACTGAGCAAAAGGAGCTATAGTGTACTCGAAACGAATGTTTTGTGGCAAACTGACCAGAAGCGGCGATTCTGTGCACGAAACGCACGTTTTGTGACAATAATGAGCAAAAGCGGTGATTCTGAGCACGAAAGGCACGTTTTGTGCCAAAACTGAGCAAATGCGGCGATTCTGTGAACGAATCGCACGTTTTGTGCCAAAACTGAGCAAAAGCGGCGATTCTGTGCACGAAACGCACGTTTTGCGCCAAAACTGAGCAAAAGCGGCGATTCTGTGCACGAAACGCACATTTTGTGCCAAAACTGAGCAGAAGCGGCTATTCTGAGCGCGAAACGCAGGTTTTGTGCCAAACCTGAGCAAAGCGGCGATTCTGTGCTCGAAACGCACGTTATGTGCCAAAACTGAGCAAAAGCGTCGATTCTGTGCACGAAATGCCCGTTTTGAGCCGGAAGGAGCAATTCGGTGCGTGAAACGCACGTTTTGTCCGAAAACTGAGCAAAAGCGGCGATTCTGTGCACGAAACGCACGTTTTGTGCCAAAACTGAGCAAAAGCGGCGATTCTGTGCAGGAAACGCACGTTTTGTGACAATAATGAGCAAAAGCGGCGATTCTGTGCACTAAACGCACGTTATGTGCCACATGGAGCAATTCTGCGCACGAAGCGCACGTTTTGTGCCAAAACTGAGCAAAAACGGCGATTCTGTGCACGAAACGCACATTTTGTGCCAAAACTGAGCAAAAGCGGCGATTCTGTGCGCGAAACACACGTTTTGAACCAAAACTGACCAAAAGCGGCGATTCTGTGCATGAAACGCATGTTTTTTGACAAAAGGGGCGATTCGGTGCGTGGAGCGCATGTTTTGTGCCAAAACTGAGCAAAAGGAGCTATAGTGTACTCGAAACGAATGTTTTGTGGCAAACTGACCAGAAGCGGCGATTCTGTGCACGAAACGCACGTTTTGTGACAATAATGAGCAAAAGCGGTGATTCTGAGCACGAAAGGCACGTTTTGTGCCAAAACTGAGCAAATGCGGCGATTCTGTGAACGAATCGCACGTTTTGTGCCAAAACTGAGCAAAAGCGGCGATTCTGTGCACGAAACGCACGTTTTGCGCCAAAACTGAGCAAAAGCGGCGATTCTGTGCACGAAACGCACATTTTGTGCCAAAACTGAGCAGAAGCGGCTATTCTGAGCGCGAAACGCAGGTTTTGTGCCAAACCTGAGCAAAGCGGCGATTCTGTGCTCGAAACGCACGTTATGTGCCAAAACTGAGCAAAAGCGTCGATTCTGTGCACGAAATGCCCGTTTTGAGCCGGAAGGAGCAATTCGGTGCGTGAAACGCACGTTTTGTCCGAAAACTGAGCCAAAGCGGCGATTCTGTGCACGAAACGCACGTTTTGTGCCAAAACTGAGCAAAAGCGGCGATTCTGTGCTGGAAACGCACGTTTTGTGACAATAATGAGCAAAAGCGGCGATTCTGTGCACTAAACGCACGTTATGTGCCACATGGAGCAATTCTGCGCACGAAGCGCACGTTTTGTGCCAAAACTGAGCAAAAACGGCGATTCTGTGCACGAAACGCACATTTTGTGCCAAAACTGAGCAAAAGCGGCGATTCTGTGCGCGAAACACACGTTTTGAACCAAAACTGACCAAAAGCGGCGATTCTGTGCATGAAACGCATGTTTTTTGACAAAAGGGGCGATTCGGTGCGTGGAGCGCATGTTTTGTGCCAAAACTGAGCAAAAGGAGCTATAGTGTACTCGAAACGAATGTTTTGTGGCAAACTGAGCAGAAGTGGCGATTCTGTGCACGAAACGCACTCTTTGTGCCAAAACTGAGCTAAAGCGGCGATTCTGTGCACGAAACACACGTTTTGAACCAAAACTGACCAAAAGCGGCGATTCTGTGCACGAAACGAACCTTTAGTGCCAAAACTGAGCAAAAGTGGCGATTCTGTGCACGAAACGCACGTTCTGCACCAAAACTGGGCAAAAGCGGCGATTCTGTGCACATCACGCACGTTTTGTGCCAGAAGGAGCAATTCGATGCGTGGAGCGCACGTTTTGTGCCAAAACTGAGCAAAAGCGGTGATTCTGTGCACGAAACGCACGTTTTGAGCCAAAACTGAGCAAAAGCGGCGATTCTTTGCACGAAACGCACGTTTTGTGCCGGAACTGAGCAAAAGCGGCGTTTCTGAGCACGAAAGGCACGTTTTGTGCCAAAACTGAGCAAATGCGGCGGTTCTGTGCACGAATCGCACGTTTTGTGCCAAAACTGAGCAAAAGCGGCGATTCTGTGCACGAAACGCATGTTTTTTAACAAAAGGAGCGATTCGGTGAGTAAAGCGCACGTTTTGTGCCAAAACTGAGAAAAAGGAGCGATTGTGTACTCGAAACGAACGTTTTGTGGCAAACTGACCAAAAGCGGCGATTCTGTGCACGAAACGCACGTTTTGTGACAATAATGAGCAAAAGCGGTGATTCTGAGCACGAAATTCACGTTTTGTGCCAAAACTGAGCAAATGCGGCGATTCTGTGAACGAATCGCACGTTTTGTGCCAAAACTGAGCAAAAGCGGCGATTCTGTGCACGAAACGCACGTTTTGAGCCAAAACTGAGCAAAAGCGGCGATTCTTTGCACGAAATGCACGTTTTGTGCCAAAACTGAGCAATAGCGGCGATTCTGTGCACGAAACGCACGTTTTGAGCCAAAAGTGTGCAAAAGCGGCGATTCTTTGCACGAAACGCACGTCTTGTGCCGGAACTGAGCAAAAGCGGCGATTCTGTGGTCGAAACGCACGTTTTGAGCCAAAACTGAGCAAAAGCGGAGATTCTTTGCACGAAACGCACGTTTTGTGCCGGAACTGAGCAAAAGCGGCGTTTCTGTGCACGAAACGCATGTTTTTTGACAAAAGGAGCGATTCGGTGCGTAAAGCGCACGTTTTGTGCCAAAACTGAGAAAAAGGAGCGATTGTGTACTCGAAACGAACGTTTTGTGGCAAACCGACCAGAAGCGGCGATTCTGTGCACGAAACGCACGTTTTGTGACAATAATGAGCAAAAGCGGTGATTCTGAGCACGAAAGGCACGTTCTGTCCCGGAACTGAGCAAAGGCGGCGTTTCTGTGCACGAAACGCATGTTTTTTGACAAAAGGAGCGATTCGGTGCGTAAAGCGCACGTTTTTTGCCAAAACAGAGAAAAAGGAGCGATTGTGTACTCGAAACGAACGTTTTCTGGCAAACTGACCAGAAGCGGCGATTCTGTGCACGAAACGCACGTTTTTTGACAAAAGGAGCGATTCGGTGAGTAAAGCGCACGTTTTGTGCCAAAACTGAGAAAAAGGAGCGGTTGTGTTCGAAACGAACGTTTTGTGGCAAACTGACCAGAAGCGGCGATTCTGTGCACGAAACGCACGTTTTGCGCCAAAACTGAGCAAAAGCGGCGGTTCTGTGCACGAAATGCACGTTTTGTGCCAAAACTGAGCAATAGCGGCGATTCTGTGCACGAAACGCACGTTTTGAGCCAAAATTGAGCAAAAGCGGCGATTCTTTGCACGAAACGCACGTTTTGTGCCGGAACTGAGCAAAAGCGGCGATTCTGTGCACGAAACGCACATTTTGTGCCAAAACTGAGCAAAAGCGGCGATTCTGTGCGCGAAACGCACGTTTTGAACCAAAACTGACCAAAAGCGGCGATTCTGTGCATGAAACGCATGTTTTTTGACAAAAGGGGCGATTCGGTGCGTGGAGCGCATGTTTTGTGCCAAAACTGAGCAAAAGGAGCTATAGTGTACTCGAAACGAATGTTTTGTGGCAAACTGAGCAGAAGTGGCGATTCTGTGCACGAAACGCACTCTTTGTGCCAAAACTGAGCTAAAGCGGCGATTCTGTGCACGAAACACACGTTTTGAACCAAAACTGACCAAAAGCGGCGATTCTGTGCACGAAACGATCCTTTAGTGCCAAAACTGAGCAAAAGTGGCGATTCTGTGCACGAAACGCACATTTTGTGCCAAAACTGAGCAAAAGCGGCGATTCTATGCGCGAAACGCACGTTTTGTGCCAAAACTGAGCGATAGCGGCGATTCTGTGTACGAAACGCACGTTTTGAGCCAAAACTGAGCTAAAGCGGCGATTCTGTGCACGAAACGCATGTTTTGTGCCAAAATTGAGCAAATGCGGCGATTCTGTGCACGAAACGCACGTTTTGTGCCAAAGCTGAGCAAAAGTGGCGATTCTGTGCACGAAACGCACGTTTTGCCCCAAAACTGAGCAGAAGCGGCTATTCTGAGCGCGAAACGCAGGTTTTGTGCCAAACCTGAGCAAAAACGGCGATTCTGTGCACGAAACGCACATTTTGTGCCAAAACTGAGCAAAAGCGGCGATTCTGTGCACGAAATGCCCGTTTTGAGCCGGAAATAGCAATTCGGTGCGTGAAACGCATATTTTGTCCCAAAACTGAGCAACAGCGGCGATTCTGTGCACGAAACGGCCGTTTTGTTACAAAACTGAGCAAGAGCGGCGATTCTGTGCATGAAACGCATGTTTTTTGACAAAAGGGGCGATTCGGTGCGTGGAGCGCACGTTTTGTGCCAAAACTGAGCAAAAGAAGCTATAGTGTACTCGAAACGCAGGTTTTTTACCAAAACTGAGCAAAATCCGCGATTCTGAGCACGGGACGCAAGTTTTGTGAGAAAACTGAGCATAAGCGGCGATTCTGTGCACGAAACGCGGGTTTTGTGCCAAAATTGGGCAAAAGCGGCGATTCTGTGCACCAAACGCACGATTTGTGCCAAATCTGAGCAAAAGCGGCAATTCTGTGCACTAAACGCACGTTATGTGCCACAAGGAGCAACTCTGCGCACGAAGCGCACGTTTTGTGCCAAAACTGAGCAAAAACGGCGATTCTGAACACGAAACGCACGTTTTGTGTCGAAACTGAGCAAAAGCGGCGTTTCTGTGCACGAAACGCATGTTTTTTGACAAAAGGGGCGATTCGGTGCGCGAAACGCACGTTTTGTGCCAAAACTGAGCAATAGCGGCGATTCTGTGTACGAAACGCACATTTTGAGCCAAAACTGAGGTAAAGCGGCGATTCTGTGCACGAAACGCATGTTTTGTGCCAAAATTGAGCAAATGCGGCGATTCTGTGCACGAAACGCACGTTTTGCCCCAAAACTGAGCAGAAGCGGCTATTCTGGGCGCGAAACGCAGGTTTTGTGCCAAACCTGAGCAAAGCGGCGATTCTGTGCACGAAACGCACGATTTGTGCCAAATCTGAGCAAAAGCGGCGATTCTGTGCACTAAACGCACGTTATGTGCCACATGAAGCAATTCTGCGCACGAAGCGCAGGTTTTGTGCCAAAACTGAGCAAAAACGGCGATTCTGTGCACGAAACGCACTTTTTGTGCCAAAACTGAGCAAAAGCGGCGATTCTGTGCGCGAAACGCACGTTGTGTGCCAAAACTGAGCAATAGCGGCGATTCTGTGTACGAAACGCACGTTTTGAGCCAAAACTGAGCTAAAGCGGCGATTCTGTGCACGAAACGCACGTTTTGAACCAAAACTGACCAAAAGCGGCGATTCTGGGCATGAAACTCATGTTTTTTGACAAAAGGGGCGATTCGGTGCGTGGAGCGCACGTTTTGTGCCAAAACTGAGCAAAAGGAGCTATAGTGTACTCGAAACGAATGTTTTGTGGCAAACTGAGCAGAAGTGGCGATTCTGTGCACGAAACGCACACTTTGTGCCAAACTGAGCTAAAGCGGCGATTCTGTGCACGAAACACACGTTTTGAACCAAAACTGACCAAAAGCGGCGATTCTGTGCACGAAACGAACCTTTAGTGCCAAAACTGAGCAAAAGTGGCGATTCTGTGCACGAAACGCACATTTTGTGCCAAAACTGACCAGAAGCGGCGATTCTGTGCACGAAACGCACGTTTTGTGACAATAATGAGCAAAAGCGGTGATTCTGAGCACGAAAGGCACGTTTTGTGCCAAAACTGAGCAAATGCGGCCATTCTGTGCACGAAACGCACGTTTTGTGCCAAAGCTGAGCAAAAGTGGCGATTCTGTGCACGAAACGCACGTTTTGCCCCAAAACTGAGCAGAAGCGGCTATTCTGAGCGCGAAACGCAGGTTTTGTGCCAAACCTGAGCAAAGCGGCGATTCTGTGCTCGAAACGCACGTTATGTGCCAAAACTGAGCAAAAGCGTCGATTCTGTGCACGAAATGCCCGTTTTGAGCCAGAAGGAGCAATTCGGTGCGTGAAACGCACATTTTGTCCCAAAACTGAGCAACAGGGGCGATTCTGTGCACGAAACGCACGTTCTGCACCAAAACTGGGCAAAAGCGGCGATTCTGTGCACATCACGCACGTTTTGTGCCAGAAGGAGCAATTCGATGCGTGGAGCGCACGTTTTGTGCCAAAACTGAGCAAAAGCGGTGATTCTGTGCACGAAACGCACGTTTTGAGCCAAAACTGAGCAAAAGCGGCGATTCTTTGCACGAAACGCACGTTTTGTGCCGGAACTGAGCAAAAGCGGCGTTTCTGAGCACGAAAGGCACGTTTTATGCCAAAACTGAGCAAATGCGGCGGTTCTGTGCACGAATCGCACGTTTTGTGCCAAAACTGAGCAAAAGCGGCGATTCTGTGCACGAAACGCATGTTTTTTAACAAAAGGAGCGATTCGGTGAGTAAAGCGCACGTTTTGTGCCAAAACTGAGAAAAAGGAGCGATTGTGTACTCGAAACGAACGTTTTGTGGCAAACTGACCAAAAGCGGCGATTCTGTGCACGAAACGCACGTTTTGTGACAATAATGAGCAAATGCGGCGATTCTGTGCACGAAACGCACGTTTTGTGCCAAAGCTGAGCAAAAGTGGCGATTCTGTGCACGAAACGCACGTTTTGCCCCAAAACTGAGCAGAAGCGGCTATTCTGAGCGCGAAACGCAGGTTTTGTGCCAAACCTGAGCAAAAACGGCGATTCTGTGCACGAAACGCACATTTTGTGCCAAAACTGAGCAAAAGCGGCGATTCTGTGCACGAAATGCCCGTTTTGAGCCGGAAATAGCAATTCGGTGCGTGAAACGCATATTTTGTCCCAAAACTGAGCAACAGCGGCGATTCTGTGCACGAAACGGCCGTTTTGTTACAAAACTGAGCAAGAGCGGCGATTCTGTGCATGAAACGCATGTTTTTTGACAAAAGGGGCGATTCGGTGCGTGGAGCGCACGTTTTGTGCCAAAACTGAGCAAAAGAAGCTATAGTGTACTCGAAACGCAGGTTTTTTACCAAAACTGAGCAAAATCCGCGATTCTGAGCACGGGACGCAAGTTTTGTGAGAAAACTGAGCATAAGCGGCGATTCTGTGCACGAAACGCGGGTTTTGTGCCAAAATTGGGCAAAAGCGGCGATTCTGTGCACCAAACGCACGATTTGTGCCAAATCTGAGCAAAAGCGGCAATTCTGTGCACTAAACGCACGTTATGTGCCACAAGGAGCAACTCTGCGCACGAAGCGCACGTTTTGTGCCAAAACTGAGCAAAAACGGCGATTCTGAACACGAAACGCACGTTTTGTGTCGAAACTGAGCAAAAGCGGCGTTTCTGTGCACGAAACGCATGTTTTTTGACAAAAGGGGCGATTCGGTGCGCGAAACGCACGTTTTGTGCCAAAACTGAGCAATAGCGGCGATTCTGTGTACGAAACGCACATTTTGAGCCAAAACTGAGGTAAAGCGGCGATTCTGTGCACGAAACGCATGTTTTGTGCCAAAATTGAGCAAATGCGGCGATTCTGTGCACGAAACGCACGTTTTGCCCCAAAACTGAGCAGAAGCGGCTATTCTGGGCGCGAAACGCAGGTTTTGTGCCAAACCTGAGCAAAGCGGCGATTCTGTGCACGAAACGCACGATTTGTGCCAAATCTGAGCAAAAGCGGCGATTCTGTGCACTAAACGCACGTTATGTGCCACATGAAGCAATTCTGCGCACGAAGCGCAGGTTTTGTGCCAAAACTGAGCAAAAACGGCGATTCTGTGCACGAAACGCACTTTTTGTGCCAAAACTGAGCAAAAGCGGCGATTCTGTGCGCGAAACGCACGTTGTGTGCCAAAACTGAGCAATAGCGGCGATTCTGTGTACGAAACGCACGTTTTGAGCCAAAACTGAGCTAAAGCGGCGATTCTGTGCACGAAACGCACGTTTTGAACCAAAACTGACCAAAAGCGGCGATTCTGGGCATGAAACTCATGTTTTTTGACAAAAGGGGCGATTCGGTGCGTGGAGCGCACGTTTTGTGCCAAAACTGAGCAAAAGGAGCTATAGTGTACTCGAAACGAATGTTTTGTGGCAAACTGAGCAGAAGTGGCGATTCTGTGCACGAAACGCACACTTTGTGCCAAACTGAGCTAAAGCGGCGATTCTGTGCACGAAACACACGTTTTGAACCAAAACTGACCAAAAGCGGCGATTCTGTGCACGAAACGAACCTTTAGTGCCAAAACTGAGCAAAAGTGGCGATTCTGTGCACGAAACGCACATTTTGTGCCAAAACTGACCAGAAGCGGCGATTCTGTGCACGAAACGCACGTTTTGTGACAATAATGAGCAAAAGCGGTGATTCTGAGCACGAAAGGCACGTTTTGTGCCAAAACTGAGCAAATGCGGCCATTCTGTGCACGAAACGCACGTTTTGTGCCAAAGCTGAGCAAAAGTGGCGATTCTGTGCACGAAACGCACGTTTTGCCCCAAAACTGAGCAGAAGCGGCTATTCTGAGCGCGAAACGCAGGTTTTGTGCCAAACCTGAGCAAAGCGGCGATTCTGTGCTCGAAACGCACGTTATGTGCCAAAACTGAGCAAAAGCGTCGATTCTGTGCACGAAATGCCCGTTTTGAGCCAGAAGGAGCAATTCGGTGCGTGAAACGCACATTTTGTCCCAAAACTGAGCAACAGGGGCGATTCTGTGCACGAAACGCACGTTCTGCACCAAAACTGGGCAAAAGCGGCGATTCTGTGCACATCACGCACGTTTTGTGCCAGAAGGAGCAATTCGATGCGTGGAGCGCACGTTTTGTGCCAAAACTGAGCAAAAGCGGTGATTCTGTGCACGAAACGCACGTTTTGAGCCAAAACTGAGCAAAAGCGGCGATTCTTTGCACGAAACGCACGTTTTGTGCCGGAACTGAGCAAAAGCGGCGTTTCTGAGCACGAAAGGCACGTTTTATGCCAAAACTGAGCAAATGCGGCGGTTCTGTGCACGAATCGCACGTTTTGTGCCAAAACTGAGCAAAAGCGGCGATTCTGTGCACGAAACGCATGTTTTTTAACAAAAGGAGCGATTCGGTGAGTAAAGCGCACGTTTTGTGCCAAAACTGAGAAAAAGGAGCGATTGTGTACTCGAAACGAACGTTTTGTGGCAAACTGACCAAAAGCGGCGATTCTGTGCACGAAACGCACGTTTTGTGACAATAATGAGCAAAAGCGGTGATTCTGAGCACGAAATTCACGTTTTGTGCCAAAACTGAGCAAATGCGGCGATTCTGTGAACGAATCGCACGTTTTGTGCCAAAACTGAGCAAAAGCGGCGATTCTGTGCACGAAACGCACGTTTTGAGCCAAAACTGAGCAAAAGCGGCGATTCTTTGCACGAAATGCACGTTTTGTGCCAAAACTGAGCAATAGCGGCGATTCTGTGCACGAAACGCACGTTTTGAGCCAAAAGTGTGCAAAAGCGGCGATTCTTTGCACGAAACGCACGTCTTGTGCCGGAACTGAGCAAAAGCGGCGATTCTGTGGTCGAAACGCACGTTTTGAGCCAAAACTGAGCAAAAGCGGAGATTCTTTGCACGAAACGCACGTTTTGTGACAATAATGAGCAAAAGCGGTGATTCTGAGCACGAAATTCACGTTTTGTGCCAAAACTGAGCAAATGCGGCGATTCTGTGAACGAATCGCACGTTTTGTGCCAAAACTGAGCAAAAGCGGCGATTCTGTGCACGAAACGCACGTTTTGAGCCAAAACTGAGCAAAAGCGGCGATTCTGTGCACGAAACGCACGATTTGTGCCAAATCTGAGCAAAAGCGGCGATTCTGTGCACTAAACGCACGTTATGTGCCACATGAAGCAATTCTGCGCACGAAGCGCAGGTTTTGTGCCAAAACTGAGCAAAAACGGCGATTCTGTGCACGAAACGCACTTTTTGTGCCAAAACTGAGCAAAAGCGGCGATTCTGTGCGCGAAACGCACGTTGTGTGCCAAAACTGAGCAATAGCGGCGATTCTGTGTACGAAACGCACGTTTTGAGCCAAAACTGAGCTAAAGCGGCGATTCTGTGCACGAAACGCACGTTTTGAACCAAAACTGACCAAAAGCGGCGATTCTGGGCATGAAACTCATGTTTTTTGACAAAAGGGGCGATTCGGTGCGTGGAGCGCACGTTTTGTGCCAAAACTGAGCAAAAGGAGCTATAGTGTACTCGAAACGAATGTTTTGTGGCAAACTGAGCAGAAGTGGCGATTCTGTGCACGAAACGCACACTTTGTGCCAAACTGAGCTAAAGCGGCGATTCTGTGCACGAAACACACGTTTTGAACCAAAACTGACCAAAAGCGGCGATTCTGTGCACGAAACGAACCTTTAGTGCCAAAACTGAGCAAAAGTGGCGATTCTGTGCACGAAACGCACATTTTGTGCCAAAACTGACCAGAAGCGGCGATTCTGTGCACGAAACGCACGTTTTGTGACAATAATGAGCAAAAGCGGTGATTCTGAGCACGAAAGGCACGTTTTGTGCCAAAACTGAGCAAATGCGGCCATTCTGTGCACGAAACGCACGTTTTGTGCCAAAGCTGAGCAAAAGTGGCGATTCTGTGCACGAAACGCACGTTTTGCCCCAAAACTGAGCAGAAGCGGCTATTCTGAGCGCGAAACGCAGGTTTTGTGCCAAACCTGAGCAAAGCGGCGATTCTGTGCTCGAAACGCACGTTATGTGCCAAAACTGAGCAAAAGCGTCGATTCTGTGCACGAAATGCCCGTTTTGAGCCAGAAGGAGCAATTCGGTGCGTGAAACGCACATTTTGTCCCAAAACTGAGCAACAGGGGCGATTCTGTGCACGAAACGCACGTTCTGCACCAAAACTGGGCAAAAGCGGCGATTCTGTGCACATCACGCACGTTTTGTGCCAGAAGGAGCAATTCGATGCGTGGAGCGCACGTTTTGTGCCAAAACTGAGCAAAAGCGGTGATTCTGTGCACGAAACGCACGTTTTGAGCCAAAACTGAGCAAAAGCGGCGATTCTTTGCACGAAACGCACGTTTTGTGCCGGAACTGAGCAAAAGCGGCGTTTCTGAGCACGAAAGGCACGTTTTATGCCAGAACTGAGCAAATGCGGCGGTTCTGTGCACGAATCGCACGTTTTGTGCCAAAACTGAGCAAAAGCGGCGATTCTGTGCACGAAACGCATGTTTTTTAACAAAAGGAGCGATTCGGTGAGTAAAGCGCACGTTTTGTGCCAAAACTGAGAAAAAGGAGCGATTGTGTACTCGAAACGAACGTTTTGTGGCAAACTGACCAAAAGCGGCGATTCTGTGCACGAAACGCACGTTTTGTGACAATAATGAGCAAAAGCGGTGATTCTGAGCACGAAATTCACGTTTTGTGCCAAAACTGAGCAAATGCGGCGATTCTGTGAACGAATCGCACGTTTTGTGCCAAAACTGAGCAAAAGCGGCGATTCTGTGCACGAAACGCACGTTTTGAGCCAAAACTGAGCAAAAGCGGCGATTCTTTGCACGAAATGCACGTTTTGTGCCAAAACTGAGCAATAGCGGCGATTCTGTGCACGAAACGCACGTTTTGAGCCAAAAGTGTGCAAAAGCGGCGATTCTTTGCACGAAACGCACGTCTTGTGCCGGAACTGAGCAAAAGCGGCGATTCTGTGGTCGAAACGCACGTTTTGAGCCAAAACTGAGCAAAAGCGGAGATTCTTTGCACGAAACGCACGTTTTGTGCCGGAACTGAGCAAAAGCGGCGTTTCTGTGCACGAAACGCATGTTTTTTGACAAAAGGAGCGATTCGGTGCGTAAAGCGCACGTTTTGTGCCAAAACTGAGAAAAAGGAGCAATTGTGTACTCGAATCGAACGTTTTGTGGCAAACCGACCAGAAGCGGCGATTCTGTGCACGAAACGCACGTTTAGTGACAATAATGAGCAAAAGCGGTGATTCTGAGCACGAAAGGCACGTTCTGTCCCGGAACTGAGCAAAGGCGGCGTTTCTGTGCACGAAACGCATGTTTTTTGACAAAAGGAGCGATTCGGTGCGTAAAGCGCACGTTTTTTGCCAAAACAGAGAAAAAGGAGCGATTGTGTACTCGAAACGAACGTTTTCTGGCAAACTGACCAGAAGCGGCGATTCTGTGCACGAAACGCACGTTTTTTGACAAAAGGAGCGATTCGGTGAGTAAAGCGCACGTTTTGTGCCAAAACTGAGAAAAAGGAGCGGTTGTGTTCGAAACGAACGTTTTGTGGCAAACTGACCAGAAGCGGCGATTCTGTGCACGAAACGCACGTTTTGCGCCAAAACTGAGCAAAAGCGGCGGTTCTGTGCACGAAATGCACGTTTTGTGCCAAAACTGAGCAATAGCGGCGATTCTGTGCACGAAACGCACGTTTTGAGCCAAAATTGAGCAAAAGCGGCGATTCTTTGCACGAAACGCACGTTTTGTGCCGGAACTGAGCAAAAGCGGCGATTCTGTGCACGAAACGAACGTTTTGAGCCAAAACTGAGCAAAAGCGGCGATTCTTTGCACGAAACGCATGTTTTGTGCCGGAACTGAGCAAAAGCGGCGTTTCTGTGCACGAAACGCACGTTTTTTAACAAAAGGAGCGATTCGGTGAGTAAAGCGCACGTTTTGTGCCAAAACTGAGAAAAAGGAGCGATTGTGTACTCGAAACGAACGTTTTGTGGCAAACTGACCAGAAGCGGCGATTCTGTGCACGAAACGCACGTTTTGTGACAATAATGAGCAAAAGCGGTGATTCTGAGCACGAAAGGCACGTTTTGTGCCAAAACTGAGCAAATGCGGCGATTCTGTGACCGAATCGCACGTTTTGTGCCAAAACTGAGCAAAAGCGGCGATTCTGTGCACGAAACGCACGTTTTGCGCCAAAACTGAGCAAAAGCGGCGGTTCTGTACACGAAATGCTCGTTTTGTGCCAAAACTGAGCAATAGCGGCGATTCTGTGCACGAAACGCACATTTTGTGCCAAAACTGAGCAAAAGCGGCGATTCTGTGAACGAATCGCACGTTTTGGGCCAAAACTGAGCAAAAGCGGCGATTCTGTGCACGAAACGCACGTTTTGCGCCAAAACTGAGCAAAAGCGGCGATTCTGTGCACGAAACGCACATTTTGTGCCAAAACTGAGCAAAAGCGGCGATTCTGTGAACGAATCACACGTTTTGTGCCAAAACTGAGCAAAAGCGGCGATTCTGTGCACGAAACGCACGTTTTGCGCCAAAACTGAGCAAAAGCGGCGATTCTGTGCACGAAACGCACGTTTTGAGCCAAAACTGAGCAAAAGCGGCGATTCTTTGCACGAAATGCACGTTTTGTGCCGGAACTGAGCAAAAGCGGCGTTTCTGTGCACGAAACGCATGTTTTTTAACAAAAGGAGCGATTCGGTGAGTAAAGCGCACGTTTTGTGCCAAAACTGAGAAAAAGGAGCGATTGTGTACTCGAAACGAACGTTTTGTGGCAAACTGACCAGAAGCGGCGATTCTGTGCACGAAACGCACGTTTTGTGACAATAATGAGCAAAAGCGGTGATTCTGAGCACGAAAGGCACGTTTTGTGCCAAAACTGAGCAAATGCGGCCATTCTTTGCACGAATCGCACGTTTTGTGCCAAAACTGAGCAAAAGCGGCGATTCTGTGCACGAAACGCACGTTTTACGCCAAAACTGAGCAAATGCGGCGATTCTGTGCACGAAACGCACGTTTTACGCCAAAACTGATCAAAAGCGGCGATTCTGTGCACGAAACGCACATTTTGTGCCAAAACTGAGCAAAAGCGGCGATTCTGTGCACGAAATGCACGTTTTGGGCCAAAACTGAGCAATAGCGGCGATTCTGTGAACGAATCGCACGTTTTGTGCCAAAACTTAGCAAAAGCGGCGATTCTGTGCACGAAACGCACGTTTTGCGCCAAAACTGAGCAAAAGCGGCGATTCTGTGCACGAAACGCACATTTTGTGCCAAAACTGAGCAAAAGCGGCGATTCTGTGAACGAATCGCACGTTTTGTGCCAAAACTGAGCAAAAGCGGCGATTCTGTGCACGAAACGCACGTTTTGCGCCAAAACTGAGCAAAAGCGGCGATTCTGTGGACGAAACGCACATTTTGTGCCAAAACTGAGCAAAAGCGGCGATTCTGTGCACGAAATGCACGTTTTGCGCCAAAACTGAGCAAAAGCGGCGATTCTGTGCACGAAACGCACATTTTGTGCCAAAACTGAGCAAAAGCGGCGATTCTTTGCACGAAACGCACGTTTTGTGCCGGAACTGAGCAAAAGCGGCGTTTCTGTGCACGAAACGCATGTTTTTTGACAAAAGGAGCGATTCGGTGAGTAAAGCGCACGTTTTGTGCCAAAACTGAGAAAAAGGAGCGGTTGTGTACTCGAAACGAACGTTTTGTGGCAAACCGACCAGAAGCGGCGATTCTGTGCACGAAACGCACGTTTTGTCCGAAAACTGAGCAAAAGCGGCGACTCTGTGCACGAAACGCACATTTTGTGCCAAAACTGAGCAAAAGCGGCGATTCTGTGCACGAAATGCACGTTTTGTGCCGAAACTGAGCAATAGCGGCGATTCTGTGCACAAAACGCACGTTTGATTCAAAACTGAACAAAAGCGGCGATTCTTTGCACGAAACGCACGTTTTGTGCCTGAACTGAGCAAAAGCGGCGTTTCTGTGCACGAAACACATATTTTTTGACAAAAGGAGCGATTCGGTGCGTAAAGCGCACGTTTTGTGCCAGAACAGAGAAAAAGGAGCGATTGTGTACTCGAAACGAACGTTTTGTATCAAACTGACCAGAAGCGGCGATTCTGTGCACGAAACGCACGTTTTGTGACAATAATGAGCAAAAGCGGTGATTCTGAGCACGAAAGGCACGTTTTGTGCCAAAACTGAGCAAATGCGGCGATTCTGTGACCGAATCGCACGTTTTGTGCCAAAACTGAGCAAAAGCGGCGATTCTGTGCACGAAACGCACGTTTTGCGCCAAAACTGAGCAAAAGCGGCGGTTCTGTACACGAAATGCTCGTTTTGTGCCAAAACTGAGCAATAGCGGCGATTCTGTGCACGAAACGCACATTTTGTGCCAAAACTGAGCAAAAGCGGCGATTCTGTGAACGAATCGCACGTTTTGTGCCAAAACTGAGCAAAAGCGGCGATTCTGTGCACGAAACGCACGTTTTGCGCCAAAACTGAGCAAAAGCGGCGATTCTGTGCACGAAACGCACATTTTGTGCCAAAACTGAGCAAAAGCGGCGATTCTGTGAACGAATCACACGTTTTGTGCCAAAACTGAGCAAAAGCGGCGATTCTGTGCACGAAACGCACGTTTTGCGCCAAAACTGAGCAAAAGCGGCGATTCTGTGCACGAAACGCACGTTTTGAGCCAAAACTGAGCAAAAGCGGCGATTCTTTGCACGAAACGCACGTTCTGTGCCGGAACTGAGCAAAGGCGGCGTTTCTGTGCATGAAACGCATGTTTTTTGACAAAAGGAGCGAATCGGTGCGTAAAGCGCACGTTTTTTGCCAAAACAAAGAAAAAGGAGCGATTGTGTACTCGAAACGAACGTTTTGTGGCAAACTGACCAGAAGCGGCGATTCTGAGCACGAAACGCACGTTTTGTGACAATAATGAGCAAAAGCGGTGATTCTGTGCACAAAACGCTCGTTTTGAGCCAAAACTGAGCAAAAGCGGCGATTCTTTGCACGAAATGCACGTTTTGTGCCGGAACTGAGCAAAAGCGGCGTTTCTGTGCACGAAACGCATGTTTTTTAACAAAAGGAGCGATTCGGTGAGTAAAGCGCACGTTTTGTGCCAAAACTGAGAAAAAGGAGCGATTGTGTACTCGAAACGAACGTTTTGTGGCAAACTGACCAGAAGCGGCGATTCTGTGCACGAAACGCACGTTTTGTGACAATAATGAGCAAAAGCGGTGATTCTGAGCACGAAAGGCACGTTTTGTGCCAAAACTGAGCAAATGCGGCCATTCTTTGCACGAATCGCACGTTTTGTGCCAAAACTGAGCAAAAGCGGCGATTCTGTGCACGAAACGCACGTTTTACGCCAAAACTGAGCAAATGCGGCGATTCTGTGCACGAAACGCACGTTTTACGCCAAAACTGATCAAAAGCGGCGATTCTGTGCACGAAACGCACATTTTGTGCCAAAACTGAGCAAAAGCGGCGATTCTGTGCACGAAATGCACGTTTTGGGCCAAAACTGAGCAATAGCGGCGATTCTGTGCACGAAACGCACGTTTTGTGCCGGAACTGAGCAAAAGCGGCGTTTCTGTGCACGAAACGCATGTTTTTTGACAAAAGGAGCGATTCGGTGCGTAAAGCGCACGTTTTGTGCCAAAACTGAGAAAAAGGAGCGATTGTGTACTCGAAACGAACGTTTTGTGGCAAACTGACCAGAAGCGGCGATTCTGTGCACGAAACGCACGTTTTGTGACAATAATGAGCAAAAGCGGTGATTCTGAGCACGAAAGGCACGTTTTGTGCCAAAACTGAGCAAATGCGGCCATTCTTTGCACGAATCGCACGTTTTGTGCCAAAACTGAGCAAAAGCGGCGATTCTGTGCACGAAACGCACGTTTTACGCCAAAACTGAGCAAAAGCGGCGATTCTGTGCACGAAACGCACGTTTTACGCCAAAACTGAGCAAAAGCGGCGATTCTGTGCACGAAACGCACATTTTGTGCCAAAACTGAGCAAAAGCGGCGATTCTGTGCACGAAATGCACGTTTTGGGCCAAAACTGAGCAATAGCGGCGATTCTGTGCACGAAACGCACGTTTTGAGCCAAAACTGAGCAAAAGCGGCGATTCTTTGCACGAAACGCACGTTCTGTGCCGGAACTGAGCAAAGGCGGCGTTTCTGTGCACGAAACGCATGTTTTTTGACAAAAGGAGCGAATCGGTGCGTAAAGCGCACGTTTTTTGCCAAAACAAAGAAAAAGGAGCGATTGTGTACTCGAAACGAACGTTTTGTGGCAAGCTGACCAGAAGCGGCGATTCTGAGCACGAAACGCACGTTTTGTGACAATAATGAGCAAAAGCGGTGATTCTGTGCACAAAACGCACGTTTTGAGCCAAAACTGAGCAAAAGCGGCGATTCTTTGCACGAAATGCACGTTTTGTGCCAAAACTGACCAGAAGCGGCGATTCTGAGCACGAAACGCACGTTTTGTGACAATAATGAGCAAAAGCGGCGATTCTGTGCACGAAACGCACATTTTGTGCCAAAACTGAGCAAAAGCGGCGATTCTGTGAACGAATCGCACGTTTTGTGCCAAAACTGAGCAAAAGCGGCGATTCTGTGCACGAAACGCACGTTTTGCGCCAAAACTGAGCAAAAGCGGCGATTCTGTGCACGAAACGCACATTTTGTGCCAAAACTGAGCAAAAGCGGCGATTCTGTGAACGAATCACACGTTTTGTGCCAAAACTGAGCAAAAGCGGCGATTCTGTGCACGAAACGCACGTTTTGCGCCAAAACTGAGCAAAAGCGGCGATTCTGTGCACGAAACGCACATTTTGTGCCAAAACTGAGCAAAAGCGGCGATTCTTTGCACGAAACGCACGTTTTGTGCCGGAACTGAGCAAAAGCGGCGTTTCTGTGCACGAAACGCATGTTTTTTGACAAAAGGAGCGATTCGGTGAGTAAAGCGCACGTTT
This sequence comes from Stelis phaeoptera, assembly GCA_943735885.1. Classification (NCBI taxonomy): domain Eukaryota; kingdom Metazoa; phylum Arthropoda; class Insecta; order Hymenoptera; family Megachilidae; genus Stelis; species Stelis phaeoptera. The sequence goes on from CALSEM010000035.1 coordinate 827,927, forward strand.
TGTGCCAAAACTGAGAAAAAGGAGCGGTTGTGTACTCGAAACGAACGTTTTGTGGCAAGCTGACCAGAAGCGGCGATTCTGTACACGAAACGCACGTTTTGCGCCAAAACTGAGCAAAAGCGGCGATTCTTTGCACGAAACGCACGTTTTGTGCCGGAACTGAGCAAAAGCGGCGTTTCTGTGCACGAAACGCATGTTTTTTAACAAAAGGAGCGATTCGGTGAGTAAAGCGCACGTTTTGTGCCAAAACTGAGAAAAAGGAGCGATTGTGTACTCGAAACGAACGTTTTGTGGCAAACTGACCAGAAGCGGCGATTCTGTGCACGAAACGCACGTTTTGTGACAATAATGAGCAAAAGCGGTGATTCTGAGCACGAAAGGCACGTTTTGTGCCAAAACTGAGCAAATGCGGCCATTCTTTGCACGAATCGCACGTTTTGTGCCAAAACTGAGCAAAAGCGGCGATTCTGTGCACGAAACGCACGTTTTACGCCAAAACTGAGCAAATGCGGCGATTCTGTGCACGAAACGCACGTTTTACGCCAAAACTGATCAAAAGCGGCGATTCTGTGCACGAAACGCACATTTTGTGCCAAAACTGAGCAAAAGCGGCGATTCTGTGCACGAAATGCACGTTTTGGGCCAAAACTGAGCAATAGCGGCGATTCTGTGCACGAAACGCACGTTTTGTGCCGGAACTGAGCAAAAGCGGCGTTTCTGTGCACGAAACGCATGTTTTTTGACAAAAGGAGCGATTCGGTGCGTAAAGCGCACGTTTTGTGCCAAAACTGAGAAAAAGGAGCGATTGTGTACTCGAAACGAACGTTTTGTGGCAAACTGACCAGAAGCGGCGATTCTGTGCACGAAACGCACGTTTTGTGACAATAATGAGCAAAAGCGGTGATTCTGAGCACGAAAGGCACGTTTTGTGCCAAAACTGAGCAAATGCGGCCATTCTTTGCACGAATCGCACGTTTTGTGCCAAAACTGAGCAAAAGCGGCGATTCTGTGCACGAAACGCACGTTTTACGCCAAAACTGAGCAAAAGCGGCGATTCTGTGCACGAAACGCACGTTTTACGCCAAAACTGAGCAAAAGCGGCGATTCTGTGCACGAAACGCACATTTTGTGCCAAAACTGAGCAAAAGCGGCGATTCTGTGCACGAAATGCACGTTTTGGGCCAAAACTGAGCAATAGCGGCGATTCTGTGCACGAAACGCACGTTTTGAGCCAAAACTGAGCAAAAGCGGCGATTCTTTGCACGAAACGCACGTTCTGTGCCGGAACTGAGCAAAGGCGGCGTTTCTGTGCACGAAACGCATGTTTTTTGACAAAAGGAGCGAATCGGTGCGTAAAGCGCACGTTTTTTGCCAAAACAAAGAAAAAGGAGCGATTGTGTACTCGAAACGCACGTTTTGCGCCAAAACTGACCAGAAGCGGCGATTCTGTGCACGAAACGCACGTTTTGCGCCAAAACTGAGCAAAAGCGGTGATTCTGTGCACAAAACGCACGTTTTGAGCCAAAACTGAGCAAAAGCGGCGATTCTTTGCACGAAATGCACGTTTTCTGCCAAAACTGAGCAATAGCGGCGATTCTGTGCACGAAACGCACGTTTTGAGCCAAAAGTGTGAAAAAGCGGCGATTCTTTGCACGAAACGCACGTTTTGTGCCGGAACTGAGCAAAAGCGGCGATTCTGTGCACGAAACGCACGTTTTGAGCCAAAACTGAGCAAAAGCGGCGATTCTTTGCACGAAACGCACGTTTTGTGCCGGAACTGAGCAAAAGTGGCGATTCTGTGCACGAAACGCATGTTTTTTAACAAAAGGAGCGATTCGGTGAGTAAAGCGCACGTTTTGTGCCAAAACTGAGAAAAAGGAGCGATTGTGTACTCGAAACGAACGTTTTGTGGCAAACTGACCAGAAGCGGCGATTCTGTGCACGAAACGCACGTTTTGTGACAATAATGAGCAAAAGCGGTGATTCTGAGCACGAAATTCACGTTTTGTGCCAAAACTGAGCAATTGCGGCTATTCTGTGAACGAATCGCACGTTTTGTGCCAAAACTGAGCAAAAGCGGCGATTCTGTGCACGAAACGCAAGTTTTGCGCCAAAACTGAGCAAAAGCGGCGAATCTGTGCACGAAACGCACGTTTTGCGCCAAAACTGAGCAAAAGCGGCGATTCTTTGCACGAAACGCACGTTTTGTGCCGGAACTGAGCAAAAGCGGCGTTTCTGTGCACGAAACGCATGTTTTTTAACAAAAGGAGCGATTCGGTGAGTAAAGCGCACGTTTTGTGCCAAAACTGAGAAAAAGGAGCGATTGTGTACTCGAAACGAACGTTTTGTGGCAAACTGACCAGAAGCGGCGATTCTGTGCACGAAACGCACGTTTTGTGACAATAATGAGCAAAAGCGTTGATTCTGAGCACGAAAGGCACGTTTTGTGCCAAAACTGAGCAAATGCGGCGATTCTGTGAACGAATCGCACGTTTTGTGCCAAAACTGAGCAAAAGCGGCGATTCTGTGCACGAAACGCACGTTTTGCGCCAAAACTGAGCAAAAGCGGCGATTCTGTGCACGAAACGCACGTTTTGCGCCAAAACTGAGCAAAAGCGGCGATTCTTTGCACGAAACGCACGTTTTGTGCCGGAACTGAAAAAAGCGGCGATTCTGTGCACGAAACGCACGTTTTGAGCCAAAACTGAGCGAAAGCGGAGATTCTTTGCACGAAACGCACGTTTTGTGCCGGAACTGAGCAAAAGCGGCGTTTCTGTGCACGAAACGCATGTTTTTTGACAAAAGGAGCGATTCGGTGCGTAAAGCGCACGTTTCGTGCCAAAACTGAGAAAAAGGAGCGATTGTGTACTCGAAACGAACGTTTTGTGGCAAACTGACCAGAAGCGGCGATTCTGTGCACGAAACGCACGTTTTGTGACAATAATGAGCAAAAGCGGTGATTCTGAGCACGAAAGGCACGTTTTGTGCCAAAACTGAGCAAATGCGGCCATTCTTTGCACGAATCGCACGTTTTGTGCCAAAACTGAGCAAAAGCGGCGATTCTGTGCACGAAACGCACGTTTTACGCCAAAACTGAGCAAAAGCGGCGATTCTGTGCACGAAACGCACGTTTTACGCCAAAACTGAGCAAAAGCGGCGATTCTGTGCACGAAACGCACATTTTGTGCCAAAACTGAGCAAAAGCGGCGATTCTGTGCACGAAATGCACGTTTTGGGCCAAAACTGAGCAATAGCGGCGATTCTGTGCACGAAACGCACGTTTTGAGCCAAAACTGAGCAAAAGCGGCGATTCTTTGCACGAAACGCACGTTCTGTGCCGGAACTGAGCAAAGGCGGCGTTTCTGTGCACGAAACGCATGTTTTTTGACAAAAGGAGCGAATCGGTGCGTAAAGCGCACGTTTTTTGCCAAAACAAAGAAAAAGGAGCGATTGTGTACTCGAAACGAACGTTTTGTGGCAAACTGACCAGAAGCGGCGATTCTGAGCACGAAACGCACGTTTTGTGACAATAATGAGCAAAAGCGGCGATTCTGTGCACGAAACGCACATTTTGTGCCAAAACTGAGCAAAAGCGGCGATTCTGTGAACGAATCGCACGTTTTGTGCCAAAACTGAGCAAAAGCGGCGATTCTGTGCACGAAACGCACGTTTTGAGCCAAAAGTGTGAAAAAGCGGCGATTCTTTGCACGAAACGCACGTTTTGTGCCGGAACTGAGCAAAAGCGGCGATTCTGTGCACGAAACGCACGTTTTGAGCCAAAACTGAGCAAAAGCGGCGATTCTTTGCACGAAACGCACGTTTTGTGCCGGAACTGAGCAAAAGTGGCGATTCTGTGCACGAAACGCATGTTTTTTAACAAAAGGAGCGATTCGGTGAGTAAAGCGCACGTTTTGTGCCAAAACTGAGAAAAAGGAGCGATTGTGTACTCGAAACGAACGTTTTGTGGCAAACTGACCAGAAGCGGCGATTCTGTGCACGAAACGCACGTTTTGTGACAATAATGAGCAAAAGCGGTGATTCTGAGCACGAAATTCACGTTTTGTGCCAAAACTGAGCAATTGCGGCTATTCTGTGAACGAATCGCACGTTTTGTGCCAAAACTGAGCAAAAGCGGCGATTCTGTGCACGAAACGCACGTTTTACGCCAAAACTGAGCAAAAGCGGCGATTCTGTGCACGAAACGCACATTTTGTGCCAAAACTGAGCAAAAGCGGCGATTCTGTGCACGAAATGCACGTTTTCGGCCAAAACTGAGCAATAGCGGCGATTCTGTGCACGAAACGCACGTTTTGAGCCAAAACTGAGCAAAAGCGGCGATTCTTTGCACGAAACGCACGTTCTGTGCCGGAACTGAGCAAAGGCGGCGTTTCTGTGCACGAAACGCATGTTATTTGACAAAAGGAGCGAATCGGTGCGTAAAGCGCACGTTTTTTGCCAAAACAAAGAAAAAAGAGCGATTGTGTACTCGAAGCGAACGTTTTGTGGCAAACTGACCAGAAGCGGCGATTCTGAGCACGAAACGCACGTTTTGTGACAATAATGAGCAAAAGCGGTGATTCTGTGCACAAAACGCACGTTTTGAGCCAAAACTGAGAAAAAGCGGCGATTCTTTGCACGAAATGCACGTTTTGTGCCAAAACTGAGCAATAGCGGCGATTCTGTGCACGAAACGCACGTTTTGAGCCAAAAGTGTGAAAAAGCGGCGATTCTTTGCACGAAACGCACGTTTTGTGCCGGAACTGAGCAAAAGCGGCGATTCTGTGCACGAAACGCACGTTTTGAGCCAAAACTGAGCAAAAGCGGCGATTCTTTGCACGAAACGCACGTTTTGTGCCGGAACTGAGCAAAAGTGGCGATTCTGTGCACGAAACGCATGTTTTTTAACAAAAGGAGCGATTCGGTGAGTAAAGCGCACGTTTTGTGCCAAAACTGAGAAAAAGGAGCGATTGTGTACTCGAAACGAACGTTTTGTGGCAAACTGACCAGAAGCGGCGATTCTGTGCACGAAACGCACGTTTTGTGACAATAATGAGCAAAAGCGGTGATTCTGAGCACGAAATTCACGTTTTGTGCCAAAACTGAGCAATTGCGGCTATTCTGTGAACGAATCGCACGTTTTGTGCCAAAACTGAGCAAAAGCGGCGATTCTGTGCACGAAACGCACGTTTTGCGCCAAAACTGAGCAAAAGCGGCGAATCTGTGCACGAAACGCACGTTTTGCGCCAAAGCTGAGCAAAAGCGGCGATTCTTTGCACGAAACGCACGTTTTGTGCCGGAACTGAGCAAAAGCGGCGTTTCTGTGCACGAAACGCATGTTTTTTAACAAAAGGAGCGATTCGGTGAGTAAAGCGCACGTTTTGTGCCAAAACTGAGAAAAAGGAGCGATTGTGTACTCGAAACGAACGTTTTGTGGCAAACTGACCAGAAGCGGCGATTCTGTGCACGAAACGCACGTTTTGTGACAATAATGAGCAAAAGCGGTGATTCTGAGCACGAAAGGCACGTTTTGTGCCAAAACTGAGCAAATGCGGCCATTCTTTGCACGAATCGCACGTTTTGTGCCAAAACTGAGCAAAAGCGGCGATTCTGTGCACGAAACGCACGTTTTACGCCAAAACTGAGCAAAAGCGGCGATTCTGTGCACGAAACGCACGTTTTACGCCAAAACTGAGCAAAAGCGGCGATTCTGTGCACGAAACGCACATTTTGTGCCAAAACTGAGCAAAAGCGGCGATTCTGTGCACGAAATGCACGTTTTGGGCCAAAACTGAGCAATAGCGGCGATTCTGTGCACGAAACGCACGTTTTGAGCCAAAACTGAGCAAAAGCGGCGATTCTTTGCACGAAACGCACGTTCTGTGCCGGAACTGAGCAAAGGCGGCGTTTCTGTGCACGAAACGCATGTTTTTTGACAAAAGGAGCGAATCGGTGCGTAAAGCGCACGTTTTTTGCCAAAACAAAGAAAAAGCAGCGATTGTGTACTCGAAACGAACGTTTTGTGGCAAACTGACCAGAAGCGGCGATTCTGAGCACGAAACGCACGTTTTGTGACAATAATGAGCAAAAGCGGTGATTCTGTGCACAAAACGCACGTTTTGAGCCAAAACTGAGCAAAACCGGCGATTCTTTGCACGAAATGCACGTTTTGTGCCAAAACTGAGCAATAGCGGCGATTCTGTGCACGAAACGCACGTTTTGAGCCAAAAGTGTGAAAAAGCGGCGATTCTTTGCACGAAACGCACGGTTTGTGCCGGAACTGAGCAAAAGCGGCGATTCTGTGCACGAAACGCACGTTTTGTGACAATAATGTGCAAAAGCGGTGATTCTGAGCACGAAATTCACGTTTTGTGCCAAAACTGAGCAAAAGCGGCGATTCTGTGCACGAAACGCACGTTTTGCGCCAAAACTGAGCAAAAGCGGCGATTCTGTGCACGAAACGCACGTTTTGCGCCAAAACTGAGCAAAAGCGGCGATTCTTTGCACGAAACGCACGTTTTGTGCCGGAACTGAGCAAAAGCGGCGTTTCTGTGCACGAAACGCATGTTTTTTAACAAAAGGAGCGATTCGGTGAGTAAAGCGCACGTTTTGTGCCAAAACTGAGAAAAAGGAGCGATTGTGTACTCGAAACGAACGTTTTGTATCAAACTGACCAGAAGCGGCGATTCTGTGCACGAAACGCACGTTTTGTGACAATAATGAGCAAAAGCGGTGATTCTGAGCACGAAAGGCACGTTTTGTGCCAAAACTGAGCAAATGCGGCGATTCTGTGAACGAATCGCACGTTTTGTGCCAAAACTGAGCAAAAGCGGCGATTCTGTGCACGAAACGCACGTTTTGCGCCAAAACTGAGCAAAAGCGGCGATTCTGTGCACGAAACGCACATTTTGTGCCAAAACTGAGCAAAAGCGGCGATTCTGTGCACGAAATGCACGTTTTGTGCCAAAACTGAGCAATAGCGGCGATTCTGTGCACAAAACGCACGTTTGATCCAAAACTGAGCAAAAGCGGCGATTCTTTGCACGAAACGCACGTTTTGTGCCGGAACTGAGCAAAAGCGGCGTTTCTGTGCACGAAACGCATGTTTTTTGACAAAAGGAGCGATTCGGTGCGTAAAGCGCACGTTTTGTGCCAAAACAGAGAAAAAGGAGCGATTGTGTACTCAAAACGAACGTTTTGTGGCAAACCGACCAGAAGCGGCGATTCTGTGCACGAAACGCACGTTTTGCCCGAAAACTGAGCAAAAGCGGCGACTCTGTGCACGAAACGCACATTTTGTGCCAAAACTGAGCAAAAGCGGCGATTCTGTGCACGAAATGCACGTTTTGTGCCAAAACTGAGCAATAGCGGCGATTCTGTGCACAAAACGCACGTTTGATCCAAAACTGAGCAAAAGCGGCGATTCTTTGCACGAAACGCACGTTTTGTGCCGGAACTGAGCAAAAGCGGCGTTTCTGTGCACGAAACGCATGTTTTTTGACAAAAGGAGCGATTCGGTGCGTAAAGCGCACGTTTTGTGCCAAAACAGAGAAAAAGGAGCGATTGTGTACTCGAAACGAACGTTTTGTGGCAAACCGACCAGAAGCGGCGATCCTGTGCACGAAACGCACGCTTTGTGACAATAATGAGCAAAAGCGGTGATTCTGAGCACGAAAGGCACGTTTTGTGCCAAAACTGAGCAAATGCGGCGATTCTGTGAACGAATCGCACGTTTTGTGCCAAAACTGAGCAAAAGCGGCGATTCTGTGCGCGAAACGCACGTTTTGCGCCAAAACTGAGCAAAAGCGGCGATTCTGTGCACGAAACGCACGTTCTGTGCCGGAACTGAGCAAAGGCGGCGTTTCTGTGCACGAAACGCATGTTTTTTGACAAAAGGAGCGATTTGGTGCGTAAAGCGCACGTTTTTTGCCAAAACAGAGAAAAAGGAGCGATTGTGTACTCGAAACGAACGTTTTGTGGCAAACCGACCAGAAGCGGCGATTCTGTGCACGAAACGCACGTTTTGTCCGAAAACTGAGCAAAAGCGGCGACTCTGTGCACGAAACGCACATTTTGTGCCAAAACTGAGCAAAAGCGGCGATTCTGTGAACGAATCGCACGTTTTGTGCCAAAACTGAGCAAAAGCGGCGATTCTGTGCGCGAAACGCACATTTTGCGCCAAAACTGAGCAAAAGCGGCGATTCTGTGCACGAAACGCACGTTCTGTGCCGGAACTGAGCAAAGGCGGCGTTTCTGTGCACGAAACGCATGTTTTTTGACAAAAGGAGCGATTCGGTGCGTAAAGCGCACGTTTTTTGCCAAAACAGAGAAAAAGGAGCGATTGTGTACTCGAAACGAACGTTTTGTGGCAAACCGACCAGAAGCGGCGATTCTGTGCACGAAACGCACGTTTTGTCCGAAAACTGAGCAAAAGCGGCGACTCTGTGCACGAAACGCACATTTTGTGCCAAAACTGAGCAAAAGCGGCGATTCTGTGCACGAAATGCACGTTTTGTGCCAAAACTGAGCAATAGCGGCGATTCTGTGCACAAGACGCACGTTTGATTCAAAACTGAGCAAAAGCGGCGATTCTTTGCACGAAACGCACGTTTTGTGCCGGAACTGAGCAAAAGCGGCGTTTCTGTGCACGAAACGCATGTTTTTTGACAAAAGGAGCGATTCGGTGCGTAAAGCGCACGTTTTGTGCCAAAACAGAGAAAAAGGAGCGATTGTGTACTCGAAACGAACGTTTTGTATCAAACTGACCAGAAGCGGCGATTCTGTGCACGAAACGCACGTTTTGTGACAATAATGAGCAAAAGCGGTGATTCTGAGCACGAATCGCACGTTTTGTGCCAAAACTGAGCAAAAGCGGCGATTCTGTGCACGAAACGCACGTTTTGCGCCAAAACTGAGCAAAAGCGGCGATTCTGTGCACGAAACGCACATTTTGTGCCAAAACTGAGCAAAAGCGGCGATTCTGTGCACGAAATGCACGTTTTGTGCCAAAACTGAGCAATAGCGACGATTCTGTGCACAAAACGCACGTTTGATCCAAAACTGAGCAAAAGCGGCGATTCTTTGCACGAAACGCACGTTTTGTGCCGGAACTGAGCAAAAGCGGCGTTTCTGTGCACGAAACGCATGTTTTTTGACAAAAGGAGCGATTCGGTGCGTAAAGCGCACGTTTTGTGCCAAAACAGAGAAAAAGGAGCGATTGTGTACTCGAAACGAACGTTTTGTGGCAAACCGACCAGAAGCGGCGATTCTGTGCACGAAACGCACGTTTTGTCCGAAAACTGAGCAAAAGCGGCGACTCTGTGCACGAAACGCACATTTTGTGCCAAAACTGAGCAAAAGCAGCGATTCTGTGCACGAAATGCACGTTTTGTGCCAAAACTGAGCAATAGCGGCGATTCTGTGCACGAAACGCACGTTTTGAGCCAAAACTGAGCAAAAGCGGCGATTCTTTTTACGAAACGCACGTTTTGTGCCGGAACTGAGCAAAAGCGGCGATTCTGTGCACGAAACGCACGTTTTGAGCCAAAACTGAGCAAAAGCGGCGATTCTTTGCACGAAACGCACGTTTTGTGCCGGAACTGAGCAAAAGCGGCGTTTCTGTGCACGAAACGCATGTTTTTTGACAAAAGGAGCGATTCGGTGCGTAAAGCGCACGTTTTGTGCCAAAACAGAGAAAAAGGAGCGATTGTGTACTCGAAACGAACGTTTTGTGGCAAACTGACCAGAAGCGGCGATTCTGAGCACGAAACGCACGTTTTGTGACAATAATGAGCAAAAGCGGTGATTCTGTGCACAAAACGCACGTTTTGAGCCAAAACTGAGCAAAACCGGCGATTCTTTGCACGAAATGCACGTTTTGTGCCAAAACTGAGCAATAGCGGCGATTCTGTGCACGAAACGCACGTTTTGAGCCAAAAGTGTGAAAAAGCGGCGATTCTTTGCACGAAACGCACGGTTTGTGCCGGAACTGAGCAAAAGCGGCGATTCTGTGCACGAAACGCACGTTTTGTGACAATAATGTGCAAAAGCGGTGATTCTGAGCACGAAATTCACGTTTTGTGCCAAAACTGAGCAAAAGCGGCGATTCTGTGCACGAAACGCACGTTTTGCGCCAAAACTGAGCAAAAGCGGCGATTCTGTGCACGAAACGCACGTTTTGCGCCAAAACTGAGCAAAAGCGGCGATTCTTTGCACGAAACGCACGTTTTGTGCCGGAACTGAGCAAAAGCGGCGTTTCTGTGCACGAAACGCATGTTTTTTAACAAAAGGAGCGATTCGGTGAGTAAAGCGCACGTTTTGTGCCAAAACTGAGAAAAAGGAGCGATTGTGTACTCGAAACGAACGTTTTGTATCAAACTGACCAGAAGCGGCGATTCTGTGCACGAAACGCACGTTTTGTGACAATAATGAGCAAAAGCGGTGATTCTGAGCACGAAAGGCACGTTTTGTGCCAAAACTGAGCAAATGCGGCGATTCTGTGAACGAATCGCACGTTTTGTGCCAAAACTGAGCAAAAGCGGCGATTCTGTGCACGAAACGCACGTTTTGCGCCAAAACTGAGCAAAAGCGGCGATTCTGTGCACGAAACGCACATTTTGTGCCAAAACTGAGCAAAAGCGGCGATTCTGTGCACGAAATGCACGTTTTGTGCCAAAACTGAGCAATAGCGGCGATTCTGTGCACAAAACGCACGTTTGATCCAAAACTGAGCAAAAGCGGCGATTCTTTGCACGAAACGCACGTTTTGTGCCGGAACTGAGCAAAAGCGGCGTTTCTGTGCACGAAACGCATGTTTTTTGACAAAAGGAGCGATTCGGTGCGTAAAGCGCACGTTTTGTGCCAAAACAGAGAAAAAGGAGCGATTGTGTACTCAAAACGAACGTTTTGTGGCAAACCGACCAGAAGCGGCGATTCTGTGCACGAAACGCACGTTTTGCCCGAAAACTGAGCAAAAGCGGCGACTCTGTGCACGAAACGCACATTTTGTGCCAAAACTGAGCAAAAGCGGCGATTCTGTGCACGAAATGCACGTTTTGTGCCAAAACTGAGCAATAGCGGCGATTCTGTGCACAAAACGCACGTTTGATCCAAAACTGAGCAAAAGCGGCGATTCTTTGCACGAAACGCACGTTTTGTGCCGGAACTGAGCAAAAGCGGCGTTTCTGTGCACGAAACGCATGTTTTTTGACAAAAGGAGCGATTCGGTGCGTAAAGCGCACGTTTTGTGCCAAAACAGAGAAAAAGGAGCGATTGTGTACTCGAAACGAACGTTTTGTGGCAAACCGACCAGAAGCGGCGATCCTGTGCACGAAACGCACGCTTTGTGACAATAATGAGCAAAAGCGGTGATTCTGAGCACGAAAGGCACGTTTTGTGCCAAAACTGAGCAAATGCGGCGATTCTGTGAACGAATCGCACGTTTTGTGCCAAAACTGAGCAAAAGCGGCGATTCTGTGCGCGAAACGCACGTTTTGCGCCAAAACTGAGCAAAAGCGGCGATTCTGTGCACGAAACGCACGTTCTGTGCCGGAACTGAGCAAAGGCGGCGTTTCTGTGCACGAAACGCATGTTTTTTGACAAAAGGAGCGATTTGGTGCGTAAAGCGCACGTTTTTTGCCAAAACAGAGAAAAAGGAGCGATTGTGTACTCGAAACGAACGTTTTGTGGCAAACCGACCAGAAGCGGCGATTCTGTGCACGAAACGCACGTTTTGTCCGAAAACTGAGCAAAAGCGGCGACTCTGTGCACGAAACGCACATTTTGTGCCAAAACTGAGCAAAAGCGGCGATTCTGTGAACGAATCGCACGTTTTGTGCCAAAACTGAGCAAAAGCGGCGATTCTGTGCGCGAAACGCACATTTTGCGCCAAAACTGAGCAAAAGCGGCGATTCTGTGCACGAAACGCACGTTCTGTGCCGGAACTGAGCAAAGGCGGCGTTTCTGTGCACGAAACGCATGTTTTTTGACAAAAGGAGCGATTCGGTGCGTAAAGCGCACGTTTTTTGCCAAAACAGAGAAAAAGGAGCGATTGTGTACTCGAAACGAACGTTTTGTGGCAAACCGACCAGAAGCGGCGATTCTGTGCACGAAACGCACGTTTTGTCCGAAAACTGAGCAAAAGCGGCGACTCTGTGCACGAAACGCACATTTTGTGCCAAAACTGAGCAAAAGCGGCGATTCTGTGCACGAAATGCACGTTTTGTGCCAAAACTGAGCAATAGCGGCGATTCTGTGCACAAGACGCACGTTTGATTCAAAACTGAGCAAAAGCGGCGATTCTTTGCACGAAACGCACGTTTTGTGCCGGAACTGAGCAAAAGCGGCGTTTCTGTGCACGAAACGCATGTTTTTTGACAAAAGGAGCGATTCGGTGCGTAAAGCGCACGTTTTGTGCCAAAACAGAGAAAAAGGAGCGATTGTGTACTCGAAACGAACGTTTTGTATCAAACTGACCAGAAGCGGCGATTCTGTGCACGAAACGCACGTTTTGTGACAATAATGAGCAAAAGCGGTGATTCTGAGCACGAATCGCACGTTTTGTGCCAAAACTGAGCAAAAGCGGCGATTCTGTGCACGAAACGCACGTTTTGCGCCAAAACTGAGCAAAAGCGGCGATTCTGTGCACAAAACGCACGTTTGATCCAAAACTGAGCAAAAGCGGCGATTCTGTGCACGAAATGCACGTTTTGTGCCAAAACTGAGCAATAGCGACGATTCTGTGCACAAAACGCACGTTTGATCCAAAACTGAGCAAAAGCGGCGATTCTTTGCACGAAACGCACGTTTTGTGCCGGAACTGAGCAAAAGCGGCGTTTCTGTGCACGAAACGCATGTTTTTTGACAAAAGGAGCGATTCGGTGCGTAAAGCGCACGTTTTGTGCCAAAACAGAGAAAAATGAGCGATTGTGTACTCGAAACGAACGTTTTGTGGCAAACCGACCAGAAGCGGCGATTCTGTGCACGAAACGCACGTTTTGTCCGAAAACTGAGCAAAAGCGGCGACTCTGTGCACGAAACGCACATTTTGTGCCAAAACTGAGCAAAAGCAGCGATTCTGTGCACGAAATGCACGTTTTGTGCCAAAACTGAGCAATAGCGGCGATTCTGTGCACGAAACGCACGTTTTGAGCCAAAACTGAGCAAAAGCGGCGATTCTTTTTACGAAACGCACGTTTTGTGCCGGAACTGAGCAAAAGCGGCGATTCTGTGCACGAAACGCACGTTTTGAGCCAAAACTGAGCAAAAGCGGCGATTCTTTGCACGAAACGCACGTTTTGTGCCGGAACTGAGCAAAAGCGGCGTTTCTGTGCACGAAACGCATGTTTTTTGACAAAAGGAGCGATTCGGTGCGTAAAGCGCACGTTTTGTGCCAAAACAGAGAAAAAGGAGCGATTGTGTACTCGAAACGAACGTTTTGTATCAAACTGACCAGAAGCGGCGATTCTGTGCACGAAACGCACGTTTTGTGACAATAATGAGCAAAAGCGGTGATTCTGAGCACGAAAGGCACGTTTTGTGCCAAAACTGAGCAAATGCGGCGATTCTGTGAACGAATCGCACGTTTTGTGCCAAAACTGAGCAAAAGCGGCGATTCTGTGCACGAAACGCACGTTTTGCGCCAAAACTGAGCAAAAGCGGCGATTCTGTGCACGAAACGCACATTTTGTGCCAAAACTGAGCAAAAGCGGCGATTCTGTGCACGAAATGCACGTTTTGTGCCAAAACTGAGCAATAGCGCCGATTCTGTGCACAAAACGCACGTTTGATCCAAAACTGAGCAAAAGCGGCGATTCTTTGCACGAAACGCACGTTTTGTGCCGGAACTGAGCAAAAGCGGCGTTTCTGTGCACGAAACGCATGTTTTTTGACAAAAGGAGCGATTCGGTGCGTAAAGCGCACGTTTTGTGCCAAAACAGAGAAAAAGGAGCGATTGTGTACTCAAAACGAACGTTTTGTGGCAAACCGACCAGAAGCGGCGATTCTGTGCACGAAACGCACGTTTTGTCCGAAAACTGAGCAAAAGCGGCGACTCTGTGCACGAAACGCACATTTTGTGCCAAAACTGAGCAAAAGCGGCGATTCTGTGCACGAAATGCACGTTTTGTGCCAAAACTGAGCAATAGCGGCGATTCTGTGCACAAAACGCACGTTTGATCCAAAACTGAGCAAAAGCGGCGATTCTTTGCACGAAACGCACGTTTTGTGCCGGAACTGAGCAAAAGCGGCGTTTCTGTGCACGAAACGCATGTTTTTTGACAAAAGGAGCGATTCGGTGCGTAAAGCGCACGTTTTGTGCCAAAACAGAGAAAAAGGAGCGATTGTGTACTCGAAACGAACGTTTTGTGGCAAACCGACCAGAAGCGGCGATTCTGTGCACGAAACGCACGCTTTGTGACAATAATGAGCAAAAGCGGTGATTCTGAGCACGAAAGGCACGTTTTGTGCCAAAACTGAGCAAATGCGGCGATTCTGTGAACGAATCGCACGTTTTGTGCCAAAACTGAGCAAAAGCGGCGATTCTGTGCGCGAAACGCACGTTTTGCGCCAAAACTGAGCAAAAGCGGCGATTCTGTGCACGAAACGCACGTTCTGTGCCGGAACTGAGCAAAGGCGGCGTTTCTGTGCACGAAACGCATGTTTTTTGACAAAAGGAGCGATTCGGTGCGTAAAGCGCACGTTTTGTGCCAAAACAGAGAAAAAGGAGCGATTGTGTACTCGAAACGAACGTTTTGTGGCAAACCGACCAGAAGCGGCGATCCTGTGCACGAAACGCACGCTTTGTGACAATAATGAGCAAAAGCGGTGATTCTGAGCACGAAAGGCACGTTTTGTGCCAAAACTGAGCAAATGCGGCGATTCTGTGAACGAATCGCACGTTTTGTGCCAAAACTGAGCAAAAGCGGCGATTCTGTGCGCGAAACGCACGTTTTGCGCCAAAACTGAGCAAAAGCGGCGATTCTGTGCACGAAACGCACGTTTTGCGCCAAAACTGAGCAAAAGCGGCGATTCTGTGCACGAAACGCACATTTTGTGCCAAAACTGAGCAAAAGCGGCGATTCTGTGCACGAAATGCACGTTTTGTGCCAAAACTGAGCAATAGCGCCGATTCTGTGCACAAAACGCACGTTTGATCCAAAACTGAGCAAAAGCGGCGATTCTTTGCACGAAACGCACGTTTTGTGCCGGAACTGAGCAAAAGCGGCGTTTCTGTGCACGAAACGCATGTTTTTTGACAAAAGGAGCGATTCGGTGCGTAAAGCGCACGTTTTGTGCCAAAACAGAGAAAAAGGAGCGATTGTGTACTCAAAACGAACGTTTTGTGGCAAACCGACCAGAAGCGGCGATTCTGTGCACGAAACGCACGTTTTGTCCGAAAACTGAGCAAAAGCGGCGACTCTGTGCACGAAACGCACATTTTGTGCCAAAACTGAGCAAAAGCGGCGATTCTGTGCACGAAATGCACGTTTTGTGCCAAAACTGAGCAATAGCGGCGATTCTGTGCACAAAACGCACGTTTGATCCAAAACTGAGCAAAAGCGGCGATTCTTTGCACGAAACGCACGTTTTGTGCCGGAACTGAGCAAAAGCGGCGTTTCTGTGCACGAAACGCATGTTTTTTGACAAAAGGAGCGATTCGGTGCGTAAAGCGCACGTTTTGTGCCAAAACAGAGAAAAAGGAGCGATTGTGTACTCGAAACGAACGTTTTGTGGCAAACCGACCAGAAGCGACGATTCTGTGCACGAAACGCACGTTTTGTCCGAAAACTGAGCAAAAGCGGCGACTCTGTGCACGAAACGCACATTTTGTGCCAAAACTGAGCAAAAGCAGCGATTCTGTGCACGAAATGCACGTTTTGTGCCAAAACTGAGCAATAGCGGCGATTCTGTGCACGAAACGCACGTTTTGAGCCAAAACTGAGCAAAAGCGGCGATTCTTTTTACGAAACGCACGTTTTGTGCCGGAACTGAGCAAAAGCGGCGTTTCTGTGCACGAAACGCATGTTTTTTGACAAAAGGAGCGATTCGGTGCGTAAAGCGCACGTTTTGTGCCAAAACAGAGAAAAAGGAGCGATTGTGTACTCGAAACGAACGTTTTGTATCAAACTGACCAGAAGCGGCGATTCTGTGCACGAAACGCACGTTTTGTGACAATAATGAGCAAAAGCGGTGATTCTGAGCACGAAAGGCACGTTTTGTGCCAAAACTGAGCAAATGCGGCGATTCTGTGAACGAATCGCACGTTTTGTGCCAAAACTGAGCAAAAGCGGCGATTCTGTGCACGAAACGCACGTTTTGCGCCAAAACTGAGCAAAAGCGGCGATTCTGTGCACGAAACGCACATTTTGTGCCAAAACTGAGCAAAAGCGGCGATTCTGTGCACGAAATGCACGTTTTGTGCCAAAACTGAGCAATAGCGCCGATTCTGTGCACAAAACGCACGTTTGATCCAAAACTGAGCAAAAGCGGCGATTCTTTGCACGAAACGCACGTTTTGTGCCGGAACTGAGCAAAAGCGGCGTTTCTGTGCACGAAACGCATGTTTTTTGACAAAAGGAGCGATTCGGTGCGTAAAGCGCACGTTTTGTGCCAAAACAGAGAAAAAGGAGCGATTGTGTACTCAAAACGAACGTTTTGTGGCAAACCGACCAGAAGCGGCGATTCTGTGCACGAAACGCACGTTTTGTCCGAAAACTGAGCAAAAGCGGCGACTCTGTGCACGAAACGCACATTTTGTGCCAAAACTGAGCAAAAGCGGCGATTCTGTGCACGAAATGCACGTTTTGTGCCAAAACTGAGCAATAGCGGCGATTCTGTGCACAAAACGCACGTTTGATCCAAAACTGAGCAAAAGCGGCGATTCTTTGCACGAAACGCACGTTTTGTGCCGGAACTGAGCAAAAGCGGCGTTTCTGTGCACGAAACGCATGTTTTTTGACAAAAGGAGCGATTCGGTGCGTAAAGCGCACGTTTTGTGCCAAAACAGAGAAAAAGGAGCGATTGTGTACTCGAAACGAACGTTTTGTGGCAAACCGACCAGAAGCGGCGATTCTGTGCACGAAACGCACGCTTTGTGACAATAATGAGCAAAAGCGGTGATTCTGAGCACGAAAGGCACGTTTTGTGCCAAAACTGAGCAAATGCGGCGATTCTGTGAACGAATCGCACGTTTTGTGCCAAAACTGAGCAAAAGCGGCGATTCTGTGCGCGAAACGCACGTTTTGCGCCAAAACTGAGCAAAAGCGGCGATTCTGTGCACGAAACGCACGTTCTGTGCCGGAACTGAGCAAAGGCGGCGTTTCTGTGCACGAAACGCATGTTTTTTGACAAAAGGAGCGATTCGGTGCGTAAAGCGCACGTTTTGTGCCAAAACAGAGAAAAAGGAGCGATTGTGTACTCGAAACGAACGTTTTGTGGCAAACCGACCAGAAGCGGCGATCCTGTGCACGAAACGCACGCTTTGTGACAATAATGAGCAAAAGCGGTGATTCTGAGCACGAAAGGCACGTTTTGTGCCAAAACTGAGCAAATGCGGCGATTCTGTGAACGAATCGCACGTTTTGTGCCAAAACTGAGCAAAAGCGGCGATTCTGTGCGCGAAACGCACGTTTTGCGCCAAAACTGAGCAAAAGCGGCGATTCTGTGCACGAAACGCACGTTTTGCGCCAAAACTGAGCAAAAGCGGCGATTCTGTGCACGAAACGCACATTTTGTGCCAAAACTGAGCAAAAGCGGCGATTCTGTGCACGAAATGCACGTTTTGTGCCAAAACTGAGCAATAGCGCCGATTCTGTGCACAAAACGCACGTTTGATCCAAAACTGAGCAAAAGCGGCGATTCTTTGCACGAAACGCACGTTTTGTGCCGGAACTGAGCAAAAGCGGCGTTTCTGTGCACGAAACGCATGTTTTTTGACAAAAGGAGCGATTCGGTGCGTAAAGCGCACGTTTTGTGCCAAAACAGAGAAAAAGGAGCGATTGTGTACTCAAAACGAACGTTTTGTGGCAAACCGACCAGAAGCGGCGATTCTGTGCACGAAACGCACGTTTTGTCCGAAAACTGAGCAAAAGCGGCGACTCTGTGCACGAAACGCACATTTTGTGCCAAAACTGAGCAAAAGCGGCGATTCTGTGCACGAAATGCACGTTTTGTGCCAAAACTGAGCAATAGCGGCGATTCTGTGCACAAAACGCACGTTTGATCCAAAACTGAGCAAAAGCGGCGATTCTTTGCACGAAACGCACGTTTTGTGCCGGAACTGAGCAAAAGCGGCGTTTCTGTGCACGAAACGCATGTTTTTTGACAAAAGGAGCGATTCGGTGCGTAAAGCGCACGTTTTGTGCCAAAACAGAGAAAAAGGAGCGATTGTGTACTCGAAACGAACGTTTTGTGGCAAACCGACCAGAAGCGGCGATTCTGTGCACGAAACGCACGCTTTGTGACAATAATGAGCAAAAGCGGTGATTCTGAGCACGAAAGGCACGTTTTGTGCCAAAACTGAGCAAATGCGGCGATTCTGTGAACGAATCGCACGTTTTGTGCCAAAACTGAGCAAAAGCGGCGATTCTGTGCGCGAAACGCACGTTTTGCGCCAAAACTGAGCAAAAGCGGCGATTCTGTGCACGAAACGCACGTTCTGTGCCGGAACTGAGCAAAGGCGGCGTTTCTGTGCACGAAACGCATGTTTTTTGACAAAAGGAGCGATTCGGTGCGTAAAGCGCACGTTTTGTGCCAAAACAGAGAAAAAGGAGCGATTGTGTACTCGAAACGAACGTTTTGTGGCAAACCGACCAGAAGCGGCGATCCTGTGCACGAAACGCACGCTTTGTGACAATAATGAGCAAAAGCGGTGATTCTGAGCACGAAAGGCACGTTTTGTGCCAAAACTGAGCAAATGCGGCGATTCTGTGAACGAATCGCACGTTTTGTGCCAAAACTGAGCAAAAGCGGCGATTCTGTGCGCGAAACGCACGTTTTGCGCCAAAACTGAGCAAAAGCGGCGATTCTGTGCACGAAACGCACGTTCTGTGCCGGAACTGAGCAAAGGCGGCGTTTCTGTGCACGAAACGCATGTTTTTTGACAAAAGGAGCGATTCGGTGCGTAAAGCGCACGTTTTTTGCCAAAACAGAGAAAAAGGAGCGATTGTGTACTCGAAACGAACGTTTTGTGGCAAACCGACCAGAAGCGGCGATTCTGTGCACGAAACGCACGTTTTGTCCGAAAACTGAGCAAAAGCGGCGACTCTGTGCACGAAACGCACATTTTGTGCCAAAACTGAGCAAAAGCGGCGATTCTGTGCACGAAATGCACGTTTTGTGCCAAAACTGAGCAATAGCGGCGATTCTGTGCACAAGACGCACGTTTGATTCAAAACTGAGCAAAAGCGGCGATTCTTTGCACGAAACGCACGTTTTGTGCCGGAACTGAGCAAAAGCGGCGTTTCTGTGCACGAAACGCATGTTTTTTGACAAAAGGAGCGATTCGGTGCGTAAAGCGCACGTTTTGTGCCAAAACAGAGAAAAAGGAGCGATTGTGTACTCGAAACGAACGTTTTGTATCAAACTGACCAGAAGCGGCGATTCTGTGCACGAAACGCACGTTTTGTGACAATAATGAGCAAAAGCGGTGATTCTGAGCACGAATCGCACGTTTTGTGCCAAAACTGAGCAAAAGCGGCGATTCTGTGCACGAAACGCACGTTTTGCGCCAAAACTGAGCAAAAGCGGCGATTCTGTGCACGAAACGCACATTTTGTGCCAAAACTGAGCAAAAGCGGCGATTCTGTGCACGAAATGCACGTTTTGTGCCAAAACTGAGCAATAGCGACGATTCTGTGCACAAAACGCACGTTTGATCCAAAACTGAGCAAAAGCGGCGATTCTTTGCACGAAACGCACGTTTTGTGCCGGAACTGAGCAAAAGCGGCGTTTCTGTGCACGAAACGCATGTTTTTTGACAAAAGGAGCGATTCGGTGCGTAAAGCGCACGTTTTGTGCCAAAACAGAGAAAAAGGAGCGATTGTGTACTCGAAACGAACGTTTTGTGGCAAACCGACCAGAAGCGGCGATTCTGTGCACGAAACGCACGTTTTGTCCGAAAACTGAGCAAAAGCGGCGACTCTGTGCACGAAACGCACATTTTGTGCCAAAACTGAGCAAAAGCAGCGATTCTGTGCACGAAATGCACGTTTTGTGCCAAAACTGAGCAATAGCGGCGATTCTGTGCACGAAACGCACGTTTTGAGCCAAAACTGAGCAAAAGCGGCGATTCTTTTTACGAAACGCACGTTTTGTGCCGGAACTGAGCAAAAGCGGCGATTCTGTGCACGAAACGCACGTTTTGAGCCAAAACAGAGCAAAAGCGGCGATTCTTTGCACGAAACGCACGTTTTGTGCCGGAACTGAGCAAAAGCGGCGTTTCTGTGCACGAAACGCATGTTTTTTGACAAAAGGAGCGATTCGGTGCGTAAAGCGCACGTTTTGTGCCAAAACAGAGAAAAAGGAGCGATTGTGTACTCGAAACGAACGTTTTGTATCAAACTGACCAGAAGCGGCGATTCTGTGCACGAAACGCACGTTTTGTGACAATAATGAGCAAAAGCGGTGATTCTGAGCACGAAAGGCACGTTTTGTGCCAAAACTGAGCAAATGCGGCGATTCTGTGAACGAATCGCACGTTTTGTGCCAAAACTGAGCAAAAGCGGCGATTCTGTGCACGAAACGCACGTTTTGCGCCAAAACTGAGCAAAAGCGGCGATTCTGTGCACGAAACGCACGTTTTGTCCGAAAACTGAGCAAAAGCGGCGACTCTGTGCACGAAACGCACATTTTGTGCCAAAACTGAGCAAAAGCGGCGATTCTGTGCACGAAATGCACGTTTTGTGCCAAAACTGAGCAATAGCGGCGATTCTGTGCACAAAACGCACGTTTGATCCAAAACTGAGCAAAAGCGGCGATTCTTTGCACGAAACGCACGTTTTGTGCCGGAACTGAGCAAAAGCGGCGTTTCTGTGCACGAAACGCATGTTTTTTGACAAAAGGAGCGATTCGGTGCGTAAAGCGCACGTTTTGTGCCAAAACAGAGAAAAAGGAGCGATTGTGTACTCGAAACGAACGTTTTGTGGCAAACCGACCAGAAGCGGCGATTCTGTGCACGAAACGCACGTTTTGTCCGAAAACTGAGCAAAAGCGGCGACTCTGTGCACGAAACGCACATTTTGTGCCAAAACTGAGCAAAAGCGGCGATTCTGTGCACGAAATTCACGTTTTGTGCCAAAACTGAGCAATAGCGGCGATTCTGTGCACAAGACGCACGTTTGATTCAAAACTGAGCAAAAGCGGCGATTCTTTGCACGAAACGCACGTTTTGTGCCGGAACTGAGCAAAAGCGGCGTTTCTGTGCACGAAACGCATGTTTTTTGACAAAAGGAGCGATTCGGTGCGTAAAGCGCACGTTTTGTGCCAAAACAGAGAAAAAGGAGCGATTGTGTACTCGAAACGAACGTTTTGTATCAAACTGACCAGAAGCGGCGATTCTGTGCACGAAACGCACGTTTTGTGACAATAATGAGCAAAAGCGGTGATTCTGAGCACGAATCGCACGTTTTGTGCCAAAACTGAGCAAAAGCGGCGATTCTGTGCACGAAACGCACGTTTTGCGCCAAAACTGAGCAAAAGCGGCGATTCTGTGCACGAAACGCACATTTTGTGCCAAAACTGAGCAAAAGCGGCGATTCTGTGCACGAAATGCACGTTTTGTGCCAAAACTGAGCAATAGCGACGATTCTGTGCACAAAACGCACGTTTGATCCAAAACTGAGCAAAAGCGGCGATTCTTTGCACGAAACGCACGTTTTGTGCCGGAACTGAGCAAAAGCGGCGTTTCTGTGCACGAAACGCATGTTTTTTGACAAAAGGAGCGATTCGGTGCGTAAAGCGCACGTTTTGTGCCAAAACAGAGAAAAAGGAGCGATTGTGTACTCGAAACGAACGTTTTGTGGCAAACCGACCAGAAGCGGCGATTCTGTGCACGAAACGCACGTTTTGTCCGAAAACTGAGCAAAAGCGGCGACTCTGTGCACGAAACGCACATTTTGTGCCAAAACTGAGCAAAAGCGGCGATTCTGTGCACGAAATGCACGTTTTGTGCCAAAACTGAGCAATAGCGGCGATTCTGTGCACGAAACGCACGTTTTGAGCCAAAACTGAGCAAAAGCGGCGATTCTTTTTACGAAACGCACGTTTTGTGCCGGAACTGAGCAAAAGCGGCGATTCTGTGCACGAAACGCACGTTTTGAGCCAAAACTGAGCAAAAGCGGCGATTCTTTGCACGAAACGCACGTTTTGTGCCGGAACTGAGCAAAAGCGGCGTTTCTGTGCACGAAACGCATGTTTTTTGACAAAAGGAGCGATTCGGTGAGTAAAGCGCACGTTTTGTGCCAAAACTGAGAAAAAGGAGCGATTGTGTACTCGAAACGAACGTTTTGTGGCAAACCGACCAGAAGCGGCGATTCTGTGCACGCAACGCACGTTTTGTGACAATAATGAGCAAAAGCGGTGATTCTGAGCACGAAAGGCACGTTTTGTGCCAAAACTGAGCAAATGCGGCGATTCTGTGAACGAATCGCACGTTTTGCCCCAAAACTGAGCAACAGCGGCGATTCTGTGCACGAAACGCGCGTTTTGTGCCAATGACAAGCAACAGCGGCGATTCTGAACACGAAATGCACGTTTTGTACCAAAACTGAGCAATAGCGGCGATTCTGTGCACGAAACGCACGTTTTGAGCCAAAACTGAGCAAAAGCGGCGATTCTTTGCACGAAACGCACGTTTTGTGACAATAATGAGCAAAAGCTGTGATTCTGAGCACGAAAGGCACGTTTTGTGCCAAAACTGACCAAATGCGGCGATTCTGTGAACGAATCGCCCGTTTTGTGCCAAAACTGAGCAAAAGCGGCGATTCTGTGCACGAAACGCACGTTTTGAGCCAAAACTGAGCAAAAGCGGCGATTCTTTGCACGAAACGCACGTTTTGTGCCGGAACTGAGCAAAAGCGGCGTATCTGTGCACGAAACGCATGTTTTTTGACAAAAGGAGCGATTCGGTGAGTAAAGCGCACGTTTTGTGCCAAAACTGAGAAAAAGGAGCGATTGTGTACTCGAAACGAACGTTTTGTGGCAAACCGACCAGAAGCGGCGATTCTGTGCACGCAACGCACGTTTTGTGACAATAATGAGCAAAAGCGGTGATTCTGAGCACGAAAGGCACGTTTTGTGCCAAAACTGAGCAAATGCGGCGATTCTGTGAACGAATCGCACGTTTTGCCCCAAAACTGAGCAACAGCGGCGATTCTGTGCACGAAACGCGCGTTTTGTGCCAATGACAAGCAACAGCGGCGATTCTGAACACGAAATGCACGTTTTGTACCAAAACTGAGCAATAGCGGCGTTTCTGTGCACGAAACGCATGTTTTTTGACAAAACTGAGCAAAAGCGGCGATTCTGTGCACGGAATGCTCGTTTTGTGCCAAAACTGAGCAATAGCGGCGATTCTGTGCACAAAACGCACGTTTGATCCAAAACTGAGCAAAAGCGGCGATTCTTTGCATGAAACGCACGTTTTGTGCCGGAACTGAGCAAAAGCGGCGTTTCTGTGCACGAAACGCATGTTTTTTGACAAAACTGAGCAAAAGCGGCGATTCTTTGCACGAAACGCACGTTTTGTGCCGGAACTGAGCAAAAGCGGCGTTTCTGTGCACGAAACGCATGTTTTTTAACAAAAGGAGCAATTCGGTGAGTAAAGCGCACGTTTTGTGCCAAAACTGAGAAAAAGGAGCGATTGTGTACACGAAACGAACGTTTTGTGGCAAACTGACCAGAAGCGGCGATTCTGTGCACGAAACGCACGTTTTGTGACAATAATGAGCAAAAGCGGTGAATCTGAGCACGAAAGGCACGTTTTGTGCCAAAACTGAGCAAATGCGGCGATTCTGTGAACGAATCGCACGTTTTGCCCCAAAACTGAGCAACAGCGGCGATTCTGTGTACGAAACGCACATTTTGAGCCAAAACTGAGGTAAAGCGGCGATTCTGTTCACGAAACGCATGTTTTGTGCCAAAATTGAGCAAATGCGGCGATTCTGTGCACGAAACGCACGTTTTGTGCCAAAACTGAGCAAAAGTGGCGATTCCGAGCACGAAACGCACGTTTTGCCCCAAAACTGAGCAGAAGCGGCTATTCTGAGCGCGAAACGCAGGTTTTGTGCCAAACCTGAGCAAAGCGGCGATTCTGTGCTCGAAGCGCACGTTATGTGCCAAAACTGAGCAAAAGCGTCGATTCTGTGCACGAAATGCCCGTTTTGAGCCGGAAGGAGCAATTCGGTGCGTGAAACGCATATTTTGTCCCAAAACTGAGCAACAGCGGCGATTCTATGCACGAAACGGCCGTTTTGTTACAAAACTGAGCAAGAGCGGCGATTCTGTGCACGAAACTCACGTTCTGCACCAAAACTGGGCAAAAGCGGCGATTCTGTGCACATCATGCACGTTTTGTGCCAGAAGGAGCAATTCGGTGCGTGGAGCGCACGTTTTACCACAAAGCTGAGCAGAAGTGGCGATTCTGTGCACGAAACGCACGTTTGGTGCCAAAACTGAGCAAAAGCGGCGATTCTTTGCACGAAACGCACGTTTTGTGCCGGAACTGAGCAAAAGCGGCGTTTCTGTGCACGAAACGCATGTTTTTTGACAAAACTGAGCAAAAGCGGCGATTCTGTGCACGGAATGCACGTTTTGTGCCAAAACTGAGCAATAGTGGCGATTCTGTGCACAAAACGCACGTTTGATCCAAAACTGAGCAAAAGCGGCGATTCTTTCCACGAAACGCACGTTTTGTGCCGGAACTGAGCAAAAGCAGCGTTTCTGTGCACGAAACGCATGTTTTTTTGACAAAAGGAGCGATTCGGTGCGTAAAGCGCACGTTTTGTGCCAAAACAGAGAAAAAGGAGCAATTGTGTACTCGAAACGAACGTTTTGTGGCAAACCGACCAGAAGCGGCGATTCTGTGCACGAAACGCACGCTTTGTGACAATAATGAGCAAAAGCGGTGATTCTGAGCACGAAAGGCACGTTTTGTGCCAAAACTGAGCAAATGCGGCGATTCTGTGAACGAATCGCACGTTTTGTGCCAAAACTGAGCAATAGCGGCGATTCTGTGCACGAAACGCACGTTTTGAGCCAAAACTGAGCAAAAGCGGCGATTCTTTGCACGAAACGCACGTTTTGTACCAAAACTGAGCAATAGCGGCGATTCTGTGCACGAAACGCACGTTTTGAGCCAAAACTGAGCAAAAGCGGCGATTCTTTGCACGAAACGCCCGTTCTGTGCCGGAACTGAGCAAAAGCGGCGTTTCTGTGCACGAAACGCATGTTTTTTGACAAAAGGAGCGATTCGGTGCGTAAAGCGCACGTTTTTTGCCAAAACAGAGAAAAAGGAGCGATTGTGTACTCGAAACGATCGTTTTGTGGCAAACTGACCAGAAGCGGCGATTCTGTGCACGAAACGCACGTTTTGTGACAATAATGAGCAAAAGCGGTGATTCTGAGCACGAAAGGCACGTTTTGTGCCAAAACTGAGCAAATGCGGCGATTCTGTGAACGAATCGCACGTTTTGCCCCAAAACTGAGCAACAGCGGCGATTCTGTGCACGAAACGCGCGTTTTGTGCCAATAACAAGCAACAGCGGCGATTCTGAGCACGAAATGCACGTTTTGTACCAAAACTGAGCAATAGCGGCGATTCTGTGCACGAAACGCACGTTTTGAGCCAAAACTGAGCAAAAGCGGCGATTCTTTGCACGAAACGCACGTTCTGTGCCGGAACTGAGCAAAAGCGGCGTTTCTGTGCACGAAACGCATGTTTTTTGACAAAAGGAGCGATTCGGTGCGTAAAGCGCACGTTTTTTGCCAAAACAGAGAAAAAGGAGCGATTGTGTACTCGAAACGAACGTTTTGTGGCAAACTGACCAGAAGCGGCGATTCTGTGCACGAATCGCACGTTTTGTGACAATAATGAGCAAAAGCGGTGATTCTGTGCACAAAACGCACGTTTTGAGCCAAAACTGAGCAAAAGCGGCGATTCTTTGCACGAAACGCACGTTTTGATCCAAAACTGAGCAAAAGCGGCGATTCTTTGCACGAAACGCACGTTTTGTGCCAAAACTGGGCAAAAGCGGCGATTCTGTGCACGAATCGCACGTTTTGAGCCAAAACTGAGCAAAAGCGGCGATTCTTTGCACGAAACGCACGTTTTGTGCCGGAACTGAGCAAAAGCGGCGTTTCTGTGCACGAAACGCATGTTTTTTAACAAAAGGAGCAATTCGGTGAGTAAAGCGCACGTTTTGTGCCAAAACTGAGAAAAAGGAGCGATTGTGTACACGAAACGAACGTTTTGTGGCAAACTGACCAGAAGCGGCGATTCTGTGCACGAAACGCACGTTTTGTGACAATAATGAGCAAAAGCGGTGATTCTGAGCACGAAAGGCACGTTTTGTGCCAAAACTGAGCAAATGCGGCGATTCTGTGAACGAATCGCACGTTTTGCCCCAAAACTGAGCAACAGCGGCGATTCTGTGTACGAAACGCACATTTTGAGCCAAAACTGAGGTAAAGCGGCGATTCTGTGCACGAAACGCATGTTTTGTGCCAAAATTGAGCAAATGCGGCGATTCTGTGCACGAAACGCACGTTTTGTGCCAAAACTGAGCAAAAGTGGCGATTCCGAGCACGAAACGCACGTTTTGCCCCAAAACTGAGCAGAAGCGGCTATTCTGAGCGCGAAACGCAGGTTTTGTGCCAAACCTGAGCAAAGCGGCGATTCTGTGCACGAAATGCCCGTTTTGAGCCGGAAGGAGCAATTCGGTGCGTGAAACGCATATTTTGTCCCAAAACTGAGCAACAGCGGCGATTCTGTGCACGAAACGGCCGTTTTGTTACAAAACTGAGCAAGAGCGGCGATTCTGTGCACGAAACTCACGTTCTGCACCAAAACTGGGCAAAAGCGGCGATTCTGTGCACATCGTGCACGTTTTGTGCCAGAAGGAGCAATTCGGTGCGTGGAGCGCACGTTTTACCACAAAGCTGAGCAGAAGTGGCGATTCTGTGCACGAAACGCACGTTTGGTGCCAAAACTGAGCAAAAGCGGCGATTCTGTGCAGGAAACGCACGTTATGTGCCAGAAGGAGCAATTCGGTGCGTGAAACGCACGTTTTACCCCAAAGCTGAGCAGAAGCGGCGATTCTGTGCACGAAACGCACGTTTTGTGGAAAAACTGAGCAAAAGCGGCGATTCTGTGCAGAAAACGCACGTTTTCTGCCAAAACTGAGCAAAAGCCGCGATTCTGTGCACGAAAGGCACATTTTTGTGCCAAACATGAGCAAAAGTGGCGATTCTGTGCACGAAACGCACATTTTGTGCCATAACTGAGCTAAAGCGGCGATTCTGTGCACGAAACACACGTTTTGAACCAAAACTGACCAAAAGCCGCGATTCTGTGCACGAAAGGCACGTTTTGTGACAAAACTGAGCAAATGCGGCGATTCTGTGCACGAATCGCACGTTTTGTGCCGGAACTGAGCAGAAGCGGCGTTTCTGTGCACGAAACGCATGTTTTTTGACAAAAGGAGCGATTCGGTGCGTAAAGCGCACGTTTTGTGCCAAAACAGAAAAAATGGAGCGATTGTGTACTCGAAACGAACGTTTTGTGGCAAATTGACCAGAAGCGGCGATTCTGTGCACGAAACGCACGTTTTGTGACAATAATGAGCAAATGCGGCAATTCTGTGAACGAATCGCACGTTTTGTGCCAAAACTGAGCAAAAGCGACGATTCTGTGCACGAAACGCACGTTTTGCGCCAAAACTGAGCAAAAGCGTCGATTCTGTGCACGGAATGCACGTTTTGTGCCAAAACTGAGCAATAGCGGCGATTCTGTGCACAAAACGCACGTTTGATCCAAAACTGAGCAAAAGAGGCGATTCTTTGCACGAAACGCACGTTTTGTGCCGGAACTGAGCAAAAGCGGCGTTTCTGTGCACGAAACGCATGTTTTTTGACAAAAGGAGCGATTCGGTGCGTAAAGCGCACGTTTTGTGCCAAAACAGAGAAAAAGGAGCGATTGTGTACTCGAAACGAACGTTTTGTGGCAAACCGACCAGAAGCGGCGATTCTGTGCACGAAACGCACGCTTTGTGACAATAATGAGCAAAAGCGGTGATTCTGAGCACGAAAGGCACGTTTTGTGCCAAAACTGAGCAAATGCGGCGATTCTGTGAACGAATCGCACGTTTTGTGCCAAAACTGAGCAATAGCGGCGATTCTGTGCACGAAACGCACGTTTTGAGCCAAAACTGAGCAAAAGCGGCGATTCTTTGCTCGAAACGCACGTTTTGTACCAAAACTGAGCAATAGCGGCGATTCTGTGCACGAAACGCACGTTTTGAGCCAAAACTGAGCAAAAGCGGCGATTCTTTGCACGAAACGCCCGTTCTGTGCCGGAACTGAGCAAAAGCGGCGTTTCTGTGCACGAAACGCATGTTTTTTGACAAAAGGAGCGATTCGGTGCGTAAAGCGCACGTTTTTTGCCAAAACAGAGAAAAAGGAGCGATTGTGTACTCGAAACGATCGTTTTGTGGCAAACTGACCAGAAGCGGCGATTCTGTGCACGAAACGCACGTTTTGTGACAATAATGAGCAAAAGCGGTGATTCTGAGCACGAAAGGCACGTTTTGTGCCAAAACTGAGCAAATGCGGCGATTCTGTGAACGAATCGCACGTTTTGCCCCAAAACTGAGCAACAGCGGCGATTCTGTGCACGAAACGCGCGTTTTGTGCCAATAACAAGCAACAGCGGCGATTCTGAGCACGAAATGCACGTTTTGTACCAAAACTGAGCAATAGCGGCGATTCTGTGCACGAAACGCACGTTTTGAGCCAAAACTGAGCAAAAGCCGCGATTCTTTGCACGAAACGCACGTTCTGTGCCGGAACTGAGCAAAAGCGGCGTTTCTGTGCACGAAACGCATGTTTTTTGACAAAAGGAGCGATTCGGTGCGTAAAGCGCACGTTTTTTGCCAAAACAGAGAAAAAGGAGCGATTGTGTACTCGAAACGAACGTTTTGTGGCAAACTGACCAGAAGCGGCGATTCTGTGCACGAATCGCACGTTTTGTGACAATAATGAGCAAAAGCGGTGATTCTGTGCACAAAACGCACGTTTTGAGCCAAAACTGAGCAAAAGCGGCGATTCTTTGCACGAAACGCACGTTTTGATCCAAAACTGAGCAAAAGCGGCGATTCTTTGCACGAAACGCACGTTTTGTGCCAAAACTGGGCAAAAGCGGCGATTCTGTGCACGAATCGCACGTTTTGAGCCAAAACTGAGCAAAAGCGGCGATTCTTTGCACGAAACGCACGTTTTGTGCCGGAACTGAGCAAAAGCGGCGTTTCTGTGCACGAAACGCATGTTTTTTAACAAAAGGAGCAATTCGGTGAGTAAAGCGCACGTTTTGTGCCAAAACTGAGAAAAAGGAGCGATTGTGTACACGAAACGAACGTTTTGTGGCAAACTGACCAGAAGCGGCGATTCTGTGCACGAAACGCACGTTTTGTGACAATAATGAGCAAAAGCGGTGATTCTGAGCACGAAAGGCACGTTTTGTGCCAAAACTGAGCAAATGCGGCGATTCTGTGAACGAATCGCACGTTTTGCCCCAAAACTGAGCAACAGCGGCGATTCTGTGTACGAAACGCACATTTTGAGCCAAAACTGAGGTAAAGCGGCGATTCTGTGCACGAAACGCATGTTTTGTGCCAAAATTGAGCAAATGCGGCGATTCTGTGCACGAAACGCACGTTTTGTGCCAAAACTGAGCAAAAGTGGCGATTCCGAGCACGAAACGCACGTTTTGCCCCAAAACTGAGCAGAAGCGGCTATTCTGAGCGCGAAACGCAGGTTTTGTGCCAAACCTGAGCAAAGCGGCGATTCTGTGCACGAAATGCCCGTTTTGAGCCGGAAGGAGCAATTCGGTGCGTGAAACGCATATTTTGTCCCAAAACTGAGCAACAGCGGCGATTCTGTGCACGAAACGGCCGTTTTGTTACAAAACTGAGCAAGAGCGGCGATTCTGTGCACGAAACTCACGTTCTGCACCAAAACTGGGCAAAAGCGGCGATTCTGTGCACATCATGCACGTTTTGTGCCAGAAGGAGCAATTCGGTGCGTGGAGCGCACGTTTTACCACAAAGCTGAGCAGAAGTGGCGATTCTGTGCACGAAACGCACGTTTGGTGCCAAAACTGAGCAAAAGCGGCGATTCTGTGCAGGAAACGCACGTTATGTGCCAGAAGGAGCAATTCGGTGCGTGAAACGCACGTTTTACCCCAAAGCTGAGCAGAAGCGGCGATTCTGTGCACGAAACGCACGTTTTGTGGAAAAACTGAGCAAAAGCGGCGATTCTGTGCAGAAAACGCACGTTTTCTGCCAAAACTGAGCAAAAGCCGCGATTCTGTGCACGAAAGGCACATTTTTGTGCCAAACATGAGCAAAAGTGGCGATTCTGTGCACGAAACGCACATTTTGTGCCATAACTGAGCTAAAGCGGCGATTCTGTGCACGAAACACACGTTTTGAACCAAAACTGACCAAAAGCCGCGATTCTGTGCACGAAAGGCACGTTTTGTGACAAAACTGAGCAAATGCGGCGATTCTGTGCACGAATCGCACGTTTTGTGCCGGAACTGAGCAGAAGCGGCGTTTCTGTGCACGAAACGCATGTTTTTTGACAAAAGGAGCGATTCGGTGCGTAAAGCGCACGTTTTGTGCCAAAACAGAAAAAATGGAGCGATTGTGTACTCGAAACGAACGTTTTGTGGCAAATTGACCAGAAGCGGCGATTCTGTGCACGAAACGCACGTTTTGTGACAATAATGAGCAAATGCGGCAATTCTGTGAACGAATCGCACGTTTTGTGCCAAAACTGAGCAAAAGCGACGATTCTGTGCACGAAACGCACGTTTTGCGCCAAAACTGAGCAAAAGCGTCGATTCTGTGCACGGAATGCACGTTTTGTGCCAAAACTGAGCAATAGCGGCGATTCTGTGCACAAAACGCACGTTTGATCCAAAACTGAGCAAAAGAGGCGATTCTTTGCACGAAACGCACGTTTTGTGCCGGAACTGAGCAAAAGCGGCGTTTCTGTGCACGAAACGCATGTTTTTTGACAAAAGGAGCGATTCGGTGCGTAAAGCGCACGTTTTGTGCCAAAACAGAGAAAAAGGAGCGATTGTGTACTCGAAACGAACGTTTTGTGGCAAACCGACCAGAAGCGGCGATTCTGTGCACGAAACGCACGCTTTGTGACAATAATGAGCAAAAGCGGTGATTCTGAGCACGAAAGGCACGTTTTGTGCCAAAACTGAGCAAATGCGGCGATTCTGTGAACGAATCGCACGTTTTGTGCCAAAACTGAGCAATAGCGGCGATTCTGTGCACGAAACGCACGTTTTGAGCCAAAACTGAGCAAAAGCGGCGATTCTTTGCACGAAACGCACGTTTTGTACCAAAACTGAGCAATAGCGGCGATTCTGTGCACGAAACGCACGTTTTGAGCCAAAACTGAGCAAAAGCGGCGATTCTTTGCACGAAACGCCCGTTCTGTGCCGGAACTGAGCAAAAGCGGCGTTTCTGTGCACGAAACGCATGTTTTTTGACAAAAGGAGCGATTCGGTGCGTAAAGCGCACGTTTTTTGCCAAAACAGAGAAAAAGGAGCGATTGTGTACTCGAAACGATCGTTTTGTGGCAAACTGACCAGAAGCGGCGATTCTGTGCACGAAACGCACGTTTTGTGACAATAATGAGCAAAAGCGGTGATTCTGAGCACGAAAGGCACGTTTTGTGCCAAAACTGAGCAAATGCGGCGATTCTGTGAACGAATCGCACGTTTTGCCCCAAAACTGAGCAACAGCGGCGATTCTGTGCACGAAACGCGCGTTTTGTGCCAATAACAAGCAACAGCGGCGATTCTGAGCACGAAATGCACGTTTTGTACCAAAACTGAGCAATAGCGGCGATTCTGTGCACGAAACGCACGTTTTGAGCCAAAACTGAGCAAAAGCCGCGATTCTTTGCACGAAACGCACGTTCTGTGCCGGAACTGAGCAAAAGCGGCGTTTCTGTGCACGAAACGCATGTTTTTTGACAAAAGGAGCGATTCGGTGCGTAAAGCGCACGTTTTGTGCCAAAACAGAGAAAAAGGAGCGATTGTGTACTCGAAACGAACGTTTTGTGGCAAACCGACCAGAAGCGGCGATTCTGTGCACGAAACGCACGCTTTGTGACAATAATGAGCAAAAGCGGTGATTCTGAGCACGAAAGGCACGTTTTGTGCCAAAACTGAGCAAATGCGGCGATTCTGTGAACGAATCGCACGTTTTGTGCCAAAACTGAGCAATAGCGGCGATTCTGTGCACGAAACGCACGTTTTGAGCCAAAACTGAGCAAAAGCGGCGATTCTTTGCACGAAACGCACGTTTTGTACCAAAACTGAGCAATAGCGGCGATTCTGTGCACGAAACGCACGTTTTGAGCCAAAACTGAGCAAAAGCGGCGATTCTTTGCACGAAACGCCCGTTCTGTGCCGGAACTGAGCAAAAGCGGCGTTTCTGTGCACGAAACGCATGTTTTTTGACAAAAGGAGCGATTCGGTGCGTAAAGCGCACGTTTTTTGCCAAAACAGAGAAAAAGGAGCGATTGTGTACTCGAAACGATCGTTTTGTGGCAAACTGACCAGAAGCGGCGATTCTGTGCACGAAACGCACGTTTTGTGACAATAATGAGCAAAAGCGGTGATTCTGAGCACGAAAGGCACGTTTTGTGCCAAAACTGAGCAAATGCGGCGATTCTGTGAACGAATCGCACGTTTTGCCCCAAAACTGAGCAACAGCGGCGATTCTGTGCACGAAACGCGCGTTTTGTGCCAATAACAAGCAACAGCGGCGATTCTGAGCACGAAATGCACGTTTTGTACCAAAACTGAGCAATAGCGGCGATTCTGTGCACGAAACGCACGTTTTGAGCCAAAACTGAGCAAAAGCCGCGATTCTTTGCACGAAACGCACGTTCTGTGCCGGAACTGAGCAAAAGCGGCGTTTCTGTGCACGAAACGCATGTTTTTTGACAAAAGGAGCGATTCGGTGCGTAAAGCGCACGTTTTTTGCCAAAACAGAGAAAAAGGAGCGATTGTGTACTCGAAACGAACGTTTTGTGGCAAACTGACCAGAAGCGGCGATTCTGTGCACGAATCGCACGTTTTGTGACAATAATGAGCAAAAGCGGTGATTCTGTGCACAAAACGCACGTTTTGAGCCAAAACTGAGCAAAAGCGGCGATTCTTTGCACGAAACGCACGTTTTGATCCAAAACTGAGCAAAAGCGGCGATTCTTTGCACGAAACGCACGTTTTGTGCCAAAACTGGGCAAAAGCGGCGATTCTGTGCACGAATCGCACGTTTTGAGCCAAAACTGAGCAAAAGCGGCGATTCTTTGCACGAAACGCACGTTTTGTGCCGGAACTGAGCAAAAGCGGCGTTTCTGTGCACGAAACGCATGTTTTTTAACAAAAGGAGCAATTCGGTGAGTAAAGCGCACGTTTTGTGCCAAAACTGAGAAAAAGGAGCGATTGTGTACACGAAACGAACGTTTTGTGGCAAACTGACCAGAAGCGGCGATTCTGTGCACGAAACGCACGTTTTGTGACAATAATGAGCAAAAGCGGTGATTCTGAGCACGAAAGGCACGTTTTGTGCCAAAACTGAGCAAATGCGGCGATTCTGTGAACGAATCGCACGTTTTGCCCCAAAACTGAGCAACAGCGGCGATTCTGTGTACGAAACGCACATTTTGAGCCAAAACTGAGGTAAAGCGGCGATTCTGTGCACGAAACGCATGTTTTGTGCCAAAATTGAGCAAATGCGGCGATTCTGTGCACGAAACGCACGTTTTGTGCCAAAACTGAGCAAAAGTGGCGATTCCGAGCACGAAACGCACGTTTTGCCCCAAAACTGAGCAGAAGCGGCTATTCTGAGCGCGAAACGCAGGTTTTGTGCCAAACCTGAGCAAAGCGGCGATTCTGTGCTCGAAACGCACGTTATGTGCCAAAACTGAGCAAAAGCGTCGATTCTGTGCACGAAATGCCCGTTTTGAGCCGGAAGGAGCAATTCGGTGCGTGAAACGCATATTTTGTCCCAAAACTGAGCAACAGCGGCGATTCTGTGCACGAAACGGCCGTTTTGTTACAAAACTGAGCAAGAGCGGCGATTCTGTGCACGAAACTCACGTTCTGCACCAAAACTGGGCAAAAGCGGCGATTCTGTGCACATCATGCACGTTTTGTGCCAGAAGGAGCAATTCGGTGCGTGGAGCGCACGTTTTACCACAAAGCTGAGCAGAAGTGGCGATTCTGTGCACGAAACGCACGTTTGGTGCCAAAACTGAGCAAAAGCGGCGATTCTGTGCAGGAAACGCACGTTATGTGCCAGAAGGAGCAATTCGGTGCGTGAAACGCACGTTTTACCCCAAAGCTGAGCAGAAGCGGCGATTCTGTGCACGAAACGCACGTTTTGTGGAAAAACTGAGCAAAAGCGGCGATTCTGTGCAGAAAACGCACGTTTTCTGCCAAAACTGAGCAAAAGCCGCGATTCTGTGCACGAAAGGCACATTTTTGTGCCAAACATGAGCAAAAGTGGCGATTCTGTGCACGAAACGCACATTTTGTGCCAAAACTGAGCAAATGCGGCGATTCTGTGAACGAATCGCACGTTTTGCCCCAAAACTGAGCAACAGCGGTGATTCTGAGCACGAAAGGCACGTTTTGTGCCAAAACTGAGCAAATGCGGCGATTCTGTGAACGAATCGCACGTTTTGCCCCAAAACTGAGCAACAGCGGCGATTCTGTGTACGAAACGCACATTTTGAGCCAAAACTGAGGTAAAGCGGCGATTCTGTGCACGAAACGCATGTTTTGTGCCAAAATTGAGCAAATGCGGCGATTCTGTGCACGAAACGCACGTTTTGTGCCAAAACTGAGCAAAAGTGGCGATTCCGAGCACGAAACGCACGTTTTGCCCCAAAACTGAGCAGAAGCGGCTATTCTGAGCGCGAAACGCAGGTTTTGTGCCAAACCTGAGCAAAGCGGCGATTCTGTGCTCGAAGCGCACGTTATGTGCCAAAACTGAGCAAAAGCGTCGATTCTGTGCACGAAATGCCCGTTTTGAGCCGGAAGGAGCAATTCGGTGCGTGAAACGCATATTTTGTCCCAAAACTGAGCAACAGCGGCGATTCTGTGCACGAAACGGCCGTTTTGTTACAAAACTGAGCAAGAGCGGCGATTCTGTGCACGAAACTCACGTTCTGCACCAAAACTGGGCAAAAGCGGCGATTCTGTGCACATCATGCACGTTTTGTGCCAGAAGGAGCAATTCGGTGCGTGGAGCGCACGTTTTACCACAAAGCTGAGCAGAAGTGGCGATTCTGTGCACGAAACGCACGTTTGGTGCCAAAACTGAGCAAAAGCGGCGATTCTTTGCACGAAACGCACGTTTTGTGCCGGAACTGAGCAAAAGCGGCGTTTCTGTGCACGAAACGCATGTTTTTTGACAAAACTGAGCAAAAGCGGCGATTCTGTGCACGGAATGCACGTTTTGTGCCAAAACTGAGCAATAGTGGCGATTCTGTGCACAAAACGCACGTTTGATCCAAAACTGAGCAAAAGCGGCGATTCTTTCCACGAAACGCACGTTTTGTGCCGGAACTGAGCAAAAGCGGCGTTTCTGTGCACGAAACGCATGTTTTTTTGACAAAAGGAGCGATTCGGTGCGTAAAGCGCACGTTTTGTGCCAAAACAGAGAAAAAGGAGCAATTGTGTACTCGAAACGAACGTTTTGTGGCAAACCGACCAGAAGCGGCGATTCTGTGCACTAAACGCACGCTTTGTGCCAATAACAAGCAGCAGCGGCGATTCTGAACACGAAATGCACGTTTTGTACCAAAACTGAGCAATAGCAGCGATTCTGTGCACGAAACGCACGTTTTGAGCCAAAACTGAGCAAAAGCGGCGATTCTTTGCACGAAACGCACGTTTTGTGACAATAATGAGCAAAAGCGGTGATTCTGAGCACGAAAGGCACGTTTTGTGCCAAAACTGAGCAAATGCGGCGATTCTGTGAACGAATCGCACGTTTTGTGCCAAAACTGAGCAAAAGCGGCGATTCTGTGCACGAAACGCACGTTTTGCGCCAAAACTGAGCAAAAGCGGCGATTCTGTGCACGAAACGCACGTTTTGAGCCAAAACTGAGCAAAAGCGGCGATTCTTTGCACGAACCGCACGTTTTGTGCCGGAACTGAGCAAAAGCGGCGTTTCTGTGCACGAAACGCATGTTTTTTGACAAAAGGAGCGATTCGGTGAGTAAAGCGCACGTTTTGTGCCAAAACTGAGAAAAAGGAGCGATTGTGTACTCGAAACGAACGTTTTGTGGCAAATTGACCAGAAGCGGCGATTCTGTGCACGAAACGCACGTTTTGTGACAATAATGAGCAAATGCGGCAATTCTGTGAACGAATCGCACGTTTTGTACCAAAACTGAGCAATAGCGGCGATTCTGTGCACGAAACGCACGTTTTGAGCCAAAACTGAGCAAAAGCGGCGATTCTTTGCACGAAACGCACGTTTTGTACCAAAACTGAGCAATAGCGGCGATTCTGTGCACGAAACGCACGTTTTGAGCCAAAACTGAGCAAAAGCGGCGATTCTTTGCACGAAACGCCCGTTCTGTGCCGGAACTGAGCAAAAGCGGCGTTTCTGTGCACGAAACGCATGTTTTTTGACAAAAGGAGCGATTCGGTGCGTAAAGCGCACGTTTTTTGCCAAAACAGAGAAAAAGGAGCGATTGTGTACTCGAAACGATCGTTTTGTGGCAAACTGACCAGAAGCGGCGATTCTGTGCACGAAACGCACGTTTTGTGACAATAATGAGCAAAAGCGGTGATTCTGAGCACGAAAGGCACGTTTTGTGCCAAAACTGAGCAAATGCGGCGATTCTGTGAACGAATCGCACGTTTTGCCCCAAAACTGAGCAACAGCGGCGATTCTGTGCACGAAACGCGCGTTTTGTGACAATAACAAGCAACAGCGGCGATTCTGAGCACGAAATGCACGTTTTGTACCAAAACTGAGCAATAGCGGCGATTCTGTGCACGAAACGCACGTTTTGAGCCAAAACTGAGCAAAAGCGGCGATTCTTTGCACGAAACGCACGTTCTGTGCCGGAACTGAGCAATGGCTGCGTTTCTGTGCACGAAACGCATGTTTTTTGACAAAAGGAGTGATTCGGTGCGTAAAGCGCACGTTTTTTGCCAAAACAGAGAAAAAGGAGCGATTGTGTACTCGAGACGAACGTTTTGTGGCAAACTGACCAGAAGTGGCGATTCTGAGCACGAAACGCACGTTTTGTGACAATAATGAGCAAAAGCGGTGATTCTGTGCACAAAACGCACGTTTTGAGCCAAAACTGAGCAAAAGCGGCGATTCTTTGCACGAAAAGCACGTTTTGTGCCGGAGCTGAGCAAAAGCGGCGATTCTGTGAACGAATCGCACGTTTTGTGCCAAAACTGAGCAAAAGCGGCGATTCTGTGCACGAAACGCACGTTTTGCGCCAAAACTGAGCAAAAGCGGCGATTCTTTGCACGAAACGCACGTTTTGTACCAAAACTGAGCAATAGCGGCGATTCTGTGCACGAAACGCACGTTTTGAGCCAAAACTGAGCAAAAGCGGCGATTCTTTGCACGAAACGCCCGTTCTGTGCCGGAACTGAGCAAAAGCGGCGTTTCTGTGCACGAAACGCATGTTTTTTGACAAAAGGAGCGATTCGGTGCGTAAAGCGCACGTTTTTTGCCAAAACAGAGAAAAAGGAGCGATTGTGTACTCGAAACGATCGTTTTGTGGCAAACTGACCAGAAGCGGCGATTCTGTGCACGAAACGCACGTTTTGTGACAATAATGAGCAAAAGCGGTGATTCTGAGCACGAAAGGCACGTTTTGTGCCAAAACTGAGCAAATGCGGCGATTCTGTGAACGAATCGCACGTTTTGCCCCAAAACTGAGCAACAGCGGCGATTCTGTGCACGAAACGCGCGTTTTGTGACAATAACAAGCAACAGCGGCGATTCTGAGCACGAAATGCACGTTTTGTACCAAAACTGAGCAATAGCGGCGATTCTGTGCACGAAACGCACGTTTTGAGCCAAAACTGAGCAAAAGCGGCGATTCTTTGCACGAAACGCACGTTCTGTGCCGGAACTGAGCAATGGCTGCGTTTCTGTGCACGAAACGCATGTTTTTTGACAAAAGGAGTGATTCGGTGCGTAAAGCGCACGTTTTTTGCCAAAACAGAGAAAAAGGAGCGATTGTGTACTCGAGACGAACGTTTTGTGGCAAACTGACCAGAAGTGGCGATTCTGAGCACGAAACGCACGTTTTGTGACAATAATGAGCAAAAGCGGTGATTCTGTGCACAAAACGCACGTTTTGAGCCAAAACTGAGCAAAAGCGGCGATTCTTTGCACGAAAAGCACGTTTTGTGCCGGAGCTGAGCAAAAGCGGCGATTCTGTGAACGAATCGCACGTTTTGTGCCAAAACTGAGCAAAAGCGGCGATTCTGTGCACGAAACGCACGTTTTGCGCCAAAACTGAGCAAAAGCGGCGATTCTGTGCACAAAACGCACGTTTTGAGCCAAAACTGAGCAAAAGCGGCGATTCTTTGCACGAAACGCACGTTTTGTGCCGGAACTGAGCAAAAGCGGCGTTTCTGTGCACGAAACGCATGTTTTTTGACAAAAGGAGCGATTCGGTGAGTAAAGCGCACGTTTTGTGCCAAAACTGAGAAAAAGGAGCGAT
Organism: Stelis phaeoptera; assembly: GCA_943735885.1. NCBI lineage: Eukaryota > Metazoa > Arthropoda > Insecta > Hymenoptera > Megachilidae > Stelis > Stelis phaeoptera. The sequence continues at coordinate 866,945 of CALSEM010000035.1, forward strand.
TGTGTACTCGAAACGAACGTTTTGTGGCAAATTGACCAGAAGCGGCGATTCTGTGCACGAAACGCACGTTTTGTGACAATAATGAGCAAATGCGGCAATTCTGTGAACGAATCGCACGTTTTGTGCCAAAACTGAGCAAAAGCGACGATTCTGTGCACGAAACGCACGTTTTGTGCCAAAACTGAGCAATAGCGGCGATTCTGTGCACGAAACGCACGTTTTGAGCCAAAACTGAGCAAAAGCGGCGATTCTTTGCACGAAACGCACGTTTTGTGCCGGAACTGAGCAAAAGCGGCGATTCTGTGCACGAAACGCACGCTTTGAGCCAAAACTGAGCAAAAGCGGCGATTCTTTGCACGAAACGCACGTTTTGTGCCGGAACTGAGCAAAAGCGGCGTTTCTGTGCACAAAACGCACGTTTTGAGCCAAAACTGATCAAAAGCGGCGATTCTTTGCACGAAAAGCACGTTTTGTGCCGGAGCTGAGCAAAAGCGGCGATTCTGTGAACGAATCGCACGTTTTGTGCCAAAACTGAGCAAAAGCGGCGATTCTGTGCACGAAACGCACGTTTTGCGCCAAAACTGAGCAAAAGCGGCGATTCTGTGCACAAAACGCACGTTTTGAGCCAAAACTGAGCAAAAGCGGCGATTCTTTGCACGAAACGCACGTTTTGTGCCGGAACTGAGCAAAAGCGGCGTTTCTGTGCACGAAACGCATGTTTTTTGACAAAAGGAGCGATTCGGTGAGTAAAGCGCACGTTTTGTGCCAAAACTGAGAAAAAGGAGCGATTGTGTACTCGAAACGAACGTTTTGTGGCAAATTGACCAGAAGCGGCGATTCTGTGCACGAAACGCACGTTTTGTGACAATAATGAGCAAATGCGGCAATTCTGTGAACGAATCGCACGTTTTGTGCCAAAACTGAGCAAAAGCGACGATTCTGTGCACGAAACGCACGTTTTGCGCCAAAACTGAGCAAAAGCGTCGATTCTGTGCACGGAATGCACGTTTTGTGCCAAAACTGAGCAATAGCGGCGATTCTGTGCACAAAACGCACGTTTGATCCAAAACTGAGCAAAAGCGGCGATTCTTTGCACGAAACGCACGTTTTGTGCCGGAACTGAGCAAAAGCGGCGTTTCTGTGCACGAAACGCATGTTTTTTGACAAAAGGAGCGATTCGGTGCGTAAAGCGCACGTTTTTTGCCAAAACAGAGAAAAAGGAGCGATTGTGTACTCGAAACGATCGTTTTGTGGCAAACTGACCAGAAGCGGCGATTCTGTGCACGAAACGCACGTTTTGTGACAATAATGAGCAAAAGCGGTGATTCTGAGCACGAAAGGCACGTTTTGTGCCAAAACTGAGCAAATGCGGCGATTCTGTGAACGAATCGCACGTTTTGCCCCAAAACTGAGCAACAGCGGCGATTCTGTGCACGAAACGCGCGTTTTGTGACAATAACAAGCAACAGCGGCGATTCTGAGCACGAAATGCACGTTTTGTACCAAAACTGAGCAATAGCGGCGATTCTGTGCACGAAACGCACGTTTTGAGCCAAAACTGAGCAAAAGCGGCGATTCTTTGCACGAAACGCACGTTCTGTGCCGGAACTGAGCAATGGCTGCGTTTCTGTGCACGAAACGCATGTTTTTTGACAAAAGGAGTGATTCGGTGCGTAAAGCGCACGTTTTTTGCCAAAACAGAGAAAAAGGAGCGATTGTGTACTCGAGACGAACGTTTTGTGGCAAACTGACCAGAAGTGGCGATTCTGAGCACGAAACGCACGTTTTGTGACAATAATGAGCAAAAGCGGTGATTCTGTGCACAAAACGCACGTTTTGAGCCAAAACTGAGCAAAAGCGGCGATTCTTTGCACGAAAAGCACGTTTTGTGCCGGAGCTGAGCAAAAGCGGCGATTCTGTGAACGAATCGCACGTTTTGTGCCAAAACTGAGCAAAAGCGGCGATTCTGTGCACGAAACGCACGTTTTGCGCCAAAACTGAGCAAAAGCGGCGATTCTGTGCACAAAACGCACGTTTTGAGCCAAAACTGAGCAAAAGCGGCGATTCTTTGCACGAAACGCACGTTTTGTGCCGGAACTGAGCAAAAGCGGCGTTTCTGTGCACGAAACGCATGTTTTTTGACAAAAGGAGCGATTCGGTGAGTAAAGCGCACGTTTTGTGCCAAAACTGAGAAAAAGGAGCGATTGTGTACTCGAAACGAACGTTTTGTGGCAAATTGACCAGAAGCGGCGATTCTGTGCACGAAACGCACGTTTTGTGACAATAATGAGCAAATGCGGCAATTCTGTGAACGAATCGCACGTTTTGTGCCAAAACTGAGCAAAAGCGACGATTCTGTGCACGAAACGCACGTTTTGTGCCAAAACTGAGCAATAGCGGCGATTCTGTGCACGAAACGCACGTTTTGAGCCAAAACTGAGCAAAAGCGGCGATTCTTTGCACGAAACGCACGTTTTGTGCCGGAACTGAGCAAAAGCGGCGATTCTGTGCACGAAACGCACGCTTTGAGCCAAAACTGAGCAAAAGCGGCGATTCTTTGCACGAAACGCACGTTTTGTGCCGGAACTGAGCAAAAGCGGCGTTTCTGTGCACAAAACGCACGTTTTGAGCCAAAACTGATCAAAAGCGGCGATTCTTTGCACGAAAAGCACGTTTTGTGCCGGAGCTGAGCAAAAGCGGCGATTCTGTGAACGAATCGCACGTTTTGTGCCAAAACTGAGCAAAAGCGGCGATTCTGTGCACGAAACGCACGTTTTGCGCCAAAACTGAGCAAAAGCGGCGATTCTGTGCACAAAACGCACGTTTTGAGCCAAAACTGAGCAAAAGCGGCGATTCTTTGCACGAAACGCACGTTTTGTGCCGGAACTGAGCAAAAGCGGCGTTTCTGTGCACGAAACGCATGTTTTTTGACAAAAGGAGCGATTCGGTGAGTAAAGCGCACGTTTTGTGCCAAAACTGAGAAAAAGGAGCGATTGTGTACTCGAAACGAACGTTTTGTGGCAAATTGACCAGAAGCGGCGATTCTGTGCACGAAACGCACGTTTTGTGACAATAATGAGCAAATGCGGCAATTCTGTGAACGAATCGCACGTTTTGTGCCAAAACTGAGCAAAAGCGACGATTCTGTGCACGAAACGCACGTTTTGCGCCAAAACTGAGCAAAAGCGTCGATTCTGTGCACGGAATGCACGTTTTGTGCCAAAACTGAGCAATAGCGGCGATTCTGTGCACAAAACGCACGTTTGATCCAAAACTGAGCAAAAGCGGCGATTCTTTGCACGAAACGCACGTTTTGTGCCGGAACTGAGCAAAAGCGGCGTTTCTGTGCACGAAACGCATGTTTTTTGACAAAAGGAGCGATTCGGTGCGTAAAGCGCACGTTTTGTGCCAAAACAGAGAAAAAGGAGCGATTGTGTACTCGAAACGAACGTTTTGTGGCAAACCGACCAGAAGCGGCGATTCTGTGCACGAAACGCACGCTTTGTGACAATAATGAGCAAAAGCGGTGACTCTGAGCACGAAAGGCACGTTTTGTGCCAAAACTGAGCAAATGCGGCGATTCTGTGAACGAATCGCACGTTTTGTGCCAAAACTGAGCAATAGCGGCGATTCTGTGCACGAAACGCACGTTTTGAGCCAAAACTGAGCAAAAGCAGCGATTCTTTGCACGAAACGCACGTTTTGTGCCGGAACTGAGCAAAAGCGGCGATTCTGTGCACGAAACGCACGCTTTGAGCCAAAACTGAGCAAAAGCGGCGATTCTTTGCACGAAACGCACGTTTTGTGCCGGAACTGAGCAAAAGCGGCGTTTCTGTGCACGAAACGCATGTTTTTTAACAAAAGGAGCGATTCGGTGAGTAATGCGTACGTTTTGTGCCAAAACTGAGAAAAAGGAGCGATTGTGTACTCGAAACGAATGTTTTGTGGCAAACTGACCAGAAGCGGCGATTCTGCGCACGAAACGCACGTTTCGTGACAATAATGAGCAAAAGCGGTGATTCTGAGCACGAAAGGCACGTTTTGTGCCAAAACTGAGCAAATGCGGCGATTCTGTGAACGAATCGCACGTTTTGCCCCAAAACTGAGCAACAGCGGCGATTCTGTGCACGAAACGCGCGTTTTGTGACAATAACAAGCAACAGCGGCGATTCTGAGCACGAAATGCACGTTTTGTACCAAAACTGAGCAATAGCGGCGATTCTGTGCACGAAACGCACGTTTTGAGCCAAAACTGAGCAAAAGCGGCGATTCTTTGCACGAAACGCACGTTCTGTGCCGGAACTGAGCAAAGGCTGCGTTTCTGTGCACGAAACGCATGTTTTTTGACAAAAGGAGTGATTCGGTGCGTAAAGCGCACGTTTTTTGCCAAAACAGAGAAAAAGGAGCGATTGTGTACTCGAAACGAACGTTTTGTGGCAAACTGACCAGAAGCGGCGATTCTGCGCACGAAACGCACGTTTTGTGACAATAATGAGCAAAAGCGGTGATTCTGAGCACGAAAGGCACGTTTTGTGCCAAAACTGAGCAAATGCGGCGATTCTGTGAACGAATCGCACGTTTTGCCCCAAAACTGAGCAACAGCGGCGATTCTGTGCACGAAACGCGCGTTTTGTGACAATAACAAGCAACAGCGGCGATTCTGAGCACGAAATGCACGTTTTGTACCAAAACTGAGCAATAGCGGCGATTCTGTGCACGAAACGCACGTTTTGAGCCAAAACTGAGCAAAAGCGGCGATTCTTTGCACGAAACGCACGTTCTGTGCCGGAACTGAGCAAAGGCTGCGTTTCTGTGCACGAAACGCATGTTTTTTGACAAAAGGAGTGATTCGGTGCGTAAAGCGCACGTTTTTTGCCAAAACAGAGAAAAAGGAGCGATTGTGTACTCGAGCCGAACGTTTTGTGGCAAACTGACCAGAAGTGGCGATTCTGAGCACGAAACGCACGTTTTGTGACAATAATGAGCAAAAGCGGTGATTCTGTGCACAAAACGCACGTTTTGAGCCAAAACTGAGCAAAAGCGACGATTCTGTGCACGAAACGCACGTTTTGCGCCAAAACTGAGCAAAAGCGTCGATTCTGTGCACGGAATGCACGTTTTGTGCCAAAACTGAGCAATAGCGGCGATTCTGTGCACAAAACGCACGTTTGATCCAAAACTGAGCAAAAGCGGCGATTCTTTGCACGAAACGCACGTTTTGTGCCGGAACTGAGCAAAAGCGGCGTTTCTGTGCACGAAACGCATGTTTTTTGACAAAAGGAGCGATTCGGTGCGTAAAGCGCACGTTTTTTGCCAAAACAGAGAAAAAGGAGCGATTGTGTACTCGAAACGATCGTTTTGTGGCAAACTGACCAGAAGCGGCGATTCTGTGCACGAAACGCACGTTTTGTGACAATAATGAGCAAAAGCGGTGATTCTGAGCACGAAAGGCACGTTTTGTGCCAAAACTGAGCAAATGCGGCGATTCTGTGAACGAATCGCACGTTTTGCCCCAAAACTGAGCAACAGCGGCGATTCTGTGCACGAAACGCGCGTTTTGTGACAATAACAAGCAACAGCGGCGATTCTGAGCACGAAATGCACGTTTTGTACCAAAACTGAGCAATAGCGGCGATTCTGTGCACGAAACGCACGTTTTGAGCCAAAACTGAGCAAAAGCGGCGATTCTTTGCACGAAACGCACGTTCTGTGCCGGAACTGAGCAATGGCTGCGTTTCTGTGCACGAAACGCATGTTTTTTGACAAAAGGAGTGATTCGGTGCGTAAAGCGCACGTTTTTTGCCAAAACAGAGAAAAAGGAGCGATTGTGTACTCGAGACGAACGTTTTGTGGCAAACTGACCAGAAGTGGCGATTCTGAGCACGAAACGCACGTTTTGTGACAATAATGAGCAAAAGCGGTGATTCTGTGCACAAAACGCACGTTTTGAGCCAAAACTGAGCAAAAGCGGCGATTCTTTGCACGAAAAGCACGTTTTGTGCCGGAGCTGAGCAAAAGCGGCGATTCTGTGAACGAATCGCACGTTTTGTGCCAAAACTGAGCAAAAGCGGCGATTCTGTGCACGAAACGCACGTTTTGCGCCAAAACTGAGCAAAAGCGGCGATTCTGTGCACAAAACGCACGTTTTGAGCCAAAACTGAGCAAAAGCGGCGATTCTTTGCACGAAACGCACGTTTTGTGCCGGAACTGAGCAAAAGCGGCGTTTCTGTGCACGAAACGCATGTTTTTTGACAAAAGGAGCGATTCGGTGAGTAAAGCGCACGTTTTGTGCCAAAACTGAGAAAAAGGAGCGATTGTGTACTCGAAACGAACGTTTTGTGGCAAATTGACCAGAAGCGGCGATTCTGTGCACGAAACGCACGTTTTGTGACAATAATGAGCAAATGCGGCAATTCTGTGAACGAATCGCACGTTTTGTGCCAAAACTGAGCAAAAGCGACGATTCTGTGCACGAAACGCACGTTTTGTGCCAAAACTGAGCAATAGCGGCGATTCTGTGCACGAAACGCACGTTTTGAGCCAAAACTGAGCAAAAGCGGCGATTCTTTGCACGAAACGCACGTTTTGTGCCGGAACTGAGCAAAAGCGGCGATTCTGTGCACGAAACGCACGCTTTGAGCCAAAACTGAGCAAAAGCGGCGATTCTTTGCACGAAACGCACGTTTTGTGCCGGAACTGAGCAAAAGCGGCGTTTCTGTGCACAAAACGCACGTTTTGAGCCAAAACTGATCAAAAGCGGCGATTCTTTGCACGAAAAGCACGTTTTGTGCCGGAGCTGAGCAAAAGCGGCGATTCTGTGAACGAATCGCACGTTTTGTGCCAAAACTGAGCAAAAGCGGCGATTCTGTGCACGAAACGCACGTTTTGCGCCAAAACTGAGCAAAAGCGGCGATTCTGTGCACAAAACGCACGTTTTGAGCCAAAACTGAGCAAAAGCGGCGATTCTTTGCACGAAACGCACGTTTTGTGCCGGAACTGAGCAAAAGCGGCGTTTCTGTGCACGAAACGCATGTTTTTTGACAAAAGGAGCGATTCGGTGAGTAAAGCGCACGTTTTGTGCCAAAACTGAGAAAAAGGAGCGATTGTGTACTCGAAACGAACGTTTTGTGGCAAATTGACCAGAAGCGGCGATTCTGTGCACGAAACGCACGTTTTGTGACAATAATGAGCAAATGCGGCAATTCTGTGAACGAATCGCACGTTTTGTGCCAAAACTGAGCAAAAGCGACGATTCTGTGCACGAAACGCACGTTTTGCGCCAAAACTGAGCAAAAGCGTCGATTCTGTGCACGGAATGCACGTTTTGTGCCAAAACTGAGCAATAGCGGCGAGTCTGTGCACAAAACGCACGTTTGATCCAAAACTGAGCAAAAGCGGCGATTCTTTGCACGAAACGCACGTTTTGTGCCGGAACTGAGCAAAAGCGGCGTTTCTGTGCACGAAACGCATGTTTTTTGACAAAAGGAGCGATTCGGTGCGTAAAGCGCACGTTTTGTGCCAAAACAGAGAAAAAGGAGCGATTGTGTACTCGAAACGAACGTTTTGTGGCAAACCGACCAGAAGCGGCGATTCTGTGCACGAAACGCACGCTTTGTGACAATAATGAGCAAAAGCGGTGACTCTGAGCACGAAAGGCACGTTTTGTGCCAAAACTGAGCAAATGCGGCGATTCTGTGAACGAATCGCACGTTTTGTGCCAAAACTGAGCAATAGCGGCGATTCTGTGCACGAAACGCACGTTTTGAGCCAAAACTGAGCAAAAGCAGCGATTCTTTGCACGAAACGCACGTTTTGTGCCGGAACTGAGCAAAAGCGGCGATTCTGTGCACGAAACGCACGCTTTGAGCCAAAACTGAGCAAAAGCGGCGATTCTTTGCACGAAACGCACGTTTTGTGCCGGAACTGAGCAAAAGCGGCGTTTCTGTGCACGAAACGCATGTTTTTTAACAAAAGGAGCGATTCGGTGAGTAATGCGTACGTTTTGTGCCAAAACTGAGAAAAAGGAGCGATTGTGTACTCGAAACGAATGTTTTGTGGCAAACTGACCAGAAGCGGCGATTCTGCGCACGAAACGCACGTTTCGTGACAATAATGAGCAAAAGCGGTGATTCTGAGCACGAAAGGCACGTTTTGTGCCAAAACTGAGCAAATGCGGCGATTCTGTGAACGAATCGCACGTTTTGCCCCAAAACTGAGCAACAGCGGCGATTCTGTGCACGAAACGCGCGTTTTGTGACAATAACAAGCAACAGCGGCGATTCTGAGCACGAAATGCACGTTTTGTACCAAAACTGAGCAATAGCGGCGATTCTGTGCACGAAACGCACGTTTTGAGCCAAAACTGAGCAAAAGCGGCGATTCTTTGCACGAAACGCACGTTCTGTGCCGGAACTGAGCAAAGGCTGCGTTTCTGTGCACGAAACGCATGTTTTTTGACAAAAGGAGTGATTCGGTGCGTAAAGCGCACGTTTTTTGCCAAAACAGAGAAAAAGGAGCGATTGTGTACTCGAAACGAACGTTTTGTGGCAAACTGACCAGAAGCGGCGATTCTGCGCACGAAACGCACGTTTTGTGACAATAATGAGCAAAAGCGGTGATTCTGAGCACGAAAGGCACGTTTTGTGCCAAAACTGAGCAAATGCGGCGATTCTGTGAACGAATCGCACGTTTTGCCCCAAAACTGAGCAACAGCGGCGATTCTGTGCACGAAACGCGCGTTTTGTGACAATAACAAGCAACAGCGGCGATTCTGAGCACGAAATGCACGTTTTGTACCAAAACTGAGCAATAGCGGCGATTCTGTGCACGAAACGCACGTTTTGAGCCAAAACTGAGCAAAAGCGGCGATTCTTTGCACGAAACGCACGTTCTGTGCCGGAACTGAGCAAAGGCTGCGTTTCTGTGCACGAAACGCATGTTTTTTGACAAAAGGAGTGATTCGGTGCGTAAAGCGCACGTTTTTTGCCAAAACAGAGAAAAAGGAGCGATTGTGTACTCGAGCCGAACGTTTTGTGGCAAACTGACCAGAAGTGGCGATTCTGAGCACGAAACGCACGTTTTGTGACAATAATGAGCAAAAGCGGTGATTCTGTGCACAAAACGCACGTTTTGAGCCAAAACTGAGCAAAAGCGGCGATTCTTTGCACGAAAAGCACGTTTTGTGCCGGCGCTGAGCAAAAGCGGCGATTCTGTGCACGAAACGCACGTTTTGAGCCAAAACTGAGCAAAAGCGGCGATTCTTTGCACGAAACGCACGTTTTATGCCGGAACTGAGCAGAAGCGGCGTTTCTGTGCACGAAACGCATGTTTTTTAACAAAAGGAGCGATTCGGTGAGTAAAGCGCACGTTTTGTGCCAATACTGAGAAAAAGGAGCGATTGTGTACTCGAAACGAACGTTTTGTGGCAAACTGACCAGAAGCGGCGATTCTGTGCACGAAACGCACGTTTTGTGACAATAATGAGCAAAAGCGGTGATTCTGAGCACGAAAGGCACGTTTTGTGCCAAAACTGAGCAAATGCGGCGATTCTGTGAACGAATCGCACGTTTTGCCCCAAAACTGAGCAACAGCGGCGATTCTGTGCACGAAACGCGCGTTTTGTGCCAATAACAAGCAACAGCGGCGATTCTGAGCACGAAATGCACGTTTTGTACCAAAACTGAGCAATAGCGGCGATTCTGTGCACGAAACGCACGTTTTGAGCCAAAACTGAGCAAAAGCGGCGATTCTTTGCACGAAACGCACGTTCTGTGCCGGAACTGAGCAAAAGCGGCGTTTCTGTGCACGAAACGCATGTTTTTTGACACAAGGAGCGATTCGGTGCGTAAAGCGCACGTTTTTTGCCAAAACAGAGAAAAAGGAGCGATTGTGTACTCGAAACGAACGTTTTGTGGCAAACTGACCAGAAGCGGCGATTCTGTGCACGAATCGCACGTTTTGTGACAATAATGAGCAAAAGCGGTGATTCTGTGCACAAAACGCACGTTTTGAGCCAAAACTGAGCAAAAGCGGCGATTCTTTGCACGAAACGCACGTTTTGCGCCAAAACTGAGCAAAAGCGTCGATTCTGTGCACGAAATGCACGTTTTGTGCCAAAACTGAGCAATAGCGGCGATTCTGTGCACGAAACGCACGTTTTGAGCCAAAACTGAGCAAAAGCGGCGATTCTTTGCACGAAACGCACGTTTTGTGCCGGAACTGAGCAAAAGCGGCGTTTCTGTGCACGAAACGCATGTTTTTTGACAAAAGGAGCGATTCGGTGCGTAAAGCGCACGTTTTGTGCCAAAACAGAGAAAAAGGAGCGATTGTGTACTCGAAACGAACGTTTTGTGGCAAACCGACCAGAAGCGGCGATTCTGTGCACGAAACGCACGCTTTGTGACAATAATGAGCAAAAGCGGTGATTCTGAGCACGAAAGGCACGTTTTGTGCCAAAACTGAGCAAATGCGGCGATTCTGTGAACGAATTGCACGTTTTGCCCCAAAACTGAGCAACAGCGGCGATTCTGTGCACGAAACGCGCGTTTTGTGCCAATAACAAGCAGCAGCGGCGATTCTGAACACCAAATGCACGTTTTGTACCAAAACTGAGCAATAGCAGCGATTCTGTGCACGAAACGCACGTTTTGAGCCAAAACTGAGCAAAAGCGGCGATTCTTTGCACGAAACGCACGTTTTGTTACAATAATGAGCAAAAGCGGTGATTCTGAGCACGAAAGGCACGTTTTGTGCCAAAACTGAGCAAATGCGGCGATTCTGTGAACGAATCGCACGTTTTGTGCCAAAACTGAGCAATAGCGGCGATTCTGTGCACGAAACGCACGTTTTGAGCCAAAACTGAGCAAAAGCGGCGATTCTTTGCACGAAACGCACGTTTTGTGCCGGAACTGAGCAAAAGCGGCGATTCTGTGCACGAAACGCACGCTTTGAGCCAAAACTGAGCAAAAGCGGCGATTCTTTGCACGAAACGCACGTTTTGAGCCAAAACTGAGCAAAAGCGGCGATTCTTTGCACGAAACGCACGTTTTGTGCCAAAACTGAGCAAAAGCGACGATTCTGTGCACGAAACGCACGTTTTGCGCCAAAACTGAGCAAAAGCGTCGATTCTGTGCACGGAATGCACGTTTTGTGCCAAAACTGAGCAATAGCGGCGATTCTGTGCACAAAACGCACGTTTGATCCAAAACTGAGCAAAAGCGGCGATTCTTTGCACGAAACGCACGTTTTGTGCCGGAACTGAGCAAAAGCGGCGTTTCTGTGCACGAAACGCATGTTTTTTGACAAAAGGAGCGATTCGGTGCGTAAAGCGCACGTTTTGTGCCAAAACAGAGAAAAAGGAGCGATTGTGTACTCGAAACGAACGTTTTGTGGCAAACCGACCAGAAGCGGCGATTCTGTGCACGAAACGCACGCTTTGTGACAATAATGAGCAAAAGCGGTGATTCTGAGCACGAAAGGCACGTTTTGTGCCAAAACTGAGCAAATGCGGCGATTCTGTGAACGAATCGCACGTTTTGTGCCAAAACTGAGCAATAGCGGCGATTCTGTGCACGAAACGCACGTTTTGAGCCAAAACTGAGCAAAAGCGGCGATTCTTTGCACGAAACGCACGTTTTGTGCCGGAACTGAGCAAAAGCGGCGATTCTTTGCACGAAACGCACGTTTTGTGCCGGAACTGAGCAAAAGCGGCGTTTCTGTGCACGAAACGCATGTTTTTTAACAAAAGGAGCGATTCGGTGAGTAAAGCGTACGTTTTGTGCCAAAACTGAGAAAAAGGAGCGATTGTGTACTCGAAACGAACGTTTTGTGGCAAACTGACCAGAAGCGGCGATTCTGCGCACGAAACGCACGTTTTGTGACAATAATGAGCAAAAGCGGTGATTCTGAGCACGAAAGGCACGTTTTGTGCCAAAACTGAGCAAATGCGGCGATTCTGTGAACGAATCGCACGTTTTGCCCCAAAACTGAGCAACAGCGGCGATTCTGTGCACGAAACGCGCGTTTTGTGCCAATAACAAGCAACAGCGGCGATTCTGAGCACGAAATGCACGTTTTGTACCAAAACTGAGCAATAGCGGCGATTCTGTGCACGAAACGCACGTTTTGAGCCAAAACTGAGCAAAAGCGGCGATTCTTTGCACGAAACGCACGTTCTGTGCCGGAACTGAGCAAAAGCGGCGTTTCTGTGCACGAAACGCATGTTTTTTGACAAAAGGAGCGATTCGGTGCGTAAAGCGCACGTTTTTTGCCAAAACAGAGAAAAAGGAGCGATTGTGTACTCGAAACGAACGTTTTGTGGCAAACTGACCAGAAGCGGCGATTCTGTGCACGAATCGCACGTTTTGTGACAATAATGAGCAAAAGCGGTGATTCTGTGCACAAAACGCACGTTTTGAGCCAAAACTGAGCAAAAGCGGCGATTCTTTGCACGAAACGCACGTTTTGATCCAAAACTGAGCAAAAGCGGCGATTCTTTGCACGAAACGCACGTTTTGTGCCAAAACTGGGCAAAAGCGGCGATTCTGTGCACGAATCGCACGTTTTGAGCCAAAACTGAGCAAAAGCGGCGATTCATTGCACGAAACGCACGTTCTGTGCCGGAACTGAGCAAAGGCGGCGTTTCTGTGCACGAAACGCATGTTTTTTGACAAAAGGAGCGATTCGGTGCGTAAAGCGCACGTTTTTTGCCAAAACAGAGAAAAAGGAGCGATTGTGTACTCGAAACGAACGTTTTGCCCCAAAACTGAGCAACAGCGGCGATTCTGTGCACGAAACGCGCGTTTTGTGCCAATAACAAGCAACAGCGGCGATTCTGAGCACGAAATGCACGTTTTGTACCAAAACTGAGCAATAGCGGCGATTCTGTGCACGAAACGCACGTTTTGAGCCAAAACTGAGCAAAAGCGGCGATTCTTTGCACGAAACGCACGTTTTGTGCCGGAGCTGAGCAAAAGCGGCGTTTCTGTGCACGAAACGCATGTTTTTTAACAAAAGGAGCGATTCGGTGAGTAAAGCGCCCGTTTTGTGCCAAAACTGAGAAAAAGGAGCGATTGTGTACTCGAAACGAACGTTTTGTGGCAAACTGACCAGAAGCGGCGATTCTGTGCACGAAACGCACGTTTTGTGACAATAATGAGCAAAAGCGGTGATTCTGAGCACGAAAGGCACGTTTTGTGCCAAAACTGAGCAAATGCGGCGATTCTGTGAACGAATCGCACGTTTTGCCCCAAAACTGAGCAACAGCGGCGATTCTGTGCACGAAACGCGCGTTTTGTGACAATAACAAGCAACAGCGGCGATTCTGAGCACGAAATGCACGTTTTGTACCAAAACTGAGCAATAGCGGCGATTCTGTGCACGAAACGCACGTTTTGAGCCAAAACTGAGCAAAAGCGGCGATTCTTTGCACGAAACGCACGTTCTGTGCCGGAACTGAGCAAAGGCTGCGTTTCTGTGCACGAAACGCATGTTTTTTGACAAAAGGAGTGATTCGGTGCGTAAAGCGCACGTTTTTTGCCAAAACAGAGAAAAAGGAGCGATTGTGTACTCGAAACGAACGTTTTGTGGCAAACTGACCAGAAGCGGCGATTCTGCGCACGAAACGCACGTTTTGTGACAATAATGAGCAAAAGCGGTGATTCTGAGCACGAAAGGCACGTTTTGTGCCAAAACTGAGCAAATGCGGCGATTCTGTGAACGAATCGCACGTTTTGCCCCAAAACTGAGCAACAGCGGCGATTCTGTGCACGAAACGCGCGTTTTGTGACAATAACAAGCAACAGCGGCGATTCTGAGCACGAAATGCACGTTTTGTACCAAAACTGAGCAATAGCGGCGATTCTGTGCACGAAACGCACGTTTTGAGCCAAAACTGAGCAAAAGCGGCGATTCTTTGCACGAAACGCACGTTCTGTGCCGGAACTGAGCAAAGGCTGCGTTTCTGTGCACGAAACGCATGTTTTTTGACAAAAGGAGTGATTCGGTGCGTAAAGCGCACGTTTTTTGCCAAAACAGAGAAAAAGGAGCGATTGTGTACTCGAGCCGAACGTTTTGTGGCAAACTGACCAGAAGTGGCGATTCTGAGCACGAAACGCACGTTTTGTGACAATAATGAGCAAAAGCGGTGATTCTGTGCACAAAACGCACGTTTTGAGCCAAAACTGAGCAAAAGCGGCGATTCTTTGCACGAAAAGCACGTTTTGTGCCGGCGCTGAGCAAAAGCGGCGATTCTGTGCACGAAACGCACGTTTTGAGCCAAAACTGAGCAAAAGCGGCGATTCTTTGCACGAAACGCACGTTTTATGCCGGAACTGAGCAGAAGCGGCGTTTCTGTGCACGAAACGCATGTTTTTTAACAAAAGGAGCGATTCGGTGAGTAAAGCGCACGTTTTGTGCCAATACTGAGAAAAAGGAGCGATTGTGTACTCGAAACGAACGTTTTGTGGCAAACTGACCAGAAGCGGCGATTCTGTGCACGAAACGCACGTTTTGTGACAATAATGAGCAAAAGCGGTGATTCTGAGCACGAAAGGCACGTTTTGTGCCAAAACTGAGCAAATGCGGCGATTCTGTGAACGAATCGCACGTTTTGCCCCAAAACTGAGCAACAGCGGCGATTCTGTGCACGAAACGCGCGTTTTGTGCCAATAACAAGCAACAGCGGCGATTCTGAGCACGAAATGCACGTTTTGTACCAAAACTGAGCAATAGCGGCGATTCTGTGCACGAAACGCACGTTTTGAGCCAAAACTGAGCAAAAGCGGCGATTCTTTGCACGAAACGCACGTTCTGTGCCGGAACTGAGCAAAAGCGGCGTTTCTGTGCACGAAACGCATGTTTTTTGACACAAGGAGCGATTCGGTGCGTAAAGCGCACGTTTTTTGCCAAAACAGAGAAAAAGGAGCGATTGTGTACTCGAAACGAACGTTTTGTGGCAAACTGACCAGAAGCGGCGATTCTGTGCACGAATCGCACGTTTTGTGACAATAATGAGCAAAAGCGGTGATTCTGTGCACAAAACGCACGTTTTGAGCCAAAACTGAGCAAAAGCGGCGATTCTTTGCACGAAACGCACGTTTTGCGCCAAAACTGAGCAAAAGCGTCGATTCTGTGCACGAAATGCACGTTTTGTGCCAAAACTGAGCAATAGCGGCGATTCTGTGCACGAAACGCACGTTTTGAGCCAAAACTGAGCAAAAGCGGCGATTCTTTGCACGAAACGCACGTTTTGTGCCGGAACTGAGCAAAAGCGGCGTTTCTGTGCACGAAACGCATGTTTTTTGACAAAAGGAGCGATTCGGTGCGTAAAGCGCACGTTTTGTGCCAAAACAGAGAAAAAGGAGCGATTGTGTACTCGAAACGAACGTTTTGTGGCAAACCGACCAGAAGCGGCGATTCTGTGCACGAAACGCACGCTTTGTGACAATAATGAGCAAAAGCGGTGATTCTGAGCACGAAAGGCACGTTTTGTGCCAAAACTGAGCAAATGCGGCGATTCTGTGAACGAATTGCACGTTTTGCCCCAAAACTGAGCAACAGCGGCGATTCTGTGCACGAAACGCGCGTTTTGTGCCAATAACAAGCAGCAGCGGCGATTCTGAACACCAAATGCACGTTTTGTACCAAAACTGAGCAATAGCAGCGATTCTGTGCACGAAACGCACGTTTTGAGCCAAAACTGAGCAAAAGCGGCGATTCTTTGCACGAAACGCACGTTTTGTTACAATAATGAGCAAAAGCGGTGATTCTGAGCACGAAAGGCACGTTTTGTGCCAAAACTGAGCAAATGCGGCGATTCTGTGAACGAATCGCACGTTTTGTGCCAAAACTGAGCAATAGCGGCGATTCTGTGCACGAAACGCACGTTTTGAGCCAAAACTGAGCAAAAGCGGCGATTCTTTGCACGAAACGCACGTTTTGTGCCGGAACTGAGCAAAAGCGGCGATTCTGTGCACGAAACGCACGCTTTGAGCCAAAACTGAGCAAAAGCGGCGATTCTTTGCACGAAACGCACGTTTTGAGCCAAAACTGAGCAAAAGCGGCGATTCTTTGCACGAAACGCACGTTTTGTGCCAAAACTGAGCAAAAGCGACGATTCTGTGCACGAAACGCACGTTTTGCGCCAAAACTGAGCAAAAGCGTCGATTCTGTGCACGGAATGCACGTTTTGTGCCAAAACTGAGCAATAGCGGCGATTCTGTGCACAAAACGCACGTTTGATCCAAAACTGAGCAAAAGCGGCGATTCTTTGCACGAAACGCACGTTTTGTGCCGGAACTGAGCAAAAGCGGCGTTTCTGTGCACGAAACGCATGTTTTTTGACAAAAGGAGCGATTCGGTGCGTAAAGCGCACGTTTTGTGCCAAAACAGAGAAAAAGGAGCGATTGTGTACTCGAAACGAACGTTTTGTGGCAAACCGACCAGAAGCGGCGATTCTGTGCACGAAACGCACGCTTTGTGACAATAATGAGCAAAAGCGGTGATTCTGAGCACGAAAGGCACGTTTTGTGCCAAAACTGAGCAAATGCGGCGATTCTGTGAACGAATCGCACGTTTTGTGCCAAAACTGAGCAATAGCGGCGATTCTGTGCACGAAACGCACGTTTTGAGCCAAAACTGAGCAAAAGCGGCGATTCTTTGCACGAAACGCACGTTTTGTGCCGGAACTGAGCAAAAGCGGCGATTCTTTGCACGAAACGCACGTTTTGTGCCGGAACTGAGCAAAAGCGGCGTTTCTGTGCACGAAACGCATGTTTTTTAACAAAAGGAGCGATTCGGTGAGTAAAGCGTACGTTTTGTGCCAAAACTGAGAAAAAGGAGCGATTGTGTACTCGAAACGAACGTTTTGTGGCAAACTGACCAGAAGCGGCGATTCTGCGCACGAAACGCACGTTTTGTGACAATAATGAGCAAAAGCGGTGATTCTGAGCACGAAAGGCACGTTTTGTGCCAAAACTGAGCAAATGCGGCGATTCTGTGAACGAATCGCACGTTTTGCCCCAAAACTGAGCAACAGCGGCGATTCTGTGCACGAAACGCGCGTTTTGTGCCAATAACAAGCAACAGCGGCGATTCTGAGCACGAAATGCACGTTTTGTACCAAAACTGAGCAATAGCGGCGATTCTGTGCACGAAACGCACGTTTTGAGCCAAAACTGAGCAAAAGCGGCGATTCTTTGCACGAAACGCACGTTCTGTGCCGGAACTGAGCAAAAGCGGCGTTTCTGTGCACGAAACGCATGTTTTTTGACAAAAGGAGCGATTCGGTGCGTAAAGCGCACGTTTTTTGCCAAAACAGAGAAAAAGGAGCGATTGTGTACTCGAAACGAACGTTTTGTGGCAAACTGACCAGAAGCGGCGATTCTGTGCACGAATCGCACGTTTTGTGACAATAATGAGCAAAAGCGGTGATTCTGTGCACAAAACGCACGTTTTGAGCCAAAACTGAGCAAAAGCGGCGATTCTTTGCACGAAACGCACGTTTTGATCCAAAACTGAGCAAAAGCGGCGATTCTTTGCACGAAACGCACGTTTTGTGCCAAAACTGGGCAAAAGCGGCGATTCTGTGCACGAATCGCACGTTTTGAGCCAAAACTGAGCAAAAGCGGCGATTCATTGCACGAAACGCACGTTCTGTGCCGGAACTGAGCAAAGGCGGCGTTTCTGTGCACGAAACGCATGTTTTTTGACAAAAGGAGCGATTCGGTGCGTAAAGCGCACGTTTTTTGCCAAAACAGAGAAAAAGGAGCGATTGTGTACTCGAAACGAACGTTTTGCCCCAAAACTGAGCAACAGCGGCGATTCTGTGCACGAAACGCGCGTTTTGTGCCAATAACAAGCAACAGCGGCGATTCTGAGCACGAAATGCACGTTTTGTACCAAAACTGAGCAATAGCGGCGATTCTGTGCACGAAACGCACGTTTTGAGCCAAAACTGAGCAAAAGCGGCGATTCTTTGCACGAAACGCACGTTTTGTGCCGGAGCTGAGCAAAAGCGGCGTTTCTGTGCACGAAACGCATGTTTTTTAACAAAAGGAGCGATTCGGTGAGTAAAGCGCCCGTTTTGTGCCAAAACTGAGAAAAAGGAGCGATTGTGTACTCGAAACGAACGTTTTGTGGCAAACTGACCAGAAGCGGCGATTCTGTGCACGAAACGCACGTTTTGTGACAATAATGAGCAAAAGCGGTGATTCTGAGCACGGAAGGCACGTTTTGTGCCAATAACAAGCAACAGCGGCGATTCTGAGCACGAAATGCACGTTTTGTACCAAAACTGAGCAAAAGCGGCGATTCTTTGCACGAAACACACGTTCTGTGCCGGAACTGAGCAAAGGCGGCGTTTCTGTGCACGAAACGCATGTTTGTTGACAAAAGGAGCGATTCGGTGCGTAAAGCGCACGTTTTTTGCAAAACAGAGAAAAAGGAGCGATTGTGTACTCGAAACGAACGTTTTGTGGCAAACTGACCAGAAGCGGCGATTCTGTGCACGAAACGCACGTTTTGAGACAATAATGAGCAAAAGCGGTGATTCTGAGCACGAAAGGCACGTTTTGTGCAAAAACTGAGCAAATGCGGCGATTCTGTGAACGAATCGCACGTTTTGTGCCAAAACTGAGCAAAAGCGGCGATTCTGTGCACGAAACGCACGTTTTGCGCCAAAACTGAGCAAAGCGGCGGTTCTGTGCACGAAATGCACGTTTTGTGCCGAAACTGAGCAATAGCGGCGATTCTGTGCACGAAACGCACGTTTTGAGCCAAAACTGAGCAAAAGCGGCGATTCTTTGCACGAAACGCACGTTTTGTGCCGGAACTGAGCAAAAGCGGCGATTCTGTGCACGAAACGCACGTTTTGAGCCAAAACTGAGCAAAAGCGGGGATTCTTTGCACGAAACGCACGTTTTGTGCCGGAACTGAGCAAAAGCGGCGTTTCTGTGCACGAAACGCATGTTTTTTGACAAAAGGAGCGATTCGGTGAGTAAAGCGCACGTTTTGTGCCAAAACTGAGAAAAAGGAGCGATTGTGTACTCGAAACGAACGTTTTGTGGCAAACTGACCAGAAGCGGCGATTCTGTGCACGAAACGCACGTTTTGTGACAATAATGAGCAAATGCGGCGATTCTGTGAACGAATCGCACGTTTTGTGCCAAAACTGAGCAAAAGCGGCGATTCTGTGCACGAAACGCACGTTTTGCGCCAAAACTGTGCAAAAGCGGCGATTCTGTGCACGAAATGCACGTTTTGTGCCAAAACTGAGCAATAGCGGCGATTCTGTGCACGAAACGCACGTTTTGAGCCAAAACTGAGCAAAAGCGGCTATTCTGTGCACGAAATGCACGTTTTGGGCCAAAACTGAGCAATAGCGGCGATTCTGTGCACAAAACGCACGTTTTGAGACAAAACTGAGCAAAAGCGGCGATTCTTTGCACGAAACGCACGTTTTGTGCCGGAACTGAGCAAAAGCGGCGTTTCTGTGCACGAAACGCATGTTTTTTGACAAAAGGAGCGTTTCGGTGAGTAAAGCGCACGTTTTGTGCCAAAACTGAGAAAAAGGAGCGATTGTGTACTCGAAACGAACGTTTTGTGGCAAACTGACCAGAAGCGGCGATTCTGTGCACGAAACGCACGTTTTGTGACAATAATGAGCAAATGCGGCGATTCTGTGAACGAATCGCACGTTTTGTGCCAAAACTGAGCAAAAGCGGCGATTCTGTGCACGAAACGCACGTTTTGCGCCAAAACTGAGCAAAGCGGCGGTTCTGTGCACGAAATGCACGTTTTGTGCCGAAACTGAGCAATAGCGGCGATTCTGTGCACGAAACGCACGTTTTGAGCCAAAACTGAGCAAAAGCAGCGATTCTTTGCACGAAACGCACGTTTTGTGCCGGAACTGAGCAAAAGCGGCGATTCTGTGCACGAAACGCACGTTTTGAGCCAAAACTGAGCAAAAGCGGGGATTCTTTGCACGAAACGCACGTTTTGTGCCGGAACTGAGCAAAAGCGGCGATTCTGTGAACGAATCGCACGTTTTGCCCCAAAACTGAGCAACAGCGGCGATTCTGTGCACGAAACGCGCGTTTTGTGCCAATAACAAGCAACAGCGGCGATTCTGAGCACGAAATGCACGTTTTGTACCAAAACTGAGCAATAGCGGCGATTCTGTGCACGAAACGCACGTTTTGAGCCAAAACTGAGCAAAAGCGGCGATTCTTTGCACGAAACGCACGTTCTGTGCCGGAACTGAGCAAAAGCGGCGTTTCTGTGCACGAAACGCATGTTTTTTGACACAAGGAGCGATTCGGTGCGTAAAGCGCACGTTTTTTGCCAAAACAGAGAAAAAGGAGCGATTGTGTACTCGAAACGAACGTTTTGTGGCAAACTGACCAGAAGCGGCGATTCTGTGCACGAATCGCACGTTTTGTGACAATAATGAGCAAAAGCGGTGATTCTGTGCACAAAACGCACGTTTTGAGCCAAAACTGAGCAAAAGCGGCGATTCTTTGCACGAAACGCACGTTTTGCGCCAAAACTGAGCAAAAGCGTCGATTCTGTGCACGAAATGCACGTTTTGTGCCAAAACTGAGCAATAGCGGCGATTCTGTGCACGAAACGCACGTTTTGAGCCAAAACTGAGCAAAAGCGGCGATTCTTTGCACGAAACGCACGTTTTGTGCCGGAACTGAGCAAAAGCGGCGTTTCTGTGCACGAAACGCATGTTTTTTGACAAAAGGAGCGATTCGGTGCGTAAAGCGCACGTTTTGTGCCAAAACAGAGAAAAAGGAGCGATTGTGTACTCGAAACGAACGTTTTGTGGCAAACCGACCAGAAGCGGCGATTCTGTGCACGAAACGCACGCTTTGTGACAATAATGAGCAAAAGCGGTGATTCTGAGCACGAAAGGCACGTTTTGTGCCAAAACTGAGCAAATGCGGCGATTCTGTGAACGAATTGCACGTTTTGCCCCAAAACTGAGCAACAGCGGCGATTCTGTGCACGAAACGCGCGTTTTGTGCCAATAACAAGCAGCAGCGGCGATTCTGAACACCAAATGCACGTTTTGTACCAAAACTGAGCAATAGCAGCGATTCTGTGCACGAAACGCACGTTTTGAGCCAAAACTGAGCAAAAGCGGCGATTCTTTGCACGAAACGCACGTTTTGTTACAATAATGAGCAAAAGCGGTGATTCTGAGCACGAAAGGCACGTTTTGTGCCAAAACTGAGCAAATGCGGCGATTCTGTGAACGAATCGCACGTTTTGTGCCAAAACTGAGCAATAGCGGCGATTCTGTGCACGAAACGCACGTTTTGAGCCAAAACTGAGCAAAAGCGGCGATTCTTTGCACGAAACGCACGTTTTGTGCCGGAACTGAGCAAAAGCGGCGATTCTGTGCACGAAACGCACGCTTTGAGCCAAAACTGAGCAAAAGCGGCGATTCTTTGCACGAAACGCACGTTTTGAGCCAAAACTGAGCAAAAGCGGCGATTCTTTGCACGAAACGCACGTTTTGTGCCAAAACTGAGCAAAAGCGACGATTCTGTGCACGAAACGCACGTTTTGCGCCAAAACTGAGCAAAAGCGTCGATTCTGTGCACGGAATGCACGTTTTGTGCCAAAACTGAGCAATAGCGGCGATTCTGTGCACAAAACGCACGTTTGATCCAAAACTGAGCAAAAGCGGCGATTCTTTGCACGAAACGCACGTTTTGTGCCGGAACTGAGCAAAAGCGGCGTTTCTGTGCACGAAACGCATGTTTTTTGACAAAAGGAGCGATTCGGTGCGTAAAGCGCACGTTTTGTGCCAAAACAGAGAAAAAGGAGCGATTGTGTACTCGAAACGAACGTTTTGTGGCAAACCGACCAGAAGCGGCGATTCTGTGCACGAAACGCACGCTTTGTGACAATAATGAGCAAAAGCGGTGATTCTGAGCACGAAAGGCACGTTTTGTGCCAAAACTGAGCAAATGCGGCGATTCTGTGAACGAATCGCACGTTTTGTGCCAAAACTGAGCAATAGCGGCGATTCTGTGCACGAAACGCACGTTTTGAGCCAAAACTGAGCAAAAGCGGCGATTCTTTGCACGAAACGCACGTTTTGTGCCGGAACTGAGCAAAAGCGGCGATTCTTTGCACGAAACGCACGTTTTGTGCCGGAACTGAGCAAAAGCGGCGTTTCTGTGCACGAAACGCATGTTTTTTAACAAAAGGAGCGATTCGGTGAGTAAAGCGTACGTTTTGTGCCAAAACTGAGAAAAAGGAGCGATTGTGTACTCGAAACGAACGTTTTGTGGCAAACTGACCAGAAGCGGCGATTCTGCGCACGAAACGCACGTTTTGTGACAATAATGAGCAAAAGCGGTGATTCTGAGCACGAAAGGCACGTTTTGTGCCAAAACTGAGCAAATGCGGCGATTCTGTGAACGAATCGCACGTTTTGCCCCAAAACTGAGCAACAGCGGCGATTCTGTGCACGAAACGCGCGTTTTGTGCCAATAACAAGCAACAGCGGCGATTCTGAGCACGAAATGCACGTTTTGTACCAAAACTGAGCAATAGCGGCGATTCTGTGCACGAAACGCACGTTTTGAGCCAAAACTGAGCAAAAGCGGCGATTCTTTGCACGAAACGCACGTTCTGTGCCGGAACTGAGCAAAAGCGGCGTTTCTGTGCACGAAACGCATGTTTTTTGACAAAAGGAGCGATTCGGTGCGTAAAGCGCACGTTTTTTGCCAAAACAGAGAAAAAGGAGCGATTGTGTACTCGAAACGAACGTTTTGTGGCAAACTGACCAGAAGCGGCGATTCTGTGCACGAATCGCACGTTTTGTGACAATAATGAGCAAAAGCGGTGATTCTGTGCACAAAACGCACGTTTTGAGCCAAAACTGAGCAAAAGCGGCGATTCTTTGCACGAAACGCACGTTTTGATCCAAAACTGAGCAAAAGCGGCGATTCTTTGCACGAAACGCACGTTTTGTGCCAAAACTGGGCAAAAGCGGCGATTCTGTGCACGAATCGCACGTTTTGAGCCAAAACTGAGCAAAAGCGGCGATTCATTGCACGAAACGCACGTTCTGTGCCGGAACTGAGCAAAGGCGGCGTTTCTGTGCACGAAACGCATGTTTTTTGACAAAAGGAGCGATTCGGTGCGTAAAGCGCACGTTTTTTGCCAAAACAGAGAAAAAGGAGCGATTGTGTACTCGAAACGAACGTTTTGCCCCAAAACTGAGCAACAGCGGCGATTCTGTGCACGAAACGCGCGTTTTGTGCCAATAACAAGCAACAGCGGCGATTCTGAGCACGAAATGCACGTTTTGTACCAAAACTGAGCAATAGCGGCGATTCTGTGCACGAAACGCACGTTTTGAGCCAAAACTGAGCAAAAGCGGCGATTCTTTGCACGAAACGCACGTTTTGTGCCGGAGCTGAGCAAAAGCGGCGTTTCTGTGCACGAAACGCATGTTTTTTAACAAAAGGAGCGATTCGGTGAGTAAAGCGCCCGTTTTGTGCCAAAACTGAGAAAAAGGAGCGATTGTGTACTCGAAACGAACGTTTTGTGGCAAACTGACCAGAAGCGGCGATTCTGTGCACGAAACGCACGTTTTGTGACAATAATGAGCAAAAGCGGTGATTCTGAGCACGGAAGGCACGTTTTGTGCCAATAACAAGCAACAGCGGCGATTCTGAGCACGAAATGCACGTTTTGTACCAAAACTGAGCAAAAGCGGCGATTCTTTGCACGAAACACACGTTCTGTGCCGGAACTGAGCAAAGGCGGCGTTTCTGTGCACGAAACGCATGTTTGTTGACAAAAGGAGCGATTCGGTGCGTAAAGCGCACGTTTTTTGCAAAACAGAGAAAAAGGAGCGATTGTGTACTCGAAACGAACGTTTTGTGGCAAACTGACCAGAAGCGGCGATTCTGTGCACGAAACGCACGTTTTGAGACAATAATGAGCAAAAGCGGTGATTCTGAGCACGAAAGGCACGTTTTGTGCAAAAACTGAGCAAATGCGGCGATTCTGTGAACGAATCGCACGTTTTGTGCCAAAACTGAGCAAAAGCGGCGATTCTGTGCACGAAACGCACGTTTTGCGCCAAAACTGAGCAAAGCGGCGGTTCTGTGCACGAAATGCACGTTTTGTGCCGAAACTGAGCAATAGCGGCGATTCTGTGCACGAAACGCACGTTTTGAGCCAAAACTGAGCAAAAGCGGCGATTCTTTGCACGAAACGCACGTTTTGTGCCGGAACTGAGCAAAAGCGGCGATTCTGTGCACGAAACGCACGTTTTGAGCCAAAACTGAGCAAAAGCGGGGATTCTTTGCACGAAACGCACGTTTTGTGCCGGAACTGAGCAAAAGCGGCGTTTCTGTGCACGAAACGCATGTTTTTTGACAAAAGGAGCGATTCGGTGAGTAAAGCGCACGTTTTGTGCCAAAACTGAGAAAAAGGAGCGATTGTGTACTCGAAACGAACGTTTTGTGGCAAACTGACCAGAAGCGGCGATTCTGTGCACGAAACGCACGTTTTGTGACAATAATGAGCAAATGCGGCGATTCTGTGAACGAATCGCACGTTTTGTGCCAAAACTGAGCAAAAGCGGCGATTCTGTGCACGAAACGCACGTTTTGCGCCAAAACTGTGCAAAAGCGGCGATTCTGTGCACGAAATGCACGTTTTGTGCCAAAACTGAGCAATAGCGGCGATTCTGTGCACGAAACGCACGTTTTGAGCCAAAACTGAGCAAAAGCGGCTATTCTGTGCACGAAATGCACGTTTTGGGCCAAAACTGAGCAATAGCGGCGATTCTGTGCACAAAACGCACGTTTTGAGACAAAACTGAGCAAAAGCGGCGATTCTTTGCACGAAACGCACGTTTTGTGCCGGAACTGAGCAAAAGCGGCGTTTCTGTGCACGAAACGCATGTTTTTTGACAAAAGGAGCGTTTCGGTGAGTAAAGCGCACGTTTTGTGCCAAAACTGAGAAAAAGGAGCGATTGTGTACTCGAAACGAACGTTTTGTGGCAAACTGACCAGAAGCGGCGATTCTGTGCACGAAACGCACGTTTTGTGACAATAATGAGCAAATGCGGCGATTCTGTGAACGAATCGCACGTTTTGTGCCAAAACTGAGCAAAAGCGGCGATTCTGTGCACGAAACGCACGTTTTGCGCCAAAACTGAGCAAAGCGGCGGTTCTGTGCACGAAATGCACGTTTTGTGCCGAAACTGAGCAATAGCGGCGATTCTGTGCACGAAACGCACGTTTTGAGCCAAAACTGAGCAAAAGCAGCGATTCTTTGCACGAAACGCACGTTTTGTGCCGGAACTGAGCAAAAGCGGCGATTCTGTGCACGAAACGCACGTTTTGAGCCAAAACTGAGCAAAAGCGGGGATTCTTTGCACGAAACGCACGTTTTGTGCCGGAACTGAGCAAAAGCGGCGTTTCTGTGCACGAAACGCATGTTTTTTGACAAAAGGAGCGATTCGGTGAGTAAAGCGCACGTTTTGTGCCAAAACTGAGAAAAAGGAGCGATTGTGTACTCGAAACGAACGTTTTGTGGCAAACTGACCAGAAGCGGCGATTCTGTGCACGAAACGCACGTTTTGTGACAATAATGAGCAAATGCGGCGATTCTGTGAACGAATCGCACGTTTTGTGCCAAAACTGAGCAAAAGCGACGATTCTGTGCACGAAACGCACGTTTTGCTCCAAAACTGAGCAAAAGCGTCGATCCTGTGCACGAAATGCACGTTTTGTGCCAAAACTGAGCAATAGCGGCGATTCTGTGCACGAAACGCATGTTTTGAGCCAAAACTGAGCAAAAGCGGCGATTCTTTGCACGAAACGCATGTTTTTTGACAAAAGGAGCGATTCGGTGCGTAAAGCGCACGTTTTGTGCCAAAACAGAGAAAAAGGAGCGATTGTGTACTCGAAACGAACGTTTTGTGGCAAACCGACCAGAAGCGGCGATTCTGTGCACGAAACGCACGTTTTGTGACAATAATGAGCAAAAGCGGTGATTCTGAGCACGAAAGGCACGTTTTGTGCCAAAACTGAGCAAATGCGGCGATTCTGTGAACGAATCGCACGTTTTGTGACAAAACTGAGCAAAAGCGGCGATTCTGTGCACGAAACGCACGTTTTGCGCCAAAACTGAGCAAAAGCGGCGGTTCTGTGCACGAAATGCACGTTTTGTGCCAAAACTGAGCAATAGCGGCGATTCTGTGCACGAAACGCACGTTTTGAGCCAAAACTGAGCAAAAGCGGCGATTCTTTGCACAAAACGCACGTTTTGTGCCGGAACTGAGCAAAAGCGGCGTTTCTGTGCACGAAACGCATGTTTTTTGACAAAAGGAGCGATTCGGTGAGTAAAGCGCACGTTTTGTGCCAAAACTGAGAAAAAGGAGCGATTGTGTACTCGAAACGAACGTTTTGTGGCAAACTGACCAGAAGCGGCGATTCTGTGCACGAAACGCACGTTTTGTGACAATAATGAGCAAATGCGGCGATTCTGTGAACGAATCGCACGTTTTGTGCCAAAACTGAGCAAAAGCGGCGATTCTGTGCACGAAACGCACGTTTTGCGCCAAAACTGTGCAAAAGCGGCGATTCTGTGCACGAAATGCACGTTTTGTGCCAAAACTGAGCAATAGCGGCGATTCTGTGCACGAAACGCACGTTTTGAGCCAAAACTGAGCAAAAGCGGCTATTCTGTGCACGAAATGCACGTTTTGGGCCAAAACTGAGCAATAGCGGCGATTCTGTGCACAAAACGCACGTTTTGAGCCAAAACTGAGCAAAAGCGGCGATTCTTTGCACGAAACGCACGTTCTGTTCCGGAACTGAACAAAGGCGGCGTTTCTGTGCACGAAACGCACGTTTTGTGCCAAAACTGAGCAAAAGCGGCGATTCTGTGCTCGAAATGCACGTTTTGGGCCAAAACTGAGCAATAGCGGCGATTCTGTTCACAAAACGCACGTTTTGAGACAAAACAGAGCAAAAGCGGCGATTCTTTGCACGAAACGCACGTTTTGTGCCGGAACTGAGCAAAAGCGGCGTTTCTGTGCACGAAACGCATGTTTTTTGACAAAAGGAGCGATTCGGTGCGTAAAGCGCACGTTTTGTGCCAAAACTGAGCAAAAGCGGCGATTCTGTGCTCGAAATGCACGTTTTGGGCCAAAACTGAGCAACAGCGGCGATTCTGTGCACGAAATGCACGTTTTGGGCCAAAACTGAGCCATAGCGGCGATTCTGTGCACAAAACGCATGTTTTTTGACAAAAGCGGCGATTCGGTGCGTAAAGCGCACGTTTTTTGCCAAAACAGAGAAAAAGGAGCGATTGTGTACTCGAAACGAACGTTTTGTGGCAAACCGACCAGAAGCGGCGATTCTGTGCACGAAACGCACGTTTTGTGACAATAATGAGCAAAAGCGGTGATTCTGAGCACGAAAGGCACGTTTTGTGCCAAAACTGAGCAAATGCGGCGATTCTGTGAACGAATCGCACGTTTTGTGCCAAAACTGAGCAAAAGCGGCGATTCTGTGCACGAAACGCACGTTTTGCGCCAAAACTGAGCAAAAGCGGCGATTCTGTGCACGAAATGCACGTTTTGTGCCACAACTGAGCAAAAGCGGCGCTTCTGTGCACGAAACGCACATTTTGTGCCAAAACTGAGCAAAAGCGGCGATTCTGAGCACGAAATGCACGTTTTGTGCCAAAACTGAGCAAATGCGGCGATTCTGTGAACGAATCGCACGTTTTGTGCCAAAACTGAGCAAAAGCGGCGATTCTGTGCACGAAATGCACGTTTTGGGCCAAAACTGAGCAATAGCGGCGATTCTGTTCACAAAACGCACGTTTTGTTACAAAACAGAGCAAAAGCGGCGATTCTTTGCACGAAACGCACGTTTTGTGCCGGAACTGAGCAAAAGCGGCGTTTCTGTGCACGAAACACATGTTTTTTGACAAAAGGAGCGATTCGGTGCGTAAAGCGCACGTTTTGTGCCAAAACTGAGAAAAAGGAGCGATTGTGTACTCGAAACGAACGTTTTGTGGCAAACTGACCAGAAGCGGCGATTCTGTGCACGAAACGCACGTTTTGTGACAATAATGAGCAAAAGCGGTGATTCTGAGCACGAAAGGCACGTTTTGTGCCAAAACTGAGCAAATTCCGCGATTCTGTGAACGAATCGCACGTTTTGCGCCAAAACTGAGCAACAGCGGCGATTCTGTGCACGAAACGCGCGTTTTGTGCCAATAACAAGCAACAGCGGCGATTCTGAGCACGAAATGCACGTTTTGTACCAAAACTGAGCAATAGCGGCGATTCTGTGCACGAAACGCACGTTTTGAGCCAAAACTGAGCAAAAGCGGCGATTCTTTGCACGAAACGCACGTTCGGTTCCGGAACTGAGCAAAGGCGGCGTTTCTGTGAACGAAACGCATGTTTTTTGACAAAAGGAGCGATTCGGTGCGTAAAGCGCACGTTTTTTTGCCAAAACAGAGAAAAAGGAGCGATTGTGTACTCGAAACGAACGTTTTGTGGCAAACTGACCAGAATCGGCGATTCTGTGCACGAAACGCACGTTTTGTGCCAAAACTGAGCAAAAGCGGCGATTCTGTGCACGAAACGCACGTTTTGAGCCAAAACTGAGCAAAAGCGGCGATTCTTTGCACGAAACGCACGTTCTGTTCCGGAACTGAACAAAGGCGGCGTTTCTGTGCACGAAACGCACATTTTGTGCCAAAACTGAGCAAAAGCGGCGATTCTGTGCACGAAATGCACGTTTTGGGCCAAAACTGAGCAATAGCGGCGATTCTGTGCACAAAACGCATGTTTTTTGACAAAAGGGGCGATTCGGTGCGTAAAGAGCACGTTTTTTGCCAAAACAGAGAAAAAGGAGCGATTGTGTACTCGAAACGAACGTTTTGTGGCAAACTGACCAGAAGCGGCGATTCTGTGCACGAAACGCACGTTTTGTGACAATAATGAGCAAAAGCGGTGATTCTGAGCACGAAAGGCACGTTTTGTGCCAAAACTGAGCAAATGCGGCGATTCTGTGAACGAATCGCACGTTTTGTGCCAAAACTGAGCAAAAGCGGCGATTCTGTGCACGAAACGCACGTTTTGCACCAAAACTGAGCAAAAGCGGCGATTCTGTGCACGAAATGCACGTTTTGTGCCAAAACTGAGCAAAAGCGGCGATTCTGTGCTCGAAATGCACGTTTTGGGCCAAAACTGAGCAATAGCGGCGATTCTGTTCACAAAACGCACGTTTTGAGACAAAACAGAGCAAAAGCGGCGATTCTTTGCACGAAACGCACGTTTTGTGCCGGAACTGAGCAGAAGCGGCGTTTCTGTGCACGAAACGCATGTTTTTTGACAAAAGGAGCGATTCGGTGCGTAAAGCGCACGTTTTGTGCCAAAACTGAGAAAAAGGAGCGATTGTGTACTCGAAACGAACGTTTTGTGGCAAACCGACCAGAAGCGGCGATTCTGTGCACGAAACGCACGTTTTGTGACAATAATGAGCAAAAGTGGTGATACTGAGCACGAAACGCACGTTTTGTGACAATAATGAGCAAAAGCGGTGATTCTGAGCACCAAAGGCACGTTTTGTGCCAAAACTGAGCAAATGCGGCGATTCTGTGAACGAATTGCACGTTTTGTGCCAAAACTGAGCAAAAGCGGCGATTCTGTGCACGAAACGCACGTTTTGCGCCAAAACTGAGCAAAAGCGGCGATTCTGTGCACGAAATGCACGTTTTGTGCCACAACTGAGCAAAAGCGGCGATTCTGTGCACGAAACGCACATTTTGTGCCAAAACTGAGCGAAAGCGGCGATTCTGTGCACGAAATGCACGTTTTGGGAAAAAACTGAGCAATAGCGGCGATTCTGGGCACAAAACGCACGTTTTGGGCCAAAACTGAGCAATAGCGGCGATTCTGTGCACAAAACGCACGTTTTGAGGCAAAACTGAGCAAAAGCGGCGATTCTTTGCACGAAACGCTCGTTTTGTGCCGGAACTGAGCAAAAGCGGCGTTTCTGTGCACGAAACTCATGTTTTTTGACAAAAGAAGCGATTCGGTGCGTTAAGCGCACGTTTTGTGCCAAAACTGAGAAAAAGGAGCGATTGTGTACTCGAAACGAACGTTTTGTGGCAAACGGACCAGAAGCGGCGATTCTGTGCACGAAACGCACGCTTTGTGACAATAATGAGCAAAAGCGGTGATTCTGAGCACGAAAGGCACGTTTTGTGCCAAAACTGAGCAAAAGCGGCGATTCTGTGCACGAAACGCACGTTTTGCGCCAAAACAGAGCGAAAGCGGCGATTCTGTGCACGAAATGCACGTTTTGTGCCACAACTGAGCAAAAGCGGCGATTCTGTGCACGAAACGCACATTTTGTGCCAAAACTGTGTAACGAAACAATAGTGTAAGGACGCGACCCCGCCCAATGGACAACCCGTCGTACCGCTGGGACACGCGCCCCACCACGCACGGCCGCGAGCGTGAGTCGCGACGTCGCCGCGACGCGGCGCCTCGCGACTCGCGGTTTCTCGCGGCTGAAATTCGCGGCCGCGAGTATAAGTACCGCGGCTCGCCCACGGTACGACAGCGCGAG
Organism: Stelis phaeoptera; assembly: GCA_943735885.1. Taxonomy (NCBI): domain Eukaryota; kingdom Metazoa; phylum Arthropoda; class Insecta; order Hymenoptera; family Megachilidae; genus Stelis; species Stelis phaeoptera. Next base: position 897,589 of record CALSEM010000035.1, read on the forward strand.
CTACCCACCGAAAGCGTACGCCTTGATGCGAAACAGACGCTATTTTTGCTACCTGGGTCTCGAGCTCTCCTCTCCTCCTACGGCGAGCGCTGGGCAGGTGTGTTCGCCGCCGTCCAGCGACGTGAGCGCCGTTTATCCCCCGGCCCTTACCGGAGGGTTTCCCTCTCGGTGGCCTCCCACCACCGCCGAAGGACAGTTGTGTTCGCCGGCGTCCGACGGATCACGGCTCCACCGCCGGGGCAAGGGGAGGTGTGTTCGCCGCCCCCCGAACCCCCAAGGGCAGTTCCCTCCGAGCTCCTCCGTTCCCTCCGCCTCACCCGACCGCGCCGAACCGCGACCGCGAGCGAGCTAGATTAGGTTAGAATTAAGACACTTGCGTTAGGATTAAGACACTCGCGTTAGGATTAAGCCGAACCGCGTTACCGCTGTAACTAGCCCGCGAATCTGTACATAATAGACGTAAGGAGAATAAATCTCGATCACCGCTCAAACCAGGCTTGCTCATTCTACCCCGACCCCCGGCGTACCGACTGAGTCGGCAAGCGAGATTGGAGACGGCCCATCCGACCGTCTCACAACTGAGCAAAAGCGGCGATTCTGTGCACGAAATGCACGTTTTGGGCCAAAACTGAGCAATAGCGGCGAATCTGTGCACAAAACGCACGTTTTGGGCCAAAACTGAGCAATAGCGGCGATTCTGTGCACAAAACGCACGTTTTGAGACAAAACTGAGCAAAAGCGGCGTTTCTTTGCACGAAACGCATGTTTTTTGACAAAAGGAGCGATTCGGTGCGTAAAGCGCACGTTTTGTGCCAAAACTGAGAAAAAGGAGCGATTGTGTACTCGAAACGAACGTTTTGTGGCAAACGGACCAGAAGCGGCGATTCTGTGCACGAACCGCACGTTTTGTGACAATAATGAGCAAAAGCGGTGATTCTGAGCACGAAAGGCACGTTTTGTGCCAAAACTGAGCAAATGCGGCGATTCTGTGAACGAATCGCACGTTTTGTGCCAAAACTGAGCAAAAGCGGCGATTCTGTGCACGAAACGCACGTTTTGCGCCAAAACTGAGCAAAAGCGGCGATTCTGTGCACGAATTGCACGTTTTGTGCCACAACTGAGCAAAAGCGGCGATTCTGTGCACGAAACGCACATTTTGTGCCAAAACTGAGCAAAAGCGGCGATTCTGAGCACGAAATGCATGTTTTTTTGACAAAAGGAGCGATTCGGTGCGTAAAGCGCACGTTTTGTGCAAAAACAGAGAAAAAGGAGCGATTGTGTACTCGAAACGAACGTTTTGTTGCAAACCGACCAGAAGCGGCGATTCTGTGCACGAAACGCACGTTTTGTCCGAAAACTGAGCAAAAGCGGCGACTCTGTGCACGAAACGCACGTTTTGTGCCAAAACAGTGAAAAAGGAGCGATTGTGTACTCGAAACGAACGTTTTGTGGCAAACCGACCAGAAGCGGCGATTCTGTGCACGAAACGCACGTTTTGAGCCAAAACCGAGCAAAAGCGGCGATTCTTTGCACGAAACGCACGTTCTGTTCCGGAACTGAGCAAAGGCGGCGTTTCTGTGCACGAAACGCATGTTTTTTGACAAAAGGAGCGATTCGGTGAGTAAAGCGCACGTTTTGTGCCAAAACTGAGAAAAAGGAGCGATTGTGTACTCCAAACGAACGTTTTGTGGCAAACTGACCAGAAGCGGCGATTCTGTGCACGAAACGCACGTTTTGTGACAATAATGAGCAAAAGCGGTGATTCTGAGCACGAAAGGCACGTTTTGTGCCAAAACTGAGCAAATGCGGCGATTCTGTGAACGAATCGCACGTTTTGCCCCAAAACTGAGCAACAGCGGCGATTCTGTGCACGAAACGCGCGTTTTGTGCCAATAACAAGCAACAGCGGCGATTCTGAGCACGAAATGCACGTTTTGTACCAAAACTGAGCAATAGCGGCGATTCTGTGCACGAAACGCACGTTTTGAGCCAAAACTGAGCAAAAGCGGCGATTCTTTGCACGAAACGCACGTTTTGTGCCGGAACTGAGCAAAAGCGGCGTTTCTGTGCACGAAACGCATGTTTTTTAACAAAAGGAGCGATTCGGTGAGTAAAGCGCCCGTTTTGTGCCAAAACTGAGAAAAAGGAGCGATTGTGTACTCGAAACGAACGTTTTGTGGCAAACTGACCAGAAGCGGCGATTCTGTGCACGAAACGCACGTTTTGTGACAATAATGAGCAAAAGCGGTGATTCTGAGCACGGAAGGCACGTTTTGTGCCAATAACAAGCAACAGCGGCGATTCTGAGCACGAAATGCACGTTTTGTACCAAAACTGAGCAAAAGCGGCGATTCTTTGCACGAAACACACGTTCTGTGCCGGAACTGAGCAAAGGCGGCGTTTCTGTGCACGAAACGCATGTTTGTTGACAAAAGGAGCGATTCGGTGCGTAAAGCGCACGTTTTGTGCCAAAACAGAGAAAAAGGAGTGATTGTGTACTCGAAACGAACGTTTTGTGGCAAACTGACCAGAAGCGGCGATTCTGTGCACGAAACGCACGTTTTGTGACAATAATGAGCAAAAGCGGTGATTCTGAGCACGAAAGGCACGTTTTGTGCCAAAACTGAGCAAATGCGGCGATTCTGTGAACGAATCGCACGTTTTGTGACAAAACTGAGCAAAAGCGGCGATTCTGTGCACGAAACGCACGTTTTGCGCCAAAACTGAGCAAAAGCGGCGGTTCTGTGCACGAAATGCACGTTTTGTGCCAAAACTGAGCAATAGCGGCGATTCTGTGCACGAAACGCACGTTTTGAGCCAAAACTGAGCAAAAGCGGCGATTCTTTGCACGAAACGCACGTTTTGTGCCGGAACTGAGCAAAAGCGGCGTTTCTGTGCACGAAACGCATGTTTTTTGACAAAAGGAGCGATTCGGTGAGTAAAGCGCACGTTTTGTGCCAAAACTGAGAAAAAGGAGCGATTGTGTACTCGAAACGAACGTTTTGTGGCAAACTGACCAGAAGCGGCGATTCTGTGCACGAAACGCACGTTTTGTGACAATAATGAGCAAATGCGGCGATTCTGTGAACGAATCGCACGTTTTGTGCCAAAACTGAGCAAAAGCGGCGATTCTGTGCACGAAACGCACGTTTTGCGCCAAAACTGTGCAAAAGCGGCGATTCTGTGCACGAAATGCACGTTTTGTGCCAAAACTGAGCAATAGCGGCGATTCTGTGCACGAAACGCACGTTTTGAGCCAAAACTGAGCAAAAGCGGCTATTCTGTGCACGAAATGCACGTTTTGGGCCAAAACTGAGCAATAGCGGCGATTCTGTGCACAAAACGCACGTTTTGAGACAAAACTGAGCAAAAGCGGCGATTCTTTGCACGAAACGCACGTTTTGTGCCGGAACTGAGCAAAAGCGGCGTTTCTGTGCACGAAACGCATGTTTTTTGACAAAAGGAGCGTTTCGGTGAGTAAAGCGCACGTTTTGTGCCAAAACTGAGAAAAAGGAGCGATTGTGTACTCGAAACGAACGTTTTGTGGCAAACTGACCAGAAGCGGCGATTCTGTGCACGAAACGCACGTTTTGTGACAATAATGAGCAAATGCGGCGATTCTGTGAACGAATCGCACGTTTTGTGCCAAAACTGAGCAAAAGCGGCGATTCTGTGCACGAAACGCACGTTTTGCGCCAAAACTGAGCAAAGCGGCGGTTCTGTGCACGAAATGCACGTTTTGTGCCGAAACTGAGCAATAGCGGCGATTCTGTGCACGAAACGCACGTTTTGAGCCAAAACTGAGCAAAAGCAGCGATTCTTTGCACGAAACGCACGTTTTGTGCCGGAACTGAGCAAAAGCGGCGATTCTGTGCACGAAACGCACGTTTTGAGCCAAAACTGAGCAAAAGCGGGGATTCTTTGCACGAAACGCACGTTTTGTGCCGGAACTGAGCAAAAGCGGCGTTTCTGTGCACGAAACGCATGTTTTTTGACAAAAGGAGCGATTCGGTGAGTAAAGCGCACGTTTTGTGCCAAAACTGAGAAAAAGGAGCGATTGTGTACTCGAAACGAACGTTTTGTGGCAAACTGACCAGAAGCGGCGATTCTGTGCACGAAACGCACGTTTTGTGACAATAATGAGCAAATGCGGCGATTCTGTGAACGAATCGCACGTTTTGTGCCAAAACTGAGCAAAAGCGACGATTCTGTGCACGAAACGCACGTTTTGCTCCAAAACTGAGCAAAAGCGTCGATCCTGTGCACGAAATGCACGTTTTGTGCCAAAACTGAGCAATAGCGGCGATTCTGTGCACGAAACGCATGTTTTGAGCCAAAACTGAGCAAAAGCGGCGATTCTTTGCACGAAACGCATGTTTTTTGACAAAAGGAGCGATTCGGTGCGTAAAGCGCACGTTTTGTGCCAAAACAGAGAAAAAGGAGCGATTGTGTACTCGAAACGAACGTTTTGTGGCAAACCGACCAGAAGCGGCGATTCTGTGCACGAAAGGCACGTTTTGTCCGAAAACTGAGCAAAAGCGGCGATTCTGTGCACGAAACGCGCGTTTTGTGCCAATAACAAGCAACAGCGGCGATTCTGAGCACGAAATGCACGTTTTGTACCAAAACTGAGCAATAGCGGCGATTCTGTGCACGAAACGCACGTTTTGAGCCAAAACTGAGCAAAAGCGGCGATTCTTTGCACGAAACGCACGTTCTGTGCCGGAACTGAGCAAAGGCGGCGTTTCTGTGCACGAAACGCATGTTTTTTGACAAAAGGAGCGATTCGGTGCGTAAAGCGCACGTTTTGTGCCAAAACAGAGAAAAAGGAGTGATTGTGTACTCGAAACGAACGTTTTGTGGCAAACTGACCAGAAGCGGCGATTCTGTGCACGAAACGCACGTTTTGTGACAATAATGAGCAAAAGCGGTGATTCTGAGCACGAAAGGCACGTTTTATGCCAAAACTGAGCAAATGCGGCGATTCTGTGAACGAATCGCACGTTTTGTGACAAAACTGAGCAAAAGCGGCGATTCTGTGCACGAAACGCACGTTTTGCGCCAAAACTGAGCAAAAGCGGCGGTTCTGTGCACGAAATGCACGTTTTGTGCCAAAACTGAGCAATAGCGGCGATTCTGTGCACGAAACGCACGTTTTGAGCCAAAACTGAGCAAAAGCGGCGATTCTTTGCACAAAACGCACGTTTTGTGCCGGAACTGAGCAAAAGCGGCGTTTCTGTGCACGAAACGCATGTTTTTTGACAAAAGGAGCGATTCGGTGAGTAAAGCGCACGTTTTGTGCCAAAACTGAGAAAAAGGAGCGATTGTGTACTCGAAACGAACGTTTTGTGGCAAACTGACCAGAAGCGGCGATTCTGTGCACGAAACGCACGTTTTGTGACAATAATGAGCAAATGCGGCGATTCTGTGAACGAATCGCACGTTTTGTGCCAAAACTGAGCAAAAGCGGCGATTCTGTGCACGAAACGCACGTTTTGCGCCAAAACTGTGCAAAAGCGGCGATTCTGTGCACGAAATGCACGTTTTGTGCCAAAACTGAGCAATAGCGGCGATTCTGTGCACGAAACGCACGTTTTGAGCCAAAACTGAGCAAAAGCGGCTATTCTGTGCACGAAATGCACGTTTTGGGCCAAAACTGAGCAATAGCGGCGATTCTGTGCACAAAACGCACGTTTTGAGCCAAAACTGAGCAAAAGCGGCGATTCTTTGCACGAAACGCACGTTCTGTTCCGGAACTGAACAAAGGCGGCGTTTCTGTGCACGAAACGCACGTTTTGTGCCAAAACTGAGCAAAAGCGGCGATTCTGTGCTCGAAATGCACGTTTTGGGCCAAAACTGAGCAATAGCGGCGATTCTGTTCACAAAACGCACGTTTTGAGACAAAACAGAGCAAAAGCGGCGATTCTTTGCACGAAACGCACGTTTTGTGCCGGAACTGAGCAAAAGCGGCGTTTCTGTGCACGAAACGCATGTTTTTTGACAAAAGGAGCGATTCGGTGCGTAAAGCGCACGTTTTGTGCCAAAACTGAGCAAAAGCGGCGATTCTGTGCTCGAAATGCACGTTTTGGGCCAAAACTGAGCAACAGCGGCGATTCTGTGCACGAAATGCACGTTTTGGGCCAAAACTGAGCCATAGCGGCGATTCTGTGCACAAAACGCATGTTTTTTGACAAAAGCGGCGATTCGGTGCGTAAAGCGCACGTTTTTTGCCAAAACAGAGAAAAAGGAGCGATTGTGTACTCGAAACGAACGTTTTGTGGCAAACCGACCAGAAGCGGCGATTCTGTGCACGAAACGCACGTTTTGTGACAATAATGAGCAAAAGCGGTGATTCTGAGCACGAAAGGCACGTTTTGTGCCAAAACTGAGCAAATGCGGCGATTCTGTGAACGAATCGCACGTTTTGTGCCAAAACTGAGCAAAAGCGGCGATTCTGTGCACGAAACGCACGTTTTGCGCCAAAACTGAGCAAAAGCGGCGATTCTGTGCACGAAATGCACGTTTTGTGCCACAACTGAGCAAAAGCGGCGCTTCTGTGCACGAAACGCTCATTTTGTGCCAAAACTGAGCAAAAGCGGCGATTCTGAGCACGAAATGCACGTTTTGTGCCAAAACTGAGCAAATGCGGCGATTCTGTGAACGAATCGCACGTTTTGTGCCAAAACTGAGCAAAAGCGGCGATTCTGTGCTCGAAATGCACGTTTTGGGCCAAAACTGAGCAATAGCGGCGATTCTGTTCACAAAACGCACGTTTTGTGACAAAACAGAGCAAAAGCGGCGATTCTTTGCACGAAACGCACGTTTTGTGCCGGAACTGAGCAAAAGCGGCGTTTCTGTGCACGAAACACATGTTTTTTGACAAAAGGAGCGATTCGGTGCGTAAAGCGCACGTTTTGTGCCAAAACTGAGAAAAAGGAGCGATTGTGTACTCGAAACGAACGTTTTGTGGCAAACTGACCAGAAGCGGCGATTCTGTGCACGAAACGCACGTTTTGTGACAATAATGAGCAAAAGCGGTGATTCTGAGCACGAAAGGCACGTTTTGTGCCAAAACTGAGCAAATTCGGCGATTCTGTGAACGAATCGCACGTTTTGCGCCAAAACTGAGCAACAGCGGCGATTCTGTGCACGAAACGCGCGTTTTGTGCCAATAACAAGCAACAGCGGCGATTCTGAGCACGAAATGCACGTTTTGTACCAAAACTGAGCAATAGCGGCGATTCTGTGCACGAAACGCACGTTTTGAGCCAAAACTGAGCAAAAGCGGCGATTCTTTGCACGAAACGCACGTTCTGTTCCGGAACTGAACAAAGGCGGCGTTTCTGTGCACGAAACGCACATTTTGTGCCAAAACTGAGCAAAAGCGGCGATTCTGTGCACGAAATGCACGTTTTGGGCCAAAACTGAGCAATAGCGGCGATTCTGTGCACAAAACGCATGTTTTTTGACAAAAGGGGCGATTCGGTGCGTAAAGAGCACGTTTTTTGCCAAAACAGAGAAAAAGGAGCGATTGTGTACTCGAAACGAACGTTTTGTGGCAAACTGACCAGAAGCGGCGATTCTGTGCACGAAACGCACGTTTTGTGACAATAATGAGCAAAAGCGGTGATTCTGAGCACGAAAGGCACGTTTTGTGCCAAAACTGAGCAAGTGCGGCGATTCTGTGAACGAATCGCACGTTTTGTGCCAAAACTGAGCAAAAGCGGCGATTCTGTGCACGAAACGCACGTTTTGCACCAAAACTGAGCAAAAGCGACGATTCTGTGCACGAAATGCACGTTTTGTGCCAAAACTGAGCAAAAGCGGCGATTCTGTGCTCGAAATGCACGTTTTGGGCCAAAACTGAGCAATAGCGGCGATTCTGTTCACAAAACGCACGTTTTGAGACAAAACAGAGCAAAAGCGGCGATTCTTTGCACGAAACGCACGTTTTGTGCCGGAACTGAGCAGAAGCGGCGTTTCTGTGCACGAAACGCATGTTTTTTGACAAAAGGAGCGATTCGGTGCGTAAAGCGCACGTTTTGTGCCAAAACTGAGAAAAAGGAGCGATTGTGTACTCGAAACGAACGTTTTGTGGCAAACCGACCAGAAGCGGCGATTCTGTGCACGAAACGCACGTTTTGTGACAATAATGAGCAAAAGTGGTGATACTGAGCACGAAACGCACGTTTTGTGACAATAATGAGCAAAAGCGGTGATTCTGAGCACGAAAGGCACGTTTTGTGCCAAAACTGAGCAAATGCGGCGATTCTGTGAACGAATTGCACGTTTTGTGCCAAAACTGAGCAAAAGCGGCGATTCTGTGCACGAAACGCACGTTTTGCGCCAAAACTGAGCAAAAGCGGCGATTCTGTGCACGAAATGCACGTTTTGTGCCACAACTGAGCAAAAGCGGCGATTCTGTGCACGAAACGCACATTTTGTGCCAAAACTGAGCGAAAGCGGCGATTCTGTGCACGAAATGCACGTTTTGGGAAAAAACTGAGCAATAGCGGCGATTCTGGGCACAAAACGCACGTTTTGGGCCAAAACTGAGCAATAGCGGCGATTCTGTGCACAAAACGCACGTTTTGAGGCAAAACTGAGCAAAAGCGGCGATTCTTTGCACGAAACGCTCGTTTTGTGCCGGAACTGAGCAAAAGCGGCGTTTCTGTGCACGAAACTCATGTTTTTTGACAAAAGAAGCGATTCGGTGCGTTAAGCGCACGTTTTGTGCCAAAACTGAGAAAAAGGAGCGATTGTGTACTCGAAACGAACGTTTTGTGGCAAACGGACCAGAAGCGGGGATTCTGTGCACGAAACGCACGCTTTGTGACAATAATGAGCAAAAGCGGTGATTCTGAGCACGAAAGGCACGTTTTGTGCCAAAACTGAGCAAAAGCGGCGATTCTGTGCACGAAACGCACGTTTTGCGCCAAAACAGAGCGAAAGCGGCGATTCTGTGCACGAAATGCACGTTTTGTGCCACAACTGAGCAAAAGCGGCGATTCTGTGCACGAAACGCACATTTTGTGCCAAAACTGAGCAAAAGCGGCGATTCTGTGCACGAAATGCACGTTTTGGGCCAAAACTGAGCAATAGCGGCGAATCTGTGCACAAAACGCACGTTTTGGGCCAAAACTGAGCAATAGCGGCGATTCTGTGCACAAAACGCACGTTTTGAGACAAAACTGAGCAAAAGCGGCGATTCTTTGCACGAAACGCATGTTTTTTGACAAAAGGAGCGATTCGGTGCGTAAAGCGCACGTTTTGTGCCAAAACTGAGAAAAAGGAGCGATTGTGTACTCGAAACGAACGTTTTGTGGCAAACGGACCAGAAGCGGCGATTCTGTGCACGAACCGCACGTTTTGTGACAATAATGAGCAAAAGCGGTGATTCTGAGCACGAAAGGCACGTTTTGTGCCAAAACTGAGCAAATGCGGCGATTCTGTGAACGAATCGCACGTTTTGTGCCAAAACTGAGCAAAAGCGGCGATTCTGTGCACGAAACGCACGTTTTGCGCCAAAACTGAGCAAAAGCGGCGATTCTGTGCACGAAACGCACGTTTTGCGCCAAAACTGAGCAAAAGCGGCGATTCTGTGCACGAAATGCACGTTTTGTGCCACAACTGAGCAAAAGCGGCGATTCTGTGCACGAAACGCACATTTTGTGCCAAAACTGACCAAAAGCGGCGATTCTGAGCACGAAATGCATGTTTTTTTGACAAAAGGAGCGATTCGGTGCGTAAAGCGCACGTTTTGTGCAAAAACAGAGAAAAAGGAGCGATTGTGTACTCGAAACGAACGTTTTGTTGCAAACCGATCAGAAGCGGCGATTCTGTGCACGAAACGCACGTTTTGTCCGAAAACTGAGCAAAAGCGGCGACTCTGTGCACGAAACGCACGTTTTGTGCCAAAACAGAGAAAAAGGAGCGATTGTGTACTCGAAACGAACGTTTTGTGGCAAACCGACCAGAAGCGGCGATTCTGTGCACGAAACGCACGTTTTGAGCCAAAACCGAGCAAAAGCGGCGATTCTTTGCACGAAACGCACGTTCTGTTCCGGAACTGAGCAAAGGCGGCGTTTCTGTGCACGAAACGCATGTTTTTTGACAAAAGGAGCGATTCGGTGAGTAAAGCGCACGTTTTGTGCCAAAACTGAGAAAAAGGAGCGATTGTGTACTCCAAACGAACGTTTTGTGGCAAACTGACCAGAAGCGGCGATTCTGTGCACGAAACGCACGTTTTGTGGCAATAATGAGCAAATGCGGCGATTCTGTGAACGAATCGCACGTTTTGTGCCAAAACTGAGCAAAAGCGGCGATTCTGTGTACGAAATGCACGTTTTGAGCCAAAACTGAGCAAAAGCGGCGATTCTTTGCACGAAACGCACGTTTTGTGCCGGAACTGAGCAAAAGCGGCGTTTCTGTGCACGAAACGCATGTTTTTTGACAAAAGGAGCGATTCGGTGAGTAAAGCGCACGTTTTGTGCCAAAACTGAGAAAAAGGCGCGATTGTGTACTCGAAACGAACGTTTTGTGCCAAACCTGAGCAAAAGTGGCGATTCTGTGCACGAAATGCACGTTTTGGGCCAAAACTGAGCAATAGCGGCGATTCTGTGCACAAAACGCACGTTTTGGACCAAAACTGAGCAATAGCGGCGATTCTGTGAACGAATCGCACGTTTTGCGCCAAAACTGAGCAACAGCGGCGATTCTGTGCACGAAACGCGCGTTTTGTGCCAATAACAAGCAACAGCGGCGATTCTGAGCACGAAATGAACGTTTTGTACCAAAACTGAGCAATAGCGGCGATTCTGTGCACGAAACGCACGTTTTGAGCCAAAACTGAGCAAAAGCGGCATTTCTGTGCACGAAACGCATGTTTTTTTGACAAAAGGAGCGATTCGGTGCGTAAAGCGCACGTTTTGTGCAAAAACAGAGAAAAAGTAGCGATTGTGTACTCGAAACGAACGTTTTGTGGCAAACGGACCAGAAGCGGCGATTCTGTGCACGAACCGCACGTTTTGTGACAATAATGAGCAAAAGCGGTGATTCTGAGCACGAAAGGCACGTTTTGTGCCAAAACTGAGCAAATGCGGCGATTCTGTGAACGAATCGCACGTTTTGTGCCAAAACTGAGCAAAAGCGGCGATTCTGTGCACGAAACGCACGTTTTGCGCCAAAACTGAGCAAAAGCGGCGATTCTGTGCACGAAATGCACGTTTTGTGCCACAACTGAGCAAAAGCGGCGATTCTGTGCACGAAACGCACATTTTGTGCCAAAACTGAGCAAAAGCGGCGATTCTGAGCACGAAATGCACGTTTTGGGCCAAAACTGAGCAATAGCGGCGATTCTGTGCACAAAACGCATGTTTTTTGACAAAAGGAGCGATTCGGTGCGTAAAGCACACGTTTTTTTGCCAAAACAGAGAAAAAGGAGCGATTGTGTACTCGAAACGAACGTTTTGTGGCAAACTGACCAGAAGCGGCGATTCTGTGCACGAAACGCACGTTTTGTGACAATAATGAGCAAAAGCGGTGATTCTGAGCACGAAAGGCACGTTTTGTGCCAAAACTGAGCAAATGCGGCGATTCTGTGAACGAATCGCACGTTTTGTGCCAAAACTGAGCAAAAGCGGCGATTCTGTGCTCGAAATGCACGTTTTGGGCCAAAACTGAGCAATAGCGGCGATTCTGTTCACAAAACGCACGTTTTGAGACAAAACAGAGCAAAAGCGGCGATTCTTTGCACGAAACGCACGTTTTGTGCCGGAACTGAGCAAAAGCGGCGTTTCTGTGCACGAAACACATGTTTTTTGACAAAAGGAGCGATTCGGTGCGTAAAGCGCACGTTTTGTGCCAAAACTGAGAAAAAGGAGCGATTGTGTACTCGAAACGAACGTTTTGTGGCAAACTGACCAGAAGCGGCGATTCTGTGCACGAAACGCACGTTTTGTGACAATAATGAGCAAAAGCGGTGATTCTGAGCACGAAAGGCACGTTTTGTGCCAAAACTGAGCAAATGCGGCGATTCTGTGAACGAATCGCACGTTTTGTGCCAAAACTGAGCAAAAGCGGCGATTCTGTGCACGAAACGCACGTTTTGCGCCAAAACTGAGCAAAAGCGGCGATTCTGTGCACGAAATGCACGTTTTGTGCCACAACTGAGCAATAGCGGCGATTCTGTGCACGAAACGCACGTTTTGAGCCAAAACCGAGCAAAAGCGGCGATTCTTTGCTCGAAACGCACGTTCTGTTCCGGAACTGAGCAAAGGCGGCGTTTCTGAGCACGAAACGCATGTTTTTTGACAAAAGGAGCGATTCGGTTAGTAAAGCCCACGTTTTGTGCCGAAACTGAGAAAAAGGAGCGATTGTGTACTCGAAACGAACGTTTTGTGGCAAACTGACCAGAAGCGGCGATTCTGTGCACGAAACGCACGTTTTGTGGCAATAATGAGCAAATGCGGCGATTCTGTGAACGAATCGCACGTTTTGTGCCAAAACTGAGCAAAAGCGGCGATTCTGTGGACGAAATGCACGTTTTGAGCCAAAACTGAGCAAAAGCGGCGATTCTTTGCACGAAACGCACGTTTTGTGCCGGAACTGAGCAAAAGCGGCGTTTCTGTGCACGAAACGCATGTTTTTTGACAAAAGGAGCGATTCGGTGAGTAAAGCGCACGTTTTGTGCCAAAACTGAGAAAAAGGCGCGATTGTGTACTCGAAACGAACGTTTTGTGCCAAACCTGAGCAAAAGTGGCGATTCTGTGCACGAAATGCACGTTTTGGGCCAAAACTGAGCAATAGCGGCGATTCTGTGCACAAAACGCACGTTTTGGACCAAAACTGAGTAATAGCGGCGATTCTGTGAACGAATCGCACGTTTTGCGCCAAAACTGAGCAACAGCGGCGATTCTGTGCACGAAACGCGCGTTTTGTGCCAATAACAAGCAACAGCGGCGATTCTGAGCACGAAATGATCGTTTTGTACCAAAACTGAGCAATAGCGGCGATTCTGTGCACGAAACGCACGTTTTGAGCCAAAACTGAGCAAAAGCGGCATTTCTGTGCACGAAACGCATGTTTTTTTGACAAAAGGAGCGATTCGGTGCGTAAAGCGCACGTTTTGTGCAAAAACAGAGAAAAAGGAGCGATTGTGTACTCGAAACGAACGTTTTGTTGCAAACCGACCAGAAGCGGCGATTCTGTGCACGAAACGCACGTTTTGTCCGAAAACTGAGCAAAAGCGGCGACTCTGTGCACGAAACGCACGTTTTGTGCCAAAACAGAGAAAAAGGAGCGATTGTGTACTCGAAACGAACGTTTTGTGGCAAACCGACCAGAAGCGGCGATTCTGTGCACGAAACGCACGTTTTGTCCGAAATCTGAGCAAAAGCGGCGACTCTGTGCACGAAACGCACGTTTTGCGCCAAAACTGAGCAAAAGCGGCGTTTCTGTGCACGAAACGCATGTTTTTCGACAAAAGGAGCGATTCGGTGCGTAAAGCGCACGTTTTGTGCCAAAACTGAGAAAAAGGAGCGATTGTGTACTCGAAACGAACGTTTTGTGGCAAACCGACCAGAAGCGGCGATTCTGTGCACGAAACGCACGTTTTGTGACAATAATGAGCAAAAGCGGTGATTCTGAGCACGAAAGGCACGTTTTGTGCCAAAACTGAGCAAATGCGGCGAGTCTGTGCACGAATCGCACGTTTTGTGCCAAAACTGAGCAAAAGCGGCGATTCTTTGCACGAAACGCACGTTTTGTGCCGGAACTGAGCAAAAGCGGCGTTTCTGTGCACGAAACGCATGTTTTTTGACAAAAGGAGCGATTCGGTGAGTAAAGCGCACGTTTTGTGCCAAAACTGAGAAAAAGGAGCGATTGTGTTCTCGAAACGAACGTTTTGTGCCAAACCTGAGCAAAAGTGGCGATTCTGTGCACGAAACGCACGTTTTGAGCCAAAACTGAGATAAAGCGGCGATTCTGTGCACGAAACGCACGTTTTGTGACAATAATGAGCAAAAGCGGCGATTCTATGCACGAAACGCACGTTTTGTGACAATAATGAGCAAAAGCGGTGATTCTGAGCACGAAAGGCACGTTTTGTGCCAAAACTGAGCAAATGCGGCGAGTCTGTGCACGAATCGCACGTTTTGTGCCAAAACTGAGCAAAAGCGGTGACTCTGAGCACGAAAGGCACGTTTTGTGCCAAAACTGAGCAAATGCGTCGGTTCTGTGCACGAATCGCACATTTTGTGCCAAAACTGAGCAAAAGCGGCGATTCTGTGCTCGAAATGCACGTTTTGGGCCAAAACTGAGTAATAGCGGCGATTCTGTTCACAAAACGCACGTTTTGAGACAAAACAGAGCAAAAGCGGCGATTCTTTGCACGAAACGCACGTTTTGTGCCGGAACTGAGCAAAAGCGGCGTTTCTGTGCACGAAACACATGTTTTTTGACAAAAGGAGCGATTCGGTGCGTAAAGCGCACGTTTTGTGCCAAAACTGAGAAAAAGGAGCGATTGTGTACTCGAAACGAACGTTTTGTGGCAAACTGACCAGAAGCGGCGATTCTGTGCACGAAACGCACGTTTTGTGACAATAATGAGCAAAAGCGGTGATTCTGAGCACGAAAGGCACGTTTTGTGCCAAAACTGAGCAAATGCGGCGATTCTGTGAACGAATCGCACGTTTTGTGCCAAAACTGAGCAAAAGCGGCGATTCTGTGCACGAAACGCACGTTTTGCGCCAAAACTGAGCAAAAGCGGCGATTCTGTGCACGAAATGCACGTTTTGTGCCACAACTGAGCAATAGCGGCGATTCTGTGCACGAAACGCACGTTTTGAGCCAAAACCGAGCAAAAGCGGCGATTCTTTGCTCGAAACGCACGTTCTGTTCCGGAACTGAGCAAAGGCGGCGTTTCTGAGCACGAAACGCATGTTTTTTGACAAAAGGAGCGATTCGGTGAGTAAAGCCCACGTTTTGTGCCGAAACTGAGAAAAAGGAGCGATTGTGTACTCGAAACGAACGTTTTGTGGCAAACTGACCAGAAGCGGCGATTCTGTGCACGAAACGCACGTTTTGTGGCAATAATGAGCAAATGCGGCGATTCTGTGAACGAATCGCACGTTTTGTGCCAAAACTGAGCAAAAGCGGCGATTCTGTGCACGAAATGCACGTTGTGAGCCAAAACTGAGCAAAAGCGCGATTCTTTGCACGAAACGCACGTTTTGTGCCGGAACTGAGCAAAAGCGGCGTTTCTGTGCACGAAACGCATGTTTTTTGACAAAAGGAGCGATTCGGTGAGTAAAGCGCACGTTTTGTGCCAAAACTGAGAAAAAGGCGCGATTGTGTACTCGAAACGAACGTTTTGTGCCAAACCTGAGCAAAAGTGGCGATTCTGTGCACGAAATGCACGTTTTGGGCCAAAACTGAGCAATAGCGGCGATTCTGTGCACAAAACGCACGTTTTGGACCAAAACTGAGTAATAGCGGCGATTCTGTGAACGAATCGCACGTTTTGCGCCAAAACTGAGCAACAGCGGCGATTCTGTGCACGAAACGCGCGTTTTGTGCCAATAACAAGCAACAGCGGCGATTCTGAGCACGAAATGAACGTTTTGTACCAAAACTGAGCAATAGCGGCGATTCTGTGCACGAAACGCACGTTTTGAGCCAAAACTGAGCAAAAGCGGCATTTCTGTGCACGAAACGCATGTTTTTTTGACAAAAGGAGCGATTCGGTGCGTAAAGCGCACGTTTTGTGCAAAAACAGAGAAAAAGGAGCGATTGTGTACTCGAAACGAACGTTTTGTTGCAAACCGACCAGAAGCGGCGATTCTGTGCACGAAACGCACGTTTTGTCCGAAAACTGAGCAAAAGCGGCGACTCTGTGCACGAAACGCACGTTTTGTGCCAAAACAGAGAAAAAGGAGCGATTGTGTACTCGAAACGAACGTTTTGTGGCAAACCGACCAGAAGCGGCGATTCTGTGCACGAAACGCACGTTTTGTCCGAAATCTGAGCAAAAGCGGCGACTCTGTGCACGAAACGCACGTTTTGCGCCAAAACTGAGCAAAAGCGGCGTTTCTGTGCACGAAACGCATGTTTTTCGACAAAAGGAGCGATTCGGTGCGTAAAGCGCACGTTTTGTGCCAAAACTGAGAAAAAGGAGCGATTGTGTACTCGAAACGAACGTTTTGTGGCAAACCGACCAGAAGCGGCGATTCTGTGCACGAAACGCACGTTTTGTGACAATAATGAGCAAAAGCGGTGATTCTGAGCACGAAAGGCACGTTTTGTGCCAAAACTGAGCAAATGCGGCGAGTCTGTGCACGAATCGCACGTTTTGTGCCAAAACTGAGCAAAAGCGGCGATTCTTTGCACGAAACGCACGTTTTGTGCCGGAACTGAGCAAAAGCGGCGTTTCTGTGCACGAAACGCATGTTTTTTGACAAAAGGAGCGATTCGGTGAGTAAAGCGCACGTTTTGTGCCAAAACTGAGAAAAAGGAGCGATTGTGTTCTCGAAACGAACGTTTTGTGCCAAACCTGAGCAAAAGTGGCGATTCTGTGCACGAAACGCACGTTTTGAGCCAAAACTGAGATAAAGCGGCGATTCTGTGCACGAAACGCACGTTTTGTGACAATAATGAGCAAAAGCGGCGATTCTATGCACGAAACGCACGTTTTGTGACAATAATGAGCAAAAGCGGTGATTCTGAGCACGAAAGGCACGTTTTGTGCCAAAACTGAGCAAATGCGGCGAGTCTGTGCACGAATCGCACGTTTTGTGCCAAAACTGAGCAAAAGCGGTGACTCTGAGCACGAAAGGCACGTTTTGTGCCAAAACTGAGCAAATGCGTCGGTTCTGTGCACGAATCGCACATTTTGTGCCAAAACTGAGCAAAAGCGGCGATTCTGTGCTCGAAATGCACGTTTTGGGCCAAAACTGAGTAATAGCGGCGATTCTGTTCACAAAACGCACGTTTTGAGACAAAACAGAGCAAAAGCGGCGATTCTTTGCACGAAACGCACGTTTTGTGCCGGAACTGAGCAAAAGCGGCGTTTCTGTGCACGAAACACATGTTTTTTGACAAAAGGAGCGATTCGGTGCGTAAAGCGCACGTTTTGTGCCAAAACTGAGAAAAAGGAGCGATTGTGTACTCGAAACGAACGTTTTGTGGCAAACTGACCAGAAGCGGCGATTCTGTGCACGAAACGCACGTTTTGTGACAATAATGAGCAAAAGCGGTGATTCTGAGCACGAAAGGCACGTTTTGTGCCAAAACTGAGCAAATGCGGCGATTCTGTGAACGAATCGCACGTTTTGTGCCAAAACTGAGCAAAAGCGGCGATTCTGTGCACGAAACGCACGTTTTGCGCCAAAACTGAGCAACAGCGGCGATTCTGTGCACGAAACGCGCGTTTTGTGCCAATAACAAGCAACAGCGGCGATTCTGAGCACGAAATGAACGTTTTGTACCAAAACTGAGCAATAGCGGCGATTCTGTGCACGAAACGCACGTTTTGAGCCAAAACTGAGCAAAAGCGGCATTTCTGTGCACGTAACGCATGTTTTTTTGACAAAAGGAGCGATTCGGTGCGTAAAGCGCACGTTTTGTGCAAAAACAGAGAAAAAGGAGCGATTGTGTACTCGAAACGAACGTTTTGTTGCAAACCGACCAGAAGCGGCGATTCTGTGCACGAAACGCACGTTTTGTCCGAAAACTGAGCAAAAGCGGCGACTCTGTGCACGAAACGCACGTTTTGTGCCAAAACAGAGAAAAAGGAGCGATTGTGTACTCGAAACGAACGTTTTGTGGCAAACCGACCAGAAGCGGCGATTCTGTGCACGAAACGCACGTTTTGTCCGAAATCTGAGCAAAAGCGGCGACTCTGTGCGCGAAACGCACGTTTTGCGCCAAAACTGAGCAAAAGCGGCGTTTCTGTGCACGAAACGCATGTTTTTCGACAAAAGGAGCGATTCGGTGCGTAAAGCGCACGTTTTGTGCCAAAACTGAGAAAAAGGAGCGATTGTGTACTCGAAACGAACGTTTTGTGGCAAACCGACCAGAAGCGGCGATTCTGTGCACGAAACGCACGTTTTGTGACAATAATGAGCAAAAGCGGTGATTCTGAGCACGAAAGGCACGTTTTGTGCCAAAACTGAGCAAATGCGGCGATTCTGTGAACGAATCGCACGTTTTGCGCCAAAACTGAGCAACAGCGGCGATTCTGTGCACGAAACGCGCGTTTTGTACCAAAACTGAGCAATAGCGGCGATTCTGTGCACGAAACGCACGTTTTGAGCCAAAACTGAGCAAAAGCGGCGATTCTTTGCACGAAACGCACGTTATGTGCCGGAACTGAGCAAAAGCGGCGATTCTGTGCACGAAACGCACGTTTTGCGCCAAAACTGAGCAAAAGCGGCGATTCTTTGCACGAAACGCACGTTTTGAGCCAAAACTGAGCAAAAGCGGCGATTCTTTGCACGAAACGCACGTTTTGTGACAATAATGAGCAAAAGCGGGTGATTCTGAGCTCGAAAGGCACGTTTTGTGCCAAAACAGAGCAAAAGCGGCGATTCTGTGCACGAAATGCACGTTTTGGGCCAAAACTGAGCAATAGCGGCGATTCTGTGCACAAAACCCACGTTTTGAGACAAAACTGAGCAAAAGCGGCGATTCTTTGCACGAAACGCACGTTTTGTGCCGGAACTGAGCAAAAGCGGCGTTTCTGTGCACGAAACGCATGTTTTTTGACAAAAGGAGCGATTCGGTGCGTAAAGCGCACGTTTTGTGCCAAAACTGAGAAAAAGGAGCGATTGTGTACTCGAAACGAACGTTTTGTGGCAAACCGACCAGAAGCGGCGATTCTGTGCACGAAACGCACGTTTTGCGCCAAAACTGAGCAAAAGCGGCGATTCTGTGCACGAAATGCACGTTTTGGGCCAAACTGAGCAATAGCGGCGATTCTGTGCACAAAACGCACGTTTCGAGACAAAACTGAGCAAAAGCGGCGATTCTTTGCACGAAACGCACGTTTTGTGCCGGAACTGAGCAAAAGCGGCGTTTCTGTGCACGAAACGCATGTTTTTTGACAAAAGGAGCGATTCGGTGCGTAAAGCGCACGTTTTGTGCCAAAACTGAGAAAAAGGAGCGATTGTGTACTCGAAACGAACGTTTTGTGGCAAACTGACCAGAGGCGGCGATTCTGAGCACGAAACGCACGTTTTGTGATAATAATGAGCAAAAGCAGTGATTCTGAGCACGAAAGGCACGTTTTGTGCCAAAACTGAGCAAATGCGGCGATTCTGTGAACGAATCGCACGTTTTGCGCCAAAACTGAGCAACAGCGGCGATTCTGTGCACGAAACGCGCGTTTTGTGCCAATAACAAGCAACAGCGGCGATTCTGAGCACGAAATGCACGTTTTGTACCAAAACTGAGCAATAGCGGCGATTCTGTGCACGAAACGCACGTTTTGAGATAAAACTGAGCAAAAGCGGCGATTCTTTGCACGAAACGCACGTTTTGTGCCGGAACTGAGCAAATGCGGCGATTCTGTGCACGAAACGCACGTTTTGAGCCAAAACTGAGCAAAAGCGGCGATTCTTTGCACGAAACGCACGTTTTGTGCCGGAACTGAGCAAATGCGGCGTTTCTGTGCACGAAACGCATGTTTTTTAACAAAAGGAGCGATTCGGTGAGTAAAGCGCACGTTTTGTGCCAAAACTGAGAAAAAGGAGCGATTGTGTACTCGAAACGAACGTTTTGTGGCAAACTGACCAGAAGCGGCGATTCTGAGCACGAAACGCACGTTTTGTGACAATAATGAGCAAAAGCGGTGATTCTGTGCACAAAACGCACGTTTTGAGCCAAAACTGAGCAAAAGCGGCGATTCTTTGCACGAAATGCACGTTTTGTGCCAAAACTGAGCAATAGCGGCGATTCTGTGCACGAAATGCAAGTTTTGCGCAAAAACTGAGCAAAAGCGGCGATTCTGTGCACGAAACGCACATTTTGTGCCAAAACTGAGCAAAAGCGGCGATTCTGTGCACGAAATGCACGTTTTGGGCCAAAACTGAGCAATAGCGGCGATTCTGTGCACAAAACGCACGTTTTGAGACAAAACTGAGCAAAAGCGGCGATTCTTTGCACGAAACGCACGTTTTGTGCCGGAACTGAGCAAAAGCGGCGTTTCTGTGCACGAAACGCATGTTTTTTGACAAAAGGAGCGATTCGGTGCGTAAAGCGCACGTTTTGTGCCAAAACTGAGAAAAAGGAGCGATTGTGTACTCGAAACGAACGTTTTGTGGCAAACCGACCAGAAGCGGCGATTCTGTGCACGAAACGCAAGTTTTGTGACAATAATGAGCAAAAGCGGTGATTCTGAGCACGAAAGGCACGTTTTGTGCCAAAACTGAGCAAATGCGGCGATTCTGTGAACGAATCGCACGTTTTGCCCCACAATTGAGCAACAGCGGCGATTCTGTGCACGAAACGCGCGTTTTGTGCCAATAACAAGCAACAGCGGCGATTCTGAGCACGAAATGCAAGTTTTGTACTAAAACTGAGCAATAGCGGCGATTCTGTGCACGAAACGCACGTTTTGAGCCAAAACTGAGCAAAAGCGGCGATTCTTTGCACGAAACGCACGTTCTGTGCCGGAACTGAGCAAATGCGGCGTTTCTGTGCACGAAACGCATGTTTTTTAACAAAAGGAGCGATTCGGTGAGTAAAGCGCACGTTTTGTGCCAAAACTGAGAAAAAGGAGCGATTGTGTACTCGAAACGAACGTTTTGTGGCAAACTGACCAGAAGCGGCGATTCTGTGCACGAAATGCACGTTTTGTGACAATAATGAGCAAAAGCGGTGATTCTGAGCACGAAAGGCACGTTTTGCCCCAAAACTGAGCAACAGCGGCGATTCTGTGCACGAAACGCGCGTTTTGTGCCAATAACAAGCAACAGCGGCGATTCTGAGCACGAAATGCACGTTTTGTACCAAAATTGAGCAATAGCGGTCATTCTGTGCACGAAACGCCCGTTTTGAGCCAAAACTGAGCAAAAGCGGCGATTCTTTGCACGAAACGCACGTTCTGTGCCGGAACTGAGCAAAGGCGGCGTTTCTGTGCACGAAACGCATGTTTTTTGACAAAAGGAGCGATTCGGTGCGTAAAGCGCACGTTTTTTGCCAAAACAGAGAAAAAGGAACGATTGTGTACTCGAAACGAACGTTTTGTGCCAAACCTGAGCAAAAGCGGCGATTCTGTGCACGAAATGCACGTTTTGGGCCAAAACTGAGCAATATCGGCGATTCTGCGCACAAAACGCACGTTTTGGGACAAAACTGAGCAAAAGCGGCGATTTTTTGCACGAAACGCACGTTTTGTGCCGGAACTGAGCAAAAGCGGCGTTTCTGTGCACGAAACGCATGTTTTTTGACAAAAGGAGCGATTCGGTGCGTAAAGCGCACGTTTTGTGCCAAAACTGAGAAAAAGGAGCGATTGTGTACTCGAAACGAACGTTTTGTGGCAAACCGACCAGAAGCGGCGATTCTGTGCACGAAACGCACGTTTTGCGCCAAAACTGAGCAAAAGCGGCGATTCTGTGCACGAAACGCGCGTTTTGTGCCAATAACAAGCAACAGCGGCGATTCTGAGCACGAAATGCACGTTTTGTACCAAAACTGAGCAATAGCGGCGATTCTGTGCACGAAACGCACGTTTTGAGCCAAAACTGAGCAAAAGCGGCGATTCTTTGCATGAAACGCTCGTTTTGTGACAATAATGAGCAAAAGCGGGTGATTCTGAGCACGAAAGGCACGTTTTGTGCCAAAACTGAGCAAAAGCGGCGATTCTGTGCACGAAATGCACGTTTTGGGCCAAAACTGAGCAATAGCGGCGATTCTGCGCACAAAACGCACGTTTTGGGACAAAACTGAGCAAAAGCGGCGATTCTTTGCACGAAACGCACGTTTTGTGACAATAATGAGCAACAGCGGTGATTCTGTGCACAAAACGCACGTTTTGAGCCAAAACTGAGCAAAAGCGGCGATTCTTTGCACGAAACGCACGTTTTGTGACAATAATGAGCAAAAGCGGTAATTCTGAGCACGAAAGGCACGTTTTGTGCCAAACCTGAGCAAAAGCGGCGATTCTGTGCACGAAATGCACGTTTTGGGCCAAAACTGAGCAATATCGGCGATTCTGCGCACAAAACGCACGTTTTGGGACAAAACTGAGCAAAAGCGGCGATTTTTTGCACGAAACGCAGGTTTTGTGCCGGAACTGAGCAAAAGCGGCGTTTCTGTGCACGAAACGCATGTTTTTTGACAAAAGGAGCGATTCGGTGCGTAAAGCGCACGTTTTGTGCCAAAACTGAGAAAAAGGAGCGATTGTGTACTTGAAACGAACGTTTTGTGGCAAACTGACCATATGCGGCGATTCTGAGCACGAAACGCACGTTTTGTGACAATAATGAGCAAAAGCAGTGATTCTGAGCACGAAAGGCACGTTTTGTGCCAAAACTGAGCAAATGCGGCGATTCTGTGAACGAATCGCACGTTTTGAGCCAAAACTGAGCAAAAGCGGCGATTCTTTGCACGAAACGCACGTTTTGTGCCGGAACTGAGCAAATGCGGCGATTCTGTGCACGAAACGCATGTTTTTTAACAAAAGGAGCGATTCGGTGAGTAAAGCGCACGTTTTGTGCCAAAACTGAGAAAAAGGAGCGATTGTGTACTCGAAACGAACGTTTTGTGGCAAACTGACCAGAAGCGGCGATTCTGAGCACGAAACGCACGTTTTGTGACAATAATGAGCAAAAGCGGTGATTCTGTGCACAAAACGCACGTTTTGAGCCAAAACTGAGCAAAAGCGGCGATTCTTTGCACGAAATGCACGTTTTGTGCCAAAACTGAGCAATAGCGGCGATTCTGTGCACGAAACGCACGTTTTGAGCCAAAACTGAGCAAAAGCGGCGATTCTGAGCACGAAACACACGTTTTGTGCCGGAACTGAGCAAAAGCGGCGTTTCTGTGCACGAAACGCATGTTTTTTGACAAAAGGAGCGATTCGGTGCGTAAAGCGCACGTTTTGTGCCAAAACTGAGAAAAAGGAGCGATTGTGTACTCCAAACGAACGTTTTGTGGCAAACCGACCAGAAGCGGCGATTCTGTGCACGAAACGCACGTTTTGCGCCAAAACTGAGCAAAAGCGGCGATTCTTTGCACGAAACGCACGTTTTGTGCCGGAACTGAGCAAAAGCGGCGATTCTTTGCACGAAACGCACGTTCTGTGCCGGAACTGAGCAAAGGCGGCGTTTCTGTGCACGAAACGCATGTTTTTTGACAAAAGGAGCGATTCGGTGCGTAAAGCGCACGTTTTTTGCCAAAACAGAGAAAAAGGAGCGATTGTGTACTCGAAACGAACGTTTTGTGGCAAATCTACCAGAAGCGGCGATTCTGAGCACGAAACGCACGTTTTGTGACAATAATGAGCAAAAGCGGTGATTCTGTGCACAAAACGCACGTTTTGAGCCAAAACTGAGCAAAAGCGGCGATTCTTTGCACGAAACGCACGTTTTGTGCCGGAACTGAGCAAAAGCGGCGTTTCTGTGCACGAAACGCATGTTTTTTGACAAAAGGAGCGATTCGGTGCGTAAAGCGCACGTTTTGTGCCAAAACTGAGAAAAAGCGGCGATTCTGTGCACGAAACGCGCGTTTTGTGCCAATAACAAGCAACAGCGGCGATTCTGAGCACGAAATGCACGTTTTGTACCAAAACTGAGCAATAGCGGCGATTCTGTGCACGAAACGCACGTTTTGAGCCAAAACTGAGCAAAAGCGGCGATTCCTTGCACGAAACGCACGTTTTGTGACAATAATGAGCAAAAGCTGTGATTCTGAGCACGAAAGGCACGTTTTGTGCCAAAACTGAGCAATATCGGCGATTCTGTGCACGAAACGCACGTTTTGAGCCAAAACTGAGCAAAAGCGGCGATTCTTTGCACGAAACGCACGTTTTGTGCCGGAACTGAGCAAAAGCGGCGTTTCTGTGCACGAAACGCATGTTTTTTGACAAAAGGAGCGATTCGGTGCGTAAAGCGCACGTTTTGTGCCAAAACTGAGAAAAAGGAGCGATTGTGTACTCGAAACGAACGTTTTGTGGCAAACCGACCAGAAGCGGCGATTCTGTGCATGAAACGCATGTTTTGCGCCAAAACTGAGCAAAAGCGGCGATTCTGTGCACGAAACGCGCGTTTTGTGCCAATAACAAGCAACAGCGGCGATTCTGAGCACGAAATGCACGTTTTGTACCAAAACTGAGCAATAGCGGCGATTCTGTGCACGAAACGCACGTTTTGAGCCAAAACTGAGCAAAAGCGGCGATTCTTTGCACGAAACGCACGTTTTGTGACAATAATGAGCAAAAGCGGTGATTCTGAGCACGAAAGGCACGTTTTGTGCCAAAACTGAGCAAAAGCGGGGATTCTGTGCACGAAATGCACGTTTTGGGACAAAACTGAGCAATAGCGGCGATTCTGCGCACAAAACGCACGTTTTGGGACAAAACTGAGCAAAAGCGGCGATTCTTTGCACGAAACGCACGTTTTGTGCCGGAACTGATCAAAAGCGGCGTTTCTGTGCACGAAACGCATGTTTTTTGACAAAAGGAGCGATTCGGTGCGTAAAGTGCACGTTTTGTGCCAAAACTGAGAAAAAGGAGCGATTGTGTACTCGAAACGAACGTTTTGTGGCAAACCGACCAGAAGCGGCGATTCTGTGCACGAAACGCACGTTTTGCGCCAAAACTGAGCAAAAGCGGCGATTCTGTGCACGAAACGCGCGTTTTGTGCCAATAACAAGCAACAGCGGCGATTCTGAGCACGAAATGCACGTTTTGTACCAAAACTGAGCAATAGCGGCGATTCTGTGCACGAAACGCACGTTTTGAGCCAAAACTGAGCAAAAGCGGCGATTCTTTGCACGAAACGCACGTTTTGTGACAATAATGAGCAAAAGCGGTGATTCTGAGCACGAAAGGCACGTTTTTTCCAAAACTGAGCAAATGCGGCGATTCTGTGAACGAATCGCACGTTTTGTGCCAAAACTAAGCAAAAGCGGCGATTCTGTGCACGAAACGCACGTTTTGCGCCAAAACTGAGCAAAAGCGGCGATTCTGTGCACGAAACGCACATTTTGTGCCAAAACTGAGCAAAAGCGGCGATTCTGTGCACGAAATGCACGTTTTGGGCCAAAACTGAGCAATAGCGGAGATTCTGTGCACAAATCGCACGTTTTGAGACAAAACTGAGCAAAAGCGGCGATTCTTTGCACGAAACGCACGTTTTGTGCCGGAACTGATCAAAAGCGGCGTTTCTGTGCACGAAACGCATGTTTTTTGACAAAAGGAGCGATTCGGTGCGTAAAGTGCACGTTTTGTGCCAAAACTGAGAAAAAGGAGCGATTGTGTACTCGAAACGAACGTTTTGTGGCAAACCGACCAGAAGCGGCGCTTCTGTGCACGAAACGCACGTTTTGCGCCAAAACTGAGCAAAAGCGGCGATTCTGTGCACGAAACGCGCGTTTTGTGCCAATAACAAGCAACAGCGGCGATTCTGAGCACGAAATGCACGTTTTGTACCAAAACTGAGCAATAGCGGCGATTCTGTGCACGAAACGCACGTTTTGCGCCAAAACTGAGCAAAAGCGGCGATTCTGTGCACGAAACGCGCGTTTTGTGCCAATAACAAGCAACAGCGGCGATTCTGAGCACGAAATGCACGTTTTGTACCAAAACTGAGCAATAGCGGCGATTCTGTGCACGAAACGCACGTTTTGAGCCAAAACTGAGCAAAAGCGGCGATTCCTTGCACGAAACGCACGTTTTGTGACAATAATGAGCAAAAGCGGTGATTCTGAGCACGAAAGGCACGTTTTGTGCCAAAACTGAGCAAATGCGGCGATTCAGTGAACGAATGGCACGTTTTGTGACAAAACTGAGCAAAAGCGGCGATTCTGTGCACGAAACGCACGTTTTGCGCCAAAACTGAGCAAAAGCGGCGATTCTTTGCACGAAACGCACGTTCTGTGCCGGAACTAAGCAAAGGCGGCGTTTCTGTGCACGAAACGCATGTTTTTTGACAAAAGGAGCGATTCGGTGCGTAAAGCGCACGTTTTGTGCCAAAACTGAGAAAAAGGAGCGATTGTGTACTCGAAACGAACGTTTTGTGGCAAACCGACCAGAAGCGGCGATTCTGTGCACGAAACGCACGTTTTGCGCCAAAACTGAGCAAAAGCGGCCATTCTGTGCACGAAACGCGCGTTTTGTGCCAATAACAAGCAACAGCGGCGATTCTGAGCACGAAATGCACGTTTTCTACCAAAACTGAGCAATAGCGGCGATTCTGTGCACGAAACGCATGTTTTGAGCCAAAACTGAGCAAAAGCGGCGATTCCTTGCACGAAACGCACGTTTTGTGACAATAATGAGCAAAAGCGGTGATTCTGAGCACGAAAGGCACGTTTTGTGCCAAAACTGAGCAAATGCGGCGATTCAGTGAACGAATCGCACGTTTTGTGACAAAACTGAGCAAAAGCGGCGATTCTGTGCACGAAACGCACGTTTTGCGCCAAAACTGAGCAAAAGCGGCGATTCTGTGCACGAAACGCACATTTTGTGCCAAAACTGAGCAAAAGCGGCGATTCTGTGCACGAAATGCACGTTTTGGGCCAAAACTGAGCAATAGCGGCGATTCTGTGCACAAAACGCACGTTTTGAGACAAAACTGAGCAAAAGCGGCGATTCTTTGCACGAAACGCACGTTTTGTGCCGGAACTGATCAAAAGCGGCGTTTCTGTGCACGAAACGCATGTTTTTTGACAAAAGGAGCGATTCGGTGCGTAAAGTGCACGTTTTGTGCCAAAACTGAGAAAAAGGAGCGATTGTGTACTCGAAACGAACGTTTTGTGGCAAACCGACCAGAAGCGGCGCTTCTGTGCACGAAACGCACGTTTTGCGCCAAAACTGAGCAAAAGCGGCGATTCTGTGCACGAAACGCGCGTTTTGTGCCAATAACAAGCAACAGCGGCGATTCTGAGCACGAAATGCACGTTTTGTACCAAAACTGAGCAATAGCGGCGATTCTGTGCACGAAACGCACGTTTTGCGCCAAAACTGAGCAAAAGCGGCGATTCTGTGCACGAAACGCGCGTTTTGTGCCAATAACAAGCAACAGCGGCGATTCTGAGCATGAAATGCACGTTTTGTACCAAAACTGAGCAATAGCGGCGATTCTGTGCACGAAACGCACGTTTTGAGCCAAAACTGAGCAAAAGCGGCGATTCCTTGCACGAAACGCACGTTTTGTGACAATAATGAGCAAAAGCGGTGATTCTGAGCACGAAAGGCACGTTTTGTGCCAAAACTGAGCAAATGCGGCGATTCAGTGAACGAATGGCACGTTTTGTGACAAAACTGAGCAAAAGCGGCGATTCTGTGCACGAAACGCACGTTTTGCGCCAAAACTGAGCAAAAGCGGCGATTCTTTGCACGAAACGCACGTTCTGTGCCGGAACTGAGCAAAGGCGGCGTTTCTGTGCACGAAACGCATGTTTTTTGACAAAAGGAGCGATTCGGTGCGTAAAGCGCACGTTTTTTGCCAAAACAGAGAAAAAGGAGCGATTGTGTACTCGAAACGAACGTTTTGTGGCAAACTGACCAGAAGCGGCGATTCTGAGCACGAAACGCACGTTTTGTGACAATAATGAGCAAAAGCGGTGATTCTGTGCACAAAACGCACGTTTTGAGCCAAAACTGAGCAAAAGCGGCGATTCTTTGCACGAAACGCACGTTTTGTGCCGGAACTGAGCAAAAGCGGCGTTTCTGTGCACGAAACGCATGTTTTTTGACAAAAGGAGCGATTCGGTGGGTAAAGCGCACGTTTTGTGCCAAAACTGAGAAAAAGGAGCGATTGTGTACTCGAAACGAACGTTTTGTGGCAAACCGACCAGAAGCGGCGATTCTGTGCACGAAACGCATGTTTTGCGCCAAAACTGAGCAAAAGCGGCGATTCTGTGCACGAAACGCGCGTTTTGTGCCAATAACAAGCAACAGCGGCGATTCTGAGCACGAAATGCACGTTTTGTACCAAAACTGAGCAATAGCGGCGATTCTGTGCACGAAACGCACGTTTTGAGCCAAAACTGAGCAAAAGCGGCGATTCTTTGCACGAAACGCACGTTTTGTGACAATAATGAGCAAAAGCGGTGATTCTGACCACGAAAGGCACGTTTTGTGCCAAAACTGAGCAAAAGCGGCGATTCTGTGCACGAAATGCACATTTTGGGACAAAACTGAGCAATAGCGGCGATTCTTTGCACGAAACGCACGTTTTGTGCCGGAACTGAGCAAAACCGGCGCTTCTGTGCACGAAACGCATGTTTTTTGACAAAAGGAGCGATTCGGTGCGTAAAGCGCACGTTTTGTGCCAAAACTGAGAAAAAGGAGCGATTGTGTACTCGAAACGAACGTTTTGTGGCAAACCGACCAGAAGCGGCGATTCTGTGCACGAAACGCACGTTTTGCGCCAAAACTGAGCAAAAGCGGCGATTCTGTGCACGAAACGCGCGTTTTGTGCCAATAACAAGCAATAGCGGCGATTCTTTGCACGAAACGCACGTTTTGTGCCGGAACTGAGCAAAAGCGGCGTTTCTGTGCACGAAACGCATGTTTTTTGACAAAAGGAGCGATTCGGTGCGTAAAGCGCACGTTTTGTGCCAAAACTGAGAAAAAGGAGCGATTGTGTACTCGAAACGAACGTTTTGTGGCAAACCGACCAGAAGCGGCGATTCTGTGCACGAAACGC
Source organism: Stelis phaeoptera (assembly GCA_943735885.1). NCBI lineage: Eukaryota > Metazoa > Arthropoda > Insecta > Hymenoptera > Megachilidae > Stelis > Stelis phaeoptera. The sequence goes on from CALSEM010000035.1 coordinate 926,460, forward strand.
ACGTTTTGCGCCAAAACTGAGCAAAAGCGGCGATTCTGTGCACGAAACGCACGTTTTGAGCCAAAACTGAGCAAAAGCGGCGATTCTTTGCACGAAACGCACGTTCTGTGCCGGAACTGAGCAAAGGCGGCGTTTCTGTGCACGAAACGCATGTTTTTTGACAAAAGGAGCGATTCGGTGCGTAAAGCACACGTTTTTTGCCAAAACAGAGAAAAAGGAGCGATTGTGTACTCGAAACGAACGTTTTGTGGCAAACTGACCAGAAGCGGCGATTCTGAGCACGAAACGCACGTTTTGTGACAATAATGAGCAAAAGCGGTGATTCTGTGCACAAAACGCACGTTTTGAGCCAAAACTGAGCAAAAGCGGCGATTCTTTGCACGAAACGCACGTTCTGTGCCGGAACTGAGCAAAGGCGGCGTTTCTGTGCACGAAACGCATGTTTTTTGACAAAAGGAGCGATTCGGTGCGTAAAGCGCACGTTTTTTGCCAAAACAGAGAAAAAGGAGCGATTGTGTACTCGAAACGAACGTTTTGTGGCAAACTGACCAGAAGCGGCGATTCTGAGCACGAAACGCACGTTTTGTGACAATAATGAGCAAAAGCGGTGATTCTGTGCACAAAACGCACGTTTTGAGCCAAAACTGAGCAAAAGCGGCGATTCTTTGCACGAAACGCACGTTTTGTGCCGGAACTGAGCAAAAGCGGCGTTTCTGTGCACGAAACGCATGTTTTTTGACAAAAGGAGCGATTCGGTGCGTAAAGCGCACGTTTTGTGCCAAAACTGAGAAAAAGGAGCGATTGTGTACTCGAAACGAACGTTTTGTGGCAAATCTACCAGAAGCGGCGATTCTGTGCACGAAACGCATGTTTTGCGCCAAAACTGAGCAAAAGCGGCGATTCTGTGCACGAAACGCGCGTTTTGTGCCAATAACAAGCAACAGCGGCGATTCTGAGCACGAAATGCACGTTTTGTACCAAAACTGAGCAATAGCGGCGATTCTGTGCACGAAACGCACGTTTTGAGCCAAAACTGAGCAAAAGCGGCGATTCTTTGCACGAAACGCACGTTTTGTGACAATAATGAGCAAAAGCGGTGATTCTGAGCACGAAAGGCACGTTTTGTGCCAAAACTGAGCAAAAGCGGCGATTCTGTGCACGAAATGCACGTTTTGGGACAAAACTGAGCAATAGCGGCGATTCTGCGCACAAAACGCACGTTTTGGGACAAAACTGAGCAAAAGCGGCGATTCTTTGCACGAAACGCACGTTTTGTGCCGGAACTGATCAAAAGCGGCGTTTCTGTGCACGAAACGCATGTTTTTTGACAAAAGGAGCGATTCGGTGCGTAAAGTGCACGTTTTGTGCCAAAACTGAGAAAAAGGAGCGATTGTGTACTCGAAACGAACGTTTTGTGGCAAACCGACCAGAAGCGGCGATTCTGTGCACGAAACGCACGTTTTGCGCCAAAACTGAGCAAAAGCGGCGATTCTGTGCACGAAACGCGCGTTTTGTGCCAATAACAAGCAACAGCGGCGATTCTGAGCACGAAATGCACGTTTTGTACCAAAACTGAGCAATAGCGGCGATTCTGTGCACGAAACGCACGTTTTGAGCCAAAACTGAGCAAAAGCGGCGATTCTTTGCACGAAACGCACGTTTTGTGACAATAATGAGCAAAAGCGGTGATTCTGAGCACGAAAGGCACGTTTTGTCCCAAAACTGAGCAAATGCGGCGATTCTGTGAACGAATCGCACGTTTTGTGCCAAAACTAAGCAAAAGCGGCGATTCTGTGCACGAAACGCACGTTTTGCGCCAAAACTGAGCAAAAGCGGCGATTCTGTGCACGAAACGCACATTTTGTGCCAAAACTGAGCAACAGCGGCGATTCTGTGCACGAAATGCACGTTTTGGGCCAAAACTGAGCAATAGCGGAGATTCTGTGCACAAATCGCACGTTTTGAGACAAAACTGAGCAAAAGCGGCGATTCTTTGCACGAAACGCACGTTTTGTGCCGGAACTGATCAAAAGCGGCGTTTCTGTGCACGAACCGCATGTTTTTTGACAAAAGGAGCGATTCGGTGCGTAAAGTGCACGTTTTGTGCCAAAACTGAGAAAAAGGAGCGATTGTGTACTCGAAACGAACGTTTTGTGGCAAACCGACCAGAAGCGGCGCTTCTGTGCACGAAACGCACGTTTTGCGCCAAAACTGAGCAAAAGCGGCGATTCTGTGCACGAAACGCGCGTTTTGTGCCAATAACAAGCAACAGCGGCGATTCTGAGCACGAAATGCACGTTTTGTACCAAAACTGAGCAATAGCGGCGATTCTGTGCACGAAACGCACGTTTTGCGCCAAAACTGAGCAAAAGCGGCGATTCTGTGCACGAAACGCGCGTTTTGTGCCAATAACAAGCAACAGCGGCGATTCTGAGCACGAAATGCACGTTTTGTACCAAAACTGAGCAATAGCGGCGATTCTGTGCACGAAACGCACGTTTTGAGCCAAAACTGAGCAAAAGCGGCGATTCCTTGCACGAAACGCACGTTTTGTGACAATAATGAGCAAAAGCGGTGATTCTGAGCACGAAAGGCACGTTTTGTGCCAAAACTGAGCAAATGCGGCGATTCAGTGAACGAATGGCACGTTTTGTGACAAAACTGAGCAAAAGCGGCGATTCTGTGCACGAAACGCACGTTTTGCGCCAAAACTGAGCAAAAGCGGCGATTCTTTGCACGAAACGCACGTTCTGTGCCGGAACTAAGCAAAGGCGGCGTTTCTGTGCACGAAACGCATGTTTTTTGACAAAAGGAGCGATTCGGTGCGTAAAGCGCACGTTTTGTGCCAAAACTGAGAAAAAGGAGCGATTGTGTACTCGAAACGAACGTTTTGTGGCAAACCGACCAGAAGCGGCGATTCTGTGCACGAAACGCACGTTTTGCGCCAAAACTGAGCAAAAGCGGCCATTCTGTGCACGAAACGCGCGTTTTGTGCCAATAACAAGCAACAGCGGCGATTCTGAGCACGAAATGCACGTTTTCTACCAAAACTGAGCAATAGCGGCGATTCTGTGCACGAAACGCATGTTTTGAGCCAAAACTGAGCAAAAGCGGCGATTCCTTGCACGAAACGCACGTTTTGTGACAATAATGAGCAAAAGCGGTGATTCTGAGCACGAAAGGCACGTTTTGTGCCAAAACTGAGCAAATGCGGCGATTCAGTGAACGAATCGCACGTTTTGTGACAAAACTGAGCAAAAGCGGCGATTCTGTGCACGAAACGCACGTTTTGCGCCAAAACTGAGCAAAAGCGGCGATTCTGTGCACGAAACGCACATTTTGTGCCAAAACTGAGCAAAAGCGGCGATTCTGTGCACGAAATGCACGTTTTGGGCCAAAACTGAGCAATAGCGGCGATTCTGTGCACAAAACGCACGTTTTGAGACAAAACTGAGCAAAAGCGGCGATTCTTTGCACGAAACGCACGTTTTGTGCCGGAACTGATCAAAAGCGGCGTTTCTGTGCACGAAACGCATGTTTTTTGACAAAAGGAGCGATTCGGTGCGTAAAGTGCACGTTTTGTGCCAAAACTGAGAAAAAGGAGCGATTGTGTACTCGAAACGAACGTTTTGTGGCAAACCGACCAGAAGCGGCGCTTCTGTGCACGAAACGCACGTTTTGCGCCAAAACTGAGCAAAAGCGGCGATTCTGTGCACGAAACGCGCGTTTTGTGCCAATAACAAGCAACAGCGGCGATTCTGAGCACGAAATGCACGTTTTGTACCAAAACTGAGCAATAGCGGCGATTCTGTGCACGAAACGCACGTTTTGCGCCAAAACTGAGCAAAAGCGGCGATTCTGTGCACGAAACGCGCGTTTTGTGCCAATAACAAGCAACAGCGGCGATTCTGAGCACGAAATGCACGTTTTGTACCAAAACTGAGCAATAGCGGCGATTCTGTGCACGAAACGCACGTTTTGAGCCAAAACTGAGCAAAAGCGGCGATTCCTTGCACGAAACGCACGTTTTGTGACAATAATGAGCAAAAGCGGTGATTCTGAGCACGAAAGGCACGTTTTGTGCCAAAACTGAGCAAATGCGGCGATTCAGTGAACGAATGGCACGTTTTGTGACAAAACTGAGCAAAAGCGGCGATTCTGTGCACGAAACGCACGTTTTGCGCCAAAACTGAGCAAAAGCGGCGATTCTTTGCACGAAACGCACGTTCTGTGCCGGAACTGAGCAAAGGCGGCGTTTCTGTGCACGAAACGCATGTTTTTTGACAAAAGGAGCGATTCGGTGCGTAAAGCGCACGTTTTTTGCCAAAACAGAGAAAAAGGAGCGATTGTGTACTCGAAACGAACGTTTTGTGGCAAACTGACCAGAAGCGGCGATTCTGAGCACGAAACGCACGTTTTGTGACAATAATGAGCAAAAGCGGTGATTCTGTGCACAAAACGCACGTTTTGAGCCAAAACTGAGCAAAAGCGGCGATTCTTTGCACGAAACGCACGTTTTGTGCCGGAACTGAGCAAAAGCGGCGTTTCTGTGCACGAAACGCATGTTTTTTGACAAAAGGAGCGATTCGGTGGGTAAAGCGCACGTTTTGTGCCAAAACTGAGAAAAAGGAGCGATTGTGTACTCGAAACGAACGTTTTGTGGCAAACCGACCAGAAGCGGCGATTCTGTGCACGAAACGCATGTTTTGCGCCAAAACTGAGCAAAAGCGGCGATTCTGTGCACGAAACGCGCGTTTTGTGCCAATAACAAGCAACAGCGGCGATTCTGAGCACGAAATGCACGTTTTGTACCAAAACTGAGCAATAGCGGCGATTCTGTGCACGAAACGCACGTTTTGAGCCAAAACTGAGCAAAAGCGGCGATTCTTTGCACGAAACGCACGTTTTGTGACAATAATGAGCAAAAGCGGTGATTCTGACCACGAAAGGCACGTTTTGTGCCAAAACTGAGCAAAAGCGGCGATTCTGTGCACGAAATGCACATTTTGGGACAAAACTGAGCAATAGCGGCGATTCTTTGCACGAAACGCACGTTTTGTGCCGGAACTGAGCAAAACCGGCGCTTCTGTGCACGAAACGCATGTTTTTTGACAAAAGGAGCGATTCGGTGCGTAAAGCGCACGTTTTGTGCCAAAACTGAGAAAAAGGAGCGATTGTGTACTCGAAACGAACGTTTTGTGGCAAACCGACCAGAAGCGGCGATTCTGTGCACGAAACGCACGTTTTGCGCCAAAACTGAGCAAAAGCGGCGATTCTGTGCACGAAACGCGCGTTTTGTGCCAATAACAAGCAATAGCGGCGATTCTTTGCACGAAACGCACGTTTTGTGCCGGAACTGAGCAAAAGCGGCGTTTCTGTGCACGAAACGCATGTTTTTTGACAAAAGGAGCGATTCGGTGCGTAAAGCGCACGTTTTGTGCCAAAACTGAGAAAAAGGAGCGATTGTGTACTCGAAACGAACGTTTTGTGGCAAACCGACCAGAAGCGGCGATTCTGTGCACGAAACGCACGTTTTGCGCCAAAACTGAGCAAAAGCGGCGATTCTGTGCACGAAACGCACGTTTTGAGCCAAAACTGAGCAAAAGCGGCGATTCTTTGCACGAAACGCACGTTCTGTGCCGGAACTGAGCAAAGGCGGCGTTTCTGTGCACGAAACGCATGTTTTTTGACAAAAGGAGCGATTCGGTGCGTAAAGCGCACGTTTTGTGCCAAAACTGAGAAAAAGGAGCGATTGTGTACTCGAAACGAACGTTTTGTGGCAAACCGACCAGAAGCGGCGATTCTGTGCATGAAACGCATGTTTTGCGCCAAAACTGAGCAAAAGCGGCGATTCTGTGCACGAAACGCGCGTTTTGTGCCAATAACAAGCAACAGCGGCGATTCTGAGCACGAAATGCACGTTTTGTACCAAAACTGAGCAATAGCGGCGATTCTGTGCACGAAACGCACGTTTTGAGCCAAAACTGAGCAAAAGCGGCGATTCTTTGCACGAAACGCACGTTTTGTGACAATAATGAGCAAAAGCGGTGATTCTGAGCACGAAAGGCACGTTTTGTGCCAAAACTGAGCAAAAGCGGCGATTCTGTGCACGAAATGCACGTTTTGGGACAAAACTGAGCAATAGCGGCGATTCTGCGCACAAAACGCACGTTTTGGGACAAAACTGAGCAAAAGCGGCGATTCTTTGCACGAAACGCACGTTTTGTGCCGGAACTGATCAAAAGCGGCGTTTCTGTGCACGAAACGCATGTTTTTTGACAAAAGGAGCGATTCGGTGCGTAAAGTGCACGTTTTGTGCCAAAACTGAGAAAAAGGAGCGATTGTGTACTCGAAACGAACGTTTTGTGGCAAACCGACCAGAAGCGGCGATTCTGTGCACGAAACGCACGTTTTGCGCCAAAACTGAGCAAAAGCGGCGATTCTGTGCACGAAACGCGCGTTTTGTGCCAATAACAAGCAACAGCGGCGATTCTGAGCACGAAATGCACGTTTTGTACCAAAACTGAGCAATAGCGGCGATTCTGTGCACGAAACGCACGTTTTGAGCCAAAACTGAGCAAAAGCGGCGATTCTTTGCACGAAACGCACGTTTTGTGACAATAATGAGCAAAAGCGGTGATTCTGAGCACGAAAGGCACGTTTTGTCCCAAAACTGAGCAAATGCGGCGATTCTGTGAACGAATCGCACGTTTTGTGCCAAAACTAAGCAAAAGCGGCGATTCTGTGCACGAAACGCACGTTTTGCGCCAAAACTGAGCAAAAGCGGCGATTCTGTGCACGAAACGCACATTTTGTGCCAAAACTGAGCAAAAGCGGCGATTCTGTGCACGAAATGCACGTTTTGGGCCAAAACTGAGCAATAGCGGAGATTCTGTGCACAAATCGCACGTTTTGAGACAAAACTGAGCAAAAGCGGCGATTCTTTGCACGAAACGCACGTTTTGTGCCGGAACTGATCAAAAGCGGCGTTTCTGTGCACGAACCGCATGTTTTTTGACAAAAGGAGCGATTCGGTGCGTAAAGTGCACGTTTTGTGCCAAAACTGAGAAAAAGGAGCGATTGTGTACTCGAAACGAACGTTTTGTGGCAAAACGACCAGAAGCGGCGCTTCTGTGCACGAAACGCACGTTTTGCGCCAAAACTGAGCAAAAGCGGCGATTCTGTGCACGAAACGCGCGTTTTGTGCCAATAACAAGCAACAGCGGCGATTCTGAGCACGAAATGCACGTTTTGTACCAAAACTGAGCAATAGCGGCGATTCTGTGCACGAAACGCACGTTTTGCGCCAAAACTGAGCAAAAGCGGCGATTCTGTGCACGAAACGCGCGTTTTGTGCCAATAACAAGCAACAGCGGCGATTCTGAGCACGAAATGCACGTTTTGTACCAAAACTGAGCAATAGCGGCGATTCTGTGCACGAAACGCACGTTTTGAGCCAAAACTGAGCAAAAGCGGCGATTCCTTGCACGAAACGCACGTTTTGTGACAATAATGAGCAAAAGCGGTGATTCTGAGCACGAAAGGCACGTTTTGTGCCAAAACTGAGCAAATGCGGCGATTCAGTGAACGAATGGCACGTTTTGTGACAAAACTGAGCAAAAGCGGCGATTCTGTGCACGAAACGCACGTTTTGCGCCAAAACTGAGCAAAAGCGGCGATTCTTTGCACGAAACGCACGTTCTGTGCCGGAACTAAGCAAAGGCGGCGTTTCTGTGCACGAAACGCATGTTTTTTGACAAAAGGAGCGATTCGGTGCGTAAAGCGCACGTTTTGTGCCAAAACTGAGAAAAAGGAGCGATTGTGTACTCGAAACGAACGTTTTGTGGCAAACCGACCAGAAGCGGCGATTCTGTGCACGAAACGCACGTTTTGCGCCAAAACTGAGCAAAAGCGGCCATTCTGTGCACGAAACGCGCGTTTTGTGCCAATAACAAGCAACAGCGGCGATTCTGAGCACGAAATGCACGTTTTCTACCAAAACTGAGCAATAGCGGCGATTCTGTGCACGAAACGCATGTTTTGAGCCAAAACTGAGCAAAAGCGGCGATTCCTTGCACGAAACGCACGTTTTGTGACAATAATGAGCAAAAGCGGTGATTCTGAGCACGAAAGGCACGTTTTGTGCCAAAACTGAGCAAATGCGGCGATTCAGTGAACGAATCGCACGTTTTGTGACAAAACTGAGCAAAAGCGGCGATTCTGTGCACGAAACGCACGTTCTGCGCCAAAACTGAGCAAAAGCGGCGATTCTGTGCACGAAACGCACATTTTGTGCCAAAACTGAGCAAAAGCGGCGATTCTGTGCACGAAATGCACGTTTTGGGCCAAAACTGAGCAATAGCGGCGATTCTGTGCACAAAACGCACGTTTTGAGACAAAACTGAGCAAAAGCGGCGATTCTTTGCACGAAACGCACGTTTTGTGCCGGAACTGATCAAAAGCGGCGTTTCTGTGCACGAAACGCATGTTTTTTGACAAAAGGAGCGATTCGGTGCGTAAAGTGCACGTTTTGTGCCAAAACTGAGAAAAAGGAGCGATTGTGTACTCGAAACGAACGTTTTGTGGCAAACCGACCAGAAGCGGCGCTTCTGTGCACGAAACGCACGTTTTGCGCCAAAACTGAGCAAAAGCGGCGATTCTGTGCACGAAACGCGCGTTTTGTGCCAATAACAAGCAACAGCGGCGATTCTGAGCACGAAATGCACGTTTTGTACCAAAACTGAGCAATAGCGGCGATTCTGTGCACGAAACGCACGTTTTGCGCCAAAACTGAGCAAAAGCGGCGATTCTGTGCACGAAACGCGCGTTTTGTGCCAATAACAAGCAACAGCGGCGATTCTGAGCACGAAATGCACGTTTTGTACCAAAACTGAGCAATAGCGGCGATTCTGTGCACGAAACGCACGTTTTGAGCCAAAACTGAGCAAAAGCGGCGATTCCTTGCACGAAACGCACGTTTTGTGACAATAATGAGCAAAAGCGGTGATTCTGAGCACGAAAGGCACGTTTTGTGCCAAAACTGAGCAAATGCGGCGATTCAGTGAACGAATGGCACGTTTTGTGACAAAACTGAGCAAAAGCGGCGATTCTGTGCACGAAACGCACGTTTTGCGCCAAAACTGAGCAAAAGCGGCGATTCTTTGCACGAAACGCACGTTCTGTGCCGGAACTGAGCAAAGGCGGCGTTTCTGTGCACGAAACGCATGTTTTTTGACAAAAGGAGCGATTCGGTGCGTAAAGCGCACGTTTTTTGCCAAAACAGAGAAAAAGGAGCGATTGTGTACTCGAAACGAACGTTTTGTGGCAAACTGACCAGAAGCGGCGATTCTGAGCACGAAACGCACGTTTTGTGACAATAATGAGCAAAAGCGGTGATTCTGTGCACAAAACGCACGTTTTGAGCCAAAACTGAGCAAAAGCGGCGATTCTTTGCACGAAACGCACGTTTTGTGCCGGAACTGAGCAAAAGCGGCGTTTCTGTGCACGAAACGCATGTTTTTTGACAAAAGGAGCGATTCGGTGGGTAAAGCGCACGTTTTGTGCCAAAACTGAGAAAAAGGAGCGATTGTGTACTCGAAACGAACGTTTTGTGGCAAACCGACCAGAAGCGGCGATTCTGTGCACGAAACGCATGTTTTGCGCCAAAACTGAGCAAAAGCGGCGATTCTGTGCACGAAACGCGCGTTTTGTGCCAATAACAAGCAACAGCGGCGATTCTGAGCACGAAATGCACGTTTTGTACCAAAACTGAGCAATAGCGGCGATTCTGTGCACGAAACGCACGTTTTGAGCCAAAACTGAGCAAAAGCGGCGATTCTTTGCACGAAACGCACGTTTTGTGACAATAATGAGCAAAAGCGGTGATTCTGACCACGAAAGGCACGTTTTGTCCCAAAACTGAGCAAAAGCGGCGATTCTGTGCACGAAATGCACATTTTGGGACAAAACTGAGCAATAGCGGCGATTCTTTGCACGAAACGCACGTTTTGTGCCGGAACTGAGCAAAACCGGCGCTTCTGTGCACGAAACGCATGTTTTTTGACAAAAGGAGCGATTCGGTGCGTAAAGCGCACGTTTTGTGCCAAAACTGAGAAAAAGGAGCGATTGTGTACTCGAAACGAACGTTTTGTGGCAAACCGACCAGAAGCGGCGATTCTGTGCACGAAACGCACGTTTTGCGCCAAAACTGAGCAAAAGCGGCGATTCTGTGCACGAAACGCGCGTTTTGTGCCAATAACAAGCAATAGCGGCGATTCTTTGCACGAAACGCACGTTTTGTGCCGGAACTGAGCAAAAGCGGCGTTTCTGTGCACGAAACGCATGTTTTTTGACAAAAGGAGCGATTCGGTGCGTAAAGCGCACGTTTTGTGCCAAAACTGAGAAAAAGGAGCGATTGTGTACTCGAAACGAACGTTTTGTGGCAAACCGACCAGAAGCGGCGATTCTGTGCACGAAACGCACGTTTTGCGCCAAAACTGAGCAAAAGCGGCGATTCTGTGCACGAAACGCACGTTTTGAGCCAAAACTGAGCAAAAGCGGCGATTCTTTGCAGGAAACGCACGTTCTGTGCCGGAACTGAGCAAAGGCGGCGTTTCTGTGCACGAAACGCATGTTTTTTGACAAAAGGAGCGATTCGGTGCGTAAAGCACACGTTTTTTGCCAAAACAGAGAAAAAGGAGCGATTGTGTACTCGAAACGAACGTTTTGTGGCAAACTGACCAGAAGCGGCGATTCTGAGCACGAAACGCACGTTTTGTGACAATAATGAGCAAAAGCGGTGATTCTGTGCACAAAACGCACGTTTTGAGCCAAAACTGAGCAAAAGTGGCGATTCTTTGCACGAAACGCACGTTTTGTGCCGGAACTGAGCAAAAGCGGCGTTTCTGTGCACGAAACGCATGTTTTTTGACAAAAGGAGCGATTCGGTGCGTAAAGCGCACGTTTTGTGCCAAAACTGAGAAAAAGGAGCGATTGTGTACTCGAAACGAACGTTTTGTGGCAAACCTACCAGAAGCGGCGATTCTGTGCACGAAACGCACCTTTTGCGCCAAAACTGAGCAAAAGCGGCCATTCTGTGCACGAAACGCGCGTTTTGTGCCAATAACAAGCAATAGCGGCGATTCTTTGCACGAAACGCACGTTTTGTGCCGGAACTGAGCAAAAGCGGCGTTTCTGTGCACGAAACGCATGTTTTTTGACAAAAGGAGCGATTCGGTGCGTAAAGCGCTCGTTTTGTGCCAAAACTGAGAAAAAGGAGCGATTGTGTACTCGAAACGAACGTTTTGTGGCAAACCGACCAGAAGCGGCGATTCTGTGCACGAAACGCACGTTTTGCGCCAAAACTGAGCAAAAGCGGCGATTCTGTGCACGAAACGCACGTTTTGAGCCAAAACTGAGCAAAAGCGGCGATTCTTTGCACGAAACGCACGTTCTGTGCCGGAACTGAGCAAAGGCGGCGTTTCTGTGCACGAAACGCATGTTTTTTGACAAAAGGAGCGATTCGGTGCGTAAAGCACACGTTTTTTGCCAAAACAGAGAAAAAGGAGCGATTGTGTACTCGAAACGAACGTTTTGTGGCAAACTGACCAGAAGCGGCGATTCTGAGCACGAAACGCACGTTTTGTGACAATAATGAGCAAAAGCGGTGATTCTGTGCACAAAACGCACGTTTTGAGCCAAAACTGAGCAAAAGTGGCGATTCTTTGCACGAAACGCACGTTTTGTGCCGGAACTGAGCAAAAGCGGCGTTTCTGTGCACGAAACGCATGTTTTTTGACAAAAGGAGCGATTCGGTGCGTAAAGCGCACGTTTTGTGCCAAAACTGAGAAAAAGGAGCGATTGTGTACTCGAAACGAACGTTTTGTGGCAAACCTACCAGAAGCGGCGATTCTGTGCACGAAACGCACCTTTTGCGCCAAAACTGAGCAAAAGCGGCCATTCTGTGCACGAAACGCGCGTTTTGTGCCAATAACAAGCAACAGCGGCGATTCTGAGCACGAAATGCACGTTTTGTACCAAAACTGAGCAATAGCGGCGATTCTGTGCACGAAACGCACGTTTTGAGCCACAACTGAGCAAAAGCGGTGATTCTGAGCACTAAAGGCACGTTTTGTGCCAAAACTGAGCAAATGCGGCGATTCAGTGAACGAATCGCACGTTTTGTGACAAAACAGAGCAAAAGCGGCGATTCTGTGCACGAAACGCACGTTTTGCGCCAAAACTGAGCAAATGCGGCGATTCTGTGTACGAAATGCACGTTTTGGGCCAAAACTGAGCAATAGCGGCGATTCTGTGCACGAAACGCACGTTTTGTGCCAAAACTGAGCCAAAGCGGCGATTCTGTGCACGAAACGAACGTTTTGTGCCAAAACTGAGCAAAAGCGGCGATTCTGCGCACGAAACGCACGTTTTGTGCCAAAAGGAGCAGTTCGGTGCGTGAAACGCACGTTTCGTTCAAAAATTGAGCAAAAGCGGCGATTCCGTGCACGAAACGCACGTTTTGATCCAAAACTGACCAAAAGCGGCAATTCTGTGCGTGAAAGCCATGTTTTGTACCAATAATGAGCAAAAGCGGCGATCCTGTGCATGAAACGCATGCTTTGTGCCAAAACTGAGCAAAAGCGGCGATTCTGTGCACGTAGCGCGGGTTTTGTGCCAAAACTGAGCAAAAGCGGCGATTCTGCGCACGAAACGCACGTTTTGTGCCAAAAGGAGCAACTCGGTGCGTGAAACGCGAGTTTTGTACCAATAATGAGCAAAAGCGGCGATTCTGTGCACGAAACGCACGTTTTGAGCCAAAACTGAGCAAAAGCGGCGCTTCTGTGCACGAAACGCACGTATTGTGCCAGAACGAGCAATTCGGTGCGTGAAACGCATGTTTTGTACCAATAATGAGCAAAAGCGGCGATTCTGTGCACGTAGCGCGGGTTTTGTGCCAAAACTGAGCAAAAGCGGCGATTCTGCGCACGAAACGCACGTTTTGTGCCAAAAGGAGCAACTCGGTGCGTGAAACGCATGTTTTGTACCAATAATGAGCAAAAGCGGCGGTTCTGAGCACGAAACGCACGTTTTGCGCCAAAAGGAGCAATTTGGTGCGTGAAACGCGAGTTTTGTACCACTAATGAGCAAAAGCGGCGATTCTGAGCACGAAACGCTGGTTTTGTGCCAAAACTGAGCAAAAGCGGCGATTCTGTGCACGAAACGCACGTTTTGTGCCAAAACTGACAAAAAGCGGCGATTCTGTGCGCGAAACGCACGTTTTGTGACAAAACTGAGCAGAAGCGGCGATTCTGAGCACGAAACACACGTTTTGTGCCAAAACTGAGCAAAAGCGGCGATTCTATGCACGAAACGCACGTTTTGAGCCAAAACTGACCAAAAGCGGCTATTCTGTGCACGAAACGCACGTTTTGTGCCAAAACGGTGCAAAAGCGGCGATTCTGTGCACAAAACGCGGTTTTGTGCAACAACTGAGCAAAAGCGGCGATTCTGTGCACGAAACGCACGTTTTGAGCCACAACTGAGCAAAAGCGGCGATGCTGTGCATGAAACGCACGTTTTGAACCAAAACTGAGCAAAAGCGGCGATACTGTGCACGGAACGCACGTTTTGAGCCAAAACTGACCAAAAGCGGCGACTCTGTGCACGAAACGCCCATTTTGTGCCAAACTGAGCAAAAGCGGCGATTCTGTGGACGAAACGCACGTTTTGTGCCAAAACTGAGCAAAAGCGGTGATTCTGTGCACGAAACGCACGTTTTGTGTCAAAAGGAGCAGTTCGGTGCGTGAAACGCACGTTTCGTTCAAAAATTGAGCAAAAGCGGCGATTCCGTGCACGAAACGCACGTTTTGATCCAAAACTGACCAAAAGCGGCAATTCTGTGCGTGAAAGCCATGTTTTGTACCAATAATGAGCAAAAGCGGCGATCCTGTGCATGAAACGCATGCTTTGTGCCAAAACTGAGCAAAAGCGGCGATTCTGTGCACGTAGCGCGGGTTTTGTGCCAAAACTGAGCAAAAGCGGCGATTCTGCGCACGAAACGCACGTTTTGTGCCAAAAGGAGCAACTCGGTGCGTGAAACGCGAGTTTTGTACCAATAATGAGCAAAAGCGGCGATTCTGTGCACGTAGCGCGGGTTTTGTGCCAAAACTGAGCAAAAGCGGCGATTCTGCGCACGAAACGCACGTTTTGTGCCAAAAGGAGCAACTCGGTGCGTGAAACGCATGTTTTGTACCAATAATGAGCAAAAGCGGCGGTTCTGAGCACGAAACGCACGTTTTGCGCCAAAAGGAGCAATTTGGTGCGTGAAACGCGAGTTTTGTACCACTAATGAGCAAAAGCGGCGATTCTGAGCACGAAACGCTGGTTTTGAGCCAAAACTGACCAAAAGCGGCTATTCTGTGCACGAAACGCACGTTTTGTGCCAAAACGGTGCAAAAGCGGCGATTCTGTGCACAAAACGCGGTTTTGTGCAACAACTGAGCAAAAGCGGCGATTCTGTGCACGAAACGCACGTTTTGAGCCACAACTGAGCAAAAGCGGCGATGCTGTGCATGAAACGCACGTTTTGAACCAAAACTGAGCAAAAGCGGCGATACTGTGCACGGAACGCACGTTTTGAGCCAAAACTGACCAAAAGCGGCGACTCTGTGCACGAAACGCCCATTTTGTGCCAAACTGAGCAAAAGCGGCGATTCTGTGGACGAAACGCACGTTTTGTGCCAAAACTGAGCAAAAGCGGTGATTCTGTGCACGAAACGCACGTTTTGTGTCAAAAGGAGCAGTTCGGTGCGTGAAACGCATGTTTTGTACCAATAATGAGCAAAAGCGGCGATTCTGTGCACGGAACGCACGTTTTGAGCCAAAACTGAGCAGAAGCGGCGATTCTGTGCACGAAACGCATGTTTTGAGCCAAAACTTACAAAAGCGGCGATTCTGTGCACGGAACGCACGTTTTGAGCCACAACTGAGCAAAAGCGGCGATGCTGTGCATGAAACGCACGTTTTGAACCAAAACTGAGCAAAAGCGGCGATACTGTGCACGGAACGCACGTTTTGAGCCAAAACTGACCAAAAGCGGCGACTCTGTGCACGAAACGCCCATTTTGTGCCAAACTGAGAAAAAGCGGCGATTCTGTGCACGAAACGCACGTTTTGTGCCAAAACTGAGCTAAAGCGGCGCTTCTGTGCACGTAACGCCCGTTTTGTGCCAAAAGGAGCAGTTCGGTGCGTGAAACGCACGTTTCGTACAAAAATTGAGCAAAAGCCGCGATTCCGTGCACGAAACGCACGTTTTGATCCAAAACTGACCAAAAGCGGCAATTCTGTGCGTGAAAGCCATGTTTTGTACCAATAATGAGCAAAAGCGGCGATTCTGTGCACGAAACGCATGCTTTGTGCCAAAACTGAGCAAAAGCGGCGATTCTGTGCACGTAGCGCGGGTTTTGTGCCAAAACTGAGCAAAAGCGGCGATTCTGCGCACGAAACGCACGTTTTGTGCCAAAAGGAGCAACTCGGTGCGTGAAACGCGAGTTTTGTACCAATAATGGGCAAAAGCGGCGATTCTGTGCACGAAACGCACGTTTTGAGCCAAAACTGAGCAAAAGCGGCGCTTCTGTGCACGAAACGCACGTATTGTGCCAAAACTGAGCAAAAGCGGCGATTCTGTGCACGAAAGGCACGTTTTGTGTCAAAAGGAGCAGCTCGGTGCGTGAAACGCATGTTTTGTACCAATAATGAGCAAAAGCGGCGATTCTGAGCACGAAACGCTGGTTTTGTGCCAAAACTGAGCAATAGCGGCGATTATGCGCACGAAACGCACGTTTTGTGCCAAAAGGAGCAATTCCGTGCGTGAAACGCATGTTTTGTACCAATAATGAGCAAAAGAGGCGATTCTGAACACGAAACGCACGTTTTGTGCCAAAACGGTGCAAAAGCGGCGATTCTGTGCAAAAAACGCAGTTTTGTGCAACAACTGAGCAAAAGCGGCGATTCTGTGCACGAAACGCACGTTTTGAGCCACAACTGACAAGAAGCGGCGATTCTGTGCGCGAAACGCACGTTTTGTGACAAAACTGAGCAAAAGCGGCGATTCTGAGCACGAAACACACGTTTTGTGCCAAAACTGAGCAAAAGCGGCGATTCTGTGCACGAAACGCACGTTTTGAGCCAAAACTGACAAAAAGCGGCGATTCTGTGCGCGAAACGCACGTTTTGTGGCAAAACTGAGCAGAAGCGGCGATTCTGTGCACGAAACGAACGTTTTGTGCCAAAACTGAGCAAAAGCGGCGGTTCTGTGCACGAAAGGCACGTTTTGTGTCAAAAGGAGCAGCTCGGTGCGTGAAACGCATGTATGTACCAATAATGTGCAAAAGCGGCGATTCTGAGCACGAAACGCTGGTTTTGTGCCAAAACTGAGCAAAAGCGGCGATTGTGCGCACGAAACGCACGTTTTGTGCCAAAAGGAGCAATTCCGTGCGTGAAACGCATGTTTTGTAACAATAATGAGCAAAATAGGCGATTCTGAGCACGAAACGCACGTTTTGTGCCAAAACGGTGCAAAAGCGGCGATTCTGTGCACGAAACGCAGTTTTGTGCAACAACTGAGCAAAAGCGGCGATTCTGTGCACGAAACGCACGTTTTGAGCCACAACTGACAAGAAGCGGCGATTCTGTGCGCGAAACGCACGTTTTGTGACAAAACTGAGCAAAAGCGGCGATTCTGAGCACGAAACACACGTTTTGTGCCAAAACTGAGCAAAAGCGGCGATTCTGTGCACGAAACGCACGTTTTGAGCCAAAACTGACAAAAAGCGGCGATTCTGCGCACGAAACGCACGTTTTGTGCCAAAAGGAGCAGTTCGGTGCGTGAAACGCACGTTTCGTTCAAAAATTGAGCAAAAGCGGCGATTCCGTGCACGAAACGCACGTTTTGATCCAAAACTGACCAAAAGCGGCAATTCTGTGCGTGAAAGCCATGTTTTGTACCAATAATGAGCAAAAGCGGCGATCCTGTGCATGAAACGCATGCTTTGTGCCAAAACTGAGCAAAAGCGGCGATTCTGTGCACGTAGCGCAGGTTTTGTGCCAAAACTGAGCAAAAGCGGCGATTCTGCGCACGAAACGCACGTTTTGTGCCAAAAGGAGCAACTCGGTGCGTGAAACGCGAGTTTTGTACCAATAATGAGCAAAAGCGGCGATTCTGTGCACGAAACGCACGTTTTGAGCCAAAACTGAGCAAAAGCGGCGCTTCTGTGCACGAAACGCACGTATTGTGCCAGAACGAGCAATTCGGTGCGTGAAACGCATGTTTTGTACCAATAATGAGCAAAAGCGGCGATTCTGTGCACGTAGCGCGGGTTTTGTGCCAAAACTGAGCAAAAGCGGCGATTCTGCGCACGAAACGCACGTTTTGTGCCAAAAGGAGCAACTCGGTGCGTGAAACGCATGTTTTGTACCAATAATGAGCAAAAGCGGCGGTTCTGAGCACGAAACGCACGTTTTGCGCCAAAAGGAGCAATTTGGTGCGTGAAACGCGAGTTTTGTACCACTAATGAGCAAAAGCGGCGATTCTGAGCACGAAACGCTGGTTTTGTGCCAAAACTGAGCAAAAGCGGCGATTCTGTGCACGAAACGCACGTTTTGTGCCAAAACTGACAAAAAGCGGCGATTCTGTGCGCGAAACGCACGTTTTGTGACAAAACTGAGCAGAAGCGGCGATTCTGAGCACGAAACACACGTTTTGTGCCAAAACTGAGCAAAAGCGGCGATTCTATGCACGAAACGCACGTTTTGAGCCAAAACTGACCAAAAGCGGCTATTCTGTGCACGAAACGCACGTTTTGTGCCAAAACGGTGCAAAAGCGGCGATTCTGTGCACAAAACGCGGTTTTGTGCAACAACTGAGCAAAAGCGGCGATTCTGTGCACGAAACGCACGTTTTGAGCCACAACTGAGCAAAAGCGGCGATGCTGTGCATGAAACGCACGTTTTGAACCAAAACTGAGCAAAAGCGGCGATACTGTGCACGGAACGCACGTTTTGAGCCAAAACTGACCAAAAGCGGCGACTCTGTGCACGAAACGCCCATTTTGTGCCAAACTGAGCAAAAGCGGCGATTCTGTGGACGAAACGCACGTTTTGTGCCAAAACTGAGCAAAAGCGGTGATTCTGTGCACGAAACGCACGTTTTGTGTCAAAAGGAGCAGTTCGGTGCGTGAAACGCACGTTTCGTTCAAAAATTGAGCAAAAGCGGCGATTCCGTGCACGAAACGCACGTTTTGATCCAAAACTGACCAAAAGCGGCAATTCTGTGCGTGAAAGCCATGTTTTGTACCAATAATGAGCAAAAGCGGCGATCCTGTGCATGAAACGCATGCTTTGTGCCAAAACTGAGCAAAAGCGGCGATTCTGTGCACGTAGCGCGGGTTTTGTGCCAAAACTGAGCAAAAGCGGCGATTCTGCGCACGAAACGCACGTTTTGTGCCAAAAGGAGCAACTCGGTGCGTGAAACGCGAGTTTTGTACCAATAATGAGCAAAAGCGGCGATTCTGTGCACGTAGCGCGGGTTTTGTGCCAAAACTGAGCAAAAGCGGCGATTCTGCGCACGAAACGCACGTTTTGTGCCAAAAGGAGCAACTCGGTGCGTGAAACGCATGTTTTGTACCAATAATGAGCAAAAGCGGCGGTTCTGAGCACGAAACGCACGTTTTGCGCCAAAAGGAGCAATTTGGTGCGTGAAACGCGAGTTTTGTACCACTAATGAGCAAAAGCGGCGATTCTGAGCACGAAACGCTGGTTTTGTGCCAAAACTGAGCAAAAGCGGCGATTCTGTGCACGAAACGCACGTTTTGTGCCAAAACTGACAAAAAGCGGCGATTCTGTGCGCGAAACGCACGTTTTGTGACAAAACTGAGCAGAAGCGGCGATTCTGAGCACGAAACACACGTTTTGTGCCAAAACTGAGCAAAAGCGGCGATTCTATGCACGAAACGCACGTTTTGAGCCAAAACTGACCAAAAGCGGCTATTCTGTGCACGAAACGCACGTTTTGTGCCAAAACGGTGCAAAAGCGGCGATTCTGTGCACAAAACGCGGTTTTGTGCAACAACTGAGCAAAAGCGGCGATTCTGTGCACGAAACGCACGTTTTGAGCCACAACTGAGCAAAAGCGGCGATGCTGTGCATGAAACGCACGTTTTGAACCAAAACTGAGCAAAAGCGGCGATACTGTGCACGGAACGCACGTTTTGAGCCAAAACTGACCAAAAGCGGCGACTCTGTGCACGAAACGCCCATTTTGTGCCAAACTGAGCAAAAGCGGCGATTCTGTGGACGAAACGCACGTTTTGTGCCAAAACTGAGCAAAAGCGGTGATTCTGTGCACGAAACGCACGTTTTGTGTCAAAAGGAGCAGTTCGGTGCGTGAAACGCATGTTTTGTACCAATAATGAGCAAAAGCGGCGATTCTGTGCACGGAACGCACGTTTTGAGCCAAAACTGAGCAGAAGCGGCGATTCTGTGCACGAAACGCATGTTTTGAGCCAAAACTTACAAAAGCGGCGATTCTGTGCACGGAACGCACGTTTTGAGCCACAACTGAGCAAAAGCGGCGATGCTGTGCATGAAACGCACGTTTTGAACCAAAACTGAGCAAAAGCGGCGATACTGTGCACGGAACGCACGTTTTGAGCCAAAACTGACCAAAAGCGGCGACTCTGTGCACGAAACGCCCATTTTGTGCCAAACTGAGAAAAAGCGGCGATTCTGTGCACGAAACGCACGTTTTGTGCCAAAACTGAGCTAAAGCGGCGCTTCTGTGCACGTAACGCCCGTTTTGTGCCAAAAGGAGCAGTTCGGTGCGTGAAACGCACGTTTCGTACAAAAATTGAGCAAAAGCCGCGATTCCGTGCACGAAACGCACGTTTTGATCCAAAACTGACCAAAAGCGGCAATTCTGTGCGTGAAAGCCATGTTTTGTACCAATAATGAGCAAAAGCGGCGATCCTGTGCATGAAACGCATGCTTTGTGCCAAAACTGAGCAAAAGCGGCGATTCTGTGCACGTAGCGCGGGTTTTGTGCCAAAACTGAGCAAAAGCGGCGATTCTGCGCACGAAACGCACGTTTTGTGCCAAAAGGAGCAACTCGGTGCGTGAAACGCGAGTTTTGTACCAATAATGAGCAAAAGCGGCGATTCTGTGCACGTAGCGCGGGTTTTGTGCCAAAACTGAGCAAAAGCGGCGATTCTGCGCACGAAACGCACGTTTTGTGCCAAAAGGAGCAACTCGGTGCGTGAAACGCATGTTTTGTACCAATAATGAG
Source organism: Stelis phaeoptera (assembly GCA_943735885.1). Taxonomy (NCBI): domain Eukaryota; kingdom Metazoa; phylum Arthropoda; class Insecta; order Hymenoptera; family Megachilidae; genus Stelis; species Stelis phaeoptera. The sequence goes on from CALSEM010000035.1 coordinate 946,801, forward strand.
CAAAAGCGGCGGTTCTGAGCACGAAACGCACGTTTTGCGCCAAAAGGAGCAATTTGGTGCGTGAAACGCGAGTTTTGTACCACTAATGAGCAAAAGCGGCGATTCTGAGCACGAAACGCTGGTTTTGTGCCAAAACTGAGCAAAAGCGGCGATTCTGTGCACGAAACGCACGTTTTGAGCCACAACTGAGCAAAAGCGGCGATGCTGTGCATGAAACGCACGTTTTGAACCAAAACTGAGCAAAAGCGGCGATACTGTGCACGGAACGCACGTTTTGAGCCAAAACTGACCAAAAGCGGCGACTCTGTGCACGAAACGCCCATTTTGTGCCAAACTGAGCAAAAGCGGCGATTCTGTGGACGAAACGCACGTTTTGTGCCAAAACTGAGCAAAAGCGGTGATTCTGTGCACGAAACGCACGTTTTGTGTCAAAAGGAGCAGTTCGGTGCGTGAAACGCATGTTTTGTACCAATAATGAGCAAAAGCGGCGATTCTGTGCACGGAACGCACGTTTTGAGCCAAAACTGAGCAGAAGCGGCGATTCTGTGCACGAAACGCATGTTTTGAGCCAAAACTTACAAAAGCGGCGATTCTGTGCACGGAACGCACGTTTTGAGCCACAACTGAGCAAAAGCGGCGATGCTGTGCATGAAACGCACGTTTTGAACCAAAACTGAGCAAAAGCGGCGATACTGTGCACGGAACGCACGTTTTGAGCCAAAACTGACCAAAAGCGGCGACTCTGTGCACGAAACGCCCATTTTGTGCCAAACTGAGAAAAAGCGGCGATTCTGTGCACGAAACGCACGTTTTGTGCCAAAACTGAGCTAAAGCGGCGCTTCTGTGCACGTAACGCCCGTTTTGTGCCAAAAGGAGCAGTTCGGTGCGTGAAACGCACGTTTCGTACAAAAATTGAGCAAAAGCCGCGATTCCGTGCACGAAACGCACGTTTTGATCCAAAACTGACCAAAAGCGGCAATTCTGTGCGTGAAAGCCATGTTTTGTACCAATAATGAGCAAAAGCGGCGATTCTGTGCACGAAACGCATGCTTTGTGCCAAAACTGAGCAAAAGCGGCGATTCTGTGCACGTAGCGCGGGTTTTGTGCCAAAACTGAGCAAAAGCGGCGATTCTGCGCACGAAACGCACGTTTTGTGCCAAAAGGAGCAACTCGGTGCGTGAAACGCGAGTTTTGTACCAATAATGGGCAAAAGCGGCGATTCTGTGCACGAAACGCACGTTTTGAGCCAAAACTGAGCAAAAGCGGCGCTTCTGTGCACGAAATGCACGTTTTGAGCCAAAACTGACAAAAAGCGGCGATTCTGTGCGCGAAACGCACGTTTTGTGACAAAACTGAGTAAAAGCGGCGATTCTGAGCACGAAACACACGTTTTGTGCCAAAACTGAGCAAAAGCGGCGATTCTGTGCACGAAACGCACGTTTTGAGCCAAAACTGACCAATAGCGGCGATTCTGTGCACGAAACGCACGTTTTGTGCCAAAACTGAGCAAAAGCGGCGATTCTGAGCACGAAACACACGTTTTGTGCCAAAACTGAGCAAAAGCGGCGATTCTGTGCACGAAACGCACGTTTTGTGACAAAACTGAGTAAAAGCGGCGATTCTGAGCACGAAACACACGTTTTGTGCCAAAACTGAGCAAAAGCGGCGATTCTGTGCACGAAACGCACGTTTTGAGCCAAAACTGACCAATAGCGGCGATTCTGTGCACGAAACGCACGTTTTGTGCCAAAACTGAGCAAAAGCGGCGATTCTGAGCACGAAACACACGTTTTGTGCCAAAACTGAGCAAAAGCGGCGATTCTGTGCACGAAACGCACGTTTTGAGCCAAAACTGACAAAAAGCGGCGATTCTGTGCGCGAAACGCACGTTTTGTGACAAAACTGAGCAAAAGCGGCGGTTCTGTGCACGAAACGCACGTTTTGTGTCAAAAGGAGCAGTTCGGTGCGTGAAACGCATGATTTGTACCAATAATGAGCAAAAGCGGCGATTCTGAGCACGAAACGCGGGTTTTGTGTCAAAACTGAGCAAAAGCGGCGATTCTGTGCACGTAACGAACGTTTTGTGCCAAAACTGAGCAAAAGCGGCGATTCTGAGCAGGAAACGAACGTTTTGAGCCAAAACTGACCAAAAGCGGCGATTCTGTGCACGAAACGCACGTTTTGTGCCAAAACTGAGCAAAAGCGGCGATTCTGTGCACGAAACGAACGTTTTGTGCCAAAACTGAGCAAAAGCGGCGGTTCTGTGCACGAAAGGCACGTTTTGTGTCAAAAGGAGCAGCTCGGTGCGTGAAACGCATGTTTTGTACCAATAATGAGCAAAAGAGGCGATTCTGAACACGAAACGCACGTTTTGTGCCAAAACGGTGCAAAAGCGGCGATTCTGTCCAAAAAACGCAGTTTTGTGCAACAACTGAGCAAAAGCGGCGATTCTGTGCACGAAACGCACGTTTTGAGCCACAACTGACAAGAAGCGGCGATTCTGTGCGCGAAACGCACGTTTTGTGACAAAACTGAGCAAAAGCGGCGATTCTGAGCACGAAACACACGTTTTGTGCCAAAACTGAGCAAAAGCGGCGATTCTGTGCACGAAACGCACGTCTTGAGCCAAAACTGACAAAAAGCGGCGATTCTGTGCGCGAAACGCACGTTTTGTGGCAAAACTGAGCAGAAGCGGCGATTCTGTGCACGAAACGAACGTTTTGTGCCAAAACTGAGCAAAAGCGGCGGTTCTGTGCACGAAAGGCACGTTTTGTGTCAAAAGGAGCAGCTCGGTGCGTGAAACGCATGTATGTACCAATAATGTGCAAAAGCGGCGATTCTGAGCACGAAACGCTGGTTTTGTGCCAAAACTGAGCAAAAGCGGCGATTGTGCGCACGAAACGCACGTTTTGTGCCAAAAGGAGCAATTCCGTGCGTGAAACGCATGTTTTGTAACAATAATGAGCAAAATAGGCGATTCTGAGCACGAAACGCACGTTTTGTGCCAAAACGGTGCAAAAGCGGCGATTCTGTGCACGAAACGCAGTTTTGTGCAACAACTGAGCAAAAGCGGCGATTCTGTGCACGAAACGCACGTTTTGAGCCACAACTGACAAGAAGCGGCGATTCTGTGCGCGAAACGCACGTTTTGTGACAAAACTGAGCAAAAGCGGCGATTCTGAGCACGAAACACACGTTTTGTGCCAAAACTGAGCAAAAGCGGCGATTCTGTGCACGAAACGCACGTTTTGAGCCAAAACTGACAAAAAGCGGCGATTCTGTGCGCGAAACGCACGGTTTGTGACAAAACTGAGCAGAAGCGGCGATACTGAGCAGGAAACACACGTTTTGAGCCACAACTGAGCAAAAGCGGCGATGCTGTGCATGAAACGCACGTTTTGAGCCAAAACTGAGCCAAAGCGGCGATTCTGTGCACGAAACGAACGTTTTGTGCCAAAACTGAGCAAAAGCGGCGATTCTGCGCACGAAACGCACGTTTTGTGTCAAAAGGAGCAGTTCGGTGCGTGAAACGCATGTTTTGTACCAATAATGCGCAAAAGCGGCGATTCTGAGCACGAAACGCGGGTTTTGCGTCAAAACTGAGCAAAAGCGGCGGTTCTGTGCACGAAACGCACGTTTTGAGCCAAAACTGACCAAAAGCGGCTATTCTGTGCACGAAACGCACGTTTTGTGCCAAAACTGAGCCAAAGCGGCGATTCTGTGCACGAAACGAACGTTTTGTGCCAAAACTGAGCAAAAGCGGCGATTCTGCGCACGAAACGCACGTTTTGTGCCAAAAGGAGCAATTCCGTGCGTGAAACGCATGTTTTGTACCAATAATGAGCAAAAGAGGCGATTCTGAGCACGAAACGCAGGTTTTGTGCCAAAACGGAACAAAAGCGGCGATTCTGTGCACAAAACGCAGTTTTGTGCAACAACTGAGCAAAAGCGGCGATTCTGTGCACGAAACGCACGTTTTGAGCCACAACTGAGCAAAAGCGGCGATGCTGTGCATGAAACGCACGTTTTGAGCCAAAACTGAGCAAAAGCTGCGATTCTGTGCACGAAACGAACGTTTTGTACCAAAACTGATCAAAAGCGGCGATTCTGTGCACGAAACGAACGTTTTGTACCAATAATGAGCAAAAGCGGCGATTCTGAGCACGAAACGCGGGTTTTGTGTCAAAACTGAGCAAAAGCGGCGATTCTGTGCACGAAACGAACGTTTTATGCCAAAACTGAGCAAAAGCGGCGATTCTGAGCAGGAAACGAACGTTTTGAGCCAAAACTGACTAAAAGCGGCGATTCTGTGCACGAAACGAACGTTTTGTGCCAAAACTGAGCAAAAGCGGCGGTTCTGTGCACGAAACGCACGTTTTGTGACAAAAGGAGCAGCTCGGTGCGTGAAACGCACGTTTTGTACCAATAATGAGCAAAAGCGGCGGTTCTGTGCACGAAACGCGGGTTTTGTGCCAAAACTGAGCAAAAGCGGCGACTCTGTGCACGGAACGCGGGTTTTGTGACAAAACTCAGCAGAAGCGGCGACTCTGTGCACGAAACGCCCGTTTTGTGCCAAACTGAGCAAAAGCGGCGATTCTGTGCACGAAACGCACGTTTTGAGCCAAAACTGAGCGAAAGCGGCGGTTCTGTGCACGAAACGCACGTTTTGTGTCAAAAGGAGCAGTTCGGTGCGTGAAACGCATGCTTTGTACCAATAATGAGCAAAAGCGGCGATTCTGAGCACGAAACGCGGGTTTTGTGTCAAAACTGAGCAAAAGCGGCGATTCTGTGCACGAAACGAACGTTTTGTGCTAAAACTGAGCAAAAGCGGCGATTCTGAGCACGAAACACACGTTTTGTGCCAAAACTGAGCAAAAGCGGCGATTCTGTGCACGAAACGCACGTTTTGAGCCAAAACTGACCAAAAGCGGCGGTTCTGTGCACGAAACGCACGTTTAGTGCCAAAAGGAGCAATTCCGTGCGTGAAACGCATGTTTTGTACCAATAATGAGCAAAAGAGGCGATTCTGAGCACGAAGCACACGTTTTGTGCCAAAACGGTGCAAAAGCAGCGATTCTGTGCACAAAACGCGGTTTTGTGCAACAACTGAGCAAAAGCGGCGATTCTGTGCACGAAACGCACGTTTTGAGCCACAACTGAGCAAAAGCGGCGATGCTGTGCATGAAACGCACGTTTTGAGCCAAAACTGAGCAAAAGCGGCGATTCTGTGCACGAAACGAACGTTTTGTGCCAAAACTGAGCAAAAGCGGCGATTCTGCGCACGAAACGCACGTTTAGAGCCAAAAGGAGCAATTCCGTGCGTGAAACGCATGTTTTGTACCAAAACTGAGCAAAAGCGGCGATTCTGTGCACGAAACGAACGTTTTGTGCTAAAACTGAGCAAAAGCGGCGATTCTGAGCACGAAACACACGCTTTGTGCCAAAACTGAGCAAAAGCGGCGATTCTGTGCACGAAACGCACGTTTTGAGCCAAAACTGACCAAAAGCGGCGGTTCTGTGCACAAAACGCAGTTTTGTGCAACAACTGAGCAAAAGCGGCGCTTCTGTGCACGAAACGCACGTTTTGAGCCACAACTGAGCAAAAGCGGCGATGCTGTGCATGAAAAGCAAGTTTTGAGCCAAAACTGAGCAAAAGCGGCGATTCTGTGCACGAAACGAACGTTTTGTGCCAAAACTGAGCAAAAGCGGCGGTTCTGTGCACGAAACGCACGTTTTGTGTCAAAAGGAGCAGTTCGGTGCGTGAAACGCATGTTTTGTACCAATATTGAGCAAAAGAGGCGATTCTGAGCACGAAGCGCACGTTTTGTGCCAAAACGGTGCAAAAGCAGCGATTCTGTGCCCAAAACGCGGTTTTGTGCAACAACTGAGCAAAAGTGGCGATTCTGTGTACGAAACGCACGTTTTGAGCCACAACTGAGGAAAAGCGGCGATGCTGTGCATGAAACGCACGTTTTGAGCCAAAACTGATCAAAAGCGGCGATTCTGTGCACGAAACTAACGTTTTGAGCCAAAACTGAGCAAAAGCGGCGATTCTGCGCACGAAACGCACGTTTTGTGTCAAAAGGAGCAGTTCGGTGCGTGAAACGCATGTTTTGTACCAATAATGCGCAAAAGCGGCGATTCTGAGCACGAAACGCGGGTTTTGCGTCAAAACTGAGCAAAAGCGGCGGTTCTGTGCACGAAACGCACGTTTTGAGCCAAAACTGACCAAAAGCGGCTATTCTGTGCACGAAACGCACGTTTTGTGCCAAAACTGAGCCAAAGCGGCGATTCTGTGCACGAAACGAACGTTTTGTGCCAAAACTGAGCAAAAGCGGCGATTCTGCGCACGAAACGCACGTTTTGTGCCAAAAGGAGCAATTCCGTGCGTGAAACGCATGTTTTGTACCAATAATGAGCAAAAGAGGCGATTCTGAGCACGAAACGCAGGTTTTGTGCCAAAACGGAACAAAAGCGGCGATTCTGTGCACAAAACGCAGTTTTGTGCAACAACTGAGCAAAAGCGGCGATTCTGTGCACGAAACGCACGTTTTGAGCCACAACTGAGCAAAAGCGGCGATGCTGTGCATGAAACGCACGTTTTGAGCCAAAACTGAGCAAAAGCTGCGATTCTGTGCACGAAACGAACGTTTTGTACCAAAACTGATCAAAAGCGGCGATTCTGTGCACGAAACGAACGTTTTGTACCAATAATGAGCAAAAGCGGCGATTCTGAGCACGAAACGCGGGTTTTGTGTCAAAACTGAGCAAAAGCGGCGATTCTGTGCACGAAACGAACGTTTTATGCCAAAACTGAGCAAAAGCGGCGATTCTGAGCAGGAAACGAACGTTTTGAGCCAAAACTGACTAAAAGCGGCGATTCTGTGCACGAAACGAACGTTTTGTGCCAAAACTGACCAAAAGCGGCGGTTCTGTGCACGAAACGCACGTTTTGAGCCAAAACTGACCAAAAGCGGCTATTCTGTGCACGAAACGCACGTTTTGTGCCAAAACTGAGCCAAAGCGGCGATTCTCTGCACGAAACGAACGTTTTGTGCCAAAACTGAGCAAAAGCGGCGATTCTGCGCACGAAACGCACGTTTTGTGCCAAAAGGAGCAGTTCGGTGCGTGAAACGCATGCTTTGTGCCAATAATGAGCAAAAGCGGCGATTCTGAGCACGAAACGCGGGTTTTGTGTCAAAACTGAGCAAAAGCGGCGATTCTGTGCACGAAACGAACGTTTTGTGCTAAAACTGAGCAAAAGCGGCGATTCTGAGCACGAAACACACGTTTTGTGCCAAAACTGAGCAAAAGCGGCGATTCTGTGCACGAAACGCACGTTTTGAGCCAAAACTGACCAAAAGCGGCGGTTCTGTGCACGAAACGCACGTTTTGAGCCAAAACTGACCAAAAGCGGCTATTCTGTGCACGAAACGCACGTTTTGTGCCAAAACTGAGCCAAAGCGGCGATTCTGTGCACGAAACGAACGTTTTGTGCCAAAACTGAGCAAAAGCGGCGATTCTGCGCACGAAACGCACGTTTTGTGCCAAAAGGAGCAGTTCGGTGCGTGAAACGCATGCTTTGTGCCAATAATGAGCAAAAGCGGCGATTCTGAGCACGAAACGCGGGTTTTGTGTCAAAACTGAGCAAAAGCGGCGATTCTGTGCACGAAACGAACGTTTTGTGCCAAAACTGAGCAAAAGCGGCGATTCTGCGCACGAAACGCACGTTTAGACCCAAAAGGAGCAATTCCGTGCGTGAAACGCATGTTTTGTACCAAAACTGAGCAAAAGCGGCGATTCTGTGCACGAAACGAACGTTTTGTACCAATAATGAGCAAAAGCGGCGATTCTGTGCACGAAACGCACGTTTTGAGCCAAAACTGAGCGAAAGCGGCGGTTCTGTGCACGAAACGCACGTTTTGTGTCAAAAGGAGCAGTTCGGTGAGTGAAACGCATGCTTTGTACCAATAATGAGCAAAAGCGGCGATTCTGAGCACGAAACGCGGGTTTTGTGTCAAAACTGAGCAAAAGCGGCGATTCTGTGCACGAAACGAACGTTTTGTGCTAAAACTGAGCAAAAGCGGCGATTCTGAGCACGAAACACACGTTTTGTGCCAAAACTGAGCAAAAGCGGCGATTCTGTGCACGAAACGCACGTTTTGTGCCAAAGCTGAGCAAAAGTGGCGATTCTGTGCACGAAACGCACGTTTTGAGCCACAACTGAGCAAAAGCGGCGATGCTGTGCATGAAACGCACGTTTTGAGCCAAAACTGATCAAAAGCGGCGATTCTGTGCACGAAACGAACGTTTTGAGCCAAAACTGAGCAAAAGCGGCGATTCTGCGCACGAAACGCACGTTTATTGCCAAAAGGAGCAATTCCGTGCGTGAAACGCATGTTTTGTACCAAAACTGAGCAAAAGCGGCGATTCTGTGCACGAAACGAACGTTTTGTACCAATAATGAGCAAAAGCGGCGATTCTCAGCACGAAACGCGGGTTTTGTGTCAAAACTGAGCAAAAGCGGCGATTCTGTGCACGAAACGAACGTTTTGTGCCGAAACTGAGCAAAAGCGGCGATTCTGAGCAGGAAACGAACGTTTTGAGTCAAAACTGACTAAAAGCGGCGATTCTGTGCACGAAACGAACGTTTTGTGCCAAAACTGAGCAAAAGCGGCGGTTCTGTGCACGAAACGCACGTTTTGTGTCAAAAGGAGCAGCTCGGTGCGTGAAACGCATGTTTTGTACCAATAATGAGCAAAAGCGGCGGTTCTGTGCACGAAACGCGGGTTTTGTGCCAAAACTGAGCAAAAGCGGCGACTCTGTGCACGTAACGCGGGTTTTGTGACAAAACTGAGCAGAAGCGGCGACTCTGTGCACGAAACGCCCGTTTTGTGCCAAACCGAGCAAAAGCGGCGATTCTGTGCACGAAACGCACGTTTTGAGCCAAAACTGAGCAAAAGCGGCGGTTCTGTGCACGAAACGCACGTTTTGTGTCAAAAGGAGCAGTTCGGTGCGTGAAACGCATGCTTTGTACCAATAATGAGCAAAAGCGGCGATTCTGAGCACGAAACGCGGGTTTTGTGTCAAAACTGAGCAAAAGCGGCGATTCTGTGCACGAAACGAACGTTTCGTGCTAAAACTGAGCAAAAGCGGCGATTCTGAGCACGAAACACACGTTTTGTGCCAAAACTGAGCAAAAGCGGCGATTCTGTGCTCGAAACGCACGTTTTGAGCCAAAACTGAGCAAAAGCGGCGATTCTGCGCACGAAACGCACGTTTAGTGCCAAAAGGAGCAATTCCGTGCGTGAAACGCATGTTTTGTACCAATAATGAGCAAAAGAGGCGATTCTGAGCACGAAGCACACGTTTTGTACCAAAACGGTGCAAAAGCAGCGATTCTGTGCACAAAACGCGGTTTTGTGCAACAACTGAGCAAAAGCGGCGATTCTGTGCACGAAACGCACGTTTTGAGCCACAACTGAGCAAAAGCGGCGATGCTGTGCATGAAACGCGCGTTTTGAGCCAAAACTGAGCAAAAGCGGCGATTCTGTGCACGAAACGAACGTTTTGTGCCAAAACTGAGCAAAAGCGGCGATTCTGCGCACGAAACGCACGTTTAGAGCCAAAAGGAGCAATTCCGTGCGTGAAACGCATGTTTTGTACCAAAACTGAGCAAAAGCGGCGATTCTGTGCACGAAACGAACGTTTCGTGCTAAAACTGAGCAAAAGCGGCGATTCTGAGCACGAAACACACGTTTTGTGCCAAAACTGAGCAAAAGCGGCGATTCTGTGCTCGAAACGCACGTTTTGAGCCAAAACTGAGCAAAAGCGGCGATTCTGCGCACGAAACGCACGTTTAGTGCCAAAAGGAGCAATTCCGTGCGTGAAACGCATGTTTTGTACCAATAATGAGCAAAAGAGGCGATTCTGAGCACGAAGCACACGTTTTGTGCCAAAACGGTGCAAAAGCAGCGATTCTGTGCACAAAACGCGGTTTTGTGCAACAACTGAGCAAAAGCGGCGATTCTGTGCACGAAACGCACGTTTTGAGCCACAACTGAGCAAAAGCGGCGATGCTGTGCATGAAACGCACGTTTTGAGCCAAAACTGAGCAAAAGCGGCGATTCTGTGCACGAAACGAACGTTTTGTGCCAAAACTGAGCAAAAGCGGCGATTCTGCGCACGAAACGCACGTTTAGAGCCAAAAGGAGCAATTCCGTGCGTGAAACGCATGTTTTGTACCAAAACTGAGCAAAAGCGGCGATTCTGTGCACGAAACGAACGTTTTGTGCTAAAACTGAGCAAAAGCGGCGATTCTGAGCACGAAACACACGCTTTGTGCCAAAACTGAGCAAAAGCGGCGATTCTGTGCACGAAACGAACGTTTTGTGCCAAAACTGAGCAAAAGCGGCGGTTCTGTGCACGAAACGCACGTTTTGTGTCAAAAGGAGCAGCTCGGTGCGTGAAACGCATGTTTTGTACCAATAATGAGCAAAAGCGGCGGTTCGGTGCGTGAAACGCATGCTTTGTGCCAATAATGAGCAAAAGCGGCGATTCTGAGCACGAAACGCGGGTTTTGTGTCAAAACTGAGCAAAAGCGGCGATTCTGTGCACGAAACGAACGTTTTGTGCTAAAACTGAGCAAAAGCGGCGATTCTGAGCACGAAACACACGTTTTGTGCCAAAACTGAGCAAAAGCGGCGATTCTGTGCACGAAACGCACGTTTTGAGCCAAAACTGACCAAAAGCGGCGGTTCTGTGCACGAAACGCACGTTTTGAGCCAAAACTGACCAAAAGCGGCTATTCTGTGCACGAAACGCACGTTTTGTGCCAAAACTGAGCCAAAGCGGCGATTCTGTGCACGAAACGAACGTTTTGTGCCAAAACTGAGCAAAAGCGGCGATTCTGCGCACGAAACGCACGTTTTGTGCCAAAAGGAGCAGTTCGGTGCGTGAAACGCATGCTTTGTGCCAATAATGAGCAAAAGCGGCGATTCTGAGCACGAAACGCGGGTTTTGTGTCAAAACTGAGCAAAAGCGGCGATTCTGTGCACGAAACGAACGTTTTGTGCCAAAACTGAGCAAAAGCGGCGATTCTGCGCACGAAACGCACGTTTAGACCCAAAAGGAGCAATTCCGTGCGTGAAACGCATGTTTTGTACCAAAACTGAGCAAAAGCGGCGATTCTGTGCACGAAACGAACGTTTTGTACCAATAATGAGCAAAAGCGGCGATTCTGTGCACGAAACGCACGTTTTGAGCCAAAACTGAGCGAAAGCGGCGGTTCTGTGCACGAAACGCACGTTTTGTGTCAAAAGGAGCAGTTCGGTGAGTGAAACGCATGCTTTGTACCAATAATGAGCAAAAGCGGCGATTCTGAGCACGAAACGCGGGTTTTGTGTCAAAAGGAGCAGTTCGGTGCGTGAAACGCATGCTTTGTACCAATAATGAGCAAAAGCGGCGATTCTGAGCACGAAACGCGGGTTTTGTGTCAAAACTGAGCAAAAGCGGCGATTCTGTGCACGAAACGAACGTTTTGTACCAATAATGAGCAAAAGCGGCGATTCTCAGCACGAAACGCGGGTTTTGTGTCAAAACTGAGCAAAAGCGGCGATTCTGTGCACGAAACGAACGTTTTGTGCCGAAACTGAGCAAAAGCGGCGATTCTGAGCAGGAAACGAACGTTTTGAGTCAAAACTGACTAAAAGCGGCGATTCTGTGCACGAAACGAACGTTTTGTGCCAAAACTGAGCAAAAGCGGCGGTTCTGTGCACGAAACGCACGTTTTGTGTCAAAAGGAGCAGCTCGGTGCGTGAAACGCATGTTTTGTACCAATAATGAGCAAAAGCGGCGGTTCTGTGCACGAAACGCGGGTTTTGTGCCAAAACTGAGCAAAAGCGGCGACTCTGTGCACGTAACGCGGGTTTTGTGACAAAACTGAGCAGAAGCGGCGACTCTGTGCACGAAACGCCCGTTTTGTGCCAAACCGAGCAAAAGCGGCGATTCTGTGCACGAAACGCACGTTTTGAGCCAAAACTGAGCAAAAGCGGCGGTTCTGTGCACGAAACGCACGTTTTGTGTCAAAAGGAGCAGTTCGGTGCGTGAAACGCATGCTTTGTACCAATAATGAGCAAAAGCGGCGATTCTGAGCACGAAACGCGGGTTTTGTGTCAAAACTGAGCAAAAGCGGCGATTCTGTGCACGAAACGAACGTTTCGTGCTAAAACTGAGCAAAAGCGGCGATTCTGAGCACGAAACACACGTTTTGTGCCAAAACTGAGCAAAAGCGGCGATTCTGTGCTCGAAACGCACGTTTTGAGCCAAAACTGAGCAAAAGCGGCGATTCTGCGCACGAAACGCACGTTTAGTGCCAAAAGGAGCAATTCCGTGCGTGAAACGCATGTTTTGTACCAATAATGAGCAAAAGAGGCGATTCTGAGCACGAAGCACACGTTTTGTACCAAAACGGTGCAAAAGCAGCGATTCTGTGCACAAAACGCGGTTTTGTGCAACAACTGAGCAAAAGCGGCGATTCTGTGCACGAAACGCACGTTTTGAGCCACAACTGAGCAAAAGCGGCGATGCTGTGCATGAAACGCGCGTTTTGAGCCAAAACTGAGCAAAAGCGGCGATTCTGTGCACGAAACGAACGTTTTGTGCCAAAACTGAGCAAAAGCGGCGATTCTGCGCACGAAACGCACGTTTAGAGCCAAAAGGAGCAATTCCGTGCGTGAAACGCATGTTTTGTACCAAAACTGAGCAAAAGCGGCGATTCTGTGCACGAAACGAACGTTTCGTGCTAAAACTGAGCAAAAGCGGCGATTCTGAGCACGAAACACACGTTTTGTGCCAAAACTGAGCAAAAGCGGCGATTCTGTGCTCGAAACGCACGTTTTGAGCCAAAACTGAGCAAAAGCGGCGATTCTGCGCACGAAACGCACGTTTAGTGCCAAAAGGAGCAATTCCGTGCGTGAAACGCATGTTTTGTACCAATAATGAGCAAAAGAGGCGATTCTGAGCACGAAGCACACGTTTTGTGCCAAAACGGTGCAAAAGCAGCGATTCTGTGCACAAAACGCGGTTTTGTGCAACAACTGAGCAAAAGCGGCGATTCTGTGCACGAAACGCACGTTTTGAGCCACAACTGAGCAAAAGCGGCGATGCTGTGCATGAAACGCACGTTTTGAGCCAAAACTGAGCAAAAGCGGCGATTCTGTGCACGAAACGAACGTTTTGTGCCAAAACTGAGCAAAAGCGGCGATTCTGCGCACGAAACGCACGTTTAGAGCCAAAAGGAGCAATTCCGTGCGTGAAACGCATGTTTTGTACCAAAACTGAGCAAAAGCGGCGATTCTGTGCACGAAACGAACGTTTTGTGCTAAAACTGAGCAAAAGCGGCGATTCTGAGCACGAAACACACGCTTTGTGCCAAAACTGAGCAAAAGCGGCGATTCTGTGCACGAAACGAACGTTTTGTGCCAAAACTGAGCAAAAGCGGCGGTTCTGTGCACGAAACGCACGTTTTGTGTCAAAAGGAGCAGCTCGGTGCGTGAAACGCATGTTTTGTACCAATAATGAGCAAAAGCGGCGGTTCGGTGCGTGAAACGCATGCTTTGTGCCAATAATGAGCAAAAGCGGCGATTCTGAGCACGAAACGCGGGTTTTGTGTCAAAACTGAGCAAAAGCGGCGATTCTGTGCACGAAACGAACGTTTTGTGCTAAAACTGAGCAAAAGCGGCGATTCTGAGCACGAAACACACGTTTTGTGCCAAAACTGAGCAAAAGCGGCGATTCTGTGCACGAAACGCACGTTTTGAGCCAAAACTGACCAAAAGCGGCGGTTCTGTGCACGAAACGCACGTTTTGAGCCAAAACTGACCAAAAGCGGCTATTCTGTGCACGAAACGCACGTTTTGTGCCAAAACTGAGCCAAAGCGGCGATTCTGTGCACGAAACGAACGTTTTGTGCCAAAACTGAGCAAAAGCGGCGATTCTGCGCACGAAACGCACGTTTTGTGCCAAAAGGAGCAGTTCGGTGCGTGAAACGCATGCTTTGTGCCAATAATGAGCAAAAGCGGCGATTCTGAGCACGAAACGCGGGTTTTGTGTCAAAACTGAGCAAAAGCGGCGATTCTGTGCACGAAACGAACGTTTTGTGCCAAAACTGAGCAAAAGCGGCGATTCTGCGCACGAAACGCACGTTTAGACCCAAAAGGAGCAATTCCGTGCGTGAAACGCATGTTTTGTACCAAAACTGAGCAAAAGCGGCGATTCTGTGCACGAAACGAACGTTTTGTACCAATAATGAGCAAAAGCGGCGATTCTGTGCACGAAACGCACGTTTTGAGCCAAAACTGAGCGAAAGCGGCGGTTCTGTGCACGAAACGCACGTTTTGTGTCAAAAGGAGCAGTTCGGTGAGTGAAACGCATGCTTTGTACCAATAATGAGCAAAAGCGGCGATTCTGAGCACGAAACGCGGGTTTTGTGTCAAAACTGAGCAAAAGCGGCGATTCTGTGCACGAAACGAACGTTTTGTGCTAAAACTGAGCAAAAGCGGCGATTCTGAGCACGAAACACACGTTTTGTGCCAAAACTGAGCAAAAGCGGCGATTCTGTGCACGAAACGCACGTTTTGTGCCAAAGCTGAGCAAAAGTGGCGATTCTGTGCACGAAACGCACGTTTTGAGCCACAACTGAGCAAAAGCGGCGATGCTGTGCATGAAACGCACGTTTTGAGCCAAAACTGATCAAAAGCGGCGATTCTGTGCACGAAACGAACGTTTTGAGCCAAAACTGAGCAAAAGCGGCGATTCTGCGCACGAAACGCACGTTTATTGCCAAAAGGAGCAATTCCGTGCGTGAAACGCATGTTTTGTACCAAAACTGAGCAAAAGCGGCGATTCTGTGCACGAAACGAACGTTTTGTACCCATAATGAGCAAAAGCGGCGATTCTCAGCACGAAACGCGGGTTTTGTGTCAAAACTGAGCAAAAGCGGCGATTCTGTGCACGAAACGAACGTTTTGTGCCGAAACTGAGCAAAAGCGGCGATTCTGAGCAGGAAACGAACGTTTTGAGTCAAAACTGACTAAAAGCGGCGATTCTGTGCACGAAACGAACGTTTTGTGCCAAAACTGAGCAAAAGCGGCGGTTCTGTGCACGAAACGCACGTTTTGTGTCAAAAGGAGCAGCTCGGTGCGTGAAACGCATGTTTTGTACCAATAATGAGCAAAAGCGGCGGTTCTGTGCACGAAACGCGGGTTTTGTGCCAAAACTGAGCAAAAGCGGCGACTCTGTGCACGTAACGCGGGTTTTGTGACAAAACTGAGCAGAAGCGGCGACTCTGTGCACGAAACGCCCGTTTTGTGCCAAACCGAGCAAAAGCGGCGATTCTGTGCACGAAACGCACGTTTTGAGCCAAAACTGAGCAAAAGCGGCGGTTCTGTGCACGAAACGCACGTTTTGTGTCAAAAGGAGCAGTTCGGTGCGTGAAACGCATGCTTTGTACCAATAATGAGCAAAAGCGGCGATTCTGAGCACGAAACGCGGGTTTTGTGTCAAAACTGAGCAAAAGCGGCGATTCTGTGCACGAAACGAACGTTTCGTGCTAAAACTGAGCAAAAGCGGCGATTCTGAGCACGAAACACACGTTTTGTGCCAAAACTGAGCAAAAGCGGCGATTCTGTGCTCGAAACGCACGTTTTGAGCCAAAACTGAGCAAAAGCGGCGATTCTGCGCACGAAACGCACGTTTAGTGCCAAAAGGAGCAATTCCGTGCGTGAAACGCATGTTTTGTACCAATAATGAGCAAAAGAGGCGATTCTGAGCACGAAGCACACGTTTTGTACCAAAACGGTGCAAAAGCAGCGATTCTGTGCACAAAACGCGGTTTTGTGCAACAACTGAGCAAAAGCGGCGATTCTGTGCACGAAACGCACGTTTTGAGCCACAACTGAGCAAAAGCGGCGATGCTGTGCATGAAACGCACGTTTTGAGCCAAAACTGAGCAAAAGCGGCGATTCTGTGCACGAAACGAACGTTTTGTGCCAAAACTGAGCAAAAGCGGCGATTCTGCGCACGAAACGCACGTTTAGAGCCAAAAGGAGCAATTCCGTGCGTGAAACGCATGTTTTGTACCAAAACTGAGCAAAAGCGGCGGTTCTGTGCACGAAACGCACGTTTTGTGTCAAAAGGAGCAGCTCGGTGCGTGAAACGCATGTTTTGTACCAATAATGAGCAAAAGCGGCGGTTCTGTGCACGAAACGCGGGTTTTGTGCCAAAACTGAGCAAAAGCGGCGACTCTGTGCACGTAACGCGGGTTTTGTGACAAAACTGAGCAGAAGCGGCGACTCTGTGCACGAAACGCCCGTTTTGTGCCAAACCGAGCAAAAGCGGCGATTCTGTGCACGAAACGCACGTTTTGAGCCAAAACTGAGCAAAAGCGGCGGTTCTGTGCACGAAACGCACGTTTTGTGTCAAAAGGAGCAGTTCGGTGCGTGAAACGCATGCTTTGTACCAATAATGAGCAAAAGCGGCGATTCTGAGCACGAAACGCGGGTTTTGTGTCAAAACTGAGCAAAAGCGGCGATTCTGTGCACGAAACGAACGTTTCGTGCTAAAACTGAGCAAAAGCGGCGATTCTGAGCACGAAACACACGTTTTGTGCCAAAACTGAGCAAAAGCGGCGATTCTGTGCACGAAACGCACGTTTTGAGCCAAAACTGAGCAAAAGCGGCGATTCTGCGCACGAAACGCACGTTTAGTGCCAAAAGGAGCAATTCCGTGCGTGAAACGCATGTTTTGTACCAATAATGAGCAAAAGAGGCGATTCTGAGCACGAAGCACACGTTTTGTGCCAAAACGGTGCAAAAGCAGCGATTCTGTGCACAAAACGCGGTTTTGTGCAACAACTGAGCAAAAGCGGCGATTCTGTGCACGAAACGCACGTTTTGAGCCACAACTGAGCAAAAGCGGCGATGCTGTGCATGAAACGCACGTTTTGAGCCAAAACTGAGCAAAAGCGGCGATTCTGTGCACGAAACGAACGTTTTGTGCCAAAACTGAGCAAAAGCGGCGATTCTGCGCACGAAACGCACGTTTAGAGCCAAAAGGAGCAATTCCGTGCGTGAAACGCATGTTTTGTACCAAAACTGAGCAAAAGCGGCGATTCTGTGCACGAAACGAACGTTTTGTGCTAAAACTGAGCAAAAGCGGCGATTCTGAGCACGAAACACACGCTTTGTGCCAAAACTGAGCAAAAGCGGCGATTCTGTGCACGAAACGCACGTTTTGAGCCAAAACTGACCAAAAGCGGCGGTTCTGTGCACAAAACGCAGTTTTGTGCAACAACTGAGCAAAAGCGGCGCTTCTGTGTACGAAACGCACGTTTTGAGCCACAACTGAGCAAAAGCGGCGATGCTGTGCATGAAAAGCAAGTTTTGAGCCAAAACTGAGCAAAAGCGGCGATTCTGTGCACGAAACGAACGTTTTGTGCCAAAACTGAGCAAAAGCGGCGGTTCTGTGCACGAAACGCACGTTTTGTGTCAAAAGGAGCAGTTCGGTGCGTGAAACGCATGTTTTGTACCAATATTGAGCAAAAGAGGCGATTCTGAGCACGAAGCGCACGTTTTGTGCCAAAACGGTGCAAAAGCAGCGATTCTGTGCCCAAAACGCGGTTTTGTGCAACAACTGAGCAAAAGTGGCGATTCTGTGCACGAAACGCACGTTTTGAGCCACAACTGAGGAAAAGCGGCGATGCTGTGCATGAAACGCACGTTTTGAGCCAAAACTGATCAAAAGCGGCGATTCTGTGCACGAAACGAACGTTTTGAGCCAAAACTGAGCAAAAGCGGCGATTCTGCGCACGAAACGCACGTTTATTGCCAAAAGGAGCAATTCCGTGCGTGAAACGCATGTTTTGTACCAAAACTGAGCAAAAGCGGCGATTCTGTGCACGAAACGAACGTTTTGTACCAATAATGAGCAAAAGCGGCGATTCTCAGCACGAAACGCGGGTTTTGTGTCAAAACTGAGCAAAAGCGGCGATTCTGTGCACGAAACGAACGTTTTGTGCCGAAACTGAGCAAAAGCGGCGATTCTGAGCAGGAAACGAACGTTTTGAGTCAAAACTGACTAAAAGCGGCGATTCTGTGCACGAAACGAACGTTTTGTGCCAAAACTGAGCAAAAGCGGCGGTTCTGTGCACGAAACGCACGTTTTGTGTCAAAAGGAGCAGCTCGGTGCGTGAAACGCATGTTTTGTACCAATAATGAGCAAAAGCGGCGGTTCTGTGCACGAAACGCGGGTTTTGTGCCAAAACTGAGCAAAAGCGGCGACTCTGTGCACGTAACGCGGGTTTTGTGACAAAACTGAGCAGAAGCGGCGACTCTGTGCACGAAACGCCCGTTTTGTGCCAAACCGAGCAAAAGCGGCGATTCTGTGCACGAAACGCACGTTTTGAGCCAAAACTGAGCAAAAGCGGCGGTTCTGTGCACGAAACGCACGTTTTGTGTCAAAAGGAGCAGTTCGGTGCGTGAAACGCATGCTTTGTACCAATAATGAGCAAAAGCGGCGATTCTGAGCACGAAACGCGGGTTTTGTGTCAAAACTGAGCAAAAGCGGCGATTCTGTGCACGAAACGAACGTTTCGTGCTAAAACTGAGCAAAAGCGGCGATTCTGAGCACGAAACACACGTTTTGTGCCAAAACTGAGCAAAAGCGGCGATTCTGTGCACGAAACGCACGTTTTGAGCCAAAACTGAGCAAAAGCGGCGATTCTGTGCACGAAACGAACGTTTTGTGCCAAAACTGAGCAAAAGCGGCGATTCTGCGCACGAAACGCACGTTTAGTGCCAAAAGGAGCAATTCCGTGCGTGAAACGCATGTTTTGTACCAATAATGAGCAAAAGAGGCGATTCTGAGCACGAAGCACACGTTTTGTGCCAAAACGGTGCAAAAGCAGCGATTCTGTGCACAAAACGCAGTTTTGTGCAACAACTGAGCAAAAGCGGCGATTCTGTGCACGAAACGCACGTTTTGAGCCACAACTGAGCAAAAGCGGCGATGCTGTGCATGAAACGCACGTTTTGAGCCAAAACTGAGCAAAAGCGGCGATTCTGTGCACGAAACGAACGTTTTGTGCCAAAACTGAGCAAAAGCGGCGATTCTGCGCACGAAACGCACGTTTAGAGCCAAAAGGAGCAATTCCGTGCGTGAAACGCATGTTTTGTACCAAAACTGAGCAAAAGCGGCGATTCTGTGCACGAAACGAACGTTTTGTACCAATAATGAGCAAAAGCGGCGATTCTGAGCACGAAACGCGGGTTTTGTGTCAAAACTGAGCAAAAGCGGCGATTCTGTGCACGAAACGAACGTTTTCTGCCAAAACTGAGCAAAAGCGGCGATTCTGAGCAGGAAACGAACGTTTTGAGCCAAAACTGACTAAAAGCGGCGATTCAGTGCACGAAACGTACGTTTTGTGCCAAAACTGAGCAAAAGCGGCGGTTCTGTGCACGAAACGCGGGTTTTGTGCCAAAACTGAGCAAAAGCGGCGACTCTGCGCACGGAACGCGGGTTTTGTAACAAAACTGAGCAGAAGCGGCGACTCTGTGCACGAAACGCCCGTTTTGTGCCAAACTGAGCAAAAGCGGCGATTCTGTGCACGAAACGAACGTTTTGAGCCAAAACTGAGCAAAAGCAGCGGTTCTGTGCACGAAACGCACGTTTTGTGTCAAAAGGAGCAGTTCGGTGCGTGAAACGCATGCTTTGTACCAATAATGAGCAAAAGCGGCGATTCTGAGCACGAAACGCGGGTTTTGTGTCAAAACTGAGCAAAAGCGGCGATTCTGTGCACGAAACGAACGTTTCGTGCTAAAACTGAGCAAAAGCGGCGATTCTGAGCACGAAACACACGTTTTGTGCCAAAACTGAGCAAAAGCGGCGATTCTGTGCACGAAACGCACGTTTTGAGCCAAAACTGAGCAAAAGCGGCGATTCTGTGCACGAAACGAACGTTTTGTGCCAAAACTGAGCAAAAGCGGCGATTCTGCGCACGAAACGCACGTTTAGTGCCAAAAGGAGCAATTCCGTGCGTGAAACGCATGTTTTGTACCAATAATGAGCAAAAGAGGCGATTCTGAGCACGAAGCACACGTTTTGTGCCAAAACGGTGCAAAAGCAGCGATTCTGTGCACAAAACGCGGTTTTGTGCAACAACTGAGCAAAAGCGGCGATTCTGTGCACGAAACGCACGTTTTGAGCCACAACTGAGCAAAAGCGGCGATGCTGTGCATGAAACGCACGTTTTGAGCCAAAACTGAGCAAAAGCGGCGATTCTGTGCACGAAACGAACGTTTTGTGCCAAAACTGAGCAAAAGCGGCGATTCTGTGCACGAAACGAACGTTTTCTGCCAAAACTGAGCAAAAGCGGCGATTCTGAGCAGGAAACGAACGTTTTGAGCCAAAACTGACTAAAAGCGGCGATTCTGTGCACGAAACGTACGTTTTGTGCCAAAACTGAGCAAAAGCGGCGGTTCTGTGCACGAAACGCACGTTTTGTGTCAAAAGGAGCAGCTCGGTGCGTGAAACGCATGTTTTGTACCAATAATGAGCAAAAGCGGCGGTTCTGTGCACGAAACGCGGGTTTTGTGCCAAAACTGAGCAAAAGCGGCGATTCTGTGCACGAAACGAACGTTTTGTGCTAAAACTGAGCAAAAGCGGCGATTCTGAGCACGAAACACACGTTTTGTGCCAAAACTGAGCAAAAGCGGCGATTCTGTGCACGAAACGCACGTTTTGAGCCAAAACTGACCAAAAGCGGCGGTTCTGTGCACGAAACGCACGTTTTGAGCCAAAACTGACCAAAAGCGGCTATTCTGTGCACGAAACGCACGTTTTGTGCCAAAACTGAGCCAAAGCGGCGATTCTGTGCACGAAACGAACGTTTTGTGCCAAAACTGAGCAAAAGCGGCGATTCTGCGCACGAAACGCACGTTTAGTGCCAAAAGGAGCAATTCCGTGCGTGAAACGCATGTTTTGTACCAATAATGAGCAAAAGAGGCGATTCTGAGCACGAAGCACACGTTTTGTGCCAAAACGGTGCAAAAGCAGCGATTCTGTGCACAAAACCCAGTTTTGTGCAACAACTGAGCAAAAGCGGCGATTCTGTGCACGAAACGCACGTTTTGAGCCACAACTGAGCAAAAGCGGCGATGCTGTGCATGAAACGCACGTTTTGAGCCAAAACTGAGCAAAAGCGGCGATTCTGTGCACGAAACGAACGTTTTGTGCCAAAACTGAGCAAAAGCGGCGATTCTGCGCACGAAACGCACGTTTAGAGCCAAAAGGAGCAATTCCGTGCGTGAAACGCATGTTTTGTACCAAAACTGAGCAAAAGCGGCGATTCTGTGCACGAAACGAACGTTTTGTACCAATAATGAGCAAAAGCGGCGATTCTGAGCACGAAACGCGGGTTTTGTGTCAAAACTGAGCAAAAGCGGCGATTCTGTGCACGAAACGAACGTTTCGTGCTAAAACTGAGCAAAAGCGGCGATTCTGAGCACGAAACACACGTTTTGTGCCAAAACTGAGCAAAAGCGGCGATTCTGTGCACGAAACGCACGTTTTGAGCCAAAACTGAGCAAAAGCGGCGATTCTGTGCACGAAACGAACGTTTTGTGCCAAAACTGAGCAAAAGCGGCGATTCTGCGCACGAAACGCACGTTTAGTGCCAAAAGGAGCAATTCCGTGCGTGAAACGCATGTTTTGTACCAATAATGAGCAAAAGAGGCGATTCTGAGCACGAAGCACACGTTTTGTGCCAAAACGGTGCAAAAGCAGCGATTCTGTGCACAAAACGCAGTTTTGTGCAACAACTGAGCAAAAGCGGCGATTCTGTGCACGAAACGCACGTTTTGAGCCACAACTGAGCAAAAGCGGCGATGCTGTGCATGAAACGCACGTTTTGAGCCAAAACTGAGCAAAAGCGGCGATTCTGTGCACGAAACGAACGTTTTGTGCCAAAACTGAGCAAAAGCGGCGATTCTGCGCACGAAACGCACGTTTAGAGCCAAAAGGAGCAATTCCGTGCGTGAAACGCATGTTTTGTACCAAAACTGAGCAAAAGCGGCGATTCTGTGCACGAAACGAACGTTTTGTACCAATAATGAGCAAAAGCGGCGATTCTGAGCACGAAACGCGGGTTTTGTGTCAAAACTGAGCAAAAGCGGCGATTCTGTGCACGAAACGAACGTTTTCTGCCAAAACTGAGCAAAAGCGGCGATTCTGAGCAGGAAACGAACGTTTTGAGCCAAAACTGACTAAAAGCGGCGATTCAGTGCACGAAACGTACGTTTTGTGCCAAAACTGAGCAAAAGCGGCGGTTCTGTGCACGAAACGCGGGTTTTGTGCCAAAACTGAGCAAAAGCGGCGACTCTGCGCACGGAACGCGGGTTTTGTAACAAAACTGAGCAGAAGCGGCGACTCTGTGCACGAAACGCCCGTTTTGTGCCAAACTGAGCAAAAGCGGCGATTCTGTGCACGAAACGAACGTTTTGAGCCAAAACTGAGCAAAAGCAGCGGTTCTGTGCACGAAACGCACGTTTTGTGTCAAAAGGAGCAGTTCGGTGCGTGAAACGCATGCTTTGTACCAATAATGAGCAAAAGCGGCGATTCTGAGCACGAAACGCGGGTTTTGTGTCAAAACTGAGCAAAAGCGGCGATTCTGTGCACGAAACGAACGTTTCGTGCTAAAACTGAGCAAAAGCGGCGATTCTGAGCACGAAACACACGTTTTGTGCCAAAACTGAGCAAAAGCGGCGATTCTGTGCACGAAACGCACGTTTTGAGCCAAAACTGAGCAAAAGCGGCGATTCTGTGCACGAAACGAACGTTTTGTGCCAAAACTGAGCAAAAGCGGCGATTCTGCGCACGAAACGCACGTTTAGTGCCAAAAGGAGCAATTCCGTGCGTGAAACGCATGTTTTGTACCAATAATGAGCAAAAGAGGCGATTCTGAGCACGAAGCACACGTTTTGTGCCAAAACGGTGCAAAAGCAGCGATTCTGTGCACAAAACGCGGTTTTGTGCAACAACTGAGCAAAAGCGGCGATTCTGTGCACGAAACGCACGTTTTGAGCCACAACTGAGCAAAAGCGGCGATGCTGTGCATGAAACGCACGTTTTGAGCCAAAACTGAGCAAAAGCGGCGATTCTGTGCACGAAACGAACGTTTTGTGCCAAAACTGAGCAAAAGCGGCGATTCTGTGCACGAAACGAACGTTTTCTGCCAAAACTGAGCAAAAGCGGCGATTCTGAGCAGGAAACGAACGTTTTGAGCCAAAACTGACTAAAAGCGGCGATTCTGTGCACGAAACGTACGTTTTGTGCCAAAACTGAGCAAAAGCGGCGGTTCTGTGCACGAAACGCACGTTTTGTGTCAAAAGGAGCAGCTCGGTGCGTGAAACGCATGTTTTGTACCAATAATGAGCAAAAGCGGCGGTTCTGTGCACGAAACGCGGGTTTTGTGCCAAAACTGAGCAAAAGCGGCGATTCTGTGCACGAAACGAACGTTTTGTGCTAAAACTGAGCAAAAGCGGCGATTCTGAGCACGAAACACACGTTTTGTGCCAAAACTGAGCAAAAGCGGCGATTCTGTGCACGAAACGCACGTTTTGAGCCAAAACTGACCAAAAGCGGCGGTTCTGTGCACGAAACGCACGTTTTGAGCCAAAACTGACCAAAAGCGGCTATTCTGTGCACGAAACGCACGTTTTGTGCCAAAACTGAGCCAAAGCGGCGATTCTGTGCACGAAACGAACGTTTTGTGCCAAAACTGAGCAAAAGCGGCGATTCTGCGCACGAAACGCACGTTTAGTGCCAAAAGGAGCAATTCCGTGCGTGAAACGCATGTTTTGTACCAATAATGAGCAAAAGAGGCGATTCTGAGCACGAAGCACACGTTTTGTGCCAAAACGGTGCAAAAGCAGCGATTCTGTGCACAAAACGCAGTTTTGTGCAACAACTGAGCAAAAGCGGCGATTCTGTGCACGAAACGCACGTTTTGAGCCACAACTGAGCAAAAGCGGCGATGCTGTGCATGAAACGCACGTTTTGAGCCAAAACTGAGCAAAAGCGGCGATTCTGTGCACGAAACGAACGTTTTGTGCCAAAACTGAGCAAAAGCGGCGATTCTGCGCACGAAACGCACGTTTAGAGCCAAAAGGAGCAATTCCGTGCGTGAAACGCATGTTTTGTACCAAAACTGAGCAAAAGCGGCGATTCTGTGCACGAAACGAACGTTTTGTACCAATAATGAGCAAAAGCGGCGATTCTGAGCACGAAACGCGGGTTTTGTGTCAAAACTGAGCAAAAGCGGCGATTCTGTGCACGAAACGAACGTTTTCTGCCAAAACTGAGCAAAAGCGGCGATTCTGAGCAGGAAACGAACGTTTTGAGCCAAAACTGACTAAAAGCGGCGATTCTGTGCACGAAACGTACGTTTTGTGCCAAAACTGAGCAAAAGCGGCGGTTCTGTGCACGAAACGCACGTTTTGTGTCAAAAGGAGCAGCTCGGTGCGTGAAACGCATGTTTTGTACCAATAATGAGCAAAAGCGGCGGTTCTGTGCACGAAACGCGGGTTTTGTGCCAAAACTGAGCAAAAGCGGCGACTCTGCGCACGGAACGCGGGTTTTGTGACAAAACTGAGCAGAAGCGGCGACTCTGTGCACGAAACGCCCGTTTTGTGCCAAACTGAGCAAAAGCGGCGATTCTGTGCACGAAACGAACGTTTTGAGCCAAAACTGAGCAAAAGCAGCGGTTCTGTGCACGAAACGCACGTTTTGTGTCAAAAGGAGCAGTTCGGTGCGTGAAACGCATGCTTTGTACCAATAATGAGCAAAAGCGGCGATTCTGAGCACGAAACGCGGGTTTTGTGTCAAAACTGAGCAAAAGCGGCGATTCTGTGCACGAAACGAACGTTTCGTGCTAAAACTGAGCAAAAGCGGCGATTCTGAGCACGAAACACACGTTTTGTGCCAAAACTGAGCAAAAGCGGCGATTCTGTGCACGAAACGCACGTTTTGAGCCAAAACTGAGCAAAAGCGGCGATTCTGTGCACGAAACGAACGTTTTGTGCCAAAACTGAGCAAAAGCGGCGATTCTGCGCACGAAACGCACGTTTTGTGTCAAAAGGAGCAGCTCGGTGCGTGAAACGCATGTTTTGTACCAATAATGAGCAAAAGCGGCGGTTCTGTGCACGAAACGCGGGTTTTGTGCCAAAACTGAGCAAAAGCGGCGACTCTGCGCACGGAACGCGGGTTTTGTGACAAAACTGAGCAGAAGCGGCGACTCTGTGCACGAAACGCCCGTTTTGTGCCAAACTGAGCAAAAGCGGCGATTCTGTGCACGAAACGAACGTTTTGTGCCAAAACTGAGCAAAAGCGGCGATTCTGCGCACGAAACGCACGTTTTGTGCCAAAAGGAGCAATTCCGTGCGTGAAACGCATGTTTTGTACCAATAATGAGCAAAAGAGGCGATTCTGAGCACGAAGCGCACGTTTTGTGCCAAAACTGAGCAAAAGCGGCGATTCTGTGCACGAAACGCACGTTTTGAGCCAAAACTGACCAAAAGCGGCGGTTCTGTGCACGAAACGCACGTTTTGAACCAAAACTGACCAAAAGCGGCTATTCTGTGCACGAAACGAACGTTTTGTGCCAAAACTGAGCAAAAGCGGCGATTCTGTGCACGAAACGCACGTTTTGAGCCAAAACTGACCAAAAGCGGCGGTTCTGTGCACGAAACGCACGTTTTGAGCCAAAACTGACCAAAAGCGGCTATTCTGTGCATGAAACGCACGTTTTGTGCCAAAACTGAGCCAAAGCGGCGATTCTGTGCACGAAACGAACGTTTTGTGCCAAAACTGAGCAAAAGCGGCGATTCTGCGCACGAAACGCACGTTTTGTGCCAAAAGGAGCAGTTCGGTGCGTGAAACGCATGCTTTGTGCCAATAATGAGCAAAAGCGGCGATTCTGAGGACGAAACGCTGGTTTTGTGTCAAAACTGAGCAAAAGCGGCGATTCTGTGCACGAAACGCGGTTTTGTGCAACAACTGAGCAAAAGCGGCGATACTGTGCACGAAACGCACGTTTTGAGCCACAACTGAGCAAAAGCGGCGTTGCTTTGCATGAAACGCACGTTTTGAGCCAAAACTGAGCAAAAGCGGCGATTCTGTGCACGAAACGAACGTTTTGTGCCAAAACTGAGCAAAAGCGGCGATTCTGCGCACGAAACGCACGTTTAGAGCCAAAAGGAGCAATTCCGTGCGTGAAACGCATGTTTTGTACCAAAACTGAGCAAAAGCGGCGATTCTGTGCACGAAACGAACGTTTTGTACCAATAATGAGCAAAAGCGGCGATTCTGAGCACGAAACGCCGGTTTTGTGTCAAAACTGAGCAAAAGCGGCGATTCTGTGCACGAAACGAACGTTTTGTGCCAAAACTGAGCAAAAGCGGCGATTCTGAGCACGAAACGCTGGTTTTGTGCCAAAACTGAGCAAAAGCGGCGATTCTGTGCACGAAACGCACGTTTTGAGCCACAACTGATAAGAAGCGGCGATTCTGTGCGCGAAACGCACGTTTTGTTACAAAACTGAGCAAAAGCGGCGATTCTGAGCACGAAACACACGTTTTGTGCCAAAACTGAGAAAAAGCGGCGATTCTGTGCACGAAACGCACGTTTTGCGCCAAAACTGAGCAAAAGCGGCCATTCTGTGCACGAAACGCGCGTTTTGTGCCAATAACAAGCAACAGCGGCGATTCTGAGCACGAAATGCACGTTTTCTACCAAAACTGAGCAATAGCGGCGATTCTGTGCACGAAACGCATGTTTTGAGCCAAAACTGAGCAAAAGCGGCGATTCCTTGCACGAAACGCACGTTTTGTGACAATAATGAGCAAAAGCGGTGATTCTGAGCACGAAAGGCACGTTTTGTGCCAAAACTGAGCAAATGCGGCGATTCAGTGAACGAATCGCACGTTTTGTGACAAAACTGAGCAAAAGCGGCGATTCTGTGCACGAAACGCACGTTTTGCGCCAAAACTGAGCAAAAGCGGCGATTCTGTGCACGAAACGCACATTTTGTGCCAAAACTGAGCAAAAGCGGCGATTCTGTGCACGAAATGCACGTTTTGGGCCAAAACTGAGCAATAGCGGCGATTCTGTGCACAAAACGCACGTTTTGAGACAAAACTGAGCAAAAGCGGCGATTCTTTGCACGAAACGCACGTTTTGTGCCGGAACTGATCAAAAGCGGCGTTTCTGTGCACGAAACGCATGTTTTTTGACAAAAGGAGCGATTCGGTGCGTAAAGTGCACGTTTTGTGCCAAAACTGAGAAAAAGGAGCGATTGTGTACTCGAAACGAACGTTTTGTGGCAAACCGACCAGAAGCGGCGCTTCTGTGCACGAAACGCACGTTTTGCGCCAAAACTGAGCAAAAGCGGCGATTCTGTGCACGAAACGCGCGTTTTGTGCCAATAACAAGCAACAGCGGCGATTCTGAGCACGAAATGCACGTTTTGTACCAAAACTGAGCAATAGCGGCGATTCTGTGCACGAAACGCACGTTTTGCGCCAAAACTGAGCAAAAGCGGCGATTCTGTGCACGAAACGCGCGGTTTGTGCCAATAACAAGCAACAGCGGCGATTCTGAGCACGAAATGCACGTTTTGTACCAAAACTGAGCAATAGCGGCGATTCTGTGCACGAAACGCACGTTTTGAGCCAAAACTGAGCAAAAGCGGCGATTCCTTGCACGAAACGCACGTTTTGTGACAATAATGAGCAAAAGCGGTGATTCTGAGCACGAAAGGCACGTTTTGTGCCAAAACTTGTGCAAATGCGGCGATTCAGTGAACGAATGGCACGTTTTGTGACAAAACTGAGCAAAAGCGGCGATTCTGTGCACGAAACGCACGTTTTGCGCCAAAACTGAGCAAAAGCGGCGATTCTTTGCACGAAACGCACGTTCTGTGCCGGAACTGAGCAAAGGCGGCGTTTCTGTGCACGAAACGCATGTTTTTTGACAAAAGGAGCGATTCGGTGCGTAAAGCGCACGTTTTTTGCCAAAACAGAGAAAAAGGAGCGATTGTGTACTCGAAACGAACGTTTTGTGGCAAACTGACCAGAAGCGGCGATTCTGAGCACGAAACGCACGTTTTGTGACAATAATGAGCAAAAGCGGTGATTCTGTGCACAAAACGCACGTTTTGAGCCAAAACTGAGCAAAAGCGGCGATTCTTTGCACGAAACGCACGTTTTGTGCCGGAACTGAGCAAAAGCGGCGTTTCTGTGCACGAAACGCATGTTTTTTGACAAAAGGAGCGATTCGGTGCGTAAAGCGCACGTTTTGTGCCAAAACTGAGAAAAAGGAGCGATTGTGTACTCGAAACGAACGTTTTGTGGCAAACCGACCAGAAGCGGCGATTCTGTGCACGAAACGCATGTTTTGCGCCAAAACTGAGCAAAAGCGGCGATTCTGTGCACGAAACGCGCGTTTTGTGCCAATAATGAGCAACAGCGGCGATTCTGAGCACGAAAGGCACGTTTTGTGCCAAAACTGAGCAAAAGCGGCGATTCTGTGCACGAAATGCACATTTTGGGACAAAACTGAGCAATAGCGGCGATTCTTTGCACGAAACGCACGTTTTGTGCCGGAACTGAGCAAAACCGGC
Source organism: Stelis phaeoptera (assembly GCA_943735885.1). Classification (NCBI taxonomy): domain Eukaryota; kingdom Metazoa; phylum Arthropoda; class Insecta; order Hymenoptera; family Megachilidae; genus Stelis; species Stelis phaeoptera. The sequence continues at coordinate 975,533 of CALSEM010000035.1, forward strand.
GCTTCTGTGCACGAAACGCATGTTTTTTGACAAAAGGAGCGATTCGGTGCGTAAAGCGCACGTTTTGTGCCAAAACTGAGAAAAAGGAGCGATTGTGTACTCGAAACGAACGTTTTGTGGCAAACCGACCAGAAGCGGCGATTCTGTGCACGAAACGCACGTTTTGCGCCAAAACTGAGCAAAAGCGGCGATTCTGTGCACGAAACGCGCGTTTTGTGCCAATAACAAGCAATAGCGGCGATTCTTTGCACGAAACGCACGTTTTGTGCCGGAACTGAGCAAAAGCGGCGTTTCTGTGCACGAAACGCATGTTTTTTGACAAAAGGAGCGATTCGGTGCGTAAAGCGCACGTTTTGTGCCAAAACTGAGAAAAAGGAGCGATTGTGTACTCGAAACGAACGTTTTGTGGCAAACCGACCAGAAGCGGCGATTCTGTGCACGAAACGCACGTTTTGCGCCAAAACTGAGCAAAAGCGGCGATTCTGTGCACGAAACGCACGTTTTGAGCCAAAACTGAGCAAAAGCGGCGATTCTTTGCACGAAACGCACGTTCTGTGCCGGAACTGAGCAAAGGCGGCGTTTCTGTGCACGAAACGCATGTTTTTTGACAAAAGGAGCGATTCGGTGCGTAAAGCACACGTTTTTTGCCAAAACAGAGAAAAAGGAGCGATTGTGTACTCGAAACGAACGTTTTGTGGCAAACTGACCAGAAGCGGCGATTCTGAGCACGAAACGCACGTTTTGTGACAATAATGAGCAAAAGCGGTGATTCTGTGCACAAAACGCACGTTTTGAGCCAAAACTGAGCAAAAGTGGCGATTCTTTGCACGAAACGCACGTTTTGTGCCGGAACTGAGCAAAAGCGGCGTTTCTGTGCACGAAACGCATGTTTTTTGACAAAAGGAGCGATTCGGTGCGTAAAGCGCACGTTTTGTGCCAAAACTGAGAAAAAGGAGCGATTGTGTACTCGAAACGAACGTTTTGTGGCAAACCTACCAGAAGCGGCGATTCTGTGCACGAAACGCACCTTTTGCGCCAAAACTGAGCAAAAGCGGCCATTCTGTGCACGAAACGCGCGTTTTGTGCCAATAACAAGCAACAGCGGCGATTCTGAGCACGAAATGCACGTTTTGTACCAAAACTGAGCAATAGCGGCGATTCTGTGCACGAAACGCACGTTTTGAGCCAAAACTGAGCAAAAGCGGTGATTCTGAGCACGAAAGGCACGTTTTGTGCCAAAACTGAGCAAATGCGGCGATTCAGTGAACGAATCGCACGTTTTGTGACAAAACAGAGCAAAAGCGGCGATTCTGTGCACGAAACGCACGTTTTGCGCCAAAACTGAGCAAAAGCGGCGATTCTGTGCACGAAACGCACATTTTGTGCCAAAACTGAGCAAAAGCGGCGATTCTGTGCACGAAATGCACGTTTTGGGCCAAAACTGAGCAATAGCGGCGATTCTGTGCACAAAACGCACGTTTTGAGACAAAACTGAGCAAAAGCGGCGATTCTTTGCACGAAACGCACGTTTTGTGCCGGAACTGATCAAAAGCGGCGTTTCTGTGCACGAAACGCACGTTTTGCGACAAAACTGAGCAAAAGCGGCGATTCTGTGCACGAAACGCACATTTTGTGCCAAAACTGAGCAAAAGCGGCGATTCTGTGCACGAAATGCACGTTTTGGGCCAAAACTGAGCAATAGCGGAGATTCTGTGCACAAATCGCACGTTTTGAGACAAAACTGAGCAAAAGCGGCGATTCTGTGCACGAAATGCACGTTTTGGGCCAAAACTGAGCAATAGCGGAGATTCTGTGCACAAATCGCACGTTTTGAGACAAAACTGAGCAAAAGCGGCGATTCTTTGCACGAAACGCACGTTTTGTGTCGGAACTGAGCAAAAGCGGAGTTTCTGTGCACGAAACGCATGTTTTTTGACAGAAGGAGCGATTCGGTGCGTAAAGCGCACGTTTTGTGCCAAAACTGAGAAAAAAGAGCGATTGTGTACTCGAAACGAACGTTTTGTGGCAAACCGACCAGAAGCGGCGATTCTGTGCACGAAACGCACGTTTTGTGACAATAATGAGCAAAAGCGGTGATTCTGAGCACGAAAGGCACGTTTTCTGCCAAAACTGAGCAAATGCGGCGATTCTGTGAACGAATCGCACGTTTTGCGCCAAAACTGAGCAACAGCGGCGATTCTGTGCACGAAACGCGCGTTTTGTGCCAATAATAAGCAACAGCGGCGATTCTGAGCACAAAATGCACGTTTTGTACCAAAACTGAGCAATAGCGGCGATTCTGTGCACGAAACGCACGTTTTGAGCCAAAACTGAGCAAAAGCGGCGATTCTTTGCACGAAACGCACGTTTTGTGCCGGAACTGAGCAAAAGCGGCGTTTCTGTGCACGAAACGCATGTTTTTTGACAAAAGGAGCGATTCGGTGCGTAAAGCGCACGTTTTGTGCCAAAACTGAGAAAAAGGAGCGATTGTGTACTCGAAACGAACGTTTTGTGGCAAACCTACCAGAAGCGGCGATTCTGTGCACGAAACGCACGTTTTGCGCCAAAACTGAGCAAAAGCGGCCATTCTGTGCACGAAACGCGCGTTTTGTGCCAATAACAAGCAACAGCGGCGATTCTGAGCACGAAATGCACGTTTTGTACCAAAACTGAGCAATAGCGGCGATTCTGTGCACGAAACGCATGTTTTGATCCAAAACTGAGCAAAAGCGGCGATTCCTTGCACGAAACGCACGTTTTGTGACAATAATGAGCAAAAGCGGTGATTCTGAGCACGAAAGGCACGTTTTGTGCCAAAACTGAGCAAATGCGGCGATTCAGTGAACGAATCGCACGTTTTGTGACAAAACCGAGCAAAAGCGGCGATTCTGTGCACGAAACGCACGTTTTGCGCCAAAACTGAGCAAAAGCGGCGATTCTGTGCACGAAACGCACATTTTGTGCCAAAACTGAGCAAAAGCGGCGATTCTGTGCACGAAATGCACGTTTTGGGCCAAAACTGAGCAATAGCGGCGATTCTGTGCACGAAATGCACATTTTGGGACAAAACTGAGCAATAGCGGCGATTCTGCGCACAAAACGCACGTTTTGGGACAAAACTGAGCAAAAGCGGGGATTCTTTGCACGAAACGCACGTTTTGTGCCGGAACTGAGCAAAACCGGCGCTTCTGTGCACGAAACGCGCGTTTTGTGCCAATAACAAGCAATAGCGGCGATTCTTTGCACGAAACGCACGTTTTGTGCCGGAACTGAGCAAAAGCGGCGTTTCTGTGCACGAAACGCATGTTTTTTGACAAAAGGAGCGATTCGGTGCGTAAAGCGCTCGTTTTGTGCCAAAACTGAGAAAAAGGAGCGATTGTGTACTCGAAACGAACGTTTTGTGGCAAACCGACCAGAAGCGGCGATTCTGTGCACGAAACGCACGTTTTGCGCCAAAACTGAGCAAAAGCGGCGATTCTGTGCACGAAACGCACGTTTTGAGCCAAAACTGAGCAAAAGCGGCGATTCTTTGCACGAAACGCACGTTCTGTGCCGGAACTGAGCAAAGGCGGCGTTTCTGTGCACGAAACGCATGTTTTTTGACAAAAGGAGCGATTCGGTGCGTAAAGCACACGTTTTTTGCCAAAACAGAGAAAAAGGAGCGATTGTGTACTCGAAACGAACGTTTTGTGGCAAACTGACCAGAAGCGGCGATTCTGAGCACGAAACGCACGTTTTGTGACAATAATGAGCAAAAGCGGTGATTCTGTGCACAAAACGCACGTTTTGAGCCAAAACTGAGCAAAAGTGGCGATTCTTTGCACGAAACGCACGTTTTGTGCCGGAACTGAGCAAAAGCGGCGTTTCTGTGCACGAAACGCATGTTTTTTGACAAAAGGAGCGATTCGGTGCGTAAAGCGCACGTTTTGTGCCAAAACTGAGAAAAAGGAGCGATTGTGTACTCGAAACGAACGTTTTGTGGCAAACCTACCAGAAGCGGCGATTCTGTGCACGAAACGCACCTTTTGCGCCAAAACTGAGCAAAAGCGGCCATTCTGTGCACGAAACGCGCGTTTTGTGCCAATAACAAGCAACAGCGGCGATTCTGAGCACGAAATGCACGTTTTGTACCAAAACTGAGCAATAGCGGCGATTCTGTGCACGAAACGCACGTTTTGAGCCAAAACTGAGCAAAAGCGGTGATTCTGAGCACTAAAGGCACGTTTTGTGCCAAAACTGAGCAAATGCGGCGATTCAGTGAACGAATCGCACGTTTTGTGACAAAACAGAGCAAAAGCGGCGATTCTGTGCACGAAACGCACGTTTTGCGCCAAAACTGAGCAAATGCGGCGATTCTGTGTACGAAATGCACGTTTTGGGCCAAAACTGAGCAATAGCGGCGATTCTGTGCACGAAACGCACGTTTTGTGCCAAAACTGAGCCAAAGCGGCGATTCTGTGCACGAAACGAACGTTTTGTGCCAAAACTGAGCAAAAGCGGCGATTCTGCGCACGAAACGCACGTTTTGTGCCAAAAGGAGCAGTTCGGTGCGTGAAACGCACGTTTCGTTCAAAAATTGAGCAAAAGCGGCGATTCCGTGCACGAAACGCACGTTTTGATCCAAAACTGACCAAAAGCGGCAATTCTGTGCGTGAAAGCCATGTTTTGTACCAATAATGAGCAAAAGCGGCGATCCTGTGCATGAAACGCATGCTTTGTGCCAAAACTGAGCAAAAGCGGCGATTCTGTGCACGTAGCGCGGGTTTTGTGCCAAAACTGAGCAAAAGCGGCGATTCTGCGCACGAAACGCACGTTTTGTGCCAAAAGGAGCAACTCGGTGCGTGAAACGCGAGTTTTGTACCAATAATGAGCAAAAGCGGCGATTCTGTGCACGAAACGCACGTTTTGAGCCAAAACTGAGCAAAAGCGGCGCTTCTGTGCACGAAACGCACGTATTGTGCCAGAACGAGCAATTCGGTGCGTGAAACGCATGTTTTGTACCAATAATGAGCAAAAGCGGCGATTCTGTGCACGTAGCGCGGGTTTTGTGCCAAAACTGAGCAAAAGCGGCGATTCTGCGCACGAAACGCACGTTTTGTGCCAAAAGGAGCAACTCGGTGCGTGAAACGCATGTTTTGTACCAATAATGAGCAAAAGCGGCGGTTCTGAGCACGAAACGCACGTTTTGCGCCAAAAGGAGCAATTTGGTGCGTGAAACGCGAGTTTTGTACCACTAATGAGCAAAAGCGGCGATTCTGAGCACGAAACGCTGGTTTTGTGCCAAAACTGAGCAAAAGCGGCGATTCTGTGCACGAAACGCACGTTTTGTGCCAAAACTGACAAAAAGCGGCGATTCTGTGCGCGAAACGCACGTTTTGTGACAAAACTGAGCAGAAGCGGCGATTCTGAGCACGAAACACACGTTTTGTGCCAAAACTGAGCAAAAGCGGCGATTCTATGCACGAAACGCACGTTTTGAGCCAAAACTGACCAAAAGCGGCTATTCTGTGCACGAAACGCACGTTTTGTGCCAAAACGGTGCAAAAGCGGCGATTCTGTGCACGGAACGCACGTTTTGAGCCAAAACTGACCAAAAGCGGCGACTCTGTGCACGAAACGCCCATTTTGTGCCAAACTGAGCAAAAGCGGCGATTCTGTGGACGAAACGCACGTTTTGTGCCAAAACTGAGCAAAAGCGGTGATTCTGTGCACGAAACGCACGTTTTGTGTCAAAAGGAGCAGTTCGGTGCGTGAAACGCACGTTTCGTTCAAAAATTGAGCAAAAGCGGCGATTCCGTGCACGAAACGCACGTTTTGATCCAAAACTGACCAAAAGCGGCAATTCTGTGCGTGAAAGCCATGTTTTGTACCAATAATGAGCAAAAGCGGCGATCCTGTGCATGAAACGCATGCTTTGTGCCAAAACTGAGCAAAAGCGGCGATTCTGTGCACGTAGCGCGGGTTTTGTGCCAAAACTGAGCAAAAGCGGCGATTCTGCGCACGAAACGCACGTTTTGTGCCAAAAGGAGCAACTCGGTGCGTGAAACGCGAGTTTTGTACCAATAATGAGCAAAAGCGGCGATTCTGTGCACGAAACGCACGTTTTGAGCCAAAACTGAGCAAAAGCGGCGCTTCTGTGCACGAAACGCACGTATTGTGCCAGAACGAGCAATTCGGTGCGTGAAACGCATGTTTTGTACCAATAATGAGCAAAAGCGGCGATTCTGTGCACGTAGCGCGGGTTTTGTGCCAAAACTGAGCAAAAGCGGCGATTCTGCGCACGAAACGCACGTTTTGTGCCAAAAGGAGCAACTCGGTGCGTGAAACGCATGTTTTGTACCAATAATGAGCAAAAGCGGCGGTTCTGAGCACGAAACGCACGTTTTGCGCCAAAAGGAGCAATTTGGTGCGTGAAACGCGAGTTTTGTACCACTAATGAGCAAAAGCGGCGATTCTGAGCACGAAACGCTGGTTTTGTGCCAAAACTGAGCAAAAGCGGCGATTCTGTGCACGAAACGCACGTTTTGTGCCAAAACTGACAAAAAGCGGCGATTCTGTGCGCGAAACGCACGTTTTGTGACAAAACTGAGCAGAAGCGGCGATTCTGAGCACGAAACACACGTTTTGTGCCAAAACTGAGCAAAAGCGGCGATTCTATGCACGAAACGCACGTTTTGAGCCAAAACTGACCAAAAGCGGCTATTCTGTGCACGAAACGCACGTTTTGTGCCAAAACGGTGCAAAAGCGGCGATTCTGTGCACAAAACGCGGTTTTGTGCAACAACTGAGCAAAAGCGGCGATTCTGTGCACGAAACGCACGTTTTGAGCCACAACTGAGCAAAAGCGGCGATGCTGTGCATGAAACGCACGTTTTGAACCAAAACTGAGCAAAAGCGGCGATACTGTGCACGGAACGCACGTTTTGAGCCAAAACTGACCAAAAGCGGCGACTCTGAGCACGAAACGCCCATTTTGTGCCAAACTGAGCAAAAGCGGCGATTCTGTGGACGAAACGCACGTTTTGTGCCAAAACTGAGCAAAAGCGGTGATTCTGTGCACGAAACGCACGTTTTGTGTCAAAAGGAGCAGTTCGGTGCGTGAAACGCATGTTTTGTACCAATAATGAGCAAAAGCGGCGATTCTGTGCACGGAACGCACGTTTTGAGCCAAAACTGAGCAGAAGCGGCGATTCTGTGCACGAAACGCATGTTTTGAGCCAAAACTTACAAAAGCGGCGATTCTGTGCACGGAACGCACGTTTTGAGCCACAACTGAGCAAAAGCGGCGATGCTGTGCATGAAACGCACGTTTTGAACCAAAACTGAGCAAAAGCGGCGATACTGTGCACGGAACGCACGTTTTGAGCCAAAACTGACCAAAAGCGGCGACTCTGTGCACGAAACGCCCATTTTGTGCCAAACTGAGAAAAAGCGGCGATTCTGTGCACGAAACGCACGTTTTGTGCCAAAACTGAGCTAAAGCGGCGCTTCTGTGCACGTAACGCCCGTTTTGTGCCAAAAGGTGCAGTTCGGTGCGTGAAACGCACGTTTCGTACAAAAATTGAGCAAAAGCCGCGATTCCGTGCACGAAACGCACGTTTTGATCCAAAACTGACCAAAAGCGGCAATTCTGTGCGTGAAAGCCATGTTTTGTACCAATAATGAGCAAAAGCGGCGATTCTGTGCACGAAACGCATGCTTTGTGCCAAAACTGAGCAAAAGCGGCGATTCTGTGCACGTAGCGCGGGTTTTGTGCCAAAACTGAGCAAAAGCGGCGATTCTGCGCACGAAACGCACGTTTTGTGCCAAAAGGAGCAACTCGGTGCGTGAAACGCGAGTTTTGTACCAATAATGGGCAAAAGCGGCGATTCTGTGCACGAAACGCACGTTTTGAGCCAAAACTGAGCAAAAGCGGCGCTTCTGTGCACGAAACGCACGTATTGTGCCAGAACGAGCAATTCGTTGCGTGAAACGCATGTTTTGTACCAATAATGAGCAAAAGCGGCGGTTCTGAGCACGAAACGCACGTTTTGCGCCAAAAGGAGCAATTTGGTGCGTGAAACGCGAGTTTTGTACCAATAATGACCAAAAGCGGCGATTCTGAGCACGAAACGCTGGTTTTGTGCCAAAACTGAGCACAAGCGGCGATTCTGTGCACGAAATGCACGTTTTGAGCCAAAACTGACAAAAAGCGGCGATTCTGTGCGCGAAACGCACGTTTTGTGACAAAACTGAGTAAAAGCGGCGATTCTGAGCACGAAACACACGTTTTGTGCCAAAACTGAGCAAAAGCGGCGATTCTGTGCACGAAACGCACGTTTTGAGCCAAAACTGACCAATAGCGGCGATTCTGTGCACGAAACGCACGTTTTGTGCCAAAACTGAGCAAAAGCGGCGATTCTGAGCACGAAACACACGTTTTGTGCCAAAACTGAGCAAAAGCGGCGATTCTGTGCACGAAACGCACGTTTTGAGCCAAAACTGACAAAAAGCGGCGATTCTGTGCGCGAAACGCACGTTTTGTGACAAAACTGAGCAAAAGCGGCGGTTTTGTGCACGAAACGCACGTTTTGTGTCAAAAGGAGCAGTTCGGTGCGTGAAACGCATGATTTGTACCAATAATGAGCAAAAGCGGCGATTCTGAGCACGAAACGCGGGTTTTGTGTCAAAACTGAGCAAAAGCGGCGATTCTGTGCACGTAACGAACGTTTTGTGCCAAAACTGAGCAAAAGCGGCGATTCTGAGCAGGAAACGAACGTTTTGAGCCAAAACTGACCAAAAGCGGCGATTCTGTGCACGAAACGCACGTTTTGTGCCAAAACTGAGCAAAAGCGGCGATTCTGTGCACGAAACGAACGTTTTGTGCCAAAACTGAGCAAAAGCGGCGGTTCTGTGCACGAAAGGCACGTTTTGTGTCAAAAGGAGCAGCTCGGTGCGTGAAACGCATGTTTTGTACCAATAATGAGCAAAAGCGGCGATTCTGAGCACGAAACGCTGGTTTTGTGCCAAAACTGAGCAATAGCGGCGATTATGCGCACGAAACGCACGTTTTGTGCCAAAAGGAGCAATTCCGTGCGTGAAACGCATGTTTTGTACCAATAATGAGCAAAAGAGGCGATTCTGAACACGAAACGCACGTTTTGTGCCAAAACGGTGCAAAAGCGGCGATTCTGTGCAAAAAACGCAGTTTTGTGCAACAACTGAGCAAAAGCGGCGATTCTGTGCACGAAACGCACGTTTTGAGCCACAACTGACAAGAAGCGGCGATTCTGTGCGCGAAACGCACGTTTTGTGACAAAACTGAGCAAAAGCGGCGATTCTGAGCACGAAACACACGTTTTGTGCCAAAACTGAGCAAAAGCGGCGATTCTGTGCACGAAACGCACGTTTTGAGCCAAAACTGACAAAAAGCGGCGATTCTGTGCGCGAAACGCACGTTTTGTGGCAAAACTGAGCAGAAGCGGCGATTCTGTGCACGAAACGAACGTTTTGTGCCAAAACTGAGCAAAAGCGGCGGTTCTGTGCACGAAAGGCACGTTTTGTGTCAAAAGGAGCAGCTCGGTGCGTGAAACGCATGTATGTACCAATAATGTGCAAAAGCGGCGATTCTGAGCACGAAACGCTGGTTTTGTGCCAAAACTGAGCAAAAGCGGCGATTGTGCGCACGAAACGCACGTTTTGTGCCAAAAGGAGCAATTCCGTGCGTGAAACGCATGTTTTGTAACAATAATGAGCAAAATAGGCGATTCTGAGCACGAAACGCACGTTTTGTGCCAAAACGGTGCAAAAGCGGCGATTCTGTGCACGAAACGCAGTTTTGTGCAACAACTGAGCAAAAGCGGCGATTCTGTGCACGAAACGCACGTTTTGAGCCACAACTGACAAGAAGCGGCGATTCTGTGCGCGAAACGCACGTTTTGTGACAAAACTGAGCAAAAGCGGCGATTCTGAGCACGAAACACACGTTTTGTGCCAAAACTGAGCAAAAGCGGCGATTCTGTGCACGAAACGCACGTTTTGAGCCAAAACTGACAAAAAGCGGCGATTCTGTGCGCGAAACGCACGTTTTGTGACAAAACTGAGCAGAAGCGGCGATACTGAGCAGGAAACACACGTTTTGAGCCACAACTGAGCAAAAGCGGCGATGCTGTGCATGAAACGCACGTTTTGAGCCAAAACTGAGCCAAAGCGGCGATTCTGTGCACGAAACGAACGTTTTGTGCCAAAACTGAGCAAAAGCGGCGATTCTGCGCACGAAACGCACGTTTTGTGTCAAAAGGAGCAGTTCGGTGCGTGAAACGCATGTTTTGTACCAATAATGCGCAAAAGCGGCGATTCTGAGCACGAAACGCGGGTTTTGCGTCAAAACTGAGCAAAAGCGGCGGTTCTGTGCACGAAACGCACGTTTTGAGCCAAAACTGACCAAAAGCGGCTATTCTGTGCACGAAACGCACGTTTTGTGCCAAAACTGAGCCAAAGCGGCGATTCTGTGCACGAAACGAACGTTTTGTGCCAAAACTGAGCAAAAGCGGCGATTCTGCGCACGAAACGCATGTTTTGTGCCAAAAGGAGCAATTCCGTGCGTGAAACGCATGTTTTGTACCAATAATGAGCAAAAGAGGCGATTCTGAGCACGAAACGCAGGTTTTGTGCCAAAACGGAACAAAAGCGGCGATTCTGTGCACAAAACGCAGTTTTGTGCAACAACTGAGCAAAAGCGGCGATTCTGTGCACGAAACGCACGTTTTGAGCCACAACTGAGCAAAAGCGGCGATGCTGTGCATGAAACGCACGTTTTGAGCCAAAACTGAGCAAAAGCTGCGATTCTGTACACGAAACGAACGTTTTGTACCAAAACTGATCAAAAGCGGCGATTCTGTGCACGAAACGAACGTTTTGTACCAATAATGAGCAAAAGCGGCGATTCTGAGCACGAAACGCGGGTTTTGTGTCAAAACTGAGCAAAAGCGGCGATTCTGTGCACGAAACGAACGTTTTATGCCAAAACTGAGCAAAAGCGGCGATTCTGAGCAGGAAACGAACGTTTTGAGCCAAAACTGACTAAAAGCGGCGATTCTGTGCACGAAACGAACGTTTTGTGCCAAAACTGAGCAAAAGCGGCGGTTCTGTGCACGAAACGCACGTTTTGTGACAAAAGGAGCAGCTCGGTGCGTGAAACGCACGTTTTGTACCAATAATGAGCAAAAGCGGCGGTTCTGTGCACGAAACGCGGGTTTTGTGCCAAAACTGAGCAAAAGCGGCGACTCTGTGCACGGAACGCGGGTTTTGTGACAAAACTCAGCAGAAGCGGCGACTCTGTGCACGAAACGCCCGTTTTGTGCCAAACTGAGCAAAAGCGGCGATTCTGTGCACGAAACGCACGTTTTGAGCCAAAACTGAGCGAAAGCGGCGGTTCTGTGCACGAAACGCACGTTTTGTGTCAAAAGGAGCAGTTCGGTGCGTGAAACGCATGCTTTGTACCAATAATGAGCAAAAGCGGCGATTCTGAGCACGAAACGCGGGTTTTGTGTCAAAACTGAGCAAAAGCGGCGATTCTGTGCACGAAACGAACGTTTTGTGCTAAAACTGAGCAAAAGCGGCGATTCTGAGCACGAAACACACGTTTTGTGCCAAAACTGAGCAAAAGCGGCGATTCTGTGCACGAAACGCACGTTTTGAGCCAAAACTGACCAAAAGCGGCGGTTCTGTGCACGAAACGCACGTTTTGAGCCAAAACTGACCAAAAGCGGCTATTCTGTGCACGAAACGCACGTTTTGTGCCAAAACTGAGTCAAAGCGGCGATTCTGTGCACGAAACGAACGTTTTGTGCCAAAACTGAGCAAAAGCGGCGATTCTGCGCACGAAACGCACGTTTTGTGCCAAAAGGAGCAGTTCGGTGCGTGAAACGCATGCTTTGTGCCAATAATGAGCAAAAGCGGCGATTCTGAGCACGAAACGCGGGTTTTGTGTCAAAACTGAGCAAAAGCGGCGATTCTGTGCACGAAACGAACGTTTTGTGCCAAAACTGAGCAAAAGCGGCGATTCTGCGCACGAAACGCACGTTTAGACCCAAAAGGAGCAATTCCGTGCGTGAAACGCATGTTTTGTACCAAAACTGAGCAAAAGCGGCGATTCTGTGCACGAAACGAACGTTTTGTACCAATAATGAGCAAAAGCGGCGATTCTGTGCACGAAACGCACGTTTTGAGCCAAAACTGAGCGAAAGCGGCGGTTCTGTGCACGAAACGCACGTTTTGTGTCAAAAGGAGCAGTTCGGTGAGTGAAACGCATGCTTTGTACCAATAATGAGCAAAAGCGGCTATTCTGTGCACGAAACGCACGTTTTGTGCCAAAACTGAGCCAAAGCGGCGATTCTGTGCACGAAACGAACGTTTTGTGCCAAAACTGAGCAAAAGCGGCGATTCTGCGCACGAAACGCACGTTTTGTGCCAAAAGGAGCAGTTCGGTGCGTGAAACGCATGCTTTGTGCCAATAATGAGCAAAAGCGGCGATTCTGAGCACGAAACGCGGGTTTTGTGTCAAAACTGAGCAAAAGCGGCGATTCTGTGCACGAAACGAACGTTTTGTGCCAAAACTGAGCAAAAGCGGCGATTCTGCGCACGAAACGCACGTTTAGACCCAAAAGGAGCAATTCCGTGCGTGAAACGCATGTTTTGTACCAAAACTGAGCAAAAGCGGCGATTCTGTGCACGAAACGCACGTTTTGAGCCAAAACTGACCAAAAGCGGCGATTCTGTGCACGAAACGAACGTTTTGTGCCAAAACTGAGCAAAAGCGGCGATTCTGTGCACGAAACGAACGTTTTGTGCCAAAACTGAGCAAAAGCGGCGGTTCTGTGCACGAAACGCACGTTTTGTGTCAAAAGGAGCAGCTCGGTGCATGAAACGCATGTTTTGTACCAATAATGAGCAAAAGCGGCGGTTCTGTGCACGAAACGCGGGTTTTGTGCCAAAACTAAGCAAAAGCGGCGGTTCTGTGCACGAAACGCACGTTTTGTGTCAAAATTAGCAGTTCGGTGCGTGAAACGCATGCTTTGTACCAATAATGAGCAAAAGCGGCGGTTCTGTGCACGAAACGCGGGTTTTGTGCCAAAACTGAGCAGAAGCGGCGACTCTGTGCACGAAACGCACGTTTTGAGCCAAAACTGACCAAAAGCGGCGATTCTGTGCACGAAACGCACGTTTTGTGCCAAAACTGAGCAAAAGCGGCGATTCTGTGCACGAAACGCACGTTTTGTGCCAAAACTGAGCAAAAGCGGCGATTCTGTGCACGAAACGCACGTTTTGTGTCAAAAGGAGCAGCTGGGTGCGTGAAACGCATGCTTTGTACCAATAATGAGCAAAAGAGGCGATTCTGAGCACGAAGCGCACGTTTTGTGCCAAAACGGTGCAAAAGCGGCGATTCTGTGCACGAAACGAACGTTTTGTGCTAAAACTGAGCAAAAGCGGCGATTCTGAGCACGAAACACACGTTTTGTGCCAAAACTGAACAACAGCGGCGATTCTGTGCACGAAACGCACGTTTTGTGCCAAAACTGACCAAAAGCGGCGTTTCTGTGCACGAAACGAACGTTTTGTGCTAAAACTGAGCAAAAGCGGCGATTCTGTGCACGAAACGAACGTTTTGTGCCAAAGCTGAGCAAAAGCGGCGGTTCTGTGCACGAAACGCACGTTTTGTGTCAAAAGGAGCAGTTCGGTGCGTGAAACGCATGTTTTGTACCAATATTGAGCAAAAGAGGCGATTCTGAGCACGAAGCGCACGTTTTGTGCCAAAACGGTGCAAAAGCAGCGATTCTGTGCCCAAAACGCGGTTTTGTGCAACAACTGAGCAAAAGTGGCGATTCTGTGCACGAAACGCACGTTTTGAGCCACAACTGAGCAAAAGCGGCGATGCTGTGCATGAAACGCACGTTTTGAGCCAAAACTGATCAAAAGCGGCGATTCTGTGCACGAAACGAACGTTTTGAGCCAAAACTGAGCAAAAGCGGCGATTCTGCGCACGAAACGCACGTTTATTGCCAAAAGGAGCAATTCCGTGCGTGAAACGCATGTTTTGTACCAAAACTGAGCAAAAGCGGCGATTCTGTGCACGAAACGAACGTTTTGTACCAATAATGAGCAAAAGCGGCGATTCTCAGCACGAAACGCGGGTTTTGTGTCAAAACTGAGCAAAAGCGGCGATTCTGTGCACGAAACGAACGTTTTGTGCCGAAACTGAGCAAAAGCGGCGATTCTGAGCAGGAAACGAACGTTTTGAGTCAAAACTGACTAAAAGCGGCGATTCTGTGCACGAAACGAACGTTTTGTGCCAAAACTGAGCAAAAGCGGCGGTTCTGTGCACGAAACGCACGTTTTGTGTCAAAAGGAGCAGCTCGGTGCGTGAAACGCATGTTTTGTACCAATAATGAGCAAAAGCGGCGGTTCTGTGCACGAAACGCGGGTTTTGTGCCAAAACTGAGCAAAAGCGGCGACTCTGTGCACGTAACGCGGGTTTTGTGACAAAACTGAGCAGAAGCGGCGACTCTGTGCACGAAACGCCCGTTTTGTGCCAAACCGAGCAAAAGCGGCGATTCTGTGCACGAAACGCACGTTTTGAGCCAAAACTGAGCGAAAGCGGCGGTTCTGTGCACGAAACGCACGTTTTGTGTCAAAAGGAGCAGTTCGGTGCGTGAAACGCATGCTTTGTACCAATAATGAGCAAAAGCGGCGATTCTGAGCACGAAACGCGGGTTTTGTGTCAAAACTGAGCAAAAGCGGCGATTCTGTGCACGAAACGAACGTTTTGTGCTAAAACTGAGCAAAAGCGGCGATTCTGAGCACGAAACACACGTTTTGTGCCAAAACTGAGCAAAAGCGGCGATTCTGTGCACGAAACGCACGTTTTGAGCCAAAACTGACCAAAAGCGGCGGTTCTGTGCACGAAACGCACGTTTTGAGCCAAAACTGACCAAAAGCGGCTATTCTGTGCACGAAACGCACGTTTTGTGCCAAAACTGAGTCAAAGCGGCGATTCTGTGCACGAAACGAACGTTTTGTGCCAAAACTGAGCAAAAGCGGCGATTCTGCGCACGAAACGCACGTTTTGTGCCAAAAGGAGCAGTTCGGTGCGTGAAACGCATGCTTTGTGCCAATAATGAGCAAAAGCGGCGATTCTGAGCACGAAACGCGGGTTTTGTGTCAAAACTGAGCAAAAGCGGCGATTCTGTGCACGAAACGAACGTTTTGTGCCAAAACTGAGCAAAAGCGGCGATTCTGCGCACGAAACGCACGTTTAGACCCAAAAGGAGCAATTCCGTGCGTGAAACGCATGTTTTGTACCAAAACTGAGCAAAAGCGGCGATTCTGTGCACGAAACGAACGTTTTGTACCAATAATGAGCAAAAGCGGCGATTCTGTGCACGAAACGCACGTTTTGAGCCAAAACTGAGCGAAAGCGGCGGTTCTGTGCACGAAACGCACGTTTTGTGTCAAAAGGAGCAGTTCGGTGAGTGAAACGCATGCTTTGTACCAATAATGAGCAAAAGCGGCTATTCTGTGCACGAAACGCACGTTTTGTGCCAAAACTGAGCCAAAGCGGCGATTCTGTGCACGAAACGAACGTTTTGTGCCAAAACTGAGCAAAAGCGGCGATTCTGCGCACGAAACGCACGTTTTGTGCCAAAAGGAGCAGTTCGGTGCGTGAAACGCATGCTTTGTGCCAATAATGAGCAAAAGCGGCGATTCTGAGCACGAAACGCGGGTTTTGTGTCAAAACTGAGCAAAAGCGGCGATTCTGTGCACGAAACGAACGTTTTGTGCCAAAACTGAGCAAAAGCGGCGATTCTGCGCACGAAACGCACGTTTAGACCCAAAAGGAGCAATTCCGTGCGTGAAACGCATGTTTTGTACCAAAACTGAGCAAAAGCGGCGATTCTGTGCACGAAACGCACGTTTTGAGCCAAAACTGACCAAAAGCGGCGATTCTGTGCACGAAACGAACGTTTTGTGCCAAAACTGAGCAAAAGCGGCGATTCTGTGCACGAAACGAACGTTTTGTGCCAAAACTGAGCAAAAGCGGCGGTTCTGTGCACGAAACGCACGTTTTGTGTCAAAAGGAGCAGCTCGGTGCATGAAACGCATGTTTTGTACCAATAATGAGCAAAAGCGGCGGTTCTGTGCACGAAACGCGGGTTTTGTGCCAAAACTAAGCAAAAGCGGCGGTTCTGTGCACGAAACGCACGTTTTGTGTCAAAATTAGCAGTTCGGTGCGTGAAACGCATGCTTTGTACCAATAATGAGCAAAAGCGGCGGTTCTGTGCACGAAACGCGGGTTTTGTGCCAAAACTGAGCAGAAGCGGCGACTCTGTGCACGAAACGCACGTTTTGAGCCAAAACTGACCAAAAGCGGCGATTCTGTGCACGAAACGCACGTTTTGTGCCAAAACTGAGCAAAAGCGGCGATTCTGTGCACGAAACGCACGTTTTGTGCCAAAACTGAGCAAAAGCGGCGATTCTGTGCACGAAACGCACGTTTTGTGTCAAAAGGAGCAGCTGGGTGCGTGAAACGCATGCTTTGTACCAATAATGAGCAAAAGAGGCGATTCTGAGCACGAAGCGCACGTTTTGTGCCAAAACGGTGCAAAAGCGGCGATTCTGTGCACGAAACGAACGTTTTGTGCTAAAACTGAGCAAAAGCGGCGATTCTGAGCACGAAACACACGTTTTGTGCCAAAACTGAACAACAGCGGCGATTCTGTGCACGAAACGCACGTTTTGTGCCAAAACTGACCAAAAGCGGCGGTTCTGTGCACGAAACGAACGTTTTGTGCCAAAACTGAGCAAAAGCGGCGATTCTGCGCACGAAGCGCACGTTTTGCGCCAAAAGGAGCAGTTCGGTCCGTGAAACGCATGCTTTGTACCAATAATGAGCAAAAGCGGCGATTCTGAGCACGAAACGCGGGTTTTGTGTCAAAACTGAGCCAAAGCGGCGATTCTGTGCACGAAACGAACGTTTTGTGCTAAAACTGAGCAAAAGCGGCGATTCTGAGCACGAAACACACGCTTTGTGCCAAAACTGAGCAAAAGCGGCGATTCTGTGCACGAAACGCACGTTTTGAGCCAAAACTGACCAAAAGCGGCAGTTCTGTGCACAAAACGCAGTTTTGTGCAACAACTGAGCAAAAGCGGCGCTTCTGTGCACGAAACGCACGTTTTGAGCCACAACTGAGCAAAAGCGGCGATGCTGTGCATGAAAAGCAAGTTTTGAGCCAAAACTGAGCAAAAGCGGCGATTCTGTGCACGAAACGAACGTTTTGTGCCAAAGCTGAGCAAAAGCGGCGGTTCTGTGCACGAAACGCACGTTTTGTGTCAAAAGGAGCAGTTCGGTGCGTGAAACGCATGTTTTGTACCAATATTGAGCAAAAGAGGCGATTCTGAGCACGAAGCGCACGTTTTGTGCCAAAACGGTGCAAAAGCAGCGATTCTGTGCCCAAAACGCGGTTTTGTGCAACAACTGAGCAAAAGTGGCGATTCTGTGCACGAAACGCACGTTTTGAGCCACAACTGAGCAAAAGCGGCGATGCTGTGCATGAAACGCACGTTTTGAGCCAAAACTGATCAAAAGCGGCGATTCTGTGCACGAAACGAACGTTTTGAGCCAAAACTGAGCAAAAGCGGCGATTCTGCGCACGAAACGCACGTTTATTGCCAAAAGGAGCAATTCCGTGCGTGAAACGCATGTTTTGTACCAAAACTGAGCAAAAGCGGCGATTCTGTGCACGAAACGAACGTTTTGTACCAATAATGAGCAAAAGCGGCGATTCTCAGCACGAAACGCGGGTTTTGTGTCAAAACTGAGCAAAAGCGGCGATTCTGTGCACGAAACGAACGTTTTGTGCCGAAACTGAGCAAAAGCGGCGATTCTGAGCAGGAAACGAACGTTTTGAGTCAAAACTGACTAAAAGCGGCGATTCTGTGCACGAAACGAACGTTTTGTGCCAAAACTGAGCAAAAGCGGCGGTTCTGTGCACGAAACGCACGTTTTGTGTCAAAAGGAGCAGCTCGGTGCGTGAAACGCATGTTTTGTACCAATAATGAGCAAAAGCGGCGGTTCTGTGCACGAAACGCGGGTTTTGTGCCAAAACTGAGCAAAAGCGGCGACTCTGTGCACGTAACGCGGGTTTTGTGACAAAACTGAGCAGAAGCGGCGACTCTGTGCACGAAACGCCCGTTTTGTGCCAAACCGAGCAAAAGCGGCGATTCTGTGCACGAAACGCACGTTTTGAGCCAAAACTGAGCAAAAGCGGCGGTTCTGTGCACGAAACGAACGTTTCGTGCTAAAACTGAGCAAAAGCGGCGATTCTGAGCACGAAACACACGTTTTGTGCCAAAACTGAGCAAAAGCGGCGATTCTGTGCACGAAACGCACGTTTTGAGCCAAAACTGAGCAAAAGCGGCGATTCTGCGCACGAAACGCACGTTTAGTGCCAAAAGGAGCAATTCCGTGCGTGAAACGCATGTTTTGTACCAATAATGAGCAAAAGAGGCGATTCTGAGCACGAAGCACACGTTTTGTGCCAAAACGGTGCAAAAGCAGCGATTCTGTGCACAAAACGCGGTTTTGTGCAACAACTGAGCAAAAGCGGCGATTCTGTGCACGAAACGCACGTTTTGAGCCACAACTGAGCAAAAGCGGCGATGCTGT
The DNA here is from genome assembly GCA_943735885.1 of Stelis phaeoptera. NCBI lineage: Eukaryota > Metazoa > Arthropoda > Insecta > Hymenoptera > Megachilidae > Stelis > Stelis phaeoptera. Next base: position 994,236 of record CALSEM010000035.1, read on the forward strand.
GCATGAAACGCACGTTTTGAGCCAAAACTGAGCAAAAGCGGCGATTCTGTGCACGAAACGAACGTTTTGTGCCAAAACTGAGCAAAAGCGGCGATTCTGCGCACGAAACGCACGTTTAGAGCCAAAAGGAGCAATTCCGTGCGTGAAACGCATGTTTTGTACCAAAACTGAGCAAAAGCGGCGATTCTGTGCACGAAACGAACGTTTTGTGCTAAAACTGAGCAAAAGCGGCGATTCTGAGCACGAAACACACGCTTTGTGCCAAAACTGAGCAAAAGCGGCGATTCTGTGCACGAAACGCACGTTTTGAGCCAAAACTGACCAAAAGCGGCGGTTCTGTGCACAAAACGCAGTTTTGTGCAACAACTGAGCAATAGCGGCGCTTCTGTGCACGAAACGCACGTTTTGAGCCACAACTGAGCAAAAGCGGCGATGCTGTGCATGAAAAGCAAGTTTTGAGCCAAAACTGAGCAAAAGCGGCGATTCTGTGCACGAAACGAACGTTTTGTGCCAAAACTGAGCAAAAGCGGCGGTTCTGTGCACGAAACGCACGTTTTGTGTCAAAAGGAGCAGTTCGGTGCGTGAAACGCATGTTTTGTACCAATATTGAGCAAAAGAGGCGATTCTGAGCACGAAGCGCACGTTTTGTGCCAAAACGGTGCAAAAGCAGCGATTCTGTGCCCAAAACGCGGTTTTGTGCAACAACTGAGCAAAAGTGGCGATTCTGTGCACGAAACGCACGTTTTGAGCCACAACTGAGGAAAAGCGGCGATGCTGTGCATGAAACGCACGTTTTGAGCCAAAACTGATCAAAAGCGGCGATTCTGTGCACGAAACGAACGTTTTGAGCCAAAACTGAGCAAAAGCGGCGATTCTGCGCACGAAACGCACGTTTATTGCCAAAAGGAGCAATTCCGTGCGTGAAACGCATGTTTTGTACCAAAACTGAGCAAAAGCGGCGATTCTGTGCACGAAACGAACGTTTTGTACCAATAATGAGCAAAAGCGGCGATTCTCAGCACGAAACGCGGGTTTTGTGTCAAAACTGAGCAAAAGCGGCGATTCTGTGCACGAAACGAACGTTTTGTGCCGAAACTGAGCAAAAGCGGCGATTCTGAGCAGGAAACGAACGTTTTGAGTCAAAACTGACTAAAAGCGGCGATTCTGTGCACGAAACGAACGTTTTGTGCCAACACTGAGCAAAAGCGGCGGTTCTGTGCACGAAACGCACGTTTTGTGTCAAAAGGAGCAGCTCGGTGCGTGAAACGCATGTTTTGTACCAATAATGAGCAAAAGCGGCGGTTCTGTGCACGAAACGCGGGTTTTGTGCCAAAACTGAGCAAAAGCGGCGACTCTGTGCACGTAACGCGGGTTTTGTGACAAAACTGAGCAGAAGCGGCGACTCTGTGCACGAAACGCCCGTTTTGTGCCAAACCGAGCAAAAGCGGCGATTCTGTGCACGAAACGCACGTTTTGAGCCAAAACTGAGCAAAAGCGGCGGTTCTGTGCACGAAACGCACGTTTTGTGTCAAAAGGAGCAGTTCGGTGCGTGAAACGCATGCTTTGTACCAATAATGAGCAAAAGCGGCGATTCTGAGCACGAAACGCGGGTTTTGTGTCAAAACTGAGCAAAAGCGGCGATTCTGTGCACGAAACGAACGTTTCGTGCTAAAACTGAGCAAAAGCGGCGATTCTGAGCACGAAACACACGTTTTGTGCCAAAACTGAGCAAAAGCGGCGATTCTGTGCACGAAACGCACGTTTTGAGCCAAAACTGAGCAAAAGCGGCGATTCTGTGCACGAAACGAACGTTTTGTGCCAAAACTGAGCAAAAGCGGCGATTCTGCGCACGAAACGCACGTTTAGTGCCAAAAGGAGCAATTCCGTGCGTGAAACGCATGTTTTGTACCAATAATGAGCAAAAGAGGCGATTCTGAGCACGAAGCACACGTTTTGTGCCAAAACGGTGCAAAAGCAGCGATTCTGTGCACAAAACGCGGTTTTGTGCAACAACTGAGCAAAAGCGGCGATTCTGTGCACGAAACGCACGTTTTGAGCCACAACTGAGCAAAAGCGGCGATGCTGTGCATGAAACGCACGTTTTGAGCCAAAACTGAGCAAAAGCGGCGATTCTGTGCACGAAACGAACGTTTTGTGCCAAAACTGAGCAAAAGCGGCGATTCTGCGCACGAAACGCACGTTTAGAGCCAAAAGGAGCAATTCCGTGCGTGAAACGCATGTTTTGTACCAAAACTGAGCAAAAGCGGCGATTCTGTGCACGAAACGAACGTTTTGTACCAATAATGAGCAAAAGCGGCGATTCTGAGCACGAAACGCGGGTTTTGTGTCAAAACTGAGCAAAAGCGGCGATTCTGTGCACGAAACGAACGTTTCGTGCTAAAACTGAGCAAAAGCGGCGATTCTGGGCACGAAACACACGTTTTGTGCCAAAACTGAGCAAAAGCGGCGATTCTGTGCACGAAACGCACGTTTTGAGCCAAAACTGAGCAAAAGCGGCGATTCTGTGCACGAAACGAACGTTTTGTGCCAAAACTGAGCAAAAGCGGCGATTCTGCGCACGAAACGCACGTTTAGTGCCAAAAGGAGCAATTCCGTGCGTGAAACGCATGTTTTGTACCAATAATGAGCAAAAGAGGCGATTCTGAGCACGAAGCACACGTTTTGTGCCAAAACGGTGCAAAAGCAGCGATTCTGTGCACAAAACGCGGTTTTGTGCAACAACTGAGCAAAAGCGGCGATTCTGTGCACGAAACGCACGTTTTGAGCCACAACTGAGCAAAAGCGGCGATGCTGTGCATGAAACGCACGTTTTGAGCCAAAACTGAGCAAAAGCGGCGATTCTGTGCACGAAACGAACGTTTTGTGCCAAAACTGAGCAAAAGCGGCGATTCTGTGCACGAAACGAACGTTTTCTGCCAAAACTGAGCAAAAGCGGCGATTCTGAGCAGGAAACGAACGTTTTGAGCCAAAACTGACTAAAAGCGGCGATTCTGTGCACGAAACGTACGTTTTGTGCCAAAACTGAGCAAAAGCGGCGGTTCTGTGCACGAAACGCACGTTTTGTGTCAAAAGGAGCAGCTCGGTGCGTGAAACGCATGTTTTGTACCAATAATGAGCAAAAGCGGCGGTTCTGTGCACGAAACGCGGGTTTTGTGCCAAAACTGAGCAAAAGCGGCGACTCTGCGCACGGAACGCGGGTTTTGTGACAAAACTGAGCAGAAGCGGCGACTCTGTGCACGAAACGCCCGTTTTGTGCCAAACTGAGCAAAAGCGGCGATTCTGTGCACGAAACGAACGTTTTGAGCCAAAACTGAGCAAAAGCGGCGATTCTGCGCACGAAACGCACGTTTAGTGCCAAAAGGAGCAATTCCGTGCGTGAAACGCATGTTTTGTACCAATAATGAGCAAAAGAGGCGATTCTGAGCACGAAGCACACGTTTTGTGCCAAAACGGTGCAAAAGCAGCGATTCTGTGCACAAAACGCAGTTTTGTGCAACAACTGAGCATAAGCGGCGATTCTGTGCACGAAACGCACGTTTTGAGCCACAACTGAGCAAAAGCGGCGATGCTGTGCATGAAACGCACGTTTTGAGCCAAAACTGAGCAAAAGCGGCGATTCTGTGCACGAAACGAACGTTTTGTGCCAAAACTGAGCAAAAGCGGCGATTCTGCACACGAAACGCACGTTTAGAGCCAAAAGGAGCAATTCCGTGCGTGAAACGCATGTTTTGTACCAAAACTGAGCAAAAGCGGCGATTCTGTGCACGAAACGAACGTTTTGTACCAATAATGAGCAAAAGCGGCGATTCTGAGCACGAAACGCGGGTTTTGTGTCAAAACTGAGCAAAAGCGGCGATTCTGTGCACGAAACGAACGTTTCGTGCTAAAACTGAGCAAAAGCGGCGATTCTGAGCACGAAACACACGTTTTGTGCCAAAACTGAGCAAAAGCGGCGATTCTGTGCACGAAACGCACGTTTTGAGCCAAAACTGAGCAAAAGCGGCGATTCTGTGCACGAAACGAACGTTTTGAGCCAAAACTGAGCAAAAGCAGCGGTTCTGTGCACGAAACGCACGTTTTGTGTCAAAAGGAGCAGTTCGGTGCGTGAAACGCATGCTTTGTACCAATAATGAGCAAAACCGGCGATTCTGAGCACGAAACGCGGGTTTTGTGTCAAAACTGAGCAAAAGCGGCGATTCTGTGCACGAAACGAACGTTTTGTGCTAAAACTGAGCAAAAGCGGCGATTCTGAGCACGAAACACACGTTTTGTGCCAAAACTGAGCAAAAGCGGCGATTCTGTGCACGAAACGCACGTTTTGAGCCAAAACTGACCAAAACCGACGGTTCTGTGCACGAAACGCACGTTTTGAGCCAAAACTGACCAAAAGCGGCCATTCTGTGCATGAAACGCACGTTTTGTGCCAAAACTGAGCCAAAGCGGCGATTCTGTGCACGAAACGAACGTTTTGTGCCAAAACTGAGCAAAAGCGGCGATTCTGCGCACGAAACGCACGTTTTGTGCCAAAAGAAGCAGTTCGGTGCGTGAAACGCATGCTTTGTGCCAATAATGAGCAAAAGCGGCGATTCTGAGGACGAAACGCTGGTTTTGTGTCAAAACTGAGCAAAAGCGGCGATTCTGTGCACGAAACGCGGTTTTGTGCAACAACTGAGCAAAAGCGGCGATTCTGTGCACGAAACGCACGTTTTGAGCCACAACTGAGCAAAAGCGGCGATGCTTTGCATGAAACGCACGTTTTGAGCCAAAACTGAGCAAAAGCGGCGATTCTGTGCACGAAACGAACGTTTTGTGCCAAAACTGAGCAAAAGCGGCGATTCTGCGCACGAAACGCACGTTTAGAGCCAAAAGGAGCAATTCCGTGCGTGAAACGCATGTTTTGTACCAAAACTGAGCAAAAGCGGCGATTCTGTGCACGAAACGAACGTTTTGTACCAATAATGAGCAAAAGCGGCGATTCTGAGCACGAAACGCGGGTTTTGTGTCAAAACTGAGCAAAAGCGGCGATTCTGTGCACGAAACGAACGTTTTGTGCTAAAACTGAGCAAAAGCGGCGATTCTGAGCACGAAACACACGTTTTGTGCCAAAACTGAGCAAAAGCGGCGATGCTTTGCATGAAACGCACGTTTTGAGCCAAAACTGAGCAAAAGCGGCGATTCTGTGCACGAAACGAACGTTTTGTACCAAAACTGAGCAAAAGCGGCGATTCTGTGCACGAAACGAACGTTTTGTACCAAAACTGAGCAAAAGCGGCGATTCTGTGCACGAAACGAACGTTTTGTACCAATAATGAGCAAAAGCGGCGATTCTGAGCACGAAACGCCGGTTTTGTGTCAAAACTGAGCAAAAGCGGCGATTCTGTGCACGAAACGAACGTTTTGTGCTAAAACTGAGCAAAAGCGGCGATTCTGAGCACGAAACACACGTTTTGTGCCAAAACTGAGCAAAAGCGGCGATTCTGTGCACGAAACGCACGTTTTGAGCCAAAACTGACCAAAAGCGGCGGTTCTGTGCACGAAACGCACGTTTTGAGCCAAAACTGACCAAAAGCGGCTATTCTGTGCACGAAACGCACGTTTTGTGCCAAAACTGAGCCAAAGCGGCGATTCTGTGCACGAAACGAACGTTTTGTGCCAAAACTGAGCAAAAGCGGCGATTCTGCGCACGAAACGCACGTTTTGTGCCAAAAGGAGCAATTCCGTGCGTGAAACGCATGTTTTGTACGAATAATGAGCAAAAGAGGCGATTCTGAGCACGAAGCGCACGTTTTGTGCCAAAACGGTGCAAAAGCGGCGATTCTGTGCACGAAACGCACGTTTTGAGCCAAAACTGACCAAAAGCGGCGATTCTGTGCACGAAACGCACGTTTTGTGCCAAAACTGAGCAAAAGCGGCGATTCTGTGCACGAAACGAACGTTTTGTGCCAAAACTGAGCAAAAGCGGCGGTTCTGTGCACGAAACGAACGTTTTGTGCCAAAACTGAGCAAAAGCGGCGATTCTGCGCACGAAACGCACGTTTTGTGCCAAAAGGAGCAATTCCGTGCCTGAAACGCATGATTTGTACCAATAATGAGCAAAATCGGCGATTCTGAGCACGAAACGCGGGTTTTGTGTCACAACAGAGCAAAAGCGGCGATTCTATGCACGAAACGAACGTTTTGTGCCAAAACTGAGCAAAAGCGGCGGTTCAGTGCACGAAACGCACGTTTTGTGTCAAAAGGAGCAGCTCGGCACGTGAAACGCATGTTTTGTACCAATAATGAGCAAAAGCGGCGGTTCTGTGCACGAAACGCACGTTTTGTGCCAAAACTGAGCAAAAGCGGCGATTCTGTGCACGAAACGAACGTTTTGTGCCAAAACTGAGCAAAAGCGGCGGTTCTGTGCACGAAACGCACGTTTTGTGTCAAAAGGAGCAGTTCGGTGCGTGAAACGCATGTTTTGTACCAATAATGAGCAAAAGAGGCGATTCTGAGCACGAAGCGCACGTTTTGTGCCAAAACTGAGCAAAAGCGGCGATTCTGTGCACGAAACGCACGTTTTGAGCCAAAACTGACCAAAAGCGGCGGTTCTGTGCACGAAACGCACGTTTTGAACCAAAACTGACCAAAAGCGGCTATTCTGTGCACGAAACGAACGTTTTGTGCCAAAACTGAGCAAAAGCGGCGATTCTGTGCACGAAACGCACGTTTTGAGCCAAAACTGACCAAAAGCGGCGGTTCTGTGCACGAAACGCACGTTTTGAGCCAAAACTGACCAAAAGCGGCTATTCTGTGCATGAAACGCACGTTTTGTGCCAAAACTGAGCCAAAGCGGCGACTCTGTGCACGAAACGAACGTTTTGTGCCAAAACTGAGCAAAAGCGGCGATTCTGCGCACGAAACGCACGTTTTGTGCCAAAAGGAGCAGTTCGGTGCGTGAAACGCATGCTTTGTGCCAATAATGAGCAAAAGCGGCGATTCTGAGGACGAAACGCTGGTTTTGTGTCAAAACTGAGCAAAAGCGGCGATTCTGTGCACGAAACGCGGTTTTGTGCAACAACTGAGCAAAAGCGGCGATACTGTGCACGAAACGCACGTTTTGAGCCACAACTGAGCAAAAGCGGCGTTGCTTTGCATGAAACGCACGTTTTGAGCCAAAACTGAGCAAAAGCGGCGATTCTGTGCACGAAACGAACGTTTTGTGCCAAAACTGAGCAAAAGCGGCGATTCTGCGCACGAAACGCACGTTTAGAGCCAAAAGGAGCAATTCCGTGCGTGAAACGCATGTTTTGTACCAAAACTGAGCAAAAGCGGCGATTCTGTGCACGAAACGAACGTTTTGTACCAATAATGAGCAAAAGCGGCGATTCTGAGCACGAAACGCCGGTTTTGTGTCAAAACTGAGCAAAAGCGGCGATTCTGTGCACGAAACGAACGTTTTGTGCCAAAACTGAGCAAAAGCGGCGATTCTGAGCACGAAACGCTGGTTTTGTGCCAAAACTGAGCAAAAGCGGCGATTCTGTGCACGAAACGCACGTTTTGAGCCACAACTGATAAGAAGCGGCGATTCTGTGCGCGAAACGCACGTTTTGTGACAAAACTGAGCAAAAGCGGCGATTCTGAGCACGAAACACACGTTTTGTGCCAAAACTGAGAAAAAGCGGCGATTCTGTGCACGAAACGCACGTTTTGAGCCAAAACTGACCAAAAGCGGCGATTCTGTGCACGAAACGCACGTTTTGTGCCAAAACTGAGCAAAAGCGGCGATTCTGTGCACGAAACGCACGTTTTGTGTCAAAAGGAGCAGCTCGGCGCGTGAAACGCATGTTTTGTACCATAATGAGCAAAAGCGGCGGTTCTGTGCACGAAACGCGGGTTTTGTGCCAAAACTGAGCAAAAGCGGCGACTCTGTGCACGGAACGCGGGTTTTGTGCCAAAACTGAGCAGAAGCGGCGACTCTGTGCACGAAACGCCCGTTTTGTGCCAAACTGAGCAAAAGCGGCGATTCTGTGCACGAAACGCACGTTTTGAGCCAAAACTGAGCAAAAGCGGCGGTTCTGTGCACGAAACGCACGTTTTGTGTCAAAAGGAGCAGCTCGGCGCGTGAAACGCATGTTTTGTACCATAATGAGCAAAAGCGGCGGTTCTGTGCACGAAACGCGGGTTTTGTGCCAAAACTGAGCAAAAGCGGCGACTCTGTGCACGGAACGCGGGTTTTGTGCCAAAACTGAGCAGAAGCGGCGACTCTGTGCACGAAACGCCCGTTTTGTGCCAAACTGAGCAAAAGCGGCGATTCTGTGCACGAAACGCACGTTTTGAGCCAAAACTGAGCAAAAGCGGCGGTTCTGTGCACGAAACGCACGTTTTGTGTCAAAAGGAGCAATTCGGTGCGTGAAACGCATGTTTTGTACCAATAATGAGCAAAAGCGGCGATTCAGAGCACGAAACGCGGGTTTTGTGCCAAAACTGAGCAAAAGCGGCGATTCTGTGCACGAAACGCACGTTTTGAGCCCAAACTGAGCAAAAGCGGCGATTCTGTGCAGGAAACGCACGTTTTGTGCCAAAACTGAGCAAAAGCGGCGATTCTGAGCACGAAACACACGGTTTGTGCCAAAACTGAGCCAAAGCGGCGATTCTGTGCACGAAACGAACGTTTTGTGCCAAAACTGTGCAAAAGCGGAGATTCTGCGCACGAAACGCACGTTTTGTGCCAAAAGGAGCAATTCCGTGCGTGAAACGCATGATTTGTACCAATAATGAGCAAAAGCGGCGATTCTGTGCACGAAACGCACGTTTTGTGCCAAAACTGAGCAAAAGCGGCGATTCTGTGCAGGAAACGCACGTTTTGTACCAATAATGAGCAAAAGCGGCGGTTCTGTGCACGAAACGCGGGTTTTGTGCCAAAACTGAGCAAAAGCGGCGACTCTGTGCACGGAACGCGGGTTTTGTGACAAAACTGAGCAGAAGCGGCGACTCTGTGCACGAAACGCCCGTTTTGTGCCAAACAGAGCAAAAGCGGCCATTCTGTGCACGAAACGAACGTTTTGTGCCAAAACTGAGCAAAAGCGGTGATTCTGTGCACGAAACGCACGTTTTGTGTCAAAAGGAGCAGTTCGGTGCGTGAAACGCATGTTTTGTACCAATAATGAGCAAAAGCGGCGATTCTGTGCACGGAACGCACGTTTTGAGCCAAAACTGAGCAAAAGCGGCGATTATGTGCACGAAACGCATGTTTTGAGCCAAAACTTACCAAAAGCGGCGATTCTGTGCACGGAACGCACGTTTTGAGCCAAAACTGAGCAAAAGCGGCGATTCTGTGCATGAAACGCACGTTTTGAGCCAAAACTGAGCAAAAGCGGCGATTCTATGCACGAAACGAACGTTTTGTGCCAAAACTGAGCAAAAGCGGCGGTTCTGTGCACGAAACGCGGGTTTTGTGTCAAAACTGAGCAAAAGCGGCGATTCTGTGCACGAAACGCACGTTTTGAGCCAAAACTGAGCAAAAGCGGCGATTCTGTGCACGGAACGCACGTTTTGAGCCAAAACTGAGCAAAAGCGGCGATTCTGTGCACGAAACGCATGTTTTGAGCCAAAACTGACCAAAAGCGGCGATTCTGTGCACGGAACGCACGTTTTGTGCCAAAAGGAGCAATTCGGTGCGTGAAACGCATGTTTTGTACCAATAATGAGGAAAAGCGGCGATTCTGAGCACGAAACGCGGGTTTTGTGCCAAAACTGAGCAAAAGCGGCGATTCTGAGCACGAAACACACGTTTTGTGCCAAAACTGACCAAAAGCGGCGGTTCTGTGCACGAAACGAACGTTTTGTGCCAAAACTGAGCAAAAGCGGCGGTTCTGTGCACGAAACGAACGTTTTGTGCCAAAACTGAGCAAAAGCGGCGATTCTGCGCACGAAACGCACGTTTTGTGCCAAAAGGAGCAATTCCGTGCCTGAAACGCATGATTTGTACCAATAATGAGCAAAATCGGCGATTCTGAGCACGAAACGCGGGTTTTGTGTCACAACAGAGCAAAAGCGGCGATTCTATGCACGAAACGAACGTTTTGTGCCAAAACTGAGCAAAAGCGGCGGTTCAGTGCACGAAACGCACGTTTTGTGTCAAAAGGAGCAGCTCGGCACGTGAAACGCATGTTTTGTACCAATAATGAGCAAAAGCGGCGGTTCTGTGCACGAAACGCACGTTTTGTGCCAAAACTGAGCAAAAGCGGCGATTCTGTGCACGAAACGAACGTTTTGTGCCAAAACTGAGCAAAAGCGGCGGTTCTGTGCACGAAACGCACGTTTTGTGTCAAAAGGAGCAGTTCGGTGCGTGAAACGCATGTTTTGTACCAATAATGAGCAAAAGAGGCGATTCTGAGCACGAAGCGCACGTTTTGTGCCAAAACTGAGCAAAAGCGGCGATTCTGTGCACGAAACGCACGTTTTGAGCCAAAACTGACCAAAAGCGGCGGTTCTGTGCACGAAACGCACGTTTTGAACCAAAACTGACCAAAAGCGGCTATTCTGTGCACGAAACGAACGTTTTGTGCCAAAACTGAGCAAAAGCGGCGATTCTGTGCACGAAACGCACGTTTTGAGCCAAAACTGACCAAAAGCGGCGGTTCTGTGCACGAAACGCACGTTTTGAGCCAAAACTGACCAAAAGCGGCTATTCTGTGCATGAAACGCACGTTTTGTGCCAAAACTGAGCCAAAGCGGCGACTCTGTGCACGAAACGAACGTTTTGTGCCAAAACTGAGCAAAAGCGGCGATTCTGCGCACGAAACGCACGTTTTGTGCCAAAAGGAGCAGTTCGGTGCGTGAAACGCATGCTTTGTGCCAATAATGAGCAAAAGCGGCGATTCTGAGGACGAAACGCTGGTTTTGTGTCAAAACTGAGCAAAAGCGGCGATTCTGTGCACGAAACGCGGTTTTGTGCAACAACTGAGCAAAAGCGGCGATACTGTGCACGAAACGCACGTTTTGAGCCACAACTGAGCAAAAGCGGCGTTGCTTTGCATGAAACGCACGTTTTGAGCCAAAACTGAGCAAAAGCGGCGATTCTGTGCACGAAACGAACGTTTTGTGCCAAAACTGAGCAAAAGCGGCGATTCTGCGCACGGGGGGTGTCCCACTTGGACTCCGACCGATTGGACACGTCCCGATTGGACTGTCCCGATTGGACACGTCCCGATTGGACCCCGTGCCGATTGGACTCGTGTCGTTTGGACTCCGTGCCGATTGGACTCGTGCCGTTTGGACTCCGTGCGGTTTGGACACCGTACCGGTAGGACCCGTGCCGTTTGGACTGCGTGCCGATTGGACTCCGTGCCGGTTGGACTTGTGCCGTTTGGATTCGTTACGTTTGGACGGCGTAAATTTAATAATAATTGCATCTCGAAGTCTACGTATGGTGATATTGTATTATGATACGGTATTGTGGTATGTTTATTTATTATTGGAAATCTATTAAATGTGAACCTGAACTTAATTTGAATGTGGTTTTTTACGCATTTCTTGCTTGTGGGAACAATAACGTATTTGCAATTAAGAATAATTATTGAGAAAAATTCCGGGCCGTTGTGAGAAAAATAATATGGAAATGTTGTTTGAGTGTGCATTTTATAATACAAACTTAGATAAATGTTTATTTTTTGTGCAAATAACAATCAATAATATAAGTATCTATATTTTGACAGGTATAGGTTATAGAGAGAAATAGCTGGATACCAGTAAGTACAAAAGTGAAAAAAAATTAGACCAAATATTGCAGGAGATAATGCACAAGACACAGTAATGTTGCCTTGTAATACGTTTGTGCACACATTAGAACCATAATAGTTCTTAGCAGAATAATTATAATTCTTAGCGTGATATGGCACATCAATAGCGCTGTCTTTATAAAGTGGTATTTAATTGTTAACAACAAGAACAGAAGCATATAAGAGAGATTTCTCAATAACAGAGTAAGTAAAATCCACAATGAAAATTAGATTGTGTTTACCATTATTTAATAAGCAGTTTAGTGAGCTAAAAGTATAGGTACTAACTTTCTAAATTCCATTGCGTTTTTTGTTTCCATAGTCTTTGATTGATGTAAGCAGCGACAGTCATCCCAATAAGGGAAAGCTACCAGAAGAATCGTACAAATATTATTGGAAATACTATAATGTTTGACAGGTATAGGTTAAAGTGAAGACGTTCAGAAACATAGAAGTAAACGTACAGTTTCCAATGAAATGCAATGACAGAAACCAAAAATATTGAATACAGAGAAGCACATACTTCATAGTTCGATGGATCTGGAAATATGTTTAAGGTAAAAGAAACATTACATATTTTATTTCAAATTATAGTTGTAATTGTAAGATATAAATGAATTATTATATAACGCTATCTAAGTTTTTTCTTTATTTTCAGCATTTGTTCAGATCTTGTTGGGAAATTTACAATTGTAGGACAAACAGCAAAAATATTAAATACAGAGAAGCAGTTACTTTCTCGTTCGATGGATCTGGATATATGTTTAAGGTAAAAGAAATATTAAATATTTTATTTCAAATTGTAGTTGTAAAATATAAATGTATCAGTATATAACGCTGATATTTTTTTTTCATTTTCAGCATTTGTTCAGATCTTGATGGGAAAATTGCAATTGTTGGACAAACAGCAAACGTATTGAATACAGAGATGCATTTACTTTCTCACAAGATATAACTGGAAACATGTTTAAGGTAAGAAAAGTATTAAATGTTTTATTTGAAATTAAAGTTGCTAAATACAGTGTATCAATATATAATACTATGATATCATTTTCTTTATATTCTGTCTTTTTGAAACATTGATGGGATGACTACAATTATAGGACAAACAGCAAAAATATTTAATACAGAGAAGCACATATTGCATCGCTCGATGAATCTGGAAATATGTTTAAGGTAAAAGAAACATTACATATTTTATTTCAAATTATAGTTGTAATTGTAAGTTATAAATGTATTAGTATATAACGCTATGTAATTTTTTTCTTTATTTTCAGCATTTGTTCAGATCTTGTTGAAAAGATTACAATTGTAGGACAGACAGCAAAAATATTTAATACAGGGAAGCACATACTTCATCGCTTGATGAATCTGGAAATATGTTTAAGGTAAAAGAAACATTACATATTTTATTTCAAATTATAGTAGTAATTGTAAGATATAAATGTATTAGTATATAACGTTATGTAATTTTTTTCTTTATTTTCAGCATTTGTTCAGATCTTGATGGGAAAATTGCAATTGTTGGACAAACAGCAAACGTATTGAATACAGAGATGCATTTACTTTCTCACAAGATATAACTGGAGTCATGTTTAAGGTGAAATGTTAATATTTCAAAGTGTTTGTGTTTGTAAAAGTGAATTACAATAAATATTTAGTCATTTACGGAAATGCATAGTTTATTTAACGCGTTTTATGTTTCTATTTATTTAGTTTTTAAGTTACAGAAATGAAAAATCGCATTTTTTATTAAGATTACACATTTCATTTCTACTTAAAAAATAATGTTGCTATTATTTTCTAAAGATTGAGATACAAGATAATACATAAAAATAAATAAGTTTAATTAAAATGCGAACAAGAGAGTTTATCATTGTCAATAGTTATTAAATATTTGTTAAATTCTCAAATAAAATGAAATAAACCGGCGTTTAAAACTATAAAAAAACTCTGTAAATCTTAATCAATTAGCAATTAAAAGAAACATTAAACCTTATTTTCTTCAATACATCCTTTATTTCAAATTAATGTTGTTGAGTACAATGTATCAATATGTAATAATATAATTTCTTCTTCTTTATCTTCAACATTTATTCAGATACTGATGAGGAAATTACAACAAAGAAATAACGAAATAGAAAAGTTGAATAGACACATTAAAGAAATTAACCAGCGTACAGAGAATAACATACACAGTTCCCAATGAAATACCATGCCAAACAACACTAGCGGACCCTGAAAACAGAGATGCGATTACTTTCTTTCAAGATATATATGCAAATATGTTTAACATAAAAGAAATATTTTGTTCAATACATCCTTTATTTCAAATTGGTGTTGTAGAGTACGATGTGTCAATATATATTAATATGATTTCTCTTTCCTTATTTTCAGCATTTATTCAGACATTGTTGAGGAAATTACCACAAAAAAATTATGGTTCACTGTAGTGAAGGAACAATCTAAAGGAGTGAATTATTAAATTAGATAAGTTTGTCTTGCAAATCATGGACTATAAAAGCTATGTAATGCCAGCATATTTTAAGTAAATAAATTTATAGAAGAAAATAAGACTCTTAAACTGTAATTTCCTGTTCTAATTTCCTTAATGTAGAGTTTAATTTATGGTTCATATCGTCCTCTTCTACTTGCAAATAAATACTTATGTCGAATAGAACTTCATAGATAAGGAAAAAAGTTTTAATAACAGAATACTTACATACTTCACTATTCACTTTCACCTAGTTTATATTATTTGTATCCAGTTTACAAACCTCAAATTCATTTTATCCAACTACACAGTCCAACTGAAATATTCCATTGTTCACACCAATCAGAAAAAGTATTAAAACGTTTAGAAATAATGTCGTGCAAAGAAGACTCGTGGAGAAAAGATGAAAAAGGATGTTCAATTACTATGGATTAGTTTTACACTCAATTTTTTTGCGAAACACCCGAAGCACAAGACGAAATGCAACGCGTTATACAGCTGACGCGATAAAACTGAACAAATGGATAGAAATCAATATGTAATTATATACAACCTTTCCCACGCATTTTCACGATCAACGTTACTTTTTGCCGAAAATCACGAGCTTTTCAACTTATTTGTGACAGAAGGTGCTTATCGTGCAACATAATTTGTTAAATGGCTGACGCGATAAAACCTCTTAGAAATCGATGGAAATCTATAATTCCCCATTTTTTCACGCATTTCCATTAGCAACATCATTTTTAACTGAGAATCACGAGCACTTTTCAATTCTTTTACAACAGAAGTTGCTTATCGGCCAAAAAAATTCTTTCAATGGCTGACGCGATAAAACTTTAGAAATCGATATTTCCACTATTTCTCCACGCATTTTCGTGAAGGACGTACGTATGTATGTGTATATGTATGTATGTACATCTTTTGCACGAAATCACGAATGCTTTTCAATTTTTGAACGAGGGAAGATGCTTATCATGAAAGGAAACCGCGATTACCAGTAAAAAGAGACGCAGATCATGAAAATGCGTAGAAGAATAGCTGCACTATCGATTTTTTCAGTTTTTACAATTTTAAGGTGTCATCGATTTAACAACGTACATATCTTTTTCGATCATTCCATGATCGACCACTCTTTTTACTGGAAATCGCGAATACTTTTCAATTTATTAACGAGAGAAGGTGCTTATCGTGGAAAATAAATTCATCTAAAGATGACGCGGCGAAATAGTAAAAAATCGAAAACATCAATAATTCCGCTATTCCTGCATGTATTTCCATGATCGACCACTCTTTTTACTGGAAATCACGAATACTTTTCGATTTTTCATCAGGAAAGTGTGCTTATCGTAGAAAATAAATTCATCTAAAGATGACGCAGCAGAATAATAAAAGATCGAAAACATCAATAATTCCGCTATTTCTGCATGTATTTCCATGATCGACCACTCTTTTTACTGGAAATCACGAATACTTTTCGATTTTTCATCAGGAAAGTGTGCTTATCGTAGAAAATAAATTCATCTAAAGATGACGCAGCAGAATGATAAAAGATCGAAAACATCAATAATTCCGCTATTTCTGCATGTATTTCCATGATCGACCAGTCTTTTTACTGGAAATCACGAATACTTTTCGATTTTTCATCGGGAAAGTGTGCTTATCGTAGAAAATAAATTCATCTAAAGATGACGCAGCAGAATCATAAAAGATCGAAAAAATCAATAATTCCGCTATTTCTGCATGTATTTCCATGATCGACCACTCTTTTTACTGGAAATCACGAATACTTTTCGATTTTTCATCGGGAAAGTGAGCTTATCGTAGAAAATAAATTCATCTAAAGATGACGCAGCAGAATATTAAAAGATCGAAAACATCAATAATTCCGCTATTTCTGCATGTATTTCCATGATCGACCAGTCTTTTTACTGGAAATCACGAATACTTTTCGATTTTTGATCGCGAAGGAGTGCTTATCCTGGAAAATAAATTCATCTAAAGATGACGCGGCGAAATAGTAAAAAATCGAAAACATCAATAATTCCGCTATTTCTGCATGTATTTCCATGATCGACCACTCTTTTTACTGGAAATCACGAATACTTTTCGATTTTTCATCAGGAAAGTGTGCTTATCGTAGAAAATAAATTCATCTAAAGATGACGCAGCAGAATAATAAAAGATCGAAAACATCAATGATTCCGCTATTTCTGCATGTATTTCCATGATCGACCACTCTTTTTACTGGAAATCACGAATACTTTTCGATTTTTCATCAGGAAAGTGTGCTTATCGTAGAAAATAAATTCATCTAAAGATGACGCAGCAGAATAATAAAAGATCGAAAACATCAATAATTCCGCTATTTCTGCATGTATTTCCATGATCGACCACTCTTTTTACTGGAAATCACGAATACTTTTCGATTTTTCATCAGGAAAGTGTGCTTATCGTAGAAAATAAATTCATCTAAAGATGACGCAGCAGAATGATAAAAGATCGAAAACATCAATAATTCCGCTATTTCTGCATGTATTTCCATGATCGACCAGTCTTTTTACTGGAAATCACGAATACTTTTCGATTTTTCATCAGGAAAGTGTGCTTATCGTAGAAAATAAATTCATCTAAAGATGACGCAGCAGAATGATAAAAGATCGAAAACATCAATAATTCCGCTATTTCTGCATGTATTTCCATGATCGACCAGTCTTTTTACTGGAAATCACGAATACTTTTCGATTTTTCATCGGGAAAGTGTGCTTATCGTAGAAAATAAATTCATCTAAAGATGACGCGGCGAAATAGTAAAAAATCGAAAACATCAATAATTCCGCTATTTCTGCATGTATTTCCATGATCGACCACTCTTTTTACTGGAAATCACGAATACTTTTCGATTTTTCATCAGGAAAGTGTGCTTATCGTAGAAAATAAATTCATCTAAAGATGACGCAGCAGAATAATAAAAGATCGAAAAAATCAATAATTCCGCTATTTCTGCATGTATTTCCATGATCGACCACTCTTTTTACTGGAAATCACGAATACTCTTCGATTTTTCATCAGGAAAGTGTGCTTATCGTAGAAAATAAATTCATCTAAAGATGACGCAGCAGAATGATAAAAGATCGAAAACATCAATAATTCCGCTATTTCTGCATGTATTTCCATGATCGACCACTCTTTTTACTGGAAATCACGAATACTTTTAAATTTATTAACGAGAGGAGGTGCCTATCGTGGAAAATAAGTTAATCTAATGATGACGTAATAAAATTGTAAAAAATCGAAAAAATCAATAATTCCACTAATTCCCTATGTATTTCCATGATCGACCACTCTTTTTACTGGAAATCGCGAATATTTCTCAATCTATTAACGAGAAAAGGTGGTTATCGTGGAAAAAATGTTGTTTAATAAACGACGCAATAAAATAGCAAAAATCGATAAAAATCAGTAACTCCGCTATTTTTCCATGCATCCACATGATTGACGTATCATTTTACCGGAAATCAGCAATACTTATCAATTCTCAAACGAGTGTCGTCAAAGTCACACAAGATGAGTTGGTTTTAAGAAATGTTCTTTATTTAGTACTTTGAAGATTATACAGACAAACACTGGATCTTACTAACTACGCGCACGGACTTGCGGAGTCTCGACGGAAATTCTGATTATACTCACTTTTCTTACTGTACTGACTCTACTGACTGACTTACGCTTTTTGGGTCGTCCTTTTATAAGGGGTTTTTGGTAGGGAAAGTAGTGGTAGGGAAAGTAGTGGTAGGGGTAGGTGGGAGAACAGTGAGGGTTTACTGGAAAAAATGCGGGATTCAGTCCCGGATACATAAATATCGAGGTTTCTGGAGGATGGGATACGAGGGGCCTTTTTCTAAGGATATCTGATCGGAAAAGCAGGAAAAAGGGTCAGGATACATAAAATACCTGAAAACGGAGAGTGCGTGGTTTGGGACCGAGGGTAAAGGGGACCGTCATAGAATATCTAGTAGGGGCTCGGTCGACACGAGAAAGGGTGCTTATCGTGGAAGATACGTTGTTAAATCGATGACACCCTAAAATTGTAAAAACTTAAAAAATCGATAGTGCAGCTATTCTTCTACGCATTTTCATGATCTGCGTCTCTTTTTAACCGACTTCGAAAAGGAGGAGGTTACTCAATTCGATCAGTATATTTTTTTTTTTTTTTTTTTTTTTTTTTATGTATGTCCGCCGATTACGCCGAGATGGCTGGACCAATCGGGATGAAACCTTTTACATCTTGTAGGGTATGACTCCCAGTTGGTCCCGTAAGAAAAACATTTTGCATTTTTTCATTCTTTACTCCTTTTTTATTGCAAAAACACAGTTTTGTACATGCTAGGTTTGGTCACCGATTACGCCGAGATGGATGGACCAATCCGAACAAAACCTTTTTCATCTTGTAGGCTATGACCCCCACTAGAAACGGGATAAAATACATTTTTTATTTTAACATTGGTTACCCTGTTTTATCATGTTTTATTATAAATTACTACAAATCAAAGAGTACCATTTCGTCCGCGTCATGTATGTCCGGCGATTTCTCCGAGATGGATCGACCAATCGGAACGAAATTTTTCGTATTTTGTAGGGTGTGCCCCCCAGTTGGCCCCGTATAAAAAACATTTTGCATTTTATCATCGTGTACCCCTTTTTTATTGCATATAAGCGTACTGTTTCGTCCACGTCATGTATGGTCACCGATTACTCCATGATGAATTGACCAATCGGATCGAAACTTGTTGGATCTTGTAGGGTATGACTTCCAGTTGGTCTAGCAACAAACATATTATGCATTTTTTCGTCTTTTCCCACGTTTATTGCAAAAACCGTACTATTTCGCGCATAATCGGCCTAATATCGATGAAGCCTAGTATTACATTTTGCGACCGGAGATGTTTCCACGATGTTCCCATTTGCAACATTCCCTCCACTTTCCTACACTTCCCTTCGCACCCCAGCACCTCCCTTCGCTTCCCTGCACTTCCCTGCACTTCCTTATCTTTCCCTTCCAAACCCAACTCGCCCTGCCCCTTCCTTTCCTCCCCTCGCTCCCCTTCCCTTTCATTTCAATCCCTTTCCTTCCCTTCTCTACCTACCCCTGCTGCTCCGTCCATTACTAATTACTACTCTTATTGCAATAATTATGTTTCTAGCGTGACGGCCACATGGCAAGTGGGAAGTGCGAATCAAGCAATATCCTACTTTCCTATATGTTACATCAGACACAGTAAATCCCAGTTGTTACGTGAGATTTGAAAGAATTGTGTATAATTTCGTAAATTTTGTGTGGTTTTACGTATTTTATATAATTGCTTACTATTTATTCCAATACAATATGATAATTAAGGATTTCAGTAGAGGAGTTAGGTATATTGCAGCATTAGTATCCATGTTCATGTCTGAAACAAAAGTACATACATGTTTCTGTAGTATAATCGTAGTGAAAAGAAAAAAAAACACTCGCAAAGACGCACGGAACACACGCCCGCATGACCGACCGCGGGTTGTGTGGTTTTACGTATTTTATATACGTACCTCCACCTGCGTGCGGGCGTGCGGGCGGGCGTGCGTGCGGGCGCGCGGGCGGGCGGGTCGGCGCGCGGGCGTGCGGGCGTGCGGGCGGGCGGGCGTGCGTGCGGGCGGGCGTGCGGGCGGGCGTGCGTGCGGGCGCGCGGGCGGGCGCGCGGGCGGGCGGGCGCGCGGGCGGGCGGGTCGGCGCGCGGGCGTGCGGGCGGGCGGGCGGGCGTGCGTGCGTGCGTGCGTGCGGGCGTGCGTGCGCGCGGGCGGGCGGGCGTGCGTGCGGGCGGGCGTGTGCGCGCGGGCGTGCGGGCGTGTGTGTGTTTTTTATCTTTTTACTGCGATGATACTACAGAGACATGTATGTACACTAAGGTGCAAACTCGGCTTCCGCTAGGGAAAAACACTAGTGAGGGGAAGGGTCCCCCACCACCGGATCCCGGGAGAATTCCTAAACTTTGCAGGAATCTAAATTCGACTCAAGACGTGTTGAAATACATGAGCAAGCAACCATATTTCAGAATTGAAGCATTTAAAAGCAAAAATTATATATAAAATGACATCCCATTGTTAATTGGCATTCTCATCGGTTCCCCGGCTCGAGATGGCGCCTCGAATGAAAAATCAGACGGACCATATATTTATTTTTTAGCTATTCCTCTAACGAACTGGCAGAATAAAATTGCTGTAATTGTCCAAATTTGTCGTTATATTTACCAATTTCCTACCCTAACTGTCCCGATACTGAAAATTATAAAAATCATAATCGATGTTCCGTGAGAAATGTAAAGCGACCTCTCTCCGCCGGGAGGAACGCCGCAACTCGCTCTGCCATTGGCTGACACCGAGGGAAGCCGACTTTGCACCGACGAATTTTCGGCTTCGCATAAGAGCCTCTCTCTCGCACTCACGGTGACGAGAGAGAGGCTCTTATTTTCAGCTTTCGAGCATCCTCGTCTTGACGGCGTCATTACCATGATCGCTTCTCCGGCATGAGATGGCGCCAAACAACGAACCATATATTTATTGTTTCGTTGTCCCTTTAACAAATTAACAGAATATAATTATTGTAACTGTCTGAAGTCGTTATTAAATATACCGATCTCTTACTATAGATCTTTAGATAGAGAAAATTGCAAGAATCATATGCATAATATGCGAGATAATCGAAAATGTGTTTAGCATTCATAATGTATTTAACACCGGTTAATAATTATTATTAGTTACTGATTCTCATTGATCATCAAGTATTTCTTTAATAAATTATGAGGAATTGTAATAATAAGGCCGTAAGTAAAACAAGAATCATACGCATCATATGTGTGATGGTCGGAACCCGTTTTTTCCCACATGTGATGCGCATGATTCCTGTAATATTCATTGTCAGGATAATTATGGAAGGAAATGGGTAAATTCATTAATGATTTCGACGAACGAAAGTAATTTTATTATGCAAAAATAAATATATGATTCGTGCGGTTCTTCGTTTGGCGCCATCTCATCGAAGCGATCATGACAATAGCATTGTCAAGACAAGGAGGCTCGAAGCCTGCTCTTCGCCGTAGGTGCGAGAGAGAGGCTCTTATGCGAAGCCGAAATTTCGTCGGTGCAAAGTCGGCTTCCCTCGGTGTCGGCCAATAGCAGAGCGAGCTGCGGCGTTTCTCGTCGTGTGGCGACATCACTTCGCATATCCATCACACATTACTTACGGCCTTATTATTACAATTCCTCATAATTTATTAAAGAAATACTTGATGATCAATGAGAATCAGTAACTAATAATAATTATTAACCGGTGTTAAATACATTATGAATGCTAAACACATTTTCGATTATCTCGCATATTATGCATATGATTCTTGCAATTTTCTCTATCTAAAGATCTATAGTAAGAGATCGGTATATTTAATAACGACTTCAGACAGTTACAATAATTATATTCTGTTAATTTGTTAAAGGGACAACGAAACAATAAATATATGGTTCGTTGTTTGGCGCCATCTCATGCCGGAGAAGCGATCATGGTAATGACGCCGTCAAGACGAGGATGCTCGAAAGCTGAAAATAAGAGCCTCTCTCTCGTCACCGTGAGTGCGAGAGAGAGGCTCTTATGCGAAGCCGAAAATTCGTCGGTGCAAAGTCGGCTTCCCTCGGTGTCAGCCAATGGCAGAGCGAGTTGCGGCGTTCCTCCTGGCAGAGAGAGGTCGCTTCACATTTCTCACCGAACATTGATTATGATTTTTATAATTTTCAGTATCAGGACAGTTAGGATAGGAAATTGGTAAATATAATGACAAATTTGGACAATAACAGCAATTTTATTGTGCCAGTTCGTTAGAGGAATAGCTAAAAAATAAATATATGGTCCGTCTGATTTTTCATTCGAGGCGCCATCTCGAGCCGGGGAACCGATGAGAATGCCAATTAACAATGGGATGTCATTTTATATATAATTTTCGCTTTTAAATGCTTCAATTCTGAAATATGGTTGCTTGCTCATGTATTTGATACACGTGTTGAGTCGAATTTAGATTCCTGCAAAGTTTAGGAATTCTCCCGAGATCCGGTGGTGGGGGACCCTTCCCCTCACTAGTGTTTTTCCCTAGCGGAAGCCGAGTTTGCACCTTAGTGTACTTTTGTTTCAGAAATGAACATGAATACTTCCCCTGACAATCGTATGTATACCTTGATTTCATAACGATGAGATATAATATATGAAGAGAGGAACACCGTTATACAGTATGTGGCTATTACTTCGCAGAGAATGCAAAGATCGCCACTAAAAAGAGTGAAATAAAATAATTTTTGGAAAAAAAATATAACCGACTTCGAAATGCACTAAAAAGAATAAAATAATATTTAATTCTCTTCGTGGGTTTCTCTCCAGCTATGTATAACATTTATGACAATATTACATTCCATGTTAGATAAAATGCATATTTTTCGGAGGCGGGCAGGATCAAAAATGCATTTTCTGTTTCGGACCGTTCAGTGCCAAGTCCACCTTCAATCAAATCATAATCAGCAACATCTGTCATACAGAAAGTTTTGATTGAAAAACATTTTGTACGCCGAAACTGACCACTATACAGTTTCATTCTTCCACGTTGTCACGTATCAATGAGTTTTTCTTGACGCTCATCTGTTATCAAGCCCGCCATACCCCAAACAAATTGCAATCAGCAACATGTTTCGTTTAGACAGTTTTCAATTAAACATTTCCTGTACTGAAAGTTACGAAAATTGTTTGATTCTGAGAAAATTTTTGACCCTGCCCGCCTCCGAAAAATATGCATTTTATCTAACATGGAATGTAATATTGTCATAAATGTTATACATAGCTGGAGAGAAACCCACGAAGAGAATTAAATATTATTTTATTCTTTTTAGTGCATTTCGAAGTCGGTTATATTTTTTTTCCAAAAATTATTTTATTACTGGTAATCGCGGTTTCCTTTCATGATAAGCATCTTCCCTCGTTCAAAAATTGAAAAGCATTCGTGATTTCGTGCAAAAGATGTACATACATACATATACACATACATACGTACGTCCTTCACGAAAATGCGTGGAGAAATAGTGGAAATATCGATTTCTAAAGTTTTATCGCGTCAGCCATTGAAAGAATTTTTTTGGCCGATAAGCAACTTCTGTTGTAAAAGAATTGAAAAGTGCTCGTGATTCTCAGTTAAAAATGATGTTGCTAATGGAAATGCGTGAAAAAATGGGGAATTATAGATTTCCATCGATTTCTAAGAGGTTTTATCGCGTCAGCCATTTAACAAATTATGTTGCACGATAAGCACCTTCTGTCACAAATAAGTTGAAAAGCTCGTGATTTTCGGCAAAAAGTAACGTTGATCGTGAAAATGCGTGGGAAAGGTTGTATATAATTACATATTGATTTCTATCCATTTGTTCAGTTTTATCGCGTCAGCTGTATAACGCGTTGCATTTCGTCTTGTGCTTCGGGTGTTTCGCAAAAAAATTGAGTGTAAAACTAATCCATAGTAATTGAACATCCTTTTTCATCTTTTCTCCACGAGTCTTCTTTGCACGACATTATTTCTAAACGTTTTAATACTTTTTCTGATTGGTGTGAACAATGGAATATTTCAGTTGGACTGTGTAGTTGGATAAAATGAATTTGAGGTTTGTAAACTGGATACAAATAATATAAACTAGGTGAAAGTGAATAGTGAAGTATGTAAGTATTCTGTTATTAAAACTTTTTTCCTTATCTATGAAGTTCTATTCGACATAAGTATTTATTTGCAAGTAGAAGAGGACGATATGAACCATAAATTAAACTCTACATTAAGGAAATTAGAACAGGAAATTACAGTTTAAGAGTCTTATTTTCTTCTATAAATTTATTTACTTAAAATATGCTGGCATTACATAGCTTTTATAGTCCATGATTTGCAAGACAAACTTATCTAATTTAATAATTCACTCCTTTAGATTGTTCCTTCACTACAGTGAACCATAATTTTTTTGTGGTAATTTCCTCAACAATGTCTGAATAAATGCTGAAAATAAGGAAAGAGAAATCATATTAATATATATTGACACATCGTACTCTACAACACCAATTTGAAATAAAGGATGTATTGAACAAAATATTTCTTTTATGTTAAACATATTTGCATATATATCTTGAAAGAAAGTAATCGCATCTCTGTTTTCAGGGTCCGCTAGTGTTGTTTGGCATGGTATTTCATTGGGAACTGTGTATGTTATTCTCTGTACGCTGGTTAATTTCTTTAATGTGTCTATTCAACTTTTCTATTTCGTTATTTCTTTGTTGTAATTTCCTCATCAGTATCTGAATAAATGTTGAAGATAAAGAAGAAGAAATTATATTATTACATATTGATACATTGTACTCAACAACATTAATTTGAAATAAAGGATGTATTGAAGAAAATAAGGTTTAATGTTTCTTTTAATTGCTAATTGATTAAGATTTACAGAGTTTTTTTATAGTTTTAAACGCCGGTTTATTTCATTTTATTTGAGAATTTAACAAATATTTAATAACTATTGACAATGATAAACTCTCTTGTTCGCATTTTAATTAAACTTATTTATTTTTATGTATTATCTTGTATCTCAATCTTTAGAAAATAATAGCAACATTATTTTTTAAGTAGAAATGAAATGTGTAATCTTAATAAAAAATGCGATTTTTCATTTCTGTAACTTAAAAACTAAATAAATAGAAACATAAAACGCGTTAAATAAACTATGCATTTCCGTAAATGACTAAATATTTATTGTAATTCACTTTTACAAACACAAACACTTTGAAATATTAACATTTCACCTTAAACATGACTCCAGTTATATCTTGTGAGAAAGTAAATGCATCTCTGTATTCAATACGTTTGCTGTTTGTCCAACAATTGCAATTTTCCCATCAAGATCTGAACAAATGCTGAAAATAAAGAAAAAAATTACATAACGTTATATACTAATACATTTATATCTTACAATTACTACTATAATTTGAAATAAAATATGTAATGTTTCTTTTACCTTAAACATATTTCCAGATTCATCAAGCGATGAAGTATGTGCTTCCCTGTATTAAATATTTTTGCTGTCTGTCCTACAATTGTAATCTTTTCAACAAGATCTGAACAAATGCTGAAAATAAAGAAAAAAATTACATAGCGTTATATACTAATACATTTATAACTTACAATTACAACTATAATTTGAAATAAAATATGTAATGTTTCTTTTACCTTAAACATATTTCCAGATTCATCGAGCGATGCAATATGTGCTTCTCTGTATTAAATATTTTTGCTGTTTGTCCTATAATTGTAGTCATCCCATCAATGTTTCAAAAAGACAGAATATAAAGAAAATGATATCATAGTATTATATATTGATACACTGTATTTAGCAACTTTAATTTCAAATAAAACATTTAATACTTTTCTTACCTTAAACATGTTTCCAGTTATATCTTGTGAGAAAGTAAATGCATCTCTGTATTCAATACGTTTGCTGTTTGTCCAACAATTGCAATTTTCCCATCAAGATCTGGACAAATGCTGAAAATGAATAAAAAAATATCAGCGTTATATACTGATACATTTATATTTTGCAAGTACAATTTGAAATAAAATATTTAATATTTCTTTTACCTTAAACATGTTTCCAGTTATATCTTGTGAGAAAGTAAATGCATCTCTGTAGTCAATATTTTTGCTATTTGTCATTGCATTTCATTGGAAACTGTACGTTAGCTTGCACGTTTCTCAACGTCTACACTTTAACCTATACTTGTTAAACATTATAGTATTTCCAATAATACTTGCACAATTCTTCTGGTAGTATTTTAGCTTTTACCCTATTAGGATGACTGTCACTGCTTACATCAATCAAAGACTGTGGAAACAGAAAACGCAGTAGAATTTACAACGTTAGTGCTTATACTTTTAGCTTACAAAACTACTTATTGAATAATGGCAAACACAATCTAATTTCCATTGTGGGTTTTACTTACTCTGATATTGATGAATCTCTCTTACATGCTTCTCTTCTTGTTTTTAACAGTTAAATACCAGTTTATAAAGACAGCGCTATTCATGTACCATATCATGTCGTACTGCTAAGAACTATTATGGTTCTAATGCGTGCACAAACGTATTACAAGGCAACATTACTGAGTCTTGTGCATTATCTCCTGTAATATTTCGTGTAAGTTTCTTCCACTTTTGTAATAACTGGTATCCAGCTATTTCTCACTATAACCTATACCTGTCAAAATATAGATACTTATATTATTGATTGTAATTTGCACAAAAAAGAAACATTTACATAAATTTGTATTATAAAATGCACAGTCAAACGCCACTTTCATATTATTTTTATCACAACGGCCCGGAATTTTTTTTTCAACAATTATTCTTGTTTGCAAAGACGTTATGTTATAACGTCCACACGTATAAAACCACATTCAAATTAAATTCAGGTTCACTTATAATACATTTCCAATCCTAAGTTAACATATATTTCACAATACGGTATCACCATATGCAGACTTCGAGATGCAATTATTATTAAATTTACGGCGACCGAACCTAAAGAATCCAAACGGCACGAGTCCAACCGGCACGGAGTCCAATCGGCACGCAGTCCAAACGGCACGGGTCCTACCGGTACGGTGTCCAAACGGCACGGAGTCCAAACGGCACGAGTCCAATTGGCACGGAGTCCAAACGGCACTAGTCCAATCGGCACGGAGTCCAATCGGGACGTGTCCAATCGGGACAGTCCAATCGGGACGTGTCCAATCGGTCGGAGTCCAATCGGGCATCACTCTTTTGTACCAATAATGAGCAAAAGCGGCGATTCTGAGCACGAAACACACGTTTTGTGCCAAAACTGAGCAAAAGCGGCGATTCTGTGCAGGAAACGCACGTTTTGTGCCAAAACTGGACAAAAGCGGCGATTCTGTGCACGGAACGCACGTTTTGTGGCAAAACTGAGCAAAAGCGGCGATTCTGTTAAAAAATCGCACGTTTTGATCTAAAGCTGAGCAAAAGCGGCGACTCTGTGCACGAAACGCACGTTTTGTGCCCGAACTGAACAAAAGCGGCGATTCTGTGCACGAAACGCACGTTTTGAGCCACAACTGACAAGAAGCGGCGATTCTGTGCGCGAAACGCACGTTTTGTGACAAAACTGAGCAAAAGCGGCGATTCTGAGCACGAAACACACGTTTTGTGCCAAAACTGAGCAAAAGCGGCGATTCTGTGCACGAAACGCACGTTTTGAGCCAAAACTGACCAAAAGCGGCGATTCTGTGCACGGAACGCACGTTTTGTGCCAAAAGGAGCAATTCGGTGCGTGAAACGCATGTTTTGTACCAATAATGAGCAAAAGCGGCGATTCTGAGCACGAAACACACGTTTTGTGCCAAAACTGAGCAAGAGCGGCGATTCTGTTAAAAAATCGCACGTTTTGAGCCAAAGCTGAGCAAAAGCGGCGACTCTGTGCACGAAACGCACGTTTTGTGCCCGAACTGAACAAAAGCGGCGATTCTGTGCACGAAACGCACGTTTTGAGCCACAACTGACAAGAAGCGGCGATTCTGTGCGCGAAACGCACGATTTGTGACAAAACTGAGCAAAAGCGGCCATTCTGAGCACGAAACACACGTTTTGTGCCAAAACTGAGCAAAAGCGGCGATTCTGTGCACGAAACGCACGTTTTGAGCCAAAACTGACCAAAAGCGGCGATTCTGTGCACGAAACGCACGTTTTGTGCCAAAACTGAGCAAAAGCGGCGATTCTGTGCACGAAACGAAGGTTTTGTGCCAAAACTGAGCAAAAGCGGCGGGTCTGTGCACGAAACGCACGTTTTGTGTGAAAAGGAGCAAAAGCGGCGGGTCTGTGCACGAAACGCACGTTTTGTGTGAAAAGGAGCAGTTCGGTGCGTGAAACGCATGTTTTGTACCAATAATGAGCAAAAGCGGCGATTCTGAGCACGAAACACACGTTTTCTGCCAAAACTGAGCAAAAGCGGCGATTCTGTGCAGGAAACGCACGTTTTGTGCCAAAACTGAACAAAAGCGGCGATTCTGTGCACGGAACGCCCGTTTTGTGCCAAAACTGAGCAAAAGCGGCGATTCTGTTAAAAAATCGCACGTTTTGAGCCAAAGCTGAGCAAAAGCGGCGACTCTGTGCACGAAACGCACGTTTTGTGCCCGAACTGAACAAAAGCGGCGATTCTGTGCACGAAACGCACGTATTGAGCAACAACTGACAAGAAGCGGCGATTCTGTGCGCGAAACGCACGTTTTGTAACAAAACTGAGCAAAATCGGTGATTCTGAGCACGAAACACACGTTTTGTGCTAAAACTGAGCAAAAGCTGCGATTCTGTGCACGAAACGAACGTTTTGTGCCAAAACAGCAAAAGCGGCGGTTCTGTGCACGAAACGCACGTTTTGTGTGAAAAGGAGCAGTTCGGTGCGTGAAACGCATGTTTTGTACCAATAATGAGCAAAAGCGGCGATTCTGTGCACGAAACGCGGGGTTTGTGCCAAAACTGAGCAAAAGCGGCGATTCTGTGCACGAAACGCACGTTTTGAGCCCAAACTGAGCAAAAGCGGCGATTCTGTGCAGGAAACGCACGTTTTGTGCCAAAACTGAGCAAAAGCGGCGATTCTGTGCACGGAACGCCCGTTTTGTGCCAAAACTGAGCAAAAGCGGCGATTCTGTCAAAAAATTGCACGTTTTGAGCCAAAGCTGAGCAAAAGCGGCGACTCTGTGCACGAAACGCACGTTTTGTGCCCGAACTGAACAAAAGCGGCGATTTTGTGCACGAAACGCACGTTTTGAGCCAAAACTGACCAAAAGCGGCGATTCTGTGCACCAAACGCACGTTTTGTGCTAAAACAGAGCAAAAGCGGCGATTCTGTGCACGGAACGCACGTTTTGAACCAAAACTGAGCAAAAGCGGCGATTCTGTGCACGAACCGCACGTTTTGAGCCAAAACTGACCAAAAGCGGCGATTCTGTGCACGGAACGCACGTTTTGTGCCAAAAGGAGCAATTCGGTGCGTGAAACGCATGTTTTGTTCCAATAATGAGCAAAAGCGGCGATTCTGTGCACGAAACGCGGGTTTTGCGCCAAAACTGAGCAATAGCGGCGCCTCTGTGCACGGAACGCGGGTTTTGTGCCAAAACTGAGCAGAAGCGGCGACTCTGTGCACGAAACGCCCGTTTTGTGCCAAACTGAGCAAAAGCGGCGACTCTGTGCACGAAACGCACGTTTTGTGCCCGAACTGAACAAAAGCGGCGATTCTGTGCACGAAACGCACGTTTTGAGCCAAAACTGACCAAAAGCGGCGATTCTGTGCACGGAACGCACGTTTTGAGCCAAAAGGAGCAATTCGGTGCGTGAAACGCATGTTTTGTACCAATAATGAGCAAAAGCGGCGATTCTGAGCACGAAACACACGTTTTGTGCCAAAACTGAGCAAGAGCGGCGATTCTGTTAAAAAATCGCACGTTTTGAGCCAAAGCTGAGCAAAAGCGGCGACTCTGTGCACGAAACGCACGTTTTGTGCCCGAACTGAACAAAAGCGGCGATTCTGTGCACGAAACGCACGTTTTGAGCCACAACTGACAAGAAGCGGCGATTCTGTGCGCGAAACGCACGATTTGTGACAAAACTGAGCAAAAGCGGCCATTCTGAGCACGAAACACACGTTTTGTGCCAAAACTGAGCAAAAGCGGCGATTCTGTGCACGAAACGCACGTTTTGAGCCAAAACTGACCAAAAGCGGCGAATCTGTGCACGAAACGCACGTTTTGTGCCAAAACTGAGCAAAAGCGGCGATTCTGTGCACGAAACGAAGGTTTTGTGCCAAAACTGAGCAAAAGCGGCGGTTCTGTGCACGAAACGCACGTTTTGTGTGTAAAGGAGCAGTTCGGTGCGTGAAACGCATGTTTTGTACCAATAATGAGCAAAAGCGGCGATTCTGAGCACGAAACACACGTTTTGTGCCAAAACTGAGCAAAAGCGGCGATTCTGTGCATGAAACGCACGTTTTGTGCCAAAACTGAACAAAAGCGGCGATTCTGTGCACGGAACGCCCGTTTTGTGCCAAAACTGAGCAAAAGCGGCGATTCTGTTAAAAAATCGCACGTTTTGAGCCAAAGCTGAGCAAAAGCGGCGACTCTGTGCACGAAACGCACGTTTTGTGCCCGAACTGAACAAAAGCGGCGATTCTGTGCACGAAACGCACGTTTTGAGACAAAACTGACCAAAAGCGGCGATTCTGTTAAAAAATCGCACGTTTTGAGCCAAAGCTGAGCAAAAGCGGCGACTCTGTGCACGAAACGCACGTTTTGTGCCCGAACTTAACAAAAGCGGCGATTCTGTGCACGAAACGCACGTATTGAGCCACAACTGACAAGAAGCGGCGATTCTGTGCGCGAAACGCACGTTTTGTGACAAAACTGAGCAAAAGCGGTGATTCTGAGCACGAAACACACGTTTTGTGCCAAAACTGAGCAAAAGCGGCGATTCTGTGCACGAAACGAACGTTTTGTGCCAAAACTGAGCAAAAGCGGCGGTTCTGTGCACGAAACGCACGTTTTGTGTGAAAACAGAGCAAAAGCGGCGATTCTGTGCACGGAACGCACGTTTTGAGCCAAAACTGACCAAAAGCGGCGATTCTGTGCACGGAACGCACGTTTTGTGCCAAAAGGAGCAATTCGGTGCGTGAAACGCATGTTTTGTACCAATAATGAGCAAAAGCGGCGATTCTGAGCACGAAACGCACGTTTTGTGCCAAAAGGAGCAACTCGGTGCGTGAAACGCATGTTTTGTACCAATAATGAGCAAAAGCGGCGATTCTGTGCACGAAACGCACGTTTTGAGCCAAAACTGAGCAAAAGCGGCGCTTCTGTGCACGGAACGCACGATTTGTGCCAAACGGAGCAATTCGGTGCGTGAAACGCATGTTTTGTACCAATAATGAGCAAAAGCGGCGATTCTGAGCACGAAACGCGGGTTTTGTGCCAAAACTGAGCGAAAGCGGCGATTCTGTGCACGAAACGCACGTTTTGAGCCAAAACTGACCAAAAGCGGCGATTCTGTACACGGAACGCACGTTTTGAGCCAAAACTGAGCAAAAGCGGCGATTCAGTGCACGAGACGCACGTTTTGAGCCAAAACTGACCAAAAGCGGCAATTCTGTGCGTGAAACCCATGTTTTGTACCAATAATGAGCAAACCGGCGATTCAGTGCACGAACCGCATGCTTTGTGCCAAAACTGAGCAAAAGCGGCGATTCTGCGCACGAAACGCACGTTTTGTGCCAAAAGGAGCAACTCGGTGCGTGAAACGCATGTTTTGTACCAATAATGAGCAAAAGCGGCGATTCTGTGCACGAAACGCACGTTTTGAGCCAAAACTGAGCAAAAGCGGCGCTTCTGTGCACGAAACGCACGTTTTGTGCCAGAACGAGCAATTCGGTGCGTGAAACGCATGTTTTGTACCAATAATGAGCAAAAGCGGCGATTCTGAGCACGAAACGCTGGTTTTGTGCCAAAACTGAGCAAAAGCGGCGATTCTGTGCACGAAACGCACGTTTTGAGCCAAAACTGACAAAAAGCGGCGATTCTGTGCGCGAAACGCACGTTTTGTGCCAAAACTGAGCAAAAGCGGCGATTCTGCGCACGAAACGCACGTTTTGTGCCAAAAGGAGCAATTCCGTGCGCGAAACGCATGTTTTGTGACAAAACTGAGCAAAAGCGGCGATTCTGAGCACGAAACACACGTTTTGTGCCAAAACTGAGCAAAAGCGGCGATTCTGTGCACGAAACGCACGTTTTGAGCCAAAACTGACCAAAAGAGCCGATTCTGTGCACGAAACGCACGTTTTGTGCCAAACCTGAGCAAAAGCGGCGATTCTGTGCACGAAACGAACGTTTTGTGCCAAAACTGAGCAAAAGCGGCGGTTCTGTGCACGAAACGCACGTTTTGTGTCAAAAGGAGAAGTTCGGTGCGTGAAACGCGGGTTTTGTGACAGAACTGAACAAAAGCGGCGATTCTGTGCACCAAACGCACGTTTTGTGCTAAAACAGAGCAAAAGCGGGGATTCTGTGCACGAAACGCACGTTTTGAGCCAAAACTGACCAAAAGCGACGATCCTGTGCACGGAACGCACGTTTTGAGCCAAAACTGAGCAAAAGCGGCGATTCTGTGCACGAAACGCATGTTTTGAGCCAAAACTGACCAAAAGCGGCGATTCTGTGCACGGAACGCACGTTTTGAGCCACAACTGAGCAAAAGCGGCGATTCTGTGCACGGAACGCACGTTTTGTGCCAAAAGGAGCAATTCGGTGCGTGAAACGCATGTTTTGTACCAATAATGAGCAAAAGCGGCGATTCTGAGCACGAAACGCGGGTTTTGTGCCAAAACTGAGCAAAAGCGGCGATTCTGTGCACGAAACGCACGTTTTGAGCCAAAACTGACCAAAAGCGGCGATTCTGTGCACCAAACGCACGTTTTCAGCCAAAACTGACCAAAAGCGGCAATTCTGTGCGTGAAACCCATGTTTTGTACCAATAATGTGCAAAAGCGGCGATTCTGTGCACGAAACGCATGTTTTGTGCCAGAACGAGCAATTCGGTGCGTGAAACGCATGTTTTGTACCAATAATGTGCAAAAGCGGCGATTCTGAGCACGAAACGCTGGTTTTGTGCCAAAACTGAGCATAAGCGGCGATTCTGTGCACGAAACGCACGTTTTGTGCAAAAACTGACAAAAAGCGGCGATTCTGTGCGCGAAATGCACGTTTTGTGCCAAAACTGAGCAAAAGCGGCGATTCTGCGCACGAAACGCACGTTTTGTGCCAAAAGGAGCAATTCCGTGCGCGAAACGCATGTTTTGTACCAATAATGAGCAAAAGAGGCGATTCTGAGCACGAAACGCACGTTTTGTGCCAAAACGGTGCAAAAGCGGCGATTCTGTGCGCGAAACGCACGTTTTGTGACAAAACTGAGCAAAAGCGGCGATTCTGAGCACGAAACACACATTTTGTGCCAAAACTGAGCAAAAGCGGCGATTCTGTGCACGAAACGCACGTTTTGAGCCAAAACTGACCAAAAGCGGCGATTCTGTGCACGAAACGCACGTTTTGTGCCACAACTGAGCAAAAGCGGCGATTCTGTGCACGAAACGCCCGTTTTGTGCCAAACTGAGCAAAAGCGGCGATTCTGTGCACGAAACGCACGTTTTGTGCCAAAACTGAGCTAAAGCGGCGCTTCTGTGCACGTAACGCCCGTTTTGTGCCAAAAGGAGCAGTTCGGTGCGTGAAACGCACGTTTCGTCCAAAAATTGAGCTAAAGCGGCGATTCTGTGCACGGAACGCACGTTTTGAGCCAAAACTGAGCAAAAGCGGCGATTCTGTGCACGAAACGCATGTTTTGAGCCAAAACTGACCAAAAGCGGCGATTCTGTGCACGGAACGCACGTTTTGAGCCACAACTGAGCAAAAGCGGCGATGCTGTGCATGAAACGCACGTTTTGAGCCAAAACTGAGCAAAAGCGGCGATTCTGTGCACGAAACGAACGTTTTGTGCCAAAACTGAGCAAAAGCGGCGGTTCTGTGCACGAAACGCACGTTTTGTGTCAAAAGGAGCAGTTCGGTGCGTGAAACGCATGGTTTGTACCAATAATGAGCAAAAGCGGCGATTCTGAGCACGAAACGCGGGTTTGGTGTCAAAACTGAGCAAAAGCGGCGACTCTGTGCACTAAACGAACGTTTTGTGCCAAACGGAGCAATTCGGTGCGTGAAACGCATGTTTTGTACCAATAATGAGCAAAAGCGGCGATTCTGTGCACGGAACGCACGTTTTGAGCCAAAACTGAGCAAAAGCGGCGATTCTGTGCTCGAAACGCACGTTTTGAGCCAAAACTGACCAAAAGCGGCGATTCTGTGCACGGAACGCACGTTTTGTGCCAAAAGGAGCAATTCGGTGCGTGAAACGCATGTTTTGTTCCAATAATGAGCAAAAGCGGCGATTCTGTGCACGAAACGCACGTTTTGTGCCCGAACTGAACAAAAGCGGCGATTCTGTGCACGAAACGCACCTTTTGAGCCAAAACTGACCAAAAGCGGCGATTCTGTGCACGAAACGCGGGTTTTGTGCCAAAACTGAGCAAAAGCGGCGATTCTGTGCACGAAACGCACGTTTTGAGCCAAAACTGACCAAAAGCGGCGATTCTGTGCACGGAACGCACGTTTTGAGCCAAAACTGAGCAAAAGCGGCGATTCTGTGCACGAAACGCACGTTTTGAGCCAAAACTGACCAAAAGCGGCGATTCTGTGTACGGAACGCACGTTTTGTGCCAAAAGGAGCAATTCGGTGCGTGAAACGCATGTTTTGTTCCAATAATGAGCGAAAGCGGCGATTGTGTGCACGAAACGCGGGTTTTGCGCTAAAACTGAGCAAAAGCGGCGACTCTGTGCACGAAACGCCCGTTTTGTGCCAAACTGAGCAAAAGCGGCGATTCTGTGCACGAAACGCACGTTTTGTGCCAAAACTGAGCTAAAGCGGCAATTCTGTGCGTGAAACCCATGTTTTGTACCAATAATGAGCAAAAGCGGCGGTTCTGAGCACGAAACGCACGTTTTGCGCCAAAAGGAGCAATTTGGTGCGTGAAACGCGAGTTTTGTACCAATAATGAGCAAAAGCGGCTATTCTGTGCACGAAACGCACGTTTTGAGCCAAAACTGAGCAAAAGCGGCGCTTCTGTGCACGAAACGCCCGTTTTGTGCCAAAAGGAGCAATTCGGTGCGTGAAACGCGGATTTTGCGCCAGAACTGAACAAAAGCGGCG
This sequence comes from Stelis phaeoptera, assembly GCA_943735885.1. Lineage (NCBI taxonomy): Eukaryota > Metazoa > Arthropoda > Insecta > Hymenoptera > Megachilidae > Stelis > Stelis phaeoptera. The sequence continues at coordinate 1,029,455 of CALSEM010000035.1, forward strand.
ATTCTGTGCACCAAACGCACGTTTTGTGCTAAAACAGAGCAAAAGCGGCGATTCTGTGCACGAAACGCACGTTTTGTGTCAAAAGGAGCAGTTCGGTGCGTGAAACGCATGCTTTGTACGAATAATGATCAAAAGCGGCGATTCTGTGCACGAAACGCACGTTTTGTCTCAAAAGGAGCAGTTCGGTGCGTGAAACGCATGCTTTGTTCCAATAATGAGCAACAGCGGCGATTCTGTGCACGAAACGCGGGTTTTGTGCCAAAACTGAGCAAAAGCGGTGACTCTGTGCACGGAACGCGGGTTTTGTGCCAAAACTGAGCAGAAGCGGCGACTCTGTGCACGAAACGCCCGTTTTGTGCCACACTGAGCAAAAGCGGCGATTCTGAGCACGAAACGCTGGTTTTGTGCCAAAACTGAGCAAAAGCGGCGATTCTATGAACGAAACGCACGTTTTGAGCCACAACTGACAAGAAGCGGCGATTCTGTGCGCGAAACGCACGTTTTGTGACAAAACTCAGCAAAAGCGGCGATTCTGAGCACGAAACACACGTTTTGTGCCAAAACTGAGCAAAAGCGGCGATTCTGTGCACGAAACGCACGTTTTGAGCCAAAACTGACCAAAAGCGGCGATTCTGTGCACGAAACGCACGTTTTGTGCCAAAACTGAGCAAAAGCGGCGATTCTGTGCACGAAACGAACGTTTTGTGCCAAAACTGAGCAAAAGCGGCGGTTCTGTGCACGAAACGCACGTTTTGTGTCAAAAGGAGCAGTTCGGTGCGTGAAACGCATGCTTTGTATCAATAATGAGCAAAAGCGGCGATTATGAGTACGAAACGCTGGTTTTGTGCCAAAACTGAGCAAAAGCGGCGATTCTGTGCACGAAACGCACGTTTTGAGCCACAACTGACAAGAAGCGGCGATTCTGTGCACGAAACGAACGTTTTGTGCCAAAACTGAGCAAAAGCGGCGGTTCTGTGCACGAAACGCACGTTTTGTGTCAAAAGGAGCAGTTCGGTGCGTGAAACGCATGGTTTGTACCAATAATGAGCAGAAGCGGCGATTCTGAGCACGAAACGCGGGTTCTGTGTCAAAACTGAGCAAAAGCGGCGATTCTGTGCACGAAACGAACGTTTTGTGCCAAACTGAGCAAAAGCGGCGATTCTGTGCACGAAACGCCCGTTTTGTGCCACACTGAGCAAAAGCGGCGATTCTGAGCACGAAACGCTGGTTTTGTGCCAAAACTGAGCAAAAGCGGCGATTCTATGCACGAAACGCACGTTTTGAGCCACAACTGACAAGAAGCGGCGATTCTGTGCGCGAAACGCACGTTTTGTGACAAAACTGAGCAAAAGCGGCGATTCTGAGCACGAAACACACGTTTTGTGCCAAAACTGAGCAAAAGCGGCGATTCTGTGAACGAAACGCACGTTTTGAGCCAAAACTGACCAAAAGCGGCGATTCTGTGCACGAAACGCACGTTTTGTGTCAAAACTGAGGAAAAGCGGCGGTTCTGTGCACGAAACGCACGTTTTGTGTCAAAAGGAGCAGTTCGGTGCGTGAAACGCATGCTTTGTATCAATAATGAGCAAAAGCGGCGATTCTGAGCACGAAACGCTGGTTTTGTGCCAAAACTGAGCAAAAGCGGCGATTCTGTGCACGAAACGCACGTTTTGAGCCACAACTGACAAGAAGCGGCGATTCTGTGCACGAAACGAACGTTTTGTGCCAAAACTGAGCAAAAGCGGCGATTCTGCGCACGAAACGCACGTTTTGTGCCAAAAGGAGCAACTCGGTGCGTGAAACGCATGTTTTGTACCAATAATGAGCAAAAGCGGCGGTTCTGAGCACGAAACGCACGTTTTGCGCCAAAAGGAGCAATTTGGTGCGTGAAACGCGAGTTTTGTACCAATAATGAGCAAAAGCGGCGATTCTGTGCACGAAACGCACGTTTTGAGCCAAAACTGAGCAAAAGCGGCGCTTCTGTGCACGAAACGCACGTTTTGTGCCAGAACGAGCAATTCGGTGCGTGAAACGCATGTTTTGTGCCAAAACTGAGCAAAAGCGGCGATTCTGTGAACGAAACGAACGTTTTGTGCCAAAACTGAGCAAAAGCGGCGGTTCTGTGCACGAAACGCACGTTTTGTGTGAAAAGGAGCAGTTCGGTGCGTGAAACGCATGTTTTGTACCAATAATGAGCAAAAGCGGCGATTCTGTGCACGAAACGCGGGGTTTGTGCCAAAACTGAGCAAAAGCGGCGATTCTGTGCACGAAACGCACGTTTTGAGCCCAAACTGAGCAAAAAAGGCGATTCTGTGCAGGAAACGCACGTTTGGTGCCAAAACTGAGCAAAAGCGGCGATTCTGTGCACGGAACGCCCGTTTTGTGCCAAAACTGAGCAAAAGCGGCGATTCTGTTAAGAAATCGCACGTTTTGAGCCAAAGCTGAGCAAAAGCGGCGACTCTGTGCACGAAACGCACGTTTTGTGCCCGAACTGAACAAAAGCGGCGATTCTGTGCACGAAACGCACGTTTTGAGCCAAAACTGACCAAAAGCGGCGATTCTGTGCACCAAACGCACGTTTTGTGCTAAAACAGAGCAAAAGCGGCGATTCTGTGCACGAAACGCACGTTTTGAGTCAAAACTGACCAAAAGCGGCGATTCTGTGCACGGAACGCACGTTTTGAGCCAAAAGGAGCAATTCGGTGCGTGAAACGCATGTTTTGTACCAATAATGAGCAAAAGAGGCGATTCTGAGCACGAAACGCACGTTTTGTGCCGAAACGGTGCAAAAGCGGCGATTCTGTGCACAAAACGCGGTTTTGTGCAACAACTGAGCAAAAGCGGCGATTCTGAGCACGAAACGCGGGTTTTGTGCCAAAACTGAGCAAACGCAGCGATTCCGTGCACGAAACGCCCGTTTTGTGCCAAAAGGAGCAATTCGGTGCGTGAAACGCGGGTTTTGTGCCAGAACTGAACAAAAGCGGCGATTCTGTGCACCAAACGCACGTTTTGTGCTAAAACAGAGCAAAAGCGGCGATTCTGTGCACGAAACGCTCGTTTTGAGCCAAAACTGAGCAAAAGCGGCGATTCTGTGCACGAAACGAACGTTTTGTGCCAAACTGAGCAAAAGCGGCGATTCTGTGCACGAAACGCCCGTTTTGTGCCACACTGAGCAAAAGCGGCGATTCTGAGCACGAAACGCTGGTTTTGTGCCAAAACTGAGCAAAAGCGGCGATTCTATGCACGAAACGCACGTTTTGAGCCACAACTGACAAGAAGCGGCGATTCTGTGCGCGAAACGCACGTTTTGTGACAAAACTGAGCAAAAGCGGCGATTCTGAGCACGAAACACACGTTTTGTGCCAAAACTGAGCAAAAGCGGCGATTCTGTGAACGAAACGCACGTTTTGAGCCACAACTGACAAGAAGCGGCGATTCTGTGCACGAAACGAACGTTTTGTGCCAAAACTGAGCAAAAGCGGCGGTTCTGTGCACGAAACGCACGTTTTGTGTCAAAAGGAGCAGTTCGGTGCGTGAAACGCATGGTTTGTACCAATAATGAGCAGAAGCGGCGATTCTGAGCACGAAACGCGGGTTCTGTGTCAAAACTGAGCAAAAGCGGCGATTCTGTGCACGAAACGAACGTTTTGTGCCAAAACTGAGCAAAAGCGGCGATTCTGATCACGAAACGAACGTTTTGAGCCAAAACTGAGCAAAAGCGGCGATTCTGTGCACGAAACGCACGTTTTGTGCCAGAACGAGCAATTCGGTGCGTGAAACGCATGTTTTGTACCAATAATGAGCAAAAGCGGCGACTCTGTGCACGAAACGCACGTTTTGTGCCCGAACTGAACAAAAGCGGCGATTCTGTGCACGAAACGCACGTATTGAGCCACAACTGAAAAGAAGCGGCGATTCTGTGCGCGAAACGCACGTTTTGTGACAAAACTGAGCAAAAGCGGTGATTCTGAGCACGAAACACACGTTTTGTGCCAAAACTGAGCAAAAGCGGCGATTCTGTGCACGAAACGAACGTTTTGTGCCAAAACTGAGCACAAGCGGCGGTTCTGTGCACGAAACGCACGTTTTGTGTGAAAAGGAGCAGTTCGGTGCGTGAAACGCATGTTTTGTACCAATAATGAGCAAAAGCGGCGATTCTGTGCACGAAACGCGGGGTTTGTGCCAAAACTGAGCAAAAGCGGCGATTCTGTGCACGAAACGCACGTTTTGAGCCCAAACTGAGCAAAAGCGGCGATTCTGTGCAGGAAACGCACGTTTTGTGGCAAAACTGAGCAAAAGCGGCGATTCTGTGCACGGAACGCCCGTTTTGTGCCAAAACTGAGCAAAAGCGGCGATTCTGTTAAAAAATCGCACGTTTTGAGCCAAAGCTGAGCAAAAGCGGCGACTCTGTGCACGAAACGCACGTTTTGTGCCCGAACTGAACAAAAGCGGCGATTCTGTGCACGAAACGCACGTTTTGAGCCAAAACTGACCAAAAGCGGCGATTCTGTGCACCAAACGCACGTTTTGTGCTAAAACAGAGCAAAAGCGGCGATTCTGTGCACGAAACGCACGTTTTGAGCCAAAACTGACCAAAAGCGGCGATTCTCTGCACGGAACGCACGTTTTGAGCCAAAACTGAGCAAAAGCGGCGATTCTGTGCACGAAACGCATGTTTTGAGCCAAAACTGACCAAAAGCGGCGGTTCTGTGCACGGAACGCACGTTTTGTGCCAAAAGGAGCAATTCGGTGCGTGAAACGCATGTCTTGTACCAATAATGAGCAAAAGCGGCGATTCTGAGCACGAAACACACGTTTTGTGCCAAAACTGAGCAAAAGCGGCGATTCTGTGCAGGAAACGCACGTTTTGTGCCAAAACTGAGCAAAAGCGGCGACTCTGTGCACGGAACGCACGTTTTGTGCCAAAACTGAGCAAAAGCGGCGATTCTGTTAAAAAATCGCACGTTTTGAGCCAAAGCTGAGCAAAAGCGGCGACTCTGTGCACGAAACGCACGTTTTGTGCCCGAACTGAACAAAAGCGGCGATTCTGTGCACGAAACGCACGTTTTGAGCCACAACTGACAAGAAGCGGCGATTCTGTGCGCGAAACGCACGTTTTGTGACAAAACTGAGCAAAAGCGGCGATTCTGTTAAAAAATCGCACGTTTTGAGCCAAAGCTGAGCAAAAGCGGCGACTCTGTGCACGAAACGCACGTTTTGAGCCACAACTGACAAGAAGCGGCGATTCTGTGCGCGAAACGCACGTTTTGTGACAAAACTGAGCAAAAGCGGCGATTGTGAGCACGAAACACACATTTTGTGCCAAAACTGAGCAAAAGCGGCGATTCTGTGCACGAAACGCACGTTTTGAGCCAAAACTGACCAAAAGCGGCGATTCTGTGCACGAAACGCACGTTTTGTGCCAAAACTGAGCAAAAGCGGCGATTCTGTGCACGAAACGAAGGTTTTGTGCCAAAACTGAGCAAAAGCGGCGGTTCTGTGCACGAAACGCACGTTTTGTGTGAAAAGGAGCAGTTCGGTGCGTGAAACGCATGTTTTGTACCAATAATGAGCAAAAGCGGCGATTCTGAGCACGAAACACACGTTTTGTGCCAAAACTGAGCAAAAGCGGCGATTCTGTGCAGGAAACGCACGTTTTGTGCCAAAACTGAACAAAAGCGGCGATTCTGTGCACGGAACGCCCGCTTTGTGCCAAAACTGAGCAAAAGCGGCGATTCTGTTAAAAAATCGCACGTTTTGAGCCAAAAGGAGCAGTTCGGTGCGTGAAACGCATGGTTTGTACCAATAATGAGCAAAAGCGGCGATTCTGAGCACGAAACGCGGGTTTTGTGTCAAAACTGAGCAAAAGCGGCGATTCTGTGCACGAAACGAACGTTTTGTGCCAAAACTGAGCAAAAGCGGCGATTCTGAGCACGAAACGAACGTTTTGAGCCAAAACTGAGCAAAAGCGGCGATTCTGTGCACGAAACGCACGTTTTGTGCCAGAACGAGCAATTCGGTGCGTGAAACGCATGTTTTGTACCAATAATGAGCAAAAGCGGCGATTCTGAGCCCGAAACGCTGGTTTTGTGCCAAAACTGAGCAAAAGCGGCGATTCTGTGCACGAAACGCACGTTTTGAGCCACAACTGACAAGAAGCGGCGATTCTGTGCGCGAAACGCACGTTTTGTGACAAAGCTGAGCAAAAGCGGCGATTCTGAGCACGAAACACACGTTTTGTGCCAAAACTGAGCAAAAGCGGCGATTCTGTGCAGGAAACGCACGTTTTGTGCCAAAACTGAGCAAAAGCGGCGATGCTGTGCACGGAACGCACGTTTTGTGCCAAAACTGAGCAAAAGCGGCGATTCTGTTAAAAAATCGCACGTTTTGAGCCGAAGCTGAGCAAAAGCGGCGACTCTGTGCACGAAACGCACGTTTTGTGCCCGAACTGAACAAAAGCGGCGATTCTGTGCACGAAACGCACGTATTGAGCCACAACTGAAAAGAAGCGGCGATTCTGTGCGCGAAACGCACGTTTTGTGACAAAACTGAGCAAAAGCGGTGATTCTGAGCACGAAACACACGTTTTGTGCCAAAACTGAGCAAAAGCGGCGATTCTGTGCACGAAACGAACGTTTTGTGCCAAAACTGAGCACAAGCGGCGGTTCTGTGCACGAAACGCACGTTTTGTGCGAAAAGGAGCAGTTCGGTGCGTGAAACGCATGTTTTGTACCAATAATGAGCAAAAGCGGCGATTCTGTGCACGAAACGCGGGGTTTGTGGCAAAACTGAGCAAAAGCGGCGATTCTGTGCACGAAACGCACGTTTTGAGCCCAAACTGAGCAAAAGCGGCGATTCTGTGCAGGAAACGCACGTTTTGTGCCAAAACTGAGCAAAAGCGGCGATTCTGTGCACGGAACGCCCGTTTTGTGCCAAAACTGAGCAAAAGCGGCGATTCTGTTAAAAAATCGCACGTTTTGAGCCAAAGCTGAGCAAAAGCGGCGACTCTGTGCACGAAACGCACGTTTTGTGCCCGAACTGAACAAAAGCGGCGATTCTGTGCACGAAACGCACGTTTTGAGCCAAAACTGACCAAAAGCGGCGATTCTCTGCACGGAACGCACGTTTTGAGCCAAAACTGAGCAAAAGCGGCGATTCTGTGCACGAAACGCATGTTTTGAGCCAAAACTGACCAAAAGCGGCGGTTCTGTGCACGGAACGCACGTTTTGTGCCAAAAGGAGCAATTCGGTGCGTGAAACGCATGTCTTGTACCAATAATGAGCAAAAGCGGCGATTCTGAGCACGAAACACACGTTTTGTGCCAAAACTGAGCAAAAGCGGCGATTCTGTGCAGGAAACGCACGTTTTGTGCCAAAACTGAGCAAAAGCGGCGACTCTGTGCACGGAACGCACGTTTTGTGCCAAAACTGAGCAAAAGCGGCGATTCTGTTAAAAAATCGCACGTTTTGAGCCAAAGCTGAGCAAAAGCGGCGACTCTGTGCACGAAACGCACGTTTTGTGCCCGAACTGAACAAAAGCGGCGATTCTGTGCACGAAACGCACGTTTTGAGCCAAAACTGACCAAAAGCGGCGATTCTGTGCACGAAACGCACGTTTTGTGCCAAAACTGAGCAAAAGCGGCGATTCTGTGCACGAAACGAAGGTTTTGTGCCAAAACTGAGCAAAAGCGGCGATTCTGTGCACTTAGCGCGGGTTTTGTGCCAAAACTGAGCAAAAGCGGCGATTCTGCGCACGAAACGCACGTTTTGTGCCAGAAGGAGCAACTCGGTGCGTGAAACGCATGTTCTGTACCAATAATGAGCAAAAGCGGCGGTTCTGAGCACGAAACGCACGTTTTGCGCCAAAAGGAGCAATTTGGTGCGTGAAACGCGAGTTTTGTACCAATAATGTGCAAAAGCGGCGATTCTGTGCACGCGACGCACGTTTTGAGCCAAAACTGAGCAAAAGCGGCGCTTCTGTGCACGTAACGCCCGTTTTGAGCCAAAACTGACAAAAAGCGGCGATTCTGTGCGCGAAACGCACGTTTTGTGACAAAACTGAGCAGAAGCGGCGATTCTGTGCACGAAACGCACGTTTTGAGACAAAACTGACCAAAAGCGGTTATTCTGTGCACGAAACGCTCGTTTTGTGCCAAAACTGAGCAAAAGCGGCGATTCTGTGCACGAAACGAACGTTTTGTGCCAAAACTGAGCTAAAGCGGCGTTTCTGTGCACGTAACGCCCGTTTTGAGCCAAAACTGACCAAAAGCGGCGATTCTGTGCGCCAAACGCACGTTTTGTGCTAAAACAGAGCAAAAGCGGCGATTCTGTGCACGAAACGCACGTTTTGAGCCAAAACTGACCAAAAGCGGCGATTCTGTGCACGGAACGAACGTTTTGTGCCAAAAGGAGCAACTCGGTGCGTGAAACGCATGTTTTGTACCAATAATGAGCAAAAGCGGCGGTTCTGAGCACGAAACGCACGTTTTGCGCCAAAAGGAGCAATTCGGTGCGTGAAACGCATGTTTTGTTCCAATAATGAGCAAAAGCGGGGATTCTGTGCACGAAACGCGGGTTTTGCGCCAAAACTGAGAAAAAGCGGCGACTCTGTGCACGGAACGCGGGTTTTGTGCCAAAACTGTGCAGAAGCGGCGACTCTGTGCACGAAACGCCCGTTTTGTGCCAAACTGAGCAAAAGCGGCGACTCTGTGCACGAAACGCACGTTTTGTGCCCGAACTGAGCTAAAGCGGCGCTTCTGTGCACGTAACGCCCGTTTTGTGCCAAAACTGAGCAAAAGCGGCGATTCTGTGCACGAAACGCACGTTTTGAGCCAAAACTGACCAAAAGCGGCGATTCTGTGCACGGAACGCACGTTTTGAGCCAAAACTGAGCAAAAGCGGCGATTCTGTGCACGAAACGCACGTTTTGTGCCAAAACTGAGCAAAAGCGGCGATTCTGTGCACGAAACGAACGTTTTGTGCCAAAACTGAGCAAAAGCGGCGGTTCTGTGCACGAAACGCACGTTTTGTGTCAAAAGGAGCAGTTCGGTGTGTGAAACGCATGTTTTGTACCAATAATGAGCAAAAGCGGCGATTCTGTGCACGAAACGCGGGTTTTGTGTCAAAACTGTACAAAAGCGGCGATTCTGTGCACGAAACGCACGTTTTGAGCCCAAACTGAGCTAAAGCGGCGCTTCTGTGCACGTAACGCCCGTTTTGTCCCAAAAGGAGCAGTTCGCTGCGTGAAACGCACGTTTCGTCCAAAAATTGAGCAAAAGCGGTGATTCCGTGCACGAAACGCACGTTTTGATCCAAAACTGACCAAAAGCGTCAATTCTGTGCGTGAAACCCATGTTTTGTACCAATAATGAGCAAAAGCGGCGATTCTGTGCACGAAACGCTCGTTTTGAGCCAAAACTGACCAAAAGCGGCGATTCTGTGCACGAAACGCACGTTTTGTGCCAAAACTGAGCAAAAGCGGTGATTTTGAGCACGAAACGAACGTTTTGTGCCAAAACTGAGCAAAAGCGGCGGTTCTGTGCACGAAACGCACGTTTTGTGTCAAAAGGAGCAGTTCGGTGCGTGAAACGCATGTTTTGTACCAATAATGAGCAAAAGCGGCGATTCTCTGCACGAAACGCGGGTTTTGTGCCAAAACTGAACAAAAGCGGCGATTCTGTGCACGAAACGCACGTTTTGTGCCAAAACTGAGCTAAAGCGGCAATTCTTTGCGTGAAACCCATGTTTTGTACCAATAATGAGCAAAAGCGGCGATTCTGTGCACGAACCGCATGCTTTGTGCCAAAACTGAGCAAAAGCGGCGATTCTGTGCACTTAGCGCGGGTTTTGTGCCAAAAGGAGCAACTCGGTGCGTGAAACGCATGTTTTGTACCAATAATGAGCAAAAGCGACGGTTCTGAGCACGAAACGCACGTTTTGCGCCAAAAGGAGCAATTTGGTGCGTGAAACGCGAGTTTTGTACCAATAATGAGCAAAAGCGGCGATTCTGTGCACGAAACGCACGTTTTGAGCCAAAACTGAGCAAAAGCGGCGCTTCTGTGCACGAAACGCACGTTTTGTGCCAGAACGAGCAATTCGGTGCGTGAAACGCATGTTTTGTACCAATAATGAGCAAAAGCGGCGATTCTGAGCACGAAACGCTGGTTTTGTGCCAAAACTGAGCAAAAGCGGCGTTTCTGTGCACAAAACGCGGTTTTGTGCAACAACTGAGCAAAAGCGGCGATTCTGAGCACGAAACGCTGGTTTTGTGCCAAAACTGAGCAAACGCAGCGATTCCGAGCATGAAACGCCCGTTTTGTGCCAAAAGGAGCAATTCGGTGCGTGAAACGCGGGTTTTGTGTCAGAACTGAACAAAAGCGACGATTCTGTGCACCAAACGCACGTTTTGAGCCAAAACTGACCAAAAGCGGCTATTCTGTGCACGAAACGCTCGTTTTGTGCCAAAACTGAGCAAAAGCGGCGATTCTGTGCACGAAACGAACGTTTTGTGCCAAAACTGAGCAAAAGCAGCGATTCTGCGCACGAAACGCCCGTTTTGTGCCAAAACTGAGCAAAAGCGGCGATTCTGTTAAAAAATCGCACGTTTTGAGCCAAAGCTGAGCAAAAGCGGCGACTTTGTGCACGAAACGCACGTTTTGTGCCCGAACTGAACAAAAGCGGCGATTCTGTTAAAAAATAGCACGTTTTGAGCCGAAGCTGAGCAAAAGCGGCGTTTCTGTGCACGGAACGCCCGTTTTGTGCCAAAACTGAGCAAAAGCGGCGATTCTGTTAAAAAATCGCACGTTTTGAGCCAAAGCTGAGCAAAAGCGGCGACTTTGTGCACGAAACGCACGTTTTGTGCCCGAACTGAACAAAAGCGGCGATTCTGTTAAAAAATAGCACGTTTTGAGCCGAAGCTGAGCAAAAGCGGCGACTCTGTGCACGAAACGCACGTTTTGTGCAAAACTGAGCAAAAGCGGCGATTCTGTGCACGAAACGCACGTTTTGAGCGAAAACTGACCAAAAGCGGCGATTCTGTGCACGGAACGCACGTTTTGTGCCAAAAGGAGCCATTCGGTGCGTGAAACGCATGTTTTGTACCAATAATGAGCAAAAGCAGCGATTCTGAGCACGAAACGCGGGTTTTGTGCCAAAACTGAGCAAAAGCGGCGATTCTGTGCACGAAACGCACGTTTTGAGCCAAAACTGACCAAAAGCGGCGATTCTGTGCACGGAACGCACGTTTTGCGCCAAAAGGAGCAATTCGGTGCGTGAAACGCATGTTTTGTACCAATAATGAGCAAAAGCGGCGATTCTGAGCACGAAACGCGGGTTTTGTGCCAAAACTGAGCAAAAGCGGCGATTCTGTGCACGGAACGCGGGTTTTGTGCCAAAACAGAGCAGAAGCGGCGACTCTGTGCACGAAACGCCCGTTTTGTGCCAAACTGAGCAAAAGCGGCGACTCTGTGCACGAAACGCACGTTTTGTGCCCGAACTGAACAAAAGCGGCGATTCTGTGCACGAAACGCACGTTTTGATCCAAAACTGACCAAAAGCGGCGATTCTGTGCACGGAACGCACGTTTTGAGCCAAAACTGAGCAAAAGCGGCGATTCTGTGCACGAAACGCATGTTTTGAGCCAAAACTGACCAAAAGCGGCGATTCTGTGCACGGAACGCACGTTTTGTGCCAAAAGGAGCAATTCGGAGCGTGAAACGCATGTTTTGTACTAATAATGAGCAAAAGCGGCGATTCTGAGCACGAAACGCGGGTTTTGTGCCAAAACTGAGCAAAAGCGGCGATTCTGTGCACGAAACGCACGTTTTGAGCCAAAACAGACCAAAAGCGGCGATTCTGTGCACGGAACGCACGTTTTGAGCCAAAACTGAGCAAAAGCGGCGATTCTGTGCACGAAACGCACGTTTTGAGCCAAAACTGACCAAAAGCGGCGATTCTGTGCACGGAACGCACGTTTTGTGCCAAAACTGAGCTAAAGCGGCGCTTCTGTGCACGTAACGCCCGTTTTGTGCCAAAAGGAGCAGTTCGGTGCGTGAAACGCACGTTTCGTCCAATAATTGAGCAAAAGCGGTGATTCCGTGCACGAAACGCACGTTTTGATCCAAAACTGACCAAAAGCGGCAATTCTGTGCTTGAAACCCATGTTTTGTACCAATAATGAGCAAAAGCGGCGATTCTGTGCACGAAACGCTCGTTTTGAGCCAAAACTGACCAAAAGCGGCGATTCTGTGCACGAAACGCACGTTTTGAGCCCAAACTGAGCAAAAGCGGCGATTCTGTGCAGGAAACGCACGTTTTGTGCCAAAACTGAGCAAAAGCGGCGATTCTGTGCACGGAACGCCCGTTTTGTGCCAAAACTGAGCAAAAGCGGCGATTCTGTTAAAAAATCGCACGTTTTGAGCCAAAGCTGAGCAAAAGCGGCGACTCTGTGCACGAAACGCACGTTTTGTGCCCGAACTGAACAAAAGCGGCGATTCTGTGCACGAAACGCACGTTTTGAGCCAAAACTGACCAAAAGCGGCGATTCTGTGCACCAAACGCACGTTTTGTGCTAAAACAGAGCAAAAGCGGCGATTCTGTGCACGAAACGCACGTTTTGAGCCAAAACTGACCAAAAGCGGCGATTCTCTGCACGGAACGCACGTTTTGAGCCAAAACTGAGCAAAAGCGGCGATTCTGTGCACGAAACGCATGTTTTGAGCCAAAACTGACCAAAAGCGGCGGTTCTGTGCACGGAACGCACGTTTTGTGCCAAAAGGAGCAATTCGGTGCGTGAAACGCATGTTTTGTACCAATAATGAGCAAAAGCGGCGATTCTGAGCACGAAACACACGTTTTGTGCCAAAACTGAGCAAAAGCGGCGATTCTGTGCACGGAACGCCCGTTTTGTGCCAAAACTGAGCAAAAGCGGCGATTCTGTTAAAAAATCGCACGTTTTGAGCCAAAGCTGAGCAAAAGCGGCGACTCTGTGCACGAAACGCACGTTTTGTGCCCGAACTGAACAAAAGCGGCGATTCTGTGCACGAAACGCACGTTTTGAGCCAAAACTGACCAAAAGCGGCGATTCTGTGCACCAAACGCACGTTTTGTGCTAAAACAGAGCAAAAGCGGCGATTCTGTGCACGAAACGCACGTTTTGAGCCAAAACTGACCAAAAGCGGCGATTCTCTGCACGGAACGCACGTTTTGAGCCAAAACTGAGCAAAAGCGGCGATTCTGTGCACGAAACGCATGTTTTGAGCCAAAACTGACCAAAAGCGGCGGTTCTGTGCACGGAACGCACGTTTTGTGCCAAAAGGAGCAATTCGGTGCGTGAAACGCATGTTTTGTACCAATAATGAGCAAAAGCGGCGATTCTGAGCACGAAACACACGTTTTGTGCCAAAACTGAGCAAAAGCGGCGATTCTGTGCAGGAAACGCACGTTTTGTGCCAAAACTGAGCAAAAGCGGCGACTCTGTGCACGGAACGCACGTTTTGTGCCAAAACTGAGCAAAAGCGGCGATTCTGTTAAAAAATCGCACGTTTTGAGCCAAAGCTGAGCAAAAGCGGCGACTCTGTGCACGAAACGCACGTTTTGTGCCCGAACTGAACAAAAGCGGCGATTCTGTGCACGATACGCACGTTTTGAGCCACAACTGACAAGAAGCGGCGATTCTGTGCGCGAAACGCACGTTTTGTGACAAAACTGAGCAAAAGCGGCGATTCTGTGCACGAAACGAAGGTTTTGTGCCAAAACTGAGCAAAAGCGGCGGTTCTGTGCACGGAACGCACGTTTTGAGCCAAAACTGAGCAAAAGCGGCGATTCTGTGCACGAAACGCATGTTTTGAGCCAAAACTGACCAAAAGCGGCGATTCTGTGCACGGAACGCACGTTTTGTGCCAAAAGGAGCAATTCGGTGCGTGAAACGCATGTTTTGTACCAATAATGAGCAAAAGCGGCGATTCTGTGCACGAAACGCACGTTTTGTGCCAGAACGAGCAATTCGGTGCGTGAAACGCATGTTTTGTACCAATAATGAGCAAAAGCGGCGATTCTGAGCCCGAAACGCTGGTTTTGTGCCAAAACTGAGCAAAAGCGGCGATTCTGTGCACGAAACGCACGTTCTGAGCCACAACTGACAAGAAGCGGCGATTCTGTGCGCGAAACGCACGTTTTGTGACAAAGCTGAGCAAAAGCGGCGATTCTGAGCACGAAACACACGTTTTGTGCCAAAACTGAGCAAAAGCGGCGATTCTGTGCAGGAAACGCACGTTTTGTGCCAAAACTGAGCAAAAGCGGCGATTCTGTGCACGGAACGCACGTTTTGTGCCAAAACTGAGCAAAAGCGGCGATTCTGTTAAAAAATCGCACGTTTTGAGCCAAAGCTGAGCAAAAGCGGCGACTCTGTGCACGAAACGCACGTTTTGTGCCCGAACTGAACAAAAGCGGCGATTGTGTGCACGAAACGCACGTATTGAGCCACAACTGACAAGAAGCGGCGATTCTGTGCGCGAAACGCACGTTTTGTGACAAAACTGAGCAAAAGCGGTGATTCTGAGCACGAAACACACGTTTTGTGCCAAAACTGAGCAAAAGCGGCGATTCTGTGCACGAAACGAACGTTTTGTGCCGAAACTGAGCACAAGCGGCGGTTCTGTGCACGAAACGCACGTTTTGTGTGAAAAGGAGCAGTTCGGTGCGTGAAACGCATGTTTTGTACCAATAATGAGCAAAAGCGGCGATTCTGTGCACGAAACGCGGGGTTTGTGCCAAAACTGAGCAAAAGCGGCGATTCTGTGCACGAAACGCACGTTTTGAGCCCAAACTGAGCAAAAGCGGCGATTCTGTGCAGGAAACGCACGTTTTGTGCCAAAACTGAGCAAAAGCGGCGATTCTGTGCACGGAACGCCCGTTTTGTGCCAAACCTGAGCAAAAGCGGCGATTCTGTTAAAAAATCGCACGTTTTGAGCCAAAGCTGAGCAAAAGCGGCGACTCTGTGCACGAAACGCACGTTTTGTGCCCGAACTGAACAAAAGCGGCGATTCTGTGCACGAAACGCACGTTTTGAGCCAAAACTGACCAAAAGCGGCGATTCTGTGCACCAAACGCACGTTTTGTGCTAAAACAGAGTAAAAGCGGCGATTCTGTGCACGAAACGCACGTTTTGTGCCAAAACTGAGCAAAAGCGGCGACTCTGTGCACGGAACGCACGTTTTGTGCCAAAACTGAGCAAAAGCGGCGATTCTGTTAAAAAATCGCACGTTTTGAGCCAAAGCTGAGCAAAAGCGGCGACTCTGTGCACGAAACGCACGTTTTGTGCCCGAACTGAACAAAAGCGGCGATTCTGTGCACGAAACGCACGTTTTGAGCCACAACTGACAAGAAGCGGCGATTCTGTGCGCGAAACGCACGTTTTGTGACAAAACTGAGCAAAAGCGGCGATTCTGAGCACGAAACACACGTTTTGTGCCAAAACTGAGCAAAAGCGGCGATTCTGTGCACGAAACGCACGTTTTGAGCCAAAACTGACCAAAAGCGGCGATTCTGTGCACGAAACGCACGTTTTGTGCCAAAACTGAGCAAAAGCGGCGATTCTGTGCACGAAACGAAGGTTTTGTGCCAAAACTGAGCAAAAGCGGCGATTCTGTGCACTTAGCGCGGGCTTTGTGCCAAAACTGAGCAAAAGCGGCGATTCTGCGCACGAAACGCACGTTTTGTGCCAGAAGGAGCAACTCGGTGCGTGAAACGCATGTTTTGTACCAATAATGAGCAAAAGCGGCGGTTCTGAGCACGAAACGCACGTTTTGCGCCAAAAGGAGCAATTTGGTGCGTGAAACGCGAGTTTTGTACCAATAATGTGCAAAAGCGGCGATTCTGTGCACGCGACGCACGTTTTGAGCCAAAACTGAGCAAAAGCGGCGCTTCTGTGCACGTAACGCCCGTTTTGAGCCAAAACTGACAAAAAGCGGCGATTCTGTGCGCGAAACGCACGTTTTGTGACAAACCTGAGCAGAAGCGGCGATTCTGTGCACGAAACGCACGTTTTGAGCCAAAACTGACCAAAAGCGGCTATTCTGTGCACGAAACGCTCGTTTTGTGCCAAAACTAAGCAAAAGCGGCGATTCTGTGCACGAAACGAACGTTTTGTGCCAAAACTGAGCAAAAGCGGCGATTCCGTGCACGAAACGCCCGTTTTGTGCCAAAAGGAGCAATTCGGTGCGTGAAACGCGGGTTTTGTGCCAGAACTGAACAAAAGCGGCGATTCTGTGCACGAAACGCACGTTTTGAGCCACAACTGACAAGAAGCGGCGATTCTGTGCGCGAAACGCACGTTTTGTGACAAAACTGAGCAAAAGCGGCGATTCTGAGCACGAAACACACGTTTTGTGCCAAAACTGAGCAAAAGCGGCGATTCTGTGCACGAAACGCACGTTTTGAGCCAAAACTGACCAAAAGCGGCGATTCTGTGCACGAAACGCACGTTTTGTGCCAAAACTGAGCAAAAGCGGCGATTCTGTGCACGAAACGAAGGTTTTGTGCCAAAACTGAGCAAAAGCGGCGATTCTGTGCACTTAGCGCGGGCTTTGTGCCAAAACTGAGCAAAAGCGGCGATTCTGCGCACGAAACGCACGTTTTGTGCCAGAAGGAGCAACTCGGTGCGTGAAACGCATGTTTTGTACCAATAATGAGCAAAAGCGGCGGTTCTGAGCACGAAACGCACGTTTTGCGCCAAAAGGAGCAATTTGGTGCGTGAAACGCGAGTTTTGTACCAATAATGTGCAAAAGCGGCGATTCTGTGCACGCGACGCACGTTTTGAGCCAAAACTGAGCAAAAGCGGCGCTTCTGTGCACGTAACGCCCGTTTTGAGCCAAAACTGACAAAAAGCGGCGATTCTGTGCGCGAAACGCACGTTTTGTGACAAAACTGAGCAGAAGCGGCGATTCTGTACACGAAACGCACGTTTTGAGCCAAAACTGACCAAAAGCGGCTATTCTGTGCACGAAACGCTCGTTTTGTGCCAAAACTAAGCAAAAGCGGCGATTCTGTGCACGAAACGAACGTTTTGTGCCAAAACTGAGCAAAAGCGGCGATTCCGTGCACGAAACGCCCGTTTTGTGCCAAAAGGAGCAATTCGGTGCGTGAAACGCGGGTTTTGTGCCAGAACTGAACAAAAGCGGCGATTCTGTGCACGAAACGCACGTTTTGAGCCACAACTGACAAGAAGCGGCGATTCTGTGCGCGAAACGCACGTTTTGTGATAAAACTGAGCAAAAGCGGCGATTCTGAGCACGAAACACACGTTTTGTGCCAAAACTGAGCAAAAGCGGCGATTCTGTGCACGAAACGCACGTTTTGAGCCAAAACTGACCAAAAGCGGCGATTCTGTGCACGAAACGCACGTTTTGTGCCAAAACTGAGCAAAAGCGGCGATTCTGTGCACGAAACGAAGGTTTTGTGCCAAAACTGAGCAAAAGCGGCGATTCTGTGCACTTAGCGCGGGCTTTGTGCCAAAACTGAGCAAAAGCGGCGATTCTGCGCACGAAACGCACGTTTTGTGCCAGAAGGAGCAACTCGGTGCGTGAAACGCATGTTTTGTACCAATAATGAGCAAAAGCGGCGGTTCTGAGCACGAAACGCACGTTTTGCGCCAAAAGGAGCAATTTGGTGCGTGAAACGCGAGTTTTGTACCAATAATGTGCAAAAGCGGCGATTCTGTGCACGCGACGCACGTTTTGAGCCAAAACTGAGCAAAAGCGGCGCTTCTGTGCACGTAACGCCCGTTTTGAGCCAAAACTGACAAAAAGCGGCGATTCTGTGCGCGAAACGCACGTTTTGTGACAAAACTGAGCAGAAGCGGCGATTCTGTACACGAAACGCACGTTTTGAGCCAAAACTGACCAAAAGCGGCTATTCTGTGCACGAAACGCTCGTTTTGTGCCAAAACTAAGCAAAAGCGGCGATTCTGTGCACGAAACGAACGTTTTGTGCCAAAACTGAGCAAAAGCGGCGATTCCGTGCACGAAACGCCCGTTTTGTGCCAAAAGGAGCAATTCGGTGCGTGAAACGCGGGTTTTGTGCCAGAACTGAACAAAAGCGGCGATTCTGTGCACGAAACGCACGTTTTGAGCCACAACTGACAAGAAGCGGCGATTCTGTGCGCGAAACGCACGTTTTGTGACAAAACTGAGCAAAAGCGGCGATTCTGAGCACGAAACACACGTTTTGTGCCAAAACTGAGCAAAAGCGGCGATTCTGTGCACGAAACGCACGTTTTGAGCCAAAACTGACCAAAAGCGGCGATTCTGTGCACGAAACGCACGTTTTGTGCCAAAACTGAGCAAAAGCGGCGATTCTGTGCACGAAACGAAGGTTTTGTGCCAAAACTGAGCAAAAGCGGCGATTCTGTGCACTTAGCGCGGGCTTTGTGCCAAAACTGAGCAAAAGCGGCGATTCTGCGCACGAAACGCACGTTTTGTGCCAGAAGGAGCAACTCGGTGCGTGAAACGCATGTTTTGTACCAATAATGAGCAAAAGCGGCGGTTCTGAGCACGAAACGCACGTTTTGCGCCAAAAGGAGCAATTTGGTGCGTGAAACGCGAGTTTTGTACCAATAATGTGCAAAAGCGGCGATTCTGTGCACGCGACGCACGTTTTGAGCCAAAACTGAGCAAAAGCGGCGCTTCTGTGCACGTAACGCCCGTTTTGAGCCAAAACTGACAAAAAGCGGCGATTCTGTGCGCGAAACGCACGTTTTGTGACAAAACTGAGCAGAAGCGGCGATTCTGTACACGAAACGCACGTTTTGAGCCAAAACTGACCAAAAGCGGCTATTCTGTGCACGAAACGCTCGTTTTGTGCCAAAACTAAGCAAAAGCGGCGATTCTGTGCACGAAACGAACGTTTTGTGCCAAAACTGAGCAAAAGCGGCGATTCCGTGCACGAAACGCCCGTTTTGTGCCAAAAGGAGCAATTCGGTGCGTGAAACGCGGGTTTTGTGCCAGAACTGAACAAAAGCGGCGATTCTGTGCACGAAACGCACGTTTTGAGCCACAACTGACAAGAAGCGGCGATTCTGTGCGCGAAACGCACGTTTTGTGATAAAACTGAGCAAAAGCGGCGATTCTGAGCACGAAACACACGTTTTGTGCCAAAACTGAGCAAAAGCGGCGATTCTGTGCACGAAACGCACGTTTTGAGCCAAAACTGACCAAAAGCGGCGATTCTGTGCACGAAACGCACGTTTTGTGCCAAAACTGAGCAAAAGCGGCGATTCTGTGCACGAAACGAAGGTTTTGTGCCAAAACTGAGCAAAAGCGGCGATTCTGTGCACTTAGCGCGGGCTTTGTGCCAAAACTGAGCAAAAGCGGCGATTCTGCGCACGAAACGCACGTTTTGTGCCAGAAGGAGCAACTCGGTGCGTGAAACGCATGTTTTGTACCAATAATGAGCAAAAGCGGCGGTTCTGAGCACGAAACGCACGTTTTGCGCCAAAAGGAGCAATTTGGTGCGTGAAACGCGAGTTTTGTACCAATAATGTGCAAAAGCGGCGATTCTGTGCACGCGACGCACGTTTTGAGCCAAAACTGAGCAAAAGCGGCGCTTCTGTGCACGTAACGCCCGTTTTGAGCCAAAACTGACAAAAAGCGGCGATTCTGTGCGCGAAACGCACGTTTTGTGACAAAACTGAGCAGAAGCGGCGATTCTGTACACGAAACGCACGTTTTGAGCCAAAACTGACCAAAAGCGGCTATTCTGTGCACGAAACGCTCGTTTTGTGCCAAAACTAAGCAAAAGCGGCGATTCTGTGCACGAAACGAACGTTTTGTGCCAAAACTGAGCAAAAGCGGCGATTCCGTGCACGAAACGCCCGTTTTGTGCCAAAAGGAGCAATTCGGTGCGTGAAACGCGGGTTTTGTGCCAGAACTGAACAAAAGCGGCGATTCTGTGCACGAAACGCACGTTTTGAGCCACAACTGACAAGAAGCGGCGATTCTGTGCGCGAAACGCACGTTTTGTGACAAAACTGAGCAAAAGCGGCGATTCTGAGCACGAAACACACGTTTTGTGCCAAAACTGAGCAAAAGCGGCGATTCTGTGCACGAAACGCACGTTTTGAGCCAAAACTGACCAAAAGCTGCGATTCTGTGCACGAAACGCACGTTTTGTGTCAAAACTTAGCAAAAGCGGCGATTCTGTGCACGAAACGCACGTTTTGTGCCAAAACTGAGCAAAAGCGGCGATTCTGTGCAGGAAATGCACGTTTTGTGCCAAAACTGAGCAAAAGCGGCGACTCTGTGCACGGAACGCACGTTTTGTGCCAAAACTGAGCAAAAGCGGCGATTCTGTTAAAAAATCGCACGTTTTGAGCCAAAGCTGAGCAAAAGCGGCGACTCTGTGCACGAAACGCACGTTTTGTGCCCGAACTGAACAAAAGCGGCGATTCTGTGCACGAAACGCACGTTTTGAGCCACAACTGACAAGAAGCGGCGATTCTGTGCGCGAAACGCACGTTTTGTGACAAAACTGAGCAAAAGCGGCGATTCTGAGCACGAAACACACGTTTTGTGCCAAAACTGAGCAAAAGCGGCGATTCTGTGCACGAAACGCACGTTTTGAGCCAAAACTGACCAAAAGCGGGGATTCTGTGCACGAAACGCACGTTTTGTGCCAAAACTGAGCAAAAGCGGCGATTCTGTGCACGAAACGAAGGTTTTGTGCCAAAACTGAGCAAAAGCGGCGATTCTGTGCACTTAGCGCGGGCTTCGTGCCAAAACTGAGCAAAAGCGGCGATTCTGCGCACGAAACGCACGTTTTGTGCCAGAAGGAGCAACTCGGTGCGTGAAACGCATGTTTTGTACCAATAATGAGCAAAAGCGGCGGTTCTGAGCACGAAACGCACGTTTTGCGCCAATAGGAGCAATTTGGTGCGTGAAACGCGAGTTTTGTACCAATAATGTGCAAAAGCGGCGATTCTGTGCACGCGACGCACGTTTTGAGCCAAAACTGAGCAAAAGCGGCGCTTCTGTGCACGTAACGCCCGTTTTGAGCCAAAACTGACAAAAAGCGGCGATTCTGTGCGCGAAACGCACGTTTTGTGACAAAACTGAGCAGAAGCGGCGATTCTGTGCACGAAACGCACGTTTTGAGCCAAAACTGACCAAAAGCGGCTATTCTGTGCACGAAACGCTCGTTTTGTGCCAAAACTAAGCAAAAGCGGCGATTCTGTGCACGAAACGAACGTTTTGTGCCAAAACTGAGCAAAAGCGGCGATTCCGTGCACGAAACGCCCGTTTTGTGCCAAAAGGAGCAATTCGGTGCGTGAAACGCGGGTTTTGTGCCAGAACTGAACAAAAGCGGCGATTCTGTGCACGAAACGCACGTTTTGAGCCACAACTGACAAGAAGCGGCGATTCTGTGCGCGAAACGCACGTTTTGTGACAAAACTGAGCAAAAGCGGCGATTCTGAGCACGAAACACACGTTTTGTGCCAAAACTGAGCAAAAGCGGCGATTCCGTGCACGAAACGCCCGTTTTGTGCCAAAAGGAGCAATTCGGTGCGTGAAACGCGGGTTTTGTGCCAGAACTGAACAAAAGCGGCGATTCTGTGCACGAAACGCACGTTTTGAGCCACAACTGACAAGAAGCGGCGATTCTGTGCACGAAACGCACGTTTTGTGCCAAAACTGAGCAAAAGCGGCGATTCTGTGCACGAAACGAAGGTTTTGTGCCAAAACTGAGCAAAAGCGGCGATTCTGTGCACTTAGCGCGGGTTTTGTGCCAAAACTGAGCAAAAGCGGCGATTCTGCGCACGAAACGCACGTTTTGTGCCAGAAGGAGCAACTCGGTGCGTGAAACGCATGTTTTGTACCAATAATGAGCAAAAGCGGCGGTTCTGAGCACGAAACGCACGTTTTGCGCCAAAAGGAGCAATTTGGTGCGTGAAACGCGAGTTTTGTACCAATAATGTGCAAAAGCGGCGATTCTGTGCACGCGACGCACGTTTTGAGCCAAAACTGAGCAAAAGCGGCGCTTCTGTGCACGTAACGCCCGTTTTGAGCCAAAACTGACAAAAAGCGGCGATTCTGTGCGCGAAACGCACGTTTTGTGACAAAACTGAGCAGAAGCGGCGATTCTGTGCACGAAACGCACGTTTTGAGCCAAAACTGACCAAAAGCGGCTATTCTGTGCACGAAACGCTCGTTTTGTGCCAAAACTGAGCAAAAGCGGCGATTCTGTGCACGAAACGAACGTTTTGTGCCAAAACTGAGCAAAAGCGGCGTTTCTGTGCACGTAACGCCCGTTTTGTGCCAAAAGGAGCAGTTCGGTGCGTGAAACGCACGTTTCGTTCAAAAATTGAGCAAAAGCGGCGATTCCGTGCACGAAACGCACGTTTTGATCCAAAACTGACCAAAAGCGGCAATTCTGTGCGTGAAACCCATGTTTTGTACCAATAATGAGCAAAAGCGGCGATTCTGTGCGCGAAACGCATGCTTTGTGCCAAAACTGAGCAAAAGCGGCGATTCTGTGCACTTAGCGCGGGTTTTGTGCCAAAACTGAGCAAAAGCGGCGATTCTGCGCACGAAACGCACGTTTTGTGAAAAAAGGAGCAACTCGGTGCGTGAAACGCATGTTTTGTACCAGTAATGAGCAAAAGCGGCGGTTCTGAGCACGAAACGCACGTTTTGCGCCAAAAGGAGCAATTTATTGCGTGAAACGCGAGTTTTGTACCAATAATGAGCAAAAGCGGCGATTCTGTGCAGGAACGCACGTTTTGAGCCCAAACTGAGCAAAAGCGGCGATTCTGTGCAGGAAACGCACGTTTTGTGCCAAAACTGAGCAAAAGCGGCGATTCTGTGCACGGAACGCCCGTTTTGTGCCAAAACTGAGCAAAAGCGGCGATTCTGTTAAAAAATCGCACGTTTTGAGCCAAAGCTGAGCAAAAGCGGCGACTCTGTGCACGAAACGCACGTTTTGTGCCCGAACTGAACAAAAGCGGCGATTCTGTGCACGAAACGCACGTTTTGAGCCAAAACTGACCAAAAGCGGCGATTCTGTGCTCCAAACGCACGTTTTGTGCTAAAACAGAGCAAAAGCGGCGATTCTGTGCACGAAACGCACGTTTTGAGCCAAAACTGAGCAAAAGCGGCGATTCTGTGCACGAAACGCACGTTTTGAGCCAAAACTGAGCAAAAGCGGCGATTCTGAGCACGAAACACACGTTTTGTGCCAAAACTGAGCAAAAGCGGCGATTCTGTGCACGAAACGCACGTTTTGAGCCACAACTGACAAGAAGCGGCGATTCTGTGCGCGAAACGCACGTTTTGTGACAAAGCTGAGCAAAAGCGGCGATTCTGAGCACGAAACACACGTTTTGTGCCAAAACTGAGCAAAAGCGGCGATTCTGTGCAGGAAACGCACGTTTTGTGCCAAAACTGAGCAAAAGCGGCGATTCTGTGCACGGAACGCACGTTTTGTGCCAAAACTGAGCAAAAGCGGCGATTCTGTTAAAAAATCGCGCGTTTTGAGCCAAAGCTGAGCAAAAGCGGCGACTCTGTGCACGAAACGCACGTTTTGTGCCCGAACTGAACAAAAGCGGCGATTGTGTGCACGAAACGCACGTATTGAGCCACAACTGACAAGAAGCGGCGATTCTGTGCGCGAAACGCACGTTTTGTGACAAAACTGAGCAAAAGCGGTGATTCTGAGCACGAAACACACGTTTTGTGCCAAAACTGAGCAAAAGCGGCGATTCTGTGCACGAAACGAACGTTTTGTGCCAAAACTGAGCACAAGCGGCGGTTCTGTGCACGAAACGCACGTTTTGTGTGAAAAGGAGCAGTTCGGTGCGTGAAACGCATGTTTTGTACCAATAATGAGCAAAAGCGGCGATTCTGTGCACGAAACGCGGGGTTTGTGCCAAAACTGAGCAAAAGCGGCGATTCTGTGCACGAAACGCACGTTTTGAGCCCAAACTGAGCAAAAGCGGCGATTCTGTGCAGGAAACGCACGTTTTGTGCCAAAACTGAGCAAAAGCGGCGATTCTGTGCACGGAACGCCCGTTTTGTGCCAAAACTGAGCAAAAGCGGCGATTCTGTTAAAAAATCGCACGTTTTGAGCCAAAGCTGAGCAAAAGCGGCGACTCTGTGCACGAAACGCACGTTTTGTGCCCGAACTGAACAAAAGCGGCGATTCTGTGCACGAAACGCACGTTTTGAGCCAAAACTGACCAAAAGCGGCGATTCTGTGCACCAAACGCACGTTTTGTGCTAAAACAGAGCAAAAGCGGCGATTCTGTGTACGAAACGCACGTTTTGAGCCAAAACTGACCAAAAGCGGCGATTCTCTGCACGGAACGCACGTTTTGAGCCAAAACTGACCAAAAGCGGCGATTCTGTGCACGAAACGCACGTTTTGTGCCAAAACTGAGCAAAAGCGGCGATTCTGTGCAGGAAACGCACGTTTTGTGCCAAAACTGAGCAAAAGCGGCGACTCTGTGCACGGAACGCACGTTTTGTGCCAAAACTGAGCAAAAGCGGCGATTCTGTTAAAAAATCGCACGTTTTGAGCCAAAGATGAGCAAAAGCGGCGACTCTGTGCACGAAACGCACATTTTGTGCCCGAACTGAACAAAAGCGGCGATTCTGTGCACGAAACGCACGTTTTGAGCCACAACTGACAAGAAGCGGCGATTCTGTGCGCGAAACGCACGTTTTGTGACAAAACTGAGCAAAAGCGGCGATTCTGAGCACGAAACACACGTTTTGTGCCAAAACTGAGCAAAAGCGGCGATTCTGTGCACGAAACGCACGTTTTGAGCCAAAACTGACCAAAAGCGGCGATTCTGTGCACGAAACGCACGTTTTGTGCCAAAACTGAGCAAAAGCGGCGATTCTGTGCACGAAACGAAGGTTTTGTGCCAAAACTGAGCAAAAGCGGCGATTCTGTGCACTTAGCGCGGGTTTTGTGCCAAAACTGAGCAAAAGCGGCGATTCTGCGCACGAAACGCACGTTTTGTGCCAGAAGGAGCAACTCGGTGCGTGAAACGCATGTTTTGTACCAATAATGAGCAAAAGCGGCGGTTCTGAGCACGAAACGCACGTTTTGCGCCAAAAGGAGCAATTTGGTGCGTGAAACGCGAGTTTTGTACCAATAATGTGCAAAAGCGGCGATTCTGTGCACGCGACGCACGTTTTGAGCCAAAACTGAGCAAAAGCGGCGCTTCTGTGCACGTAACGCCCGTTTTGAGCCAAAACTGACAAAAAGCGGCGATTCTGTGCGCGAAACGCACGTTTTGTGACAAAACTGAGCAGAAGCGGCGATTCTGTGCACGAAACGCACGTTTTGAGCCAAAACTGACCAAAAGCGGCTATTCTGTGCACGAAACGCTCGTTTTGTGCCAAAACTAAGCAAAAGCGGCGATTCTGTGCACGAAACGAACGTTTTGTGCCAAAACTGAGCAAAAGCGGCGATTCCGTGCACGAAACGCCCGTTTTGTGCCAAAAGGAGCAATTCGGTGCGTGAAACGCGGGTTTTGTGCCAGAACTGAACAAAAGCGGCGATTCTGTGCACGAAACGCACGTTTTGAGCCACAACTGGCAAGAAGCGGCGATTCTGTGCGCGAAACGCACGTTTTGTGACAAAACTGAGCAAAAGCGGCGATTCTGAGCACGAAACACACGTTTTGTGCCAAAACTGAGCAAAAGCGGCGATTCTGTGCACGAAACGCACGTTTTGAGCCAAAACTGACCAAAAGCGGCGATTCTGTGCACGAAACGCACGTTTTGTGCCAAAACTGAGCAAAAGCGGCGATTCTGTGCACGAAACGAAGGTTTTGTGCCAAAACTGAGCAAAAGCGGCGATTCTGTGCACTTAGCGCGGGTTTTGTGCCAAAACTGAGCAAAAGCGGCGATTCTGCGCACGAAACGCACGTTTTGTGCCGGAAGGAGCAACTCGGTGCGTGAAACGCATGTTTTGTACCAATAATGAGCAAAAGCGGCGGTTCTGAGCACGAAACGCACGTTTTGCGCCAAAAGGAGCAATTTGGTGCGTGAAACGCGAGTTTTGTACCAATAATGTGCAAAAGCGGCGATTCTGTGCACGCGACGCACGTTTTGAGCCAAAACTGAGCAAAAGCGGCGCTTCTGTGCACGTAACGCCCGTTTTGAGCCAAAACTGACAAAAAGCGGCGGTTCTGTGCGCGAAACGCACGTTTTGTGACAAAACTGAGCAGAAGCGGCGATTCTGTGCACGAAACGCACGTTTTGAGCCAAAACTAACCAAAAGCGGCTATTCTGTGCACGAAACGCTCGTTTTGTGCCAAAACTGAGCAAAAGCGGCGATTCTGTGCACGAAACGAACGTTTTGTGCCAAAACTGAGCAAAAGCGGCGTTTCTGTGCACGTAACGCCTGTTTTGTGCCAAAAGGAGCAGTTCGGTGCGTGAAACGCACGTTTCGTTCAAAAATTGAGCAAAAGCGGCGATTCCGTGCACGAAACGCACGTTTTGATCCAAAACTGACCAAAAGCGGCAATTCTGTGCGTGAAACCCATGTTTTGTACCAATAATGAGCAAAAGCGGCGATTCTGTGCGCGAAACGCATGCTTTGTGCCAAAACTGAGCAAAAGCGGCGATTCTGTGCACTTAGCGCGGGTTTTGTGCCAAAACTGAGCAAAAGCGGCGATTCTGCGCACGAAACGCACGTTTTGTGAAAAAAGGAGCAACTCGGTGCGTGAAACGCATGTTTTGTACCAGTAATGAGCAAAAGCGGCGGTTCTGAGCACGAAACGCACGTTTTGCGCCAAAAGGAGCAATTTATTGCGTGAAACGCGAGTTTTGTACCAATAATGAGCAAAAGCGGCGATTCTGTGCAGGAACGCACGTTTTGAGCCCAAACTGAGCAAAAGCGGCGATTCTGTGCAGGAAACGCACGTTTTGTGCCAAAACTGAGCAAAAGCGGCGATTCTGTGCACGGAACGCCCGTTTTGTGCCAAAACTGAGCAAAAGCGGCGATTCTGTTAAAAAATCGCACGTTTTGAGCCAAAGCTGAGCAAAAGCGGCGACTCTGTGCACGAAACGCACGTTTTGTGCCCGAACTGAACAAAAGCGGCGATTCTGTGCACGAAACGCACGTTTTGAGCCAAAACTGACCAAAAGCGGCGATTCTGTGCGCCAAACGCACGTTTTGTGCTAAAACAGAGCAAAAGCGGCGATTCTGTGCACGAAACGCACGTTTTGAGCCAAAACTGACCAAAAGCGGCGATTCTGTGCACGGAACGAACGTTTTGTGCCAAAAGGAGCAACTCGGTGCGTGAAACGCATGTTTTGTACCAATAATGAGCAAAAGCGGCGGTTCTGAGCACGAAACGCACGTTTTGCGCCAAAAGGAGCAATTCGGTGCGTGAAACGCATGTTTTGTTCCAATAATGAGCAAAAGCGGCGATTCTGTGCACGAAACGCGGGTTTTGCGCCAAAACTGAGAAAAAGCGGCGACTCTGTGCACGAAACGAACGTTTTGTGCCAAAACTGAGCAAAAGCGGCGATTCTGAGCACGAAACGAACGTTTTGAGCCAAAACTGAGCAAAAGCGGCGATTCTGTGCACGAAACGCACGTTTTGTGCCAGAACGAGCAATTCGGTGCGTGAAACGCATGTTTTGTACCAATAATGAGCAAAAGCGGCGATTCTGAGCCCGAAACGCTGGTTTTGTGCCAAAACTGAGCAAAAGCGGCGATTCTGTGCACGAAACGCACGTTTTGAGCCACAACTGACAAGAAGCGGCGATTCTGTGCGCGAAACGCACGTTTTGTGACAAAGCTGAGCAAAAGCGGCGATTCTGAGCACGAAACACACGTTTTGTGCCAAAACTGAGCAAAAGCGGCGATTCTGTGCAGGAAACGCACGTTTTGTGCCAAAACTGAGCAAAAGCGACGATTCTGTGCACGGAACGCACGTTTTGTGCCAAAACTGAGCAAAAGCGGCGATTCTGTTAAAAAATCGCACGTTTTGAGCCAAAGCTGAGCAAAAGCGGCGACTCTGTGCACGAAACGCACGTTTTGTGCCCGAACTGAACAAAAGCGGCGATTCTGTGCACGAAACGCACGTATTGAGCCACAACTGACAAGAAGCGGCGATTCTGTGCGCGAAACGCACGTTTTGTGACAAAACTGAGCAAAAGCGGTGATTCTGAGCACGAAACACACGTTTTGTGCCAAAACTGAGCAAAAGCGGCGATTCTGTGCACGAAACGAACGTTTTGTGCCAAAACTGAGCAAAAGCGGCGGTTCTGTGCACGAAACGCACGTTTTGTGTGAAAAGGAGCAGTTCGGTGCGTGAAACGCATGTTTTGTACCGATAATGAGCAAAAGAGGCGATTCTGTGCACCAAACGCACGTTTTGTGCTAAAACTGAGCAAAAGCGGCGATTCTGTGCACGGAACGCCCGTTTTGTGCCAAAACTGAGCAAAAGCGGCGATTCTGTTAAAAAATCGCACGTTTTGAGCCAAAGCTGAGCAAAAGCGGCGATTCTGTGCACGAAACGAACGTTTTGTGCCAAAACTGAGCAAAAGCGGCGGTTCTGTGCACGAAACGCACGTTTTGTGTCAAAAGGAGCAGTTCGGTGCGTGAAACGCATGTTTTTTACCAATAATGAGCAAAAGCGGCGGTTCTGAGCACGAAACGCACGTTTTGCGCCAAAAGGAGCAATTTGATGCGTGAAACGCGAGTTTTGTACCAATAATGTGCAAAAGCGGCGATTCTGTGCACGCAACGCACGTTTTGAGCCAAAACTGAGCAAAAGGGGCGCTTCTGTGCACGTAACGCCCGTTTTGAGCCAAAACTGACAAAAAGCGGCGATTCTGTGCGCGAAACGCACGTTTTGTGACAAAACTGAGCAGAAGCGGCGATTCTGTGCACGAAACTCACGTTTTGAGCCAAAACTGATCAAAAGCGGCTATTCTGTGCACGAAACGCTCGTTTTGTGCCAAAACTGAGCAAAAGCGGCGTTTCTGTGCACGAAACGCACGTTTTGTGCCAAAACTGAGCTAAAGCGGCGATTCTGTGCACGTAACGCCCGTTTTGTGCCAAAAGGAGCAGTTCGGTGCGTGAAACGCACGTTTCGTTCAAAAATTGAGCAAAAGCGGCGATTCCGTGCACGAAACGCACGTTTTGATCCAAAACTGACCAAAAGCGGCAATTCTGTGCGTGAAACCCATGTTTTGTACCAATAATGAGCAAAAGCGGCGATTCTGTGCGCGAAACGCATGCTTTGTGCCAAAACTGAGCAAAAGCGGCGATTCTGTGCACTTAGCGCGGGTTTTGTGCCAAAACTGAGCAAAAGCGGCGATTCTGCGCACGAAACGCACGTTTTGTGAAAAAAGGAGCAACTCGGTGCGCGAAACGCATGTTTTGTACCAGTAATGAGCAAAAGTGGCGGTTCTGAGCACGAAACGCACGTTTTGCGCCAAAAGGAGCAATTTATTGCGTGAAACGCGAGTTTTGTACCAATGATGAGCAAAAGCGGCGATTCTGTGCAAGAACGCACGTTTTGAGCCCAAACTGAGCAAAAGCGGCGATTCTGTGCAGGAAACGCACGTTATGTGCCAAAACTGAGCAAAAGCGGCGATTCTGAGCACGGAACGCCCGTTTTGTGCCAAAACTGAGCAAAAGCGGCGATTCTGTTAAAAAATCGCACGTTTTGAGCCAAAGCTGAGCAAAAGCGGCGACTCTGTGCACGAAACGCACGTTTTGTGCCCGAACTGAACAAAAGCGGCGATTCTGTGCACGAAACGCACGTTTTGAGCCAAAACTGACCAAAAGCGGCGATTCTGTGTGCCAAACGCACGTTTTGTGCTAAAACAGAGCAAAAGCGGCGATTCTGTGCACGAAACGCACGTTTTGAGCCAAAACTGACCAAAAGCGGCGATTCTGTGCACGGAACGAACGTTTTGTGCCAAAAGGATCAATTCGGTGCGTGAAACGCATGTTTTGTACAAATAATGACCAAAAGCGGCGATTCTGTGCACGGAACGCATGTTTTGAGCCAAAACTGACCAAAAGTGGCGGTTCTGAGCACGAAACGCACGTTTTGCGCCAAAAGGAGCAATTTATTGCGTGAAACGCGAGTTTTGTACCAATGATGAGCAAAAGCGGCGATTCTGTGCAAGAACGCACGTTTTGAGCCCAAACTGAGCAAAAGCGGCGAATCTGTGCAGGAAATGCACGTTTTGTGCCAAAACTGAACAAAAGCGGCGATTCTGTGCACGGAACGCCCGTTTTGTGCCAAAACTGAGCAAAAGCGGCGATTCTGTTAAAAAATCGCACGTTTTGAGCCAAAGCTGTGCAAAAGCGGCGACTCTGTGCACGAAACGCACGTTTTGTGCCCGAACTGAACAAAAGCGGCGATTCTGTGCACGAAACGAACGTTTTGTGCCAAAACTGAACAAACGCGGCGGTTCTGTGCACGAAACGCACGTTTTGTGTCAAAAGGAGCAGTTCGGTGCGTGAAACGCATGGTTTGTACCAATAATGAGCAAAAGCGGCGATTCTGAGCACGAAACGCGGGTTTTGTGTCAAAACTGAGCAAAAGCGGCGATTCTGTGCACGAAACGAACGTTTTGTGCCAAAACTGAGCAAAAGCGGCGATTCTGAGCACGAAACGAACGTTTTGAGCCAAAACTGAGCAAAAGCGGCGATTCTGTGCACGAAACGCACGTTTTGTGCCAGAACGAGCAATTCGGTGCGTGAAACGCATGTTTTGTACCAATAATGAGCAAAAGCGGCGATTCTGAGCCCGAAACGCTGGTTTTGTGCCAAAACTGAGCAAAAGCGGCGATTCTGTGCACGAAACGCACGTTTTGAGCCACAACTGACAAGAAGCGGCGATTCTGTGCGCGAAACGCACGTTTTGTGACAAAGCTGAGCAAAAGCGGCGATTCTGAGCACGAAACACACGTTTTGTGCCAAAACTGAGCAAAAGCGGCGATTCTGTGCAGGAAACGCACGTTTTGTGCCAAAACTGAGCAAAAGCGGCGATTCTGTTAAAAAATCGCACGTTTTGAGCCAAAGCTGAGCAAAAGCGGCGATTCTGTGCACGAAACGAACGTTTTGTGCCAAAACTGAGCAAAAGCGGCGGTTCTGTGCACGAAACGCACGTTTTGTGTCAAAAGGAGCAGTTCGGTGCGTGAAACGCATGTTTTTTACCAATAATGAGCAAAAGCGGCGGTTCTGAGCACGAAACGCACGTTTTGCGCCAAAAGGAGCAATTTGATGCGTGAAACGCGAGTTTTGTACCAATAATGTGCAAAAGCGGCGATTCTGTGCACGCAACGCACGTTTTGAGCCAAAAACTGAGCAAAAGGGGCGCTTCTGTGCACGTAACGTCCGTTTTGAGCCAAAACTGACAAAAAGCGGCGATTCTGTGCGCGAAACGCACGTTTTGTGACAAAACTGAGCAGAAGCGGCGATTCTGTGCACGAAACGCACGTTTTGAGCCAAAACTGATCAAAAGCGGCTATTCTGTGCACGAAACGCTCGTTTTGTGCCAAAACTGAGCAAAAGCGGCGATTCTGTGCACGAAACGAACGTTTTGTGCCAAAACTGAGCAAAAGCGGCGATTCTGCGCACGAAACGCACGTTTTGTGCCAAAAGGAGCAATTCCGTGCGCGAAACGCATCTTTTGTACCGATAATTAGCAAAAGAGGCGATTCTGTGCACCAAACGCACGTTTTGTGCTAAAACAGAGCAAAAGCGGCGATTCTGTGCATTAAACGCACGTTTTGAGCCAAAGTTGAGCAAAAGCGGCGATTCTGTGCACGAAACGCACGTTTTGTGTGAAAAGGAGCAGTTCGGTGCGTGAAACGCATGTTTTGTACCGATAATGAGCAAAAGAGGCGATTCTGTGCACCAAACGCACGTTTTGTGCTAAAACTGAGCAAAAGCGGCGATTCTGTGCACGGAACGCCCGTTTTGTGCCAAAACTGAGCAAAAGCGGCGATTCTGTTAAAAAATCGCACGTTTTGAGCCAAAGCTGAGCAAAAGCGGCGATTCTGTGCACGAAACGAACGTTTTGTGCCAAAACTGAGCAAAAGCGGCGGTTCTGTGCACGAAACGCACGTTTTGTGTCAAAAGGAGCAGTTCGGTGCGTGAAACGCATGTTTTTTACCAATAATGAGCAAAAGCGGCGGTTCTGTGCGCGAAACGCATGCTTTGTGCCAAAACTGAGCAAAAGCGGCGATTCTGTGCACTTAGCGCGGGTTTTGTGCCAAAACTGAGCAAAAGCGGCGATTCTGCGCACGAAACGCACGTTTTGTGAAAAAAGGAGCAACTCGGTGCGTGAAACGCATGTTTTGTACCAGTAATGAGCAAAAGTGGCGGTTCTGAGCACGAAACGCACGTTTTGCGCCAAAAGGAGCAATTTATTGCGTGAAACGCGAGTTTTGTACCAATGATGAGCAAAAGCGGCGATTCTGTGCAAGAACGCACGTTTTGAGCCCAAACTGAGCAAAAGCGGCGATTCTGTGCAGGAAACGCACGTTATGTGCCAAAACTGAGCAAAAGCGGCGATTCTGTGCACGGAACGCCCGTTTTGTGCCAAAACTGAGCAAAAGCGGCGATTCTGTTAAAAAATCGCACGTTTTGAGCCAAAGCTGAGCAAAAGCGGCGACTCTGTGCACGAAACGCACGTTTTGTGCCCGAACTGAACAAAAGCGGCGATTCTGTGCACGAAACGCACGTTTTGAGCCAAAACTGACCAAAAGCGGCGATTCTGTGTGCCAAACGCACGTTTTGTGCTAAAACAGAGCAAAAGCGGCGATTCTGTGCACGAAACGCTCGTTTTGAGCCAAAACTGACCAAAAGCGGCGATTCTGTGCACGGAACGAACGTTTTGTGCCAAAAGGATCAATTCGGTGCGTGAAACGCATGTTTTGTACAAATAATGACCAAAAGCGGCGATTCTGTGCACGGAACGCATGTTTTGAGCCAAAACTGACCAAAAGCGGCGATTCTGTGCACGGAACGCACGTTTTGTGCCAAAAGGAGCAATTCGGTGCGTGAAACGCATGTTTTGTACCAATACTGAGCAAAAGCGGCGATTCTGAGCACGAAACGCGGGTTTTGTGCCAAAACTGAGCAAAAGCGGCGATTCTGTGCACGAAACGCACGTTTTGAGCCAAAACTGACCAAAAGCGGCGATTCTGTGCACGGAACGCACGTTCTGTGCCAAAAGGAGAAATTCGGTGCGTGAAACGCATGTTTTGTTAAAACAATGAGCAAAAGCGGCGATTCTGTGCAGGAAACGCGGGTTTTGCGCCAAAACTGAGCAAAAGCGGCGACTCTGTGCACGTAACGCCCGTTTTGTGCCAAACGGAGCAGTTCGGAGCGTGAAACGCACGTTTCGTTCAAAAATTGAGCAAAAGCGGCGATTCCGTGCACGAAACGCACGTTTTGAACCAAAACTGACCAAAAGCGGCAATTCTGTGCGTGAAACCCATGTTTTGTACCAATAATGAGCAAAAGCTGCGATTCTGAGCACGAAACGCACGTTTTGCGCCAAAAGGAGCAATTTGGTGCGTGAAACGCGAGTTTTGTACCAATAATGAGCAAAAGCGGCGGATCTGAGCACGAAACGCACGTTTTGCGCCAAAAGGAGCAATTTGGTGCGTGAAACGCATGTTTTGTACCAATAATGAGCAAAAGCGGCGGTTCTGAGCACTAAACGCACGTTTTGCGCCAAAAGGAGCAATTTGGTGCGTGAAACGCGAGTTTTGTACCAATAATGAGCAAAAGCGGCGATTCTGTGCACGAAACACACGTTTTGAGCCAAAACTGAGCAAAAGCGGCGATTCTGTGCACAAAACGCATTTTTGTGCAACAACTGAGCAAAAGCGGCGATTCTGAGCACGAAACGCTGGTTTTGTGCCAAAACTGAGCAAACGCAGCGATTCCGTGCACGAAACGCCCGTTTTGCGCCAAAAGGAGCAATTTGGTGCGTGAAACGCGAGTTTTGTACCAATAATGAGCAAAAGCGGCGATTCTGTGCACGAAACGCACGTTTTGATCCAAAACTGACCAAAAGCGGCAATTCTGTGCGTGAAACCCATGTTTTGTACCAATAATGAGCAAAAGCGGCGATTCTGTGCGCGAAACGCATGCTTTGTGCCAAAACCGAGCAAAAGCGGCGATTCTGCGCACGAAACGCACGTTTTGTGAAAAAAGGAGCAACTCGGTGCGTGAAACGCATGTTTTGTACCAGTAATGAGCAAAAGCGGCGATTCTGTGCACGGAACGAACGTTTTGTGCCAAAAGGAGCAATTCGGTGCGTGAAACGCATGTTTTGTACCAATAATGACCAAAAGCGGCGATTCTGTGCACGGAACGCACGTTTTGAGCCAAAACTGAGCAAAAGCGGCGATTCTGTCCACGAAACGCACGTTTTGAGCCAAAACTGACCAAAAGCGGCGATTCTGTGCACGGAACGCACGTTTTGTGCCAAAAGGAGCAATTCGGTGCGTGAAACGCATGTTTTGTACCAATAATGAGCAAAAGCGGCGATTCTGAGCACGAAACGCACGTTTTGAGCCAAAACTGACCAAAAGCGGCTATTCTGTGCACGAAACGCTCGTTTTGTGCCAAAACTGAGCAAAAGCGGCGATTCTGTGCACGAAACGAACGTTTTGTGCCAAAACTGAGCAAAAGCGGCGATTCTGCGCACGAAACGCACGTTTTGTGCCAAAAGGAGCAATTCCGTGCGCGAAACGCATGTTTTGTACCGATAATGAGCAAAAGAGGCGATTCTGTGCACCAAACGCACGTTTTGTGCTAAAACAGAGCAAAAGCGGCGATTCTGTGCATTAAACGCACGTTTTGATCCAAAGTTGAGCAAAAGCGGCGATTCTGTGCACGAAACGAACGTTTTGTGCCAAACTGAGCAAAAGCGGCGTTTCTGTGCACGAAACGCACGTTTTGTGCCAAAACTGAGCTAAAGCGGCGATTCTGTGCACGTAACGCCCGTTTTGTGCCAAAAGGAGCAGTTCGGTGCGTGAAACGCACGTTTCGTTCAAAAATTGAGCAAAAGCGGCGATTCCGTGCACGAAACGCACGTTTTGATCCAAAACTGACCAAAAGCGGCAATTCTGTGCGTGAAACCCATGTTTTGTACCAATAATGAGCAAAAGCGGCGATTCTGTGCGCGAAACGCATGCTTTGTGCCAAAACTGAGCAAAAGCGGCGATTCTGTGCACTTAGCGCGGGTTTTGTGCCAAAACTGAGCAAAAGCGGCGATTCTGCGCACGAAACGCACGTTTTGTGAAAAAAGGAGCAACTCGGTGCGTGAAACGCATGTTTTGTACCAGTAATGAGCAAAAGTGGCGGTTCTGAGCACGAAACGCACGTTTTGCGCCAAAAGGAGCAATTTACTGCGTGAAACGCGAGTTTTGTACCAATGATGAGCAAAAGCGGCGATTCTGTGCAAGAACGCACGTTTTGAGCCCAAACTGAGCAAAAGCGGCGACTCTGTGCAGGAAACGCACGTTATGTGCCAAAACTGAGCAAAAGCGGCGATTCTGTGCACGGAACGCCCGTTTTGTGCCAAAACTGAGCAAAAGCGGCGATTCTGTTAAAAAATCGCACGTTTTGAGCCAAAGCTGAGCAAAAGCGGCGACTCTGTGCACGAAACGCACGTTTTGTGCCCGAACTGAACAAAAGCGGCGATTCTGTGCAGGAAACGCACGTTTTGAGCCAAAACTGACCAAAAGCGGCGATTCTGTGTGCCAAACGCACGTTTTGTGCTAAAACAGAGCAAAAGCGGCGATTCTGTGCACGAAACGCACGTTTTGAGCCAAAACTGACCAAAAGCGGCGATTCTGTGCACGGAACGAACGTTTTGTGCCAAAAGG
Source organism: Stelis phaeoptera (assembly GCA_943735885.1). Lineage (NCBI taxonomy): Eukaryota > Metazoa > Arthropoda > Insecta > Hymenoptera > Megachilidae > Stelis > Stelis phaeoptera. The sequence goes on from CALSEM010000035.1 coordinate 1,065,344, forward strand.
ATCAATTCGGTGCGTGAAACGCATGTTTTGTACAAATAATGACCAAAAGCGGCGATTCTGTGCACGGAACGCATGTTTTGAGCCAAAACTGACCAAAAGCGGCGATTCTGTGCACGGAACGCCCGTTTGGTGCCAAAACTGAGCAAAAGCGGCGATTCTGTTAAAAAATCGCACGTTTTGAGCCAAAGCTGAGCAAAAGCGGCGACTCTGTGCACGAAACGCACGTTTTGTGCCCGAACTGAACAAAAGCGGCGATTCTGTGCACGGAACGCACGTTTTGAGCCACAACTGACAAGAAGCGGCGATTCTGTGCGCGAAACGCACGTTTTGTGACAAAACTGAGCAAAAGCGGCGATTCTGAGCACGAAACACACGTTTTGTGCCAAAACTGAGCAAAAGCGGCGATTCTGTGCACGAAACGCACGTTTTGAGGCAAAACTGGCCAAAAGCGGCGATTCTGTGCACGAAACGCACGTTTTGTGCCAAAACTGAGCAAAAGCGGCGATTCTGTGCACGAAACGAAGGTTTTGTGCCAAAACTGAGCAAAAGCGGCGGTTCTGTGCACGAAACGCACGTTTTGTGTGTAAAGGAGCAGTTCGGTGCGTGAAACGCATGTTTTGTACCAATAATGAGCAAAAGCGGCGATTCTGAGCACGAAACACACGTTTTGTGCCAAAACTGAGCAAAAGCGGCGATTCTGTGCAGGAAATGCACGTTTTGTGCCAAAACTGAACAAAAGCGGCGATTCTGTGCACGGAACGCCCGTTTTGTGCCAAAACTGAGCAAAAGCGGCGATTCTGTTAAAAAATCGCACGTTTTGAGCCAAAGCTGAGCAAAAGCGGCGACTCTGTGCACGAAACGCACGTTTTGTGCCCGAACTGAACAAAAGCGGCGATTCTGTGCACGAAACGAACGTTTTGTGCCAAAACTGAGCAAACGCGGCGGTTCTGTGCACGAAACGCACGTTTTGTGTCAAAAGGAGCAGTTCGGTGCGTGAAACGCATGGTTTGTACCAATAATGAGCAAAAGCGGCGATTCTGAGCACGAAACGCGGGTTTTGTGTCAAAACTGAGCAAAAGCGGCGATTCTGTGCACGAAACGAACGTTTTGTGCCAAAACTGAGCAAAAGCGGCGATTCTGAGCACGAAACGAACGTTTTGAGCCAAAACTGAGCAAAAGCGGCGATTCTGTGCACGAAACGCACGTTTTGTGCCAGAACGAGCAATTCGGTGCGTGAAACGCATGTTTTGTACCAATAATGAGCAAAAGCGGCAATTCTGAGCCCGAAACGCTGGTTTTGTGCCAAAACTGAGCAAAAGCGGCGATTCTGTGCACGAAACGCACGTTTTGAGCCACAACTGACAAGAAGCGGCGATTCTGTGCGCGAAACGCACGTTTTGTGACAAAGCTGAGCAAAAGCGGCGATTCTGAGCACGAAACACACGTTTTGTGCCAAAACTGAGCAAAAGCGGCGATTCTGTGCAGGAAACGCACGTTTTGTGCCAAAACTGAGCAAAAGCGACGATTCTGTGCACGGAACGCACGTTTTGTGCCAAAACTGAGCAAAAGCGGCGATTCTGTTAAAAAATCGCACGTTTTGAGCCAAAGCTGAGCAAAAGCGGCGACTCTGTGCACGAAACGCACGTTTTGTGCCCGAACTGAACAAAAGCGGCGATTCTGTGCACGAAACGCACGTATTGAGCCACAACTGACAAGAAGCGGCGATTCTGTGCGCGAAACGCACGTTTTGTGACAAAACTGAGCAAAAGCGGTGATTCTGAGCACGAAACACACGTTTTGTGCCAAAACTGAGCAAAAGCGGCGATTCTGTGCACGAAACGAACGTTTTGTGCCAAAACTGAGCAAAAGCGGCGGTTCTGTGCACGAAACGCACGTTTTGTGTGAAAAGGAGCAGTTCGGTGCGTGAAACGCATGTTTTGTACCGATAATGAGCAAAAGAGGCGATTCTGTGCACCAAACGCACGTTTTGTGCTAAAACTGAGCAACAGCGGCGATTCTGTGCACGGAACGCCCGTTTTGTGCCAAAACTGAGCAAAAGCGGCGATTCTGTTAAAAAATCGCACGTTTTGAGCCAAAGCTGAGCAAAAGCGGCGATTCTGTGCACGAAACGAACGTTTTGTGCCAAAACTGAGCAAAAGCGGCGGTTCTGTGCACGAAACGCACGTTTTGTGTCAAAAGGAGCAGTTCGGTGCGTGAAACGCATGTTTTTTACCAATAATGAGCAAAAGCGGCGGTTCTGAGCTCGAAACGCACGTTTTGCGCCAAAAGGAGCAATTTGATGCGTTAAACGCGAGTTTTGTACCAATAATGTGCAAAAGCGGCGATTCTGTGCACGCAACGCACGTTTTGAGCCCAAACTGAGCAAAAGCGGCGATTCTGTGCAGGAAACGCACGTTATGTGCCAAAACTGAGCAAAAGCGGCGATTCTGTGCACGGAACGCCCGTTTTGTGCCAAAACTGAGCAAAAGCGGCGATTCTGTTAAAAAATCGCACGTTTTGAGCCAAAGCTGAGCAAAAGCGGCGACTCTGTGCACGAAACGCACGTTTTGTGCCCGAACTGAACAAAAGCGGCGATTCTGTGCACGAAACGCACGTTTTGAGCCAAAACTGACCAAAAGCGGCGATTCTGTGTGCCAAACGCACGTTTTGTGCTAAAACAGAGCAAAAGCGGCGATTCTGAGCACGAAACGCGGGTTTTGTGCCAAAACTGAGCAAAAGCGGCGATTCTGTGCACGAAACGCACGTTTTGAGCCAAAACTGACCAAAAGCGGCGATTCTGTGCACGGAACGCACGTTTTGTGCCAAAAGGAGAAATTCGGTGCGTGAAACGCATGTTTTGTTAAAATAATGAGCAAAAGCGGCGATTCTGTGCAGGAAACGCGGGTTTTGCGCCAAAACTGAGCAAAAGCGGCGACTCTGTGCACGTAACGCCCGTTTTGTGCCAAACGGAGCAGTTCGGAGCGTGAAACGCACGTTTCGTTCAAAAATTGAGCAAAAGCGGCGATTCCGTGCACGAAACGCACGTTTTGAACCAAAACTGACCAAAAGCGGCAATTCTGTGCGTGAAACCCATGTTTTGTACCAATAATGAGCAAAAGCTGCGATTCTGAGCACGAAACGCACGTTTTGCGCCAAAAGGAGCAATTTGGTGCGTGAAACGCGAGTTTTGTACCAATAATGAGCAAAAGCGGCGGATCTGAGCACGAAACGCACGTTTTGCGCCAAAAGGAGCAATTTGGTGCGTGAAACGCATGTTTTGTACCAATAATGAGCAAAAGCGGCGGTTCTGAGCACGAAACGCACGTTTTGCGCCAAAAGGAGCAATTTGGTGCGTGAAACGCGAGTTTTGTACCAATAATGAGCAAAAGCGGCGATTCTGTGCACGAAACGCACGTTTTGAGCCAAAACTGAGCAAAAGCGGCGATTCTGTGCACAAAACGCATTTTTGTGCAACAACTGAGCAAAAGCGGCGATTCTGTGCACGAAACGAACGTTTTGTGCCAAAACTGAGCAAAAGCGGCGGTTCTGTGCACGAAACGCACGTTTTGTGTCAAAAGGAGCAGTTCGGTGCGTGAAACGCATGTTTTTTACCAATAATGAGCAAAAGCGGCGGTTCTGAGCACGAAACGCACGTTTTGCGCCAAAAGGAGCAATTTGATGCGTTAAACGCGAGTTTTGTACCAATAATGTGCAAAAGCGGCGATTCTGTGCACGCAACGCACGTTTTGAGCCCAAACTGAGCAAAAGCGGCGATTCTGTTAAAAAATCGCACGTTTTGAGCCAAAGCTGAGCAAAAGCGGCGATTCTGTGCACGAAACGAACGTTTTGTGCCAAAACTGAGCAAAAGCGGCGGTTCTGTGCACGAAACGCACGTTTTGAGCCAAAGCTGAGCAAAAGCGGCGACTCTGTGCACGAAACGCACGTTTTGTGCCCGAACTGAACAAAAGCGGCGATTCTGTGCACGAAACGCACGTTTTGAGCCAAAACTGACCAAAAGCGGCGATTCTGTGTGCCAAACGCACGTTTTGTGCTAAAACAGAGCAAAAGCGGCGATTCTGTGCACGAAACGCACGTTTTGAGCCAAAACTGACCAAAAGCGGCGATTCTGTGCACGGAACGAACGTTTTGTGCCAAAAGGATCAATTCGGTGCGTGAAACGCATGTTTTGTACAAATAATGACCAAAAGCGGCGATTCTGTGCACGGAACGCATGTTTTGAGCCAAAACTGACCAAAAGCGGCGATTCTGTGCACGGAACGCACGTTTTGTGCCAAAAGGAGCAATTCGGTGCGTGAAACGCATGTTTTGTACCAATACTGAGCAAAAGCGGCGATTCTGAGCACGAAACGCGGGTTTTGTGCCAAAACTGAGCAAAAGCGGCGATTCTGTGCACGAAACGCACGTTTTGAGCCAAAACTGACCAAAAGCGGCGATTCTGTGCACGGAACGCACGTTTTGTGCCAAAAGGAGAAATTCGGTGCGTGAAACGCATGTTTTGTTAAAATAATGAGCAAAAGCGGCGATTCTGTGCAGGAAACGCGGGTTTTGCGCCAAAACTGAGCAAAAGCGGCGACTCTGTGCACGTAACGCCCGTTTTGTGCCAAACGGAGCAGTTCGGAGCGTGAAACGCACGTTTCGTTCAAAAATTGAGCAAAAGCGGCGATTCCGTGCACGAAACGCACGTTTTGAACCAAAACTGACCAAAAGCGGCAATTCTGTGCGTGAAACCCATGTTTTGTACCAATAATGAGCAAAAGCTGCGATTCTGAGCACGAAACGCACGTTTTGCGCCAAAAGGAGCAATTTGGTGCGTGAAACGCGAGTTTTGTACCAATAATGAGCAAAAGCGGCGGATCTGAGCACGAAACGCACGTTTTGCGCCAAAAGGAGCAATTTGGTGCGTGAAACGCATGTTTTGTACCAATAATGAGCAAAAGCGGCGGTTCTGAGCACGAAACGCACGTTTTGCGCCAAAAGGAGCAATTTGGTGCGTGAAACGCGAGTTTTGTACCAATAATGAGCAAAAGCGGCGATTCTGTGCACGAAACGCACGTTTTGAGCCAAAACTGAGCAAAAGCGGCGATTCTGTGCACAAAACGCATTTTTGTGCAACAACTGAGCAAAAGCGGCGATTCTGAGCACGAAACGCTGGTTTTGTGCCAAAACTGAGCAAACGCAGCGATTCCGTGCACGAAACGCCCGTTTTGCGCCAAAAGGAGCAATTTGGTGCGTGAAACGCGAGTTTTGTACCAATAATGAGCAAAAGCGGCGATTCTGTGCACGAAACGCACGTTTTGATCCAAAACTGACCAAAAGCGGCAATTCTGTGCGTGAAACCCATGTTTTGTACCAATAATGAGCAAAAGCGGCGATTCTGTGCGCGAAACGCATGCTTTGTGCCAAAACTGAGCAAAAGCGGCGATTCTGTGCACTTAGCGCGGGTTTTGTGCCAAAACCGAGCAAAAGCGGCGATTCTGCGCACGAAACGCACGTTTTGTGAAAAAAGGAGCAACTCGGTGCGTGAAACGCATGTTTTGTACCAGTAATGAGCAAAAGCGGCGATTCTGTGCACGGAACGAACGTTTTGTGCCAAAAGGAGCAATTCGGTGCGTGAAACGCATGTTTTGTACCAATAATGACCAAAAGCGGCGATTCTGTGCACGGAACGCACGTTTTGAGCCAAAACTGAGCAAAAGCGGCGATTCTGTCCACGAAACGCACGTTTTGAGCCAAAACTGACCAAAAGCGGCGATTCTGTGCACGGAACGCACGTTTTGTGCCAAAAGGAGCAATTCGGTGCGTGAAACGCATGTTTTGTACCAATAATGAGCAAAAGCGGCGATTCTGAGCACGAAACGCACGTTTTGAGACAAAACTGACCAAAAGCGGCTATTCTGTGCACGAAACGCTCGTTTTGTGCCAAAACTGAGCAAAAGCGGCGATTCTGTGCACGAAACGAACGTTTTGTGCCAAAACTGAGCAAAAGCGGCGATTCTGCGCACGAAACGCACGTTTTGTGCCAAAAGGAGCAATTCCGTGCGCGAAACGCATGTTTTGAACCGATAATGAGCAAAAGAGGCGATTCTGTGCACCAAACGCACGTTTTGTGCTAAAACAGAGCAAAAGCGGCGATTCTGTGCATTAAACGCACGTTTTGAGCCAAAATTGAGCAAAAGCGGCGATTCTGTGCACGAAACGAACGTTTTGTGCCAAACTGAGCAAAAGCGGCGTTTCTGTGCACGAAACGCACGTTTTGTGCCAAAACTGAGCTAAAGCGGCGATTCTGTGCACGTAACGCCCGTTTTGTGCCAAAAGGAGCAGTTCGGTGCGTGAAACGCACGTTTCGTTCAAAAATTGAGCAAAAGCGGCGATTCCGTGCACGAAACGCACGTTTTGATCCAAAACTGACCAAAAGCGGCAATTCTGTGCGTGAAACCCATGTTTTGTACCAATAATGAGCAAAAGCGGCGATTCTGTGCGCGAAACGCATGCTTTGTGCCAAAACTGAGCAAAAGCGGCGATTCTGTGCACTTAGCGCGGGTTTTGTGCCAAAACTGAGCAAAAGCGGCGATTCTGTGCACGAAACGCACGTTTTGAGCCAAAACTGACCAAAAGCGGCGATTCTGTGCACGGAACGCACGTTTTGTGCCAAAAGGAGCAATTCGGTGCGTGAAACGCACGTTTCGTTCAAAAATTGAGCAAAAGCGGCGATTCCGTGCACGAAACGCACGTTTTGATCCAAAACTGACCAAAAGCGGCAATTCTGTGCACGAAACGCACGTTTAGAGCCAAAACTGACCTAAAGCGGCGATTCTGTGCACGGAACGCACGTTTTGAGCCAAAACTGAGCAAAAGCGGCGATTCTGTGCACGAAACGCACGTTTTGAGCCAAAACTGACCAAAAGCGGCGATTCTGTGCACGGAACGCACGTTTTGTGCCAAAAGGAGCAATTCGGTGCGTGAAACGCATGTTTTGTTAAAATAATGAGCAAAAGCGGCGATTCTGTGCAGGAAACGCGGGTTTTGCGCCAAAACTGAGCAAAAGCGGCGACTCTGTGCACGGAACGCGGGTTTTGTGCCAAAACTGAGCAGAAGCGGCGACTCTGTGCACGAAACGCCCGTTTTGTGCCAAACTGAGCAAGAGCGGGGTTTCTGTGCACGAAACGCACGTTTTGTGCCAAAACTGAGCTAAAGCGGCGCTTCTGTGCACGTAACGCCCGTTTTGTGCCAAAAGGAGCAGTTCGGAGCGTGAAACGCACGTTTCGTTCAAAAATTGAGCAAAAGCGGCGATTCCGTGCACGAAACGCACGTTTTGATCCAAAACTGACCAAAAGCGGCAATTCTGTGCGTGAAACCCATGTTTTGTACCAATAATGAGCAAAAGCGGCGATTCTGTGCGCGAAACGCATGCTTCGTGCCAAAACTGAGCAAAAGCCGCGATTCTGCGCACGAAACGCACGTTTTGTGAAAAGGGAGCAACTCGGTGCGTGAAACGCATGTTTTGTACCAGTAATGAGCAAAAGCGGCGGTTCTGAGCACGAAACGCACGTTTTGCGCCAAAAGGAGCAATTTGGTGCGTGAAACGCGAGTTTTGTACCAATAATGAGCAAAAGCGGCGATTCTGTGCAAGAACGCACGTTTTGAGCCCAAACTGAGCAAAAGCGGCGATTCTGTGCAGGAAACGCACGTTTTGTGCCAAAACTGAGCAAAAGCGGCGATTCTGTGCACGGAACGCCCGTTTTGTGCCAAAACTGAGATAATCGGCGATTCTGTTAAAAAATCGCACGTTTTGAGCCAAAGCTGAGCAAAAGCGGCGACTCTGTGCACGAAACGCACGTTTTGTGCCCGAACTGAACAAAAGCTGCGATTCTGTGCACGAAACGCACGTTTTGAGCCAAAACTGACCAAAAGCGGCGATTCTGTGCGCCAAACGCACGTTTTGTGCTAAAACAGAGCACAAGCGGCGATTTTTTGCACGAAACGCACGTTTTGAGCCAAAACTGACCAAAAGCGGCGATTCTGTGCACGGAACGAACGTTTTGTGCCAAAAGGAGCAATTCGGTGCGTGAAACGCATGTTTTGTACCAATAATGACCAAAAGCGGCGATTCTGTGCACGGAACGCACGTTTTGAGCCAAAACTGAGCAAAAGCGGCGATTCTGTCCACGAAACGCACGTTTTGAGCCAAAACTGACCAAAAGCGGCGATTCTGTGCACGGAACGCACGTTTTGTGCCAAAAGGAGCAATTCGGTGCGTGAAACGCATGTTTTGTACCAATAATGAGCAAAAGCGGCGATTCTGAGCACGAAACGCTGGTGTTGTGCCAAAACTGAGCAAAAGCGGCGATGCTGTGCATGAAACGCACGTTTTGAGCCAAAACTGAGCAAAAGCGGCGATTCTCTGCACGAAACGGACGTTTTGTGCCATAACTGAGCAAAAGCGGCGGTTCTGTGCACGAAACGCACGTTTTGTGTCAAAAGGAGCAGTTCGGTGCGTGAAACGCATGCTTTGTACCAATAATGAGCAAAAGCGCCGATTCTGAGCACGAAACGATCGTTTTGTGCCAAAACTGACCAAAAGCGGCGATTCCGTGCACGAAACGCACGTTTTGTGCCAGAACGAGCAATTCGGTGCGTGAAACGCATGTGTTGTACCAATAATGAGCAAAAGCGGCGGTTCTGTGCACGGAACGCATGTTTTGAACCAAAACTGAGCAAAAGCGGCGATTCTGTGCACGAAACGCATGTTTTGAGCCAAAACTGACCAAAAGCGCCGATTCTGTGCACGGAACGCACGTTTTGTGCCAAAAGGAGTAATTCGGTGCGTGAAACGCATGTTTTGCACCAATAATGAGCAAAAGCGGCGATTCTGAGCACGAAACGCACGTTTTGTGCCCGAACTGAACAAAAGCGGCGATTCTGTGCACGAAACGCACGTTTTGAGCCACAACTGACAAGAAGCGGCGATTCTGTGCGCGAAACGCACGTTTTGTGACAAAACTGAGCAAAAGCGGCGATTCTGTGCACGAAACGAAGGTTTTGTGCCAAAACTGAGCAAAAGCGGCGGTTCTGTGCACGGAACGCACGTTTTGAGCCAAAACTGAGCAAAAGCGGCGATTCTGTGCACGAAACGCATGTTTTGAGCCAAAACTGACCAAAAGCGGCGATTCTGTGCACCGAACGCACGTTTTGTGCCAAAAGGAGCAATTCGGTGCGTGAAACGCATGTTTTGTACCAATAATGAGCAAAAGCGGCGATTCTGAGCACGAAACACACGTTTTGTGCCAAAACTGAGCAAGAGCGGCGATTCTGTTAAAAAATCGCACGTTTTGAGCCAAAGCTGAGCAAAAGCGGCGACTCTGTGCACGAAACGCACGTTTTGTGCCCGAACTGAACAAAAGCGGCGATTCTGTGCACGAAACGCACGTTTTGAGCCACAACTGACAAGAAGCGGCGATTCTGTGCGCGAAACGCACGTTTTGTGACAAAACTGAGCAAAAGCGGCGATTCTGAGCACGAAACACACGTTTTATGCCAAAACTGAGCAAAAGCGGCGATTCTGTGCACGAAACGCACGTTTTGAGCCAAAACTGACCAAAAGCGGCGATTCTGTGCACGAAACGCACGTTTTGTGCCAAAACTGAGCAAAAGCGGCGATTCTGTGCACGAAACGAAAGTTTTGTGCCAAAACTGAGCAAAAGCGGCGGTTCTGTGCACGAAACGCACGTTTTGAGCCAAAACTGACCAAAAGCGGCGATTCTGTGCACCAAACGCACGTTTTGTGCTAAAACAGAGCAAAAGCGGCGATTCTGTGCACGAAACACACGTTTTGAGCCAAAACTGAGCAAAAGCGGCGATTCTGTGCACGAAACGAACGTTTTGTGCCAAAACTGAGCAAAAGCGGCGGTTCTGTGCACGAAACGCACGTTTTGTGTGAAAAGGAGCAGTTCGGTGCGTGAAACGCATGTTTTGTACCAATAATGAGCAAAAGCGGCGATTCTGTGCACGAATCGCGGGGTTTGTGCCAAAACTGAGCAAAAGCGGCGATTCTGTGCACGAAACGCACGTTTTGAGCCCAAACTGAGCAAAAGCGGCGATTCTGTGCAGGAAACGCACGTTTTGTACCAATACTGAGCAAAAGCGGCGATTCTGTGCACGGAACGCCCGTTTTGTGCCAAAACTGAGCAAAAGCGGCGATTCTGTTAAAAAATCGCACGTTTTGAGCCAAAGCTGAGCAAAAGCGGCGACTCTGTGCACGAAACGCACGTTTTGTGCCCGAACTGAACAAAAGCGGCGATTCTGTGCACGAAACGCACGTTTTGAGCCAAAACTGACCAAAAGCGGCGATTCTGTGCACCAAACGCACGTTTTGTGCTAAAACAGAGCAAAAGCGGCGATTCTGTGCACGAAACGCACGTTTTGAGCCAAAACTGACCAAAAGCGGCGATTCTGTGCACGGAACGCACGTTTTGAGCCAAAACTGAGCAAAAGGGGCGATTCTGTGCACGAAACGCATGTTTTGAGCCAAAACTGACCAAAAGCGGCGATTCTGTGCACGGAACGCACGTTTTGTGCCAAAAGGAGCAATTCGGTGCGTGAAACGCATGTTTTGTACCAATAATGAGCAAAAGCGGCGATTCTGAGCACGAAACACACGTTTTGTGCCAAAACTGAGCAAGAGCGGCGATTCTGTTAAAAAATCGCACGTTTTGAGCCAACGCTGAGCAAAAGCGGCGACTCTGTGCACGAAACGCACGTTTTGTGCCCGAACTGAACAAAAGCGGCGATTCTGTGCACGAAACGCACGTTTTGAGCCACAACTGACAAGAAGCGGCGATTCTGTGCGCGAAACGCACGTTTTGTGACAAAACTGAGCAAAAGCGGCGATTCTGAGCACGAAACACACGTTTTGTGCCAAAACTGAGCAAAAGCGGCGATTCTGTGCACGAAACGCACGTTTTGAGCCAAAACTGACCAAAAGCGGCGATTCTGTGCACGAAACGCACGTTTTGTGCCAAAACTGAGCAAAAGCGGCGATTCTGTGCACGAAACGAAAGTTTTGTGCCAAAGCTGAGCAAAAGCGGCGGTTCTGTGCACGAAACGAACGTTTTGTGCCAAAACAGAGCAAAAGCGGCGGTTCTGTGCACGAAACGCACGTTTTGTGTGAAAAGGAGCAGTTCGGTGCGTGAAACGCATGTTTTGTACCAATAATGAGCAAAAGCGGCGATTCTGTGCACGAAACGCGGGGTTTGTGCCAAAACTGAGCAAAAGCGGCGATTCTGTGCACGAAACGCACGTTTTGAGCCCAAACTGAGCAAAAGCGGCGATTCTGTGCAGGAAACGCACGTTTTGTGCCAATACTGAGCAAAAGCGGCGATTCTGTGCACGGAACGCCCGTTTTGTGCCAAAACTGAGCAAAAGCGGCGATTCTGTTAAAAAATCGCACGTTTTGAGCCAAAGCTGAGCAAAAGCGGCGACTCTGTGCACGAAACGCACGTTTTGTGCCCGAACTGAACAAAAGCGGCGATTCTGTGCACGAAACGCACGTTTTGAGCCAAAACTGACCAAAAGCGGCGATTCTGTGCACCAAACGCACGTTTTGTGCTAAAACACAGCAAAAGCGGCGATTCTGTGCACGAAACGCACGTTTTGAGCCAAAACTGACCAAAAGCGGCGATTCTGTGCACGGAACGCACGTTTTGAGCCAAAACTGAGCAAAAGGGGCGATTCTGTGCACGAAACGCATGTTTTGAGCCAAAACTGACCAAAAGCGGCGATTCTGTGCACGGAACGCACGTTTTGTGCCAAAAGGAGCAATTCGGTGCGTGAAACGCATGTTTTGTACCAATAATGAGCAAAAGCGGCGATTCTGAGCACGAAACACACGTTTTGTGCCAAAACTGAGCAAAAGCGGCGATTCTGTGCAGGAAACGCACGTTTGGTGCCAAAACTGAGCAAAAGCGGCGACTCTGTGCACGGAACGCACGTTTTGTGCCAAAACTGAGCAAAAGCGGCGATTCTGTTAAAAAATCGCACGTTTTGAGCCAAAGCTGAGCAAAAGCGGCGACTCTCTGCACGAAACGCACGTTTTGTGCCCGAACTGAACAAAAGCGGCGATTCTGTGCACGAAACGCACGTTTTGAGCCAAAACTGACCAAAAGCGGCGATTCTGTGCACGAAACGCACGTTTTGTGCCAAAACTGAGCAAAAGCGGCGATTCTGTGCACGAAACGAAGGTTTTGTGCCAAAACTGAGCAAAAGCGGCGATTCTGTGCACGAAACGCATGTTTTGAGCCAAAACTGACCAAAAGCGGCGATTCTGTGCACGGAACGCACGTTTTGTGCCAAAAGGAGCAATTCGGTGCGTGAAACGCATGTTTTGTACCAATAATGAGCAAAAGCGGCGATTCTGAGCACGAAACACACGTTTTGTGCCAAAACTGAGCAAAAGCGGCGATTCTGTGCAGGAAACGCACGTTTGGTGCCAAAACTGAGCAAAAGCGGCGACTCTGTGCACGGAACGCACGTTTTGTACCAAAACTGAGCAAAAGCGGCGATTCTGTTAAAAAATCGCACGTTTTGAGCCAAAGCTGAGCAAAAGCGGCGACTCTCTGCACGAAACGCACGTTTTGTGCCCGAACTGAACAAAAGCGGCGATTCTGTGCACGAAACGCACGTTTTGAGCCACAACTGACAAGAAGCGGCGATTCTGTGCGCGAAACGCACGTTTTGTGACAAAACTGAGCAAAAGCGGCGATTCTGAGCACGAAACACACGTTTTGTGCCAAAACTGAGCAAAAGCGGCGGTTCTGTGCACGGAACGCATGTTTTGAGCCAAAACTGAGCAAAAGCGGCGATTCTGTGCACGAAACGCATGTTTTGAGCCAAAACTGACCAAAAGCGGCGATTCTGTGCACGGAACGCACGTTTTGTGCCAAAAGGAGCAATTCGGTGCGTGAAACGCATGTTTTGTACCGATAATGAGCAAAAGCGGCGATTCTGAGCACGAAACACACGTTTTCTGCCAAAACTGAGCAAAAGCGGCGATTCTGTGCAGGAAACGCACGTTTTGTGCCAAAACTGAACAAATGCGGCGATTCTGTGCACGGAACGCCCGTTTTGTGCCAAAACTGAGCAAAAGCGGCGATTCTGTTAAAAAATCGCACGTTTTGAGCCAAAGCTGAGCAAAAGCGGCGGCTCTGTGCACGAAACGCACGTTTTGTGCCAAAACTGAGCAAAAGCGGCGATTCTGTGCACGAAACGCACGTTTTGAGCCAAAACTGACCAAAAGCGGCGATTCTGTGCACGAAACGCACGTTTTGTGCCAAAACTGAGCAAAAGCGGCGATTCTGTGCACGAAACGAAAGTTTTGTGCCAAAGCTGAGCAAAAGCGGCGGTTCTGTGCACGAAACGAACGTTTTGTGCCAAAACAGAGCAAAAGCGGCGGTTCTGTGCACGAAACGCACGTTTTGTGTGAAAAGGAGCAGTTCGGTGCGTGAAACGCATGTTTTGTACCAATAATGAGCAAAAGCGGCGATTCTGTGCACGAAACGCGGGGTTTGTGCCAAAACTGAGCAAAAGCGGCGATTCTGTGCACGAAACGCACGTTTTGAGCCCAAACTGAGCAAAAGCGGCGATTCTGTGCAGGAAACGCACGTTTTGTGCCAATACTGAGCAAAAGCGGCGATTCTGTGCACGGAACGCCCGTTTTGTGCCAAAACTGAGCAAAAGCGGCGATTCTGTTAAAAAATCGCACGTTTTGAGCCAAAGCTGAGCAAAAGCGGCGACTCTGTGCACGAAACGCACGTTTTGTGCCCGAACTGAACAAAAGCGGCGATTCTGTGCACGAAACGCACGTTTTGAGCCAAAACTGACCAAAAGCGGCGATTCTGTGCACCAAACGCACGTTTTGTGCTAAAACACAGCAAAAGCGGCGATTCTGTGCACGAAACGCACGTTTTGAGCCAAAACTGACCAAAAGCGGCGATTCTGTGCACGGAACGCACGTTTTGAGCCAAAACTGAGCAAAAGGGGCGATTCTGTGCACGAAACGCATGTTTTGAGCCAAAACTGACCAAAAGCGGCGATTCTGTGCACGGAACGCACGTTTTGTGCCAAAAGGAGCAATTCGGTGCGTGAAACGCATGTTTTGTACCAATAATGAGCAAAAGCGGCGATTCTGAGCACGAAACACACGTTTTGTGCCAAAACTGAGCAAAAGCGGCGATTCTGTGCAGGAAACGCACGTTTGGTGCCAAAACTGAGCAAAAGCGGCGATTCTGTGCACGGAACGCCCGTTTTGTGCCAAAACTGAGCAAAAGCGGCGATTCTGTTAAAAAATCGCACGTTTTGCGAAAAAGCTGAGCAAAAGCGGCGACTCTGTGCACGAAACGCACGTTTTGTGCCCGAACTGAACAAAAGCGGCGATTCTGTGCACGAAACGCACGTTTTGAGCCAAAACTGACCAAAAGCGGCGATTCTGTGCACCAAACGCACGTTTTGTGCTAAAACAGAGCAAAAGCGGCGATTCTGTGCACGAAACGCACGTTTTGAGCCAAAACTGTCCAAAAGCGGCGATTCTGTGCACGGAACGCACGTTTTGAGCCAAAACTGAGCAAAAGGGGCGATTCTGTGCACGAAACGCATGTTTTGAGCCAAAACTGACCAAAAGCGGCGATTCTGTGCACGGAACGCACGTTTTGTGCCAAAAGGAGCAATTCGGTGCGTGAAACGCATGTTTTGTACCAATACTGAGCAAAAGCGGCGATTCTGAGCACGAAACACACGTTTTGTGCCAAAACTGAGTAAAAGCGGCGATTCTGTGCAGGAAACGCACGTTTGGTGCCAAAACTGAGCAAAAGCGGCGACTCTGTGCACGGAACGCACGTTTTGTACCAAAACTGAGCAAAAGCGGCGATTCTGTTAAAAAATCGCACGTTTTGAGCCAAAGCTGAGCAAAAGCGGCGACTCTCTGCACGAAACGCACGTTTTGTGCCCGAACTGAACAAAAGCGGCGATTCTGTGCACGAAACGCACGTTTTGAGCCACAACTGACAAGAAGCGGCGATTCTGTGCGCGAAACGCACGTTTTGTGACAAAACTGAGCAAAAGCGGCGAATCTGAGCACGAAACACACGTTTTGTGCCAAAACTGAGCAAAAGCGGCGGTTCTGTGCACGGAACGCATGTTTTGAGCCAAAACTGAGCAAAAGCGGCGATTCTGTGCACGAAACGCATGTTTTGAGCCAAAACTGACCAAAAGCGGCGATTCTGTGCACGGAACGCACGTTTTGTGCCAAAAGGAGCAATTCGGTGCGTGAAACGCATGTTTTGTACCGATAATGAGCAAAAGCGGCGATTCTGAGCACGAAACACACGTTTTCTGCCAAAACTGAGCAAAAGCGGCGATTCTGTGCAGGAAACGCACGTTTTGTGCCAAAACTGAACAAATGCGGCGATTCTGTGCACGGAACGCCCGTTTTGTGCCAAAACTGAGCAAAAGCGGCGATTCTGTTAAAAAATCGCACGTTTTGAGCCAAAGCTGAGCAAAAGCGGCGGCTCTGTGCACGAAACGCACGTTTTGTGCCCGAACTGAACAAAAGCGGCGATTCTGTGCACGAAACGCACGTATTGAGCCACAACTGACAAGAAGCGGCGATTCTGTGCGCGAAACGCACGTTTTGTGACAAAACTGAGCAAAATCGGTGATTCTGAGCACGAAACACACGTTTTGTGCCAAAACTGAGCAAAAGCGGTGATTCTGTTCACGAAACGAACGTTTTGTGCCAAAACTGAGCAAAAGCGGCGGTTCTGTGCACGAAACGCACGTTTTGTGTGAAAAGGAGCAGTTCGGTGCGTGAAACGCATGTTTTGTACCAATAATGAGCAAAAGCGGCGATTCTGTGCACGAAACGCGGGGTTTGTGCCAAAACTGAGCAAAAGCGGCGATTCTGTGCACGAAACGCACGTTTTGAGCCCAAACTGAGCAAAAGCGGCGATTCTGTGCAGGAAACGCACGTTTTGTGCCAATACTGAGCAAAAGCGGCGATTCTGTGCACGGAACGCCCGTTTTGTGCCAAAACTGAGCAAAAGCGGCGATTCTGTTAAAAAATCGCACGTTTTGCGAAAAAGCTGAGCAAAAGCGGCGACTCTGTGCACGAAACGCACGTTTTGTGCCCGAACTGAACAAAAGCGGCGATTCTGTGCACGAAACGCACAATTTGAGCCAAAACTGACCAAAAGCGGCGATTCTCTGCACCAAACGCACGTTTTGTGCTAAAACACAGCAAAAGCGGCGATTCTGTGCACGAAACGCACGTTTTGAGCCAAAACTGACCAAAAGCGGCGATTCTGTGCACGGAACGCACGTTTTGAGCCAAAACTGAGCAAAAGGGGCGATTCTGTGCACGAAACGCATGTTTTGAGCCAAAACTGACCAAAAGCGGCGATTCTGTGCACGGAACGCACGTTTTGTGCCAAAAGGAGCAATTCGGTGCGTGAAACGCATGTTTTGTACCAATAATGAGCAAAAGCGGCGATTCTGAGCACGAAACACACGTTTTGTGCCAAAACTGAGCAAAAGCGGCGATTCTGTGCAGGAAACGCACGTTTGGTGCCAAAACTGAGCAAAAGCGGCGACTCTGTGCACGGAACGCACGTTTTGTGCCAAAACTGAGCAAAAGCGGCGATTCTGTTAAAAAATCGCACGTTTTGAGCCAAAGCTGAGCAAAAGCGGCGACTCTCTGCACGAAACGCACGTTTTGTGCCCGAACTGAACAAAAGCGGCGATTCTGTGCACGAAACGCACGTTTTGAGCCAAAACTGACCAAAAGCGGCGATTCTGTGCACGAAACGCACGTTTTGTGCCAAAACTGAGCAAAAGCGGCGATTCTGTGCACGAAACGAAGGTTTTGTGCCAAAACTGAGCAAAAGCGGCGATTCTGTGCACGAAACGCATGTTTTGAGCCAAAACTGACCAAAAGCGGCGATTCTGTGCACGGAACGCACGTTTTGTGCCAAAAGGAGCAATTCGGTGCGTGAAACGCATGTTTTGTACCAATAATGAGCAAAAGCGGCGATTCTGAGCACGAAACACACGTTTTCTGCCAAAACTGAGCAAAAGCGGCGATTCTGTGCAGGAAACGCACGTTTTGTGCCAAAACTGAACAAATGCGGCGATTCTGTGCACGGAACGCCCGTTTTGTGCCAAAACTGAGCAAAAGCGGCGATTCTGTTAAAAAATCGCACGTTTTGAGCCAAAGCTGAGCAAAAGCGGCGACTCTGTGCACGAAACGCACGTTTTGTGCCAAAACTGAGCAAAAGCGGCGATTCTGTGCAGGAAACGCACGTTTTGTGCCAATACTGAGCAAAAGCGGCGATTCTGTGCACGGAACGCCCGTTTTGTGCCAAAACTGAGCAAAAGCGGCGATTCTGTTAAAAAATCGCACGTTTTGAGCCAAAGCTGAGCAAAAGCGGCGACTCTCTGCACGAAACGCACGTTTTGTGCCCGAACTGAACAAAAGCGGCGATTCTGTGCACGAAACGCACGTTTTGAGCCACAACTGACAAGAAGCGGCGATTCTGTGCGCGAAACGCACGTTTTGTGACAAAACTGAGCAAAAGCGGCGATTCTGAGCACGAAACACACGTTTTGTGCCAAAACTGAGCAAAAGCGGCGGTTCTGTGCACGGAACGCATGTTTTGAGCCAAAACTGAGCAAAAGCGGCGATTCTGTGCACGAAACGCATGTTTTGAGCCAAAACTGACCAAAAGCGGCGATTCTGTGCACGGAACGCACGTTTTGTGCCAAAAGGAGCAATTCGGTGCGTGAAACGCATGTTTTGTACCGATAATGAGCAAAAGCGGCGATTCTGAGCACGAAACACACGTTTTCTGCCAAAACTGAGCAAAAGCGGCGATTCTGTGCAGGAAACGCACGTTTTGTGCCAAAACTGAACAAATGCGGCGATTCTGTGCACGGAACGCCCGTTTTGTGCCAAAACTGAGCAAAAGCGGCGATTCTGTTAAAAAATCGCACGTTTTGAGCCAAAGCTGAGCAAAAGCGGCGGCTCTGTGCACGAAACGCACGTTTTGTGCCCGAACTGAACAAAAGCGGCGATTCTGTGCACGAAACGCACGTATTGAGCCACAACTGACAAGAAGCGGCGATTCTGTGCGCGAAACGCACGTTTTGTGACAAAACTGAGCAAAAGCGGCGATTCTGAGCACGAAACACACGTTTTGTGCCAAAACTGAGCAAAAGCGGCGGTTCTGTGCACGGAACGCATGTTTTGAGCCAAAACTGAGCAAAAGCGGCGATTCTGTGCACGAAACGCATGTTTTGAGCCAAAACTGACCAAAAGCGGCGATTCTGTGCACGGAACGCACGTTTTGTGCCAAAAGGAGCAATTCGGTGCGTGAAACGCATGTTTTGTACCGATAATGAGCAAAAGCGGCGATTCTGAGCACGAAACACACGTTTTCTGCCAAAACTGAGCAAAAGCGGCGATTCTGTGCAGGAAACGCACGTTTTGTGCCAAAACTGAACAAATGCGGCGATTCTGTGCACGGAACGCCCGTTTTGTGCCAAAACTGAGCAAAAGCGGCGATTCTGTTAAAAAATCGCACGTTTTGAGCCAAAGCTGAGCAAAAGCGGCGGCTCTGTGCACGAAACGCACGTTTTGTGCCCGAACTGAACAAAAGCGGCGATTCTGTGCACGAAACGCACGTATTGAGCCACAACTGACAAGAAGCGGCGATTCTGTGCGCGAAACGCACGTTTTGTGACAAAACTGAGCAAAATCGGTGATTCTGAGCACGAAACACACGTTTTGTGCCAAAACTGAGCAAAAGCGGTGATTCTGTTCACGAAACGAACGTTTTGTGCCAAAACTGAGCAAAAGCGGCGGTTCTGTGCACGAAACGCACGTTTTGTGTGAAAAGGAGCAGTTCGGTGCGTGAAACGCATGTTTTGTACCAATAATGAGCAAAAGCGGCGATTCTGTGCACGAAACGCGGGGTTTGTGCCAAAACTGAGCAAAAGCGGCGATTCTGTGCACGAAACGCACGTTTTGAGCCCAAACTGAGCAAAAGCGGCGATTCTGTGCAGGAAACGCACGTTTTGTGCCAATACTGAGCAAAAGCGGCGATTCTGTGCACGGAACGCCCGTTTTGTGCCAAAACTGAGCAAAAGCGGCGATTCTGTTAAAAAATCGCACGTTTTGCGAAAAAGCTGAGCAAAAGCGGCGACTCTGTGCACGAAACGCACGTTTTGTGCCCGAACTGAACAAAAGCGGCGATTCTGTGCACGAAACGCACAATTTGAGCCAAAACTGACCAAAAGCGGCGATTCTGTGCACCAAACGCACGTTTTGTGCTAAAACAGAGCAAAAGCGGCGATTCTGTGCACGAAACGCACGTTTTGAGCCAAAACTGTCCAAAAGCGGCGATTCTGTGCACGGAACGCACGTTTTGAGCCAAAACTGAGCAAAAGGGGCGATTCTGTGCACGAAACGCATGTTTTGAGCCAAAACTGACCAAAAGCGGCGATTCTGTGCACGGAACGCACGTTTTGTGCCAAAAGGAGCAATTCGGTGCGTGAAACGCATGTTTTGTTCCAATACTGAGCAAAAGCGGCGATTCTGAGCACGAAACACACGTTTTGTGCCAAAACTGAGCAAAAGCGGCGATTCTGTGCAGGAAACGCACGTTTGGTGCCAAAACTGAGCAAAAGCGGCGACTCTGTGCACGGAACGCACGTTTTGAGCCAAAGCTGAGCAAAAGCGGCGACTCTCTGCACGAAACGCACGTTTTGTGCCCGAACTGAACAAAAGCGGCGATTCTGTGCACGAAACGCACGTTTTGAGCAACAACTGACAAGAAGCGGCGATTCTGTGCGCGAAACGCACGTTTTGTGACAAAACTGAGCAAAAGCGGCGATTCTGAGCACGAAACACACGTTTTGTGCCAAAACTGAGCAAAAGCGGCGATTCTCTGCACGAAACGCACGTTTTGAGCCAAAACTGACCAAAAGCGGCGATTCTGTGCACGAAACGCACGTTTTGTGCCAAAACTGAGCAAAAGCGGCGATTCTGTGCACGAAACGCACGTTTTGAGCCAAAACTGACCAAAAGCGGCGATTCTGTGCACGAAACGCACGTTTTGTGCCAAAACTGAGCAAAAGCGGCGATTCTGTTCACGAAACGAACGTTTTGTGCCAAAACTGAGCAAAAGCGGCGGTTCTGTGCACGAAACGCACGTTTTGTGTGAAAAGGAGCAGTTCGGTGCGTGAAACGCATGTTTTGTACCAATAATGAGCAAAAGCGGCGATTCTGTGCACGAAACGCGGGGTTTGTGCCAAAACTGAGCAAAAGCGGCGATTCTGTGCACGAAACGCACGTTTTGAGCCCAAACTGAGCAAAAGCGGCGATTCTGTGCAGGAAACGCACGTTTTGTGCCAATACTGAGCAAAAGCGGCGATTCTGTTCACGAAACGAACGTTTTGTGCCAAAACTGAGCAAAAGCGGCGATTCTGTTAAAAAATCGCACGTTTTGAGAAAAAGCTGAGCAAAAGCGGCGACTCTGTGCACGAAACGCACGTTTAGTGCCCGAACTGAACAAAAGCGGCGATTCTGTGCACGAAACGCACGTTTTGAGCCAAAACTGACCAAAAGCGGCGATTCTGTGCACCAAACGCACGTTTTGTGCTAAAACAGAGCAAAAGCGGCGATTCTGTGCACGAAACGAAGGTTTTGTGCCAAAACTGACCAAAAGCGGCGATTCTGTGCACGGAACGCACGTTTTGTGCCAAAAGGAGCAATTCGGTGCGTGAAACGCATGTTTTGTACCAATAATGAGCAAAAGCGGCGATTCTGAGCACGAAACACACGTTTTCTGCCAAAACTGAGCAAAAGCGGCGATTCTGTGCAGGAAACGCACGTTTTGTGCCAAAACTGAACAAATGCGGCGATTCTGTGCACGGAACGCCCGTTTTGTGCCAAAACTGAGCAAAAGCGGCGATTCTGTTAAAAAATCGCACGTTTTGAGCCAAAGCTGAGCAAAAGCGGCGACTCTGTGCACGAAACGCACGTTTTGTGCCCGAACTGAACAAAAGCGGCGATTCTGTGCGCGAAACGCACGTATTGAGCCACAACTGACAAGAAGCGGCGATTCTGTGCGCGAAACGCACGTTTTGTGACAAAACTGAGCAAAATCGGTGATTCTGAGCACGAAACACACGTTTTGTGCCAAAACTGAGCAAAAGCGGCGATTCTGTTCACGAAACGCACGTTTTGTGCCAAAACTGAGCAAAAGCGGCGATTCTGTGCACGAAACGAAGGTTTTGTGCCAAAACTGAGCAAAAGCGGCGGTTCTGTGCACGGAACGCACGTTTTGAGCCAAAACTGAGCAAAAGCGGCGATTCTGTGCACGAAACGCATGTTTTGAGCCAAAACTGACCAAAAGCGGCGATTCTGTGCACGGAACGCACGTTTTGTGCCAAAAGGAGCAATTCGGTGCGTGAAACGCATGTTTTGTACCAATAATGAGCAAAAGCGGCGATTCTGAGCACGAAACACACGTTTTGTGCCAAAACTGAGCAAGAGCGGCGATTCTGTTAAAAAATCGCACGTTTTGAGCCAAAGCTGAGCAAAAGCGGCGACTCTGTGCACGAAACGCACGTTTTGAGCCACAACTGACAAGAAGCGGCGATTCTGTGCGCGAAACGCACGTTTTGTGACAAAACTGAGCAAAAGCGGCGATTCTGAGCACGAAACACACGTTTTGTGCCAAAACTGAGCAAAAGCGGCGATTCTGTGCACGAAACGCACGTTTTGAGCCAAAACTGACCAAAAGCGGCGATTCTGTGCACGAAACGCACGTTTTGTGCCAAAACTGAGCAAAAGCGGCGATTCTGTGCACGAAACGAAGGTTTTGTGCCAAAACTGAGCAAAAGCGGCGGTTCTGTGCACGGAACGCACGTTTTGAGCCAAAACTGAGCAAAAGCGGCGATTCTGTGCACGAAACGCATGTTTTGAGCCAAAACTGACCAAAAGCGGCGATTCTGTGCACGGAACGCACGTTTTGTGCCAAAAGGAGCAATTCGGTGCGTGAAACGCATGTTTTGTACCAATAATGAGCAAAAGCGGCGATTCTGAGCACGAAACACACGTTTTGTGCCAAAACTGAGCAAGAGCGGCGATTCTGTTAAAAAATCGCACGGTTAGAGCCAAAGCTGAGCAAAAGCGGCGACTCTGTGCACGAAACGCACGTTTTGTGCCCGAACTGACCAAAAGCGGCGATTCTGTGCACGGAACGCACGTTTTGTGCCAAAAGGAGCAATTCGGTGCGTGAAACGCATGTTTTGTACCAATAATGAGCAAAAGCGGCGATTCTGAGCACGAAACACACGTTTTGTGCCAAAACTGAGCAAAAGCGGCGATTCTGTGCAGGAAACGCACGTTTTGTGCCAAAACTGGACAAAAGCGGCGATTCTGTGCACGGAACGCACGTTTTGTGGCAAAACTGAGCAAAAGCGGCGATTCTGTTAAAAAATCGCACGTTTTGATCTAAAGCTGAGCAAAAGCGGCGACTCTGTGCACGAAACGCACGTTTTGTGCCCGAACTGAACAAAAGCGGCGATTCTGTGCACGAAACGCACGTTTTGAGCCACAACTGACAAGAAGCGGCGATTCTGTGCGCGAAACGCACGTTTTGTGACAAAACTGAGCAAAAGCGGCGATTCTGAGCACGAAACACACGTTTTGTGCCAAAACTGAGCAAAAGCGGCGATTCTGTGCACGAAACGCACGTTTTGAGCCAAAACTGACCAAAAGCGGCGATTCTGTGCACGGAACGCACGTTTTGTGCCAAAAGGAGCAATTCGGTGCGTGAAACGCATGTTTTGTACCAATAATGAGCAAAAGCGGCGATTCTGAGCACGAAACACACGTTTTGTGCCAAAACTGAGCAAGAGCGGCGATTCTGTTAAAAAATCGCACGTTTTGAGCCAAAGCTGAGCAAAAGCGGCGACTCTGTGCACGAAACGCACGTTTTGTGCCCGAACTGAACAAAAGCGGCGATTCTGTGCACGAAACGCACGTTTTGAGCCACAACTGACAAGAAGCGGCGATTCTGTGCGCGAAACGCACGATTTGTGACAAAACTGAGCAAAAGCGGCCATTCTGAGCACGAAACACACGTTTTGTGCCAAAACTGAGCAAAAGCGGCGATTCTGTGCACGAAACGCACGTTTTGAGCCAAAACTGACCAAAAGCGGCGATTCTGTGCACGAAACGCACGTTTTGTGCCAAAACTGAGCAAAAGCGGCGATTCTGTGCACGAAACGAAGGTTTTGTGCCAAAACTGAGCAAAAGCGGCGGGTCTGTGCACGAAACGCACGTTTTGTGTGAAAAGGAGCAAAAGCGGCGGGTCTGTGCACGAAACGCACGTTTTGTGTGAAAAGGAGCAGTTCGGTGCGTGAAACGCATGTTTTGTACCAATAATGAGCAAAAGCGGCGATTCTGAGCACGAAACACACGTTTTCTGCCAAAACTGAGCAAAAGCGGCGATTCTGTGCAGGAAACGCACGTTTTGTGCCAAAACTGAACAAAAGCGGCGATTCTGTGCACGGAACGCCCGTTTTGTGCCAAAACTGAGCAAAAGCGGCGATTCTGTTAAAAAATCGCACGTTTTGAGCCAAAGCTGAGCAAAAGCGGCGACTCTGTGCACGAAACGCACGTTTTGTGCCCGAACTGAACAAAAGCGGCGATTCTGTGCACGAAACGCACGTATTGAGCAACAACTGACAAGAAGCGGCGATTCTGTGCGCGAAACGCACGTTTTGTAACAAAACTGAGCAAAATCGGTGATTCTGAGCACGAAACACACGTTTTGTGCTAAAACTGAGCAAAAGCTGCGATTCTGTGCACGAAACGAACGTTTTGTGCCAAAACAGCAAAAGCGGCGGTTCTGTGCACGAAACGCACGTTTTGTGTGAAAAGGAGCAGTTCGGTGCGTGAAACGCATGTTTTGTACCAATAATGAGCAAAAGCGGCGATTCTGTGCACGAAACGCGGGGTTTGTGCCAAAACTGAGCAAAAGCGGCGATTCTGTGCACGAAACGCACGTTTTGAGCCCAAACTGAGCAAAAGCGGTGATTCTGTGCAGGAAACGCACGTTTTGTGCCAAAACTGAGCAAAAGCGGCGATTCTGTGCACGGAACGCCCGTTTTGTGCCAAAACTGAGCAAAAGCGGCGATTCTGTTAAAAAATTGCACGTTTTGAGCCAAAGCTGAGCAAAAGCGGCGACTCTGTGCACGAAACGCACGTTTTGTGCCCGAACTGAACAAAAGCGGCGATTTTGTGCACGAAACGCACGTTTTGAGCCAAAACTGACCAAAAGCGGCGATTCTGTGCACCAAACGCACGTTTTGTGCTAAAACAGAGCAAAAGCGGCGATTCTGTGCACGGAACGCACGTTTTGAACCAAAACTGAGCAAAAGCGGCGATTCTGTGCACGAAACGCACGTTTTGAGCCAAAACTGACCAAAAGCGGCGATTCTGTGCACGGAACGCACGTTTTGTGCCAAAAGGAGCAATTCGGTGCGTGAAACGCATGTTTTGTTCCAATAATGAGCAAAAGCGGCGATTCTGTGCACGAAACGCGGGTTTTGCGCCAAAACTGAGCAATAGCGGCGCCTCTGTGCACGGAACGCGGGTTTTGTGCCAAAACTGAGCAGAAGCGGCGACTCTGTGCACGAAACGCCCGTTTTGTGCCAAACTGAGCAAAAGCGGCGACTCTGTGCACGAAACGCACGTTTTGTGCCCGAACTGAACAAAAGCGGCGATTCTGTGCACGAAACGCACGTTTTGAGCCAAAACTGACCAAAAGCGGCGATTCTGTGCACGGAACGCACGTTTTGAGCCAAAAGGAGCAATTCGGTGCGTGAAACGCATGTTTTGTACCAATAATGAGCAAAAGCGGCGATTCTGAGCACGAAACACACGTTTTGTGCCAAAACTGAGCAAGAGCGGCGATTCTGTTAAAAAATCGCACGTTTTGAGCCAAAGCTGAGCAAAAGCGGCGACTCTGTGCACGAAACGCACGTTTTGTGCCCGAACTGAACAAAAGCGGCGATTCTGTGCACGAAACGCACGTTTTGAGCCACAACTGACAAGAAGCGGCGATTCTGTGCGCGAAACGCACGATTTGTGACAAAACTGAGCAAAAGCGGCCATTCTGAGCACGAAACACACGTTTTGTGCCAAAACTGAGCAAAAGCGGCGATTCTGTGCACGAAACGCACGTTTTGAGCCAAAACTGACCAAAAGCGGCGAATCTGTGCACGAAACGCACGTTTTGTGCCAAAACTGAGCAAAAGCGGCGATTCTGTGCACGAAACGAAGGTTTTGTGCCAAAACTGAGCAAAAGCGGCGGGTCTGTGTACGAAACGCACGTTTTGTGTGAAAAGGAGCAAAAGCGGCGGGTCTGTGCACGAAACGCACGTTTTGTGTGAAAAGGAGCAGTTCGGTGCGTGAAACGCATGTTTTGTACCAATAATGAGCAAAAGCGGCGATTCTGAGCACGAAACACACGTTTTCTGCCAAAACTGAGCAAAAGCGGCGATTCTGTGCAGGAAACGCACGTTTTGTGCCAAAACTGAACAAAAGCGGCGATTCTGTGCACGGAACGCCCGTTTTGTGCCAAAACTGAGCAAAAGCGGCGATTCTGTTAAAAAATCGCACGTTTTGAGCCAAAGCTGAGCAAAAGCGGCGACTCTGGTCACGAAACGCACGTTTTGTGCCCGAACTGAACAAAAGCGGCGATTCTGTGCACGAAACGCACGTATTGAGCAACAACTGACAAGAAGCGGCGATTCTGTGCGCGAAACGCACGTTTTGTAACAAAACTGAGCAAAATCGGTGATTCTGAGCACGAAACACACGTTTTGTGCTAAAACTGAGCAAAAGCTGCGATTCTGTGCACGAAACGAACGTTTTGTGCCAAAACAGCAAAAGCGGCGGTTCTGTGCACGAAACGCACGTTTTGTGTGAAAAGGAGCAGTTCGGTGCGTGAAACGCATGTTTTGTACCAATAATGAGCAAAAGCGGCGATTCTGTGCACGAAACGCGGGGTTTGTGCCAAAACTGAGCAAAAGCGGCGATTCTGTGCACGAAACGCACGTTTTGAGCCCAAACTGAGCAAAAGCGGCGATTCTGTGCAGGAAACGCACGTTTTGTGCCAAAACTGAGCAAAAGCGGCGATTCTGTGCACGGAACGCCCGTTTTGTGCCAAAACTGAGCAAAAGCGGCGATTCTGTTAAAAAATTGCACGTTTTGAGCCAAAGCTGAGCAAAAGCGGCGACTCTGTGCACGAAACGCACGTTTTGTGCCCGAACTGAACAAAAGCGGCGATTTTGTGCACGAAACGCACGTTTTGAGCCAAAACTGACCAAAAGCGGCGATTCTGTGCACCAAACGCACGTTTTGTGCTAAAACAGAGCAAAAGCGGCGATTCTGTGCACGGAACGCACGTTTTGAACCAAAACTGAGCAAAAGCGGCGATTCTGTGCACGAAACGCACGTTTTGAGCCAAAACTGACCAAAAGCGGCGATTCTGTGCACGGAACGCACGTTTTGTGCCAAAAGGAGCAATTCGGTGCGTGAAACGCATGTTTTGTTCCAATAATGAGCAAAAGCGGCGATTCTGTGCACGAAACGCGGGTTTTGCGCCAAAACTGAGCAATAGCGGCGCCTCTGTGCACGGAACGCGGGTTTTGTGCCAAAACTGAGCAGAAGCGGCGACTCTGTGCACGAAACGCCCGTTTTGTGCCAAACTGAGCAAAAGCGGCGACTCTGTGCACGAAACGCACGTTTTGTGCCCGAACTGAACAAAAGCGGCGATTCTGTGCACGAAACGCACGTTTTGAGCCAAAACTGACCAAAAGCGGCGATTCTGTGCACGGAACGCACGTTTTGAGCCAAAAGGAGCAATTCGGTGCGTGAAACGCATGTTTTGTACCAATAATGAGCAAAAGCGGCGATTCTGAGCACGAAACACACGTTTTGTGCCAAAACTGAGCAAGAGCGGCGATTCTGTTAAAAAATCGCACGTTTTGAGCCAAAGCTGAGCAAAAGCGGCGACTCTGTGCACGAAACGCACGTTTTGTGCCCGAACTGAACAAAAGCGGCGATTCTGTGCACGAAACGCACGTTTTGAGCCACAACTGACAAGAAGCGGCGATTCTGTGCGCGAAACGCACGATTTGTGACAAAACTGAGCAAAAGCGGCCATTCTGAGCACGAAACACACGTTTTGTGCCAAAACTGAGCAAAAGCGGCGATTCTGTGCACGAAACGCACGTTTTGAGCCAAAACTGACCAAAAGCGGCGAATCTGTGCACGAAACGCACGTTTTGTGCCAAAACTGAGCAAAAGCGGCGATTCTGTGCACGAAACGAAGGTTTTGTGCCAAAACTGAGCAAAAGCGGCGGGTCTGTGTACGAAACGCACGTTTTGTGTGAAAAGGAGCAAAAGCGGCGGGTCTGTGCACGAAACGCACGTTTTGTGTGAAAAGGAGCAGTTCGGTGCGTGAAACGCATGTTTTGTACCAATAATGAGCAAAAGCGGCGATTCTGAGCACGAAACACACGTTTTCTGCCAAAACTGAGCAAAAGCGGCGATTCTGTGCAGGAAACGCACGTTTTGTGCCAAAACTGAACAAAAGCGGCGATTCTGTGCACGGAACGCCCGTTTTGTGCCAAAACTGAGCAAAAGCGGCGATTCTGTTAAAAAATCGCACGTTTTGAGCCAAAGCTGAGCAAAAGCGGCGACTCTGGTCACGAAACGCACGTTTTGTGCCCGAACTGAACAAAAGCGGCGATTCTGTGCACGAAACGCACGTATTGAGCAACAACTGACAAGAAGCGGCGATTCTGTGCGCGAAACGCACGTTTTGTAACAAAACTGAGCAAAATCGGTGATTCTGAGCACGAAACACACGTTTTGTGCCAAAACTGAGCAAAAGCTGCGATTCTGTGCACGAAACGAACGTTTTGTGCCAAAACTGAGCAAAAGCGGCGGTTCTGTGCACGAAACGCACGTTTTGTGTGAAAAGGAGCAGTTCGGTGCGTGAAACGCATGTTTTGTACCAATAATGAGCAAAAGCGGCGATTCTGTGCACGAAACGCGGGGTTTGTGCCAAAACTGAGCAAAAGCGGCGATTCTGTGCACGAAACGCACGTTTTGAGCCCAAACTGAGCAAAAGCGGCGATTCTGTGCAGGAAACGCACGTTTTGTGCCAAAACTGAGCAAAAGCGGCGATTCTGTGCACGGAACGCCCGTTTTGTGCCAAAACTGAGCAAAAGCGGCGATTCTGTTAAAAAATCGCACGTTTTGAGCCAAAGCTGAGCAAAAGCGGCGACTCTGTGCACGAAACGCACGTTTTGTGCCCGAACTGAACAAAAGCGGCGATTTTGTGCACGAAACGCACGTTTTGAGCCAAAACTGACCAAAAGCGGCGATTCTGTGCACCAAACGCACGTTTTGTGCTAAAACAGAGCAAAAGCGGCGATTCTGTGCACGAAACGCACGTTTTGAGCGAAAACTGACCAAAAGCGGCGATTCTGTGCACGGAACGCACGTTTTGTGCCAAAAGGAGCAATTCGGTGCGTGAAACGCATGTTTTGTACCAATAATGAGCAAAAGCGGCGATTCTGAGCACGAAACGCGGGTTTTGTGCCAAAACTGAGCAAAAGCGGCGATTCTATGCACGAAACGCACGTTTTGAGCCAAAACTGACCAAAAGCGGCGATTCTGTGCACGGAACGCACGTTTTGAACCAAAACTGAGCAAAAGCGGCGATTCTGTGCACGAAACGCACGTTTTGAGCCAAAACTGACCAAAAGCGGCGATTCTGTGCACGGAACGAACGTTTTGTGCCAAAAGGATCAATTCGGTGCGTGAAACGCATGTTTTGTACAAATAATGACCAAAAGCGGCGATTCTGTGCACGGAACGCATGTTTTGAGCCAAAACTGACCAAAAGCGGCGATTCTGTGCACGGAACGCACGTTTTGTGCCAAAAGGAGCAATTCGGTGCGTGAAACGCATGTTTTGTACCAATACTGAGCAAAAGCGGCGATTCTGAGCACGAAACGCGGGTTTTGTGCCAAAACTGAGCAAAAGCGGCGATTCTGTGCACGAAACGCACGTTTTGAGCCAAAACTGACCAAAAGCGGCGATTCTGTGCACGGAACGCACGTTTTGTGCCAAAAGGAGAAATTCGGTGCGTGAAACGCATGTTTTGTTAAAATAATGAGCAAAAGCGGCGATTCTGTGCAGGAAACGCGGGTTTTGCGCCAAAACTGAGCAAAAGCGGCGACTCTGTGCACGTAACGCCCGTTTTGTGCCAAACGGAGCAGTTCGGAGCGTGAAACGCACGTTTCGTTCAAAAATTGAGCAAAAGCGGCGATTCCGTGCACGAAACGCACGTTTTGAACCAAAACTGACCAAAAGCGGCAATTCTGTGCGTGAAACCCATGTTTTGTACCAATAATGAGCAAAAGCTGCGATTCTGAGCACGAAACGCACGTTTTGCGCCAAAAGGAGCAATTTGGTGCGTGAAACGCGAGTTTTGTACCAATAATGAGCAAAAGCGGCGGATCTGAGCACGAAACGCACGTTTTGCGCCAAAAGGAGCAATTTGGTGCGTGAAACGCATGTTTTGTACCAATAATGAGCAAAAGCGGCGATTCTGTGCACGAAACGCACGTTTTGATCCAAAACTGACCAAAAGCGGCAATTCTGTGCGTGAAACCCATGTTTTGTACCAATAATGAGCAAAAGCGGCGATTCTGTGCGCGAAACGCATGCTTTGTGCCAAAACTGAGCAAAAGCGGCGATTCTGTGCACTTAGCGCGGGTTTTGTGCCAAAACCGAGCAAAAGCGGCGATTCTGCGCACGAAACGCACGTTTTGTGAAAAAAGGAGCAACTCGGTGCGTGAAACGCATGTTTTGTACCAGTAATGAGCAAAAGCGGCGATTCTGTGCACGGAACGAACGTTTTGTGCCAAAAGGAGCAATTCGGTGCGTGAAACGCATGTTTTGTACCAATAATGACCAAAAGCGGCGATTCTGTGCACGGAACGCACGTTTTGAGCCAAAACTGAGCAAAAGCGGCGATTCTGTCCACGAAACGCACGTTTTGAGCCAAAACTGACCAAAAGCGGCGATTCTGTGCACGGAACGCACGTTTTGTGCCAAAAGGAGCAATTCGGTGCGTGAAACGCATGTTTTGTACCAATAATGAGCAAAAGCGGCGATTCTGAGCACGAAACGCACGTTTTGAGCCAAAACTGACCAAAAGCGGCTATTCTGTGCACGAAACGCTCGTTTTGTGCCAAAACTGAGCAAAAGCGGCGATTCTGTGCACGAAACGAACGTTTTGTGCCAAAACTGAGCAAAAGCGGCGATTCTGCGCACGAAACGCACGTTTTGTGCCAAAAGGAGCAATTCCGTGCGCGAAACGCATGTTTTGTACCGATAATGAGCAAAAGAGGCGATTCTGTGCACCAAACGCACGTTTTGTGCTAAAACAGAGCAAAAGCGGCGATTCTGTGCATTAAACGCACGTTTTGAGCCAAAATTGAGCAAAAGCGGCGATTCTGTGCACGAAACGAACGTTTTGTGCCAAACTGAGCAAAAGCGGCGTTTCTGTGCACGAAACGCACGTTTTGTGCCAAAACTGAGCTAAAGCGGTGATTCTGTGCACGTAACGCCCGTTTTGTGCCAAAAGGAGCAGTTCGGTGCGTGAAACGCACGTTTCGTTCAAAAATTGAGCAAAAGCGGCGATTCCGTGCACGAAACGCACGTTTTGATCCAAAACTGACCAAAAGCGGCAATTCTGTGCGTGAAACCCATGTTTTGTACCAATAATGAGCAAAAGCGGCGATTCTGTGCGCGAAACGCATGCTTTGTGCCAAAACTGAGCAAAAGCGGCGATTCTGTGCACTTAGCGCGGGTTTTGTGCCAAAACTGAGCAAAAGCGGCGATTCTGTGCACGAAACGCACGTTTTGAGCCAAAACTGACCAAAAGCGGCGATTCTGTGCACGGAACGCACGTTTTGTGCCAAAAGGAGCAATTCGGTGCGTGAAACGCACGTTTCGTTCAAAAATTGAGCAAAAGCGGCGATTCCGTGCACGAAACGCACGTTTTGATCCAAAACTGACCAAAAGCGGCAATTCTGTGCACGAAACGCACGTTTAGAGCCAAAACTGACCTAAAGCGGCGATTCTGTGCACGGAACGCACGTTTTGAGCCAAAACTGAGCAAAAGCGGCGATTCTGTGCACGAAACGCACGTTTTGAGCCAAAACTGACCAAAAGCGGCGATTCTGTGCACGGAACGCACGTTTTGTGCCAAAAGGAGCAATTCGGTGCGTGAAACGCATGTTTTGTTAAAATAATGAGCAAAAGCGGCGATTCTGTGCAGGAAACGCGGGTTTTGCGCCAAAACTGAGCAAAAGCGGCGACTCTGTGCACGGAACGCGGGTTTTGTGCCAAAACTGAGCAGAAGCGGCGACTCTGTGCACGAAACGCCCGTTTTGTGCCAAACTGAGCAAGAGCGGGGTTTCTGTGCACGAAACGCACGTTTTGTGCCAAAACTGAGCTAAAGCGGCGCTTCTGTGCACGTAACGCCCGTTTTGTGCCAAAAGGAGCAGTTCGGAGCGTGAAACGCACGTTTCGTTCAAAAATTGAGCAAAAGCGGCGATTCCGTGCACGAAACGCACGTTTTGATCCAAAACTGACCAAAAGCGGCAATTCTGTGCGTGAAACCCATGTTTTGTACCAATAATGAGCAAAAGCGGCGATTCTGTGCGCGAAACGCATGCTTCGTGCCAAAACTGAGCAAAAGCCGCGATTCTGCGCACGAAACGCACGTTTTGTGAAAAGGGAGCAACTCGGTGCGTGAAACGCATGTTTTGTACCAGTAATGAGCAAAAGCGGCGGTTCTGAGCACGAAACGCACGTTTTGCGCCAAAAGGAGCAATTTGGTGCGTGAAACGCGAGTTTTGTACCAATAATGAGCAAAAGCGGCGATTCTGTGCAAGAACGCACGTTTTGAGCCCAAACTGAGCAAAAGCGGCGATTCTGTGCAGGAAACGCACGTTTTGTGCCAAAACTGAGCAAAAGCGGCGATTCTGTGCACGGAACGCCCGTTTTGTGCCAAAACTGAGCAAAATCGGCGATTCTGTTAAAAAATCGCACGTTTTGAGCCAAAGCTGAGCAAAAGCGGCGACTCTGTGCACGAAACGCACGTTTTGTGCCCGAACTGAACAAAAGCTGCGATTCTGTGCACGAAACGCACGTTTTGAGCCAAAACTGACCAAAAGCGGCGATTCTGTGCGCCAAACGCACGTTTTGTGCTAAAACAGAGCACAAGCGGCGATTTTTTGCACGAAACGCACGTTTTGAGCCAAAACTGACCAAAAGCGGCGATTCTGTGCACGGAACGAACGTTTTGTGCCAAAAGGAGCAATTCGGTGCGTGAAACGCATGTTTTGTACCAATAATGACCAAAAGCGGCGATTCTGTGCACGGAACGCACGTTTTGAGCCAAAACTGAGCAAAAGCGGCGATTCTGTCCACGAAACGCACGTTTTGAGCCAAAACTGACCAAAAGCGGCGATTCTGTGCACGGAACGCACGTTTTGTGCCAAAAGGAGCAATTCGGTGCGTGAAACGCATGTTTTGTACCAATAATGAGCAAAAGCGGCGATTCTGAGCACGAAACGCTGGTGTTGTGCCAAAACTGAGCAAAAGCGGCGATGCTGTGCATGAAACGCACGTTTTGAGCCAAAACTGAGCAAAAGCGGCGATTCTCTGCACGAAACGGACGTTTTGTGCCATAACTGAGCAAAAGCGGCGGTTCTGTGCACGAAACGCACGTTTTGTGTCAAAAGGAGCAGTTCGGTGCGTGAAACGCATGCTTTGTACCAATAATGAGCAAAAGCGCCGATTCTGAGCACGAAACGATCGTTTTGTGCCAAAACTGACCAAAAGCGGCGATTCCGTGCACGAAACGCACGTTTTGTGCCAGAACGAGCAATTCGGTGCGTGAAACGCATGTGTTGTACCAATAATGAGCAAAAGCGGCGGTTCTGTGCACGGAACGCATGTTTTGAACCAAAACTGAGCAAAAGCGGCGATTCTGTGCACGAAACGCATGTTTTGAGCCAAAACTGACCAAAAGCGCCGATTCTGTGCACGGAACGCACGTTTTGTGCCAAAAGGAGTAATTCGGTGCGTGAAACGCATGTTTTGCACCAATAATGAGCAAAAGCGGCGATTCTGAGCACGAAACGCACGTTTTGTGCCCGAACTGAACAAAAGCGGCGATTCTGTGCACGAAACGCACGTTTTGAGCCACAACTGACAAGAAGCGGCGATTCTGTGCGCGAAACGCACGTTTTGTGACAAAACTGAGCAAAAGCGGCGATTCTGTGCACGAAACGAAGGTTTTGTGCCAAAACTGAGCAAAAGCGGCGGTTCTGTGCACGGAACGCACGTTTTGAGCCAAAACTGAGCAAAAGCGGCGATTCTGTGCACGAAACGCATGTTTTGAGCCAAAACTGACCAAAAGCGGCGATTCTGTGCACCGAACGCACGTTTTGTGCCAAAAGGAGCAATTCGGTGCGTGAAACGCATGTTTTGTACCAATAATGAGCAAAAGCGGCGATTCTGAGCACGAAACACACGTTTTGTGCCAAAACTGAGCAAGAGCGGCGATTCTGTTAAAAAATCGCACGTTTTGAGCCAAAGCTGAGCAAAAGCGGCGACTCTGTGCACGAAACGCACGTTTTGTGCCCGAACTGAACAAAAGCGGCGATTCTGTGCACGAAACGCACGTTTTGAGCCACAACTGACAAGAAGCGGCGATTCTGTGCGCGAAACGCACGTTTTGTGACAAAACTGAGCAAAAGCGGCGATTCTGAGCACGAAACACACGTTTTATGCCAAAACTGAGCAAAAGCGGCGATTCTGTGCACGAAACGCACGTTTTGAGCCAAAACTGACCAAAAGCGGCGATTCTGTGCACGAAACGCACGTTTTGTGCCAAAACTGAGCAAAAGCGGCGATTCTGTGCACGAAACGAAAGTTTTGTGCCAAAACTGAGCAAAAGCGGCGGTTCTGTGCACGAAACGCACGTTTTGAGCCAAAACTGACCAAAAGCGGCGATTCTGTGCACCAAACGCACGTTTTGTGCTAAAACAGAGCAAAAGCGGCGATTCTGTGCACGAAACACACGTTTTGAGCCAAAACTGAGCAAAAGCGGCGATTCTGTGCACGAAACGAACGTTTTGTGCCAAAACTGAGCAAAAGCGGCGGTTCTGTGCACGAAACGCACGTTTTGTGTGAAAAGGAGCAGTTCGGTGCGTGAAACGCATGTTTTGTACCAATAATGAGCAAAAGCGGCGATTCTGTGCACGAAACGCGGGGTTTGTGCCAAAACTGAGCAAAAGCGGCGATTCTGTGCAGGAAACGCACGTTTTGTGCCCGAACTGAACAAAAGCGGCGATTCTGTGCACGAAACGCACGTTTTGAGCCAAAACTGACCAAAAGCGGCGATTCTGTGCACCAAACGCACGTTTTGTGCTAAAACACAGCAAAAGCGGCGATTCTGTGCACGAAACGCACGTTTTGAGCCAAAACTGACCAAAAGCGGCGATTCTGTGCACGGAACGCACGTTTTGAGCCAAAACTGAGCAAAAGGGGCGATTCTGTGCACGAAACGCATGTTTTGAGCCAAAACTGACCAAAAGCGGCGATTCTGTGCACGGAACGCACGTTTTGTGCCAAAAGGAGCAATTCGGTGCGTGAAACGCATGTTTTGTACCAATAATGAGCAAAAGCGGCGATTCTGAGCACGAAACACACGTTTTGTGCCAAAACTGAGCAAAAGCGGCGATTCTGTGCAGGAAACGCACGTTTGGTGCCAAAACTGAGCAAAAGCGGCGACTCTGTGCACGGAACGCACGTTTTGTGCCAAAACTGAGCAAAAGCGGCGATTCTGTTAAAAAATCGCACGTTTTGAGCCAAAGCTGAGCAAAAGCGGCGACTCTCTGCACGAAACGCACGTTTTGTGCCCGAACTGAACAAAAGCGGCGATTCTGTGCACGAAACGCACGTTTTGAGCCAAAACTGACCAAAAGCGGCGATTCTGTGCACGAAACGCACGTTTTGTGCCAAAACTGAGCAAAAGCGGCGATTCTGTGCACGAAACGAAGGTTTTGTGCCAAAACTGAGCAAAAGCGGCGATTCTGTGCACGAAACGCATGTTTTGAGCCAAAACTGACCAAAAGCGGCGATTCTGTGCACGGAACGCACGTTTTGTGCCAAAAGGAGCAATTCGGTGCGTGAAACGCATGTTTTGTACCAATAATGAGCAAAAGCGGCGATTCTGAGCACGAAACACACGTTTTGTGCCAAAACTGAGCAAAAGCGGCGATTCTGTGCAGGAAACGCACGTTTGGTGCCAAAACTGAGCAAAAGCGGCGACTCTGTGCACGGAACGCACGTTTTGTACCAAAACTGAGCAAAAGCGGCGATTCTGTTAAAAAATCGCACGTTTTGAGCCAAAGCTGAGCAAAAGCGGCGACTCTCTGCACGAAACGCACGTTTTGTGCCCGAACTGAACAAAAGCGGCGATTCTGTGCACGAAACGCACGTTTTGAGCCACAACTGACAAGAAGCGGCGATTCTGTGCGCGAAACGCACGTTTTGTGACAAAACTGAGCAAAAGCGGCGATTCTGAGCACGAAACACACGTTTTGTGCCAAAACTGAGCAAAAGCGGCGGTTCTGTGCACGGAACGCATGTTTTGAGCCAAAACTGAGCAAAAGCGGCGATTCTGTGCACGAAACGCATGTTTTGAGCCAAAACTGACCAAAAGCGGCGATTCTGTGCACGGAACGCACGTTTTGTGCCAAAAGGAGCAATTCGGTGCGTGAAACGCATGTTTTGTACCGATAATGAGCAAAAGCGGCGATTCTGAGCACGAAACACACGTTTTCTGCCAAAACTGAGCAAAAGCGGCGATTCTGTGCAGGAAACGCACGTTTTGTGCCAAAACTGAACAAATGCGGCGATTCTGTGCACGGAACGCCCGTTTTGTGCCAAAACTGAGCAAAAGCGGCGATTCTGTTAAAAAATCGCACGTTTTGAGCCAAAGCTGAGCAAAAGCGGCGGCTCTGTGCACGAAACGCACGTTTTGTGCCAAAACTGAGCAAAAGCGGCGATTCTGTGCACGAAACGCACGTTTTGAGCCAAAACTGACCAAAAGCGGCGATTCTGTGCACGAAACGCACGTTTTGTGCCAAAACTGAGCAAAAGCGGCGATTCTGTGCACGAAACGAAAGTTTTGTGCCAAAGCTGAGCAAAAGCGGCGGTTCTGTGCACGAAACGAACGTTTTGTGCCAAAACAGAGCAAAAGCGGCGGTTCTGTGCACGAAACGCACGTTTTGTGTGAAAAGGAGCAGTTCGGTGCGTGAAACGCATGTTTTGTACCAATAATGAGCAAAAGCGGCGATTCTGTGCACGAAACGCGGGGTTTGTGCCAAAACTGAGCAAAAGCGGCGATTCTGTGCACGAAACGCACGTTTTGAGCCCAAACTGAGCAAAAGCGGCGATTCTGTGCAGGAAACGCACGTTTTGTGCCAATACTGAGCAAAAGCGGCGATTCTGTGCACGGAACGCCCGTTTTGTGCCAAAACTGAGCAAAAGCGGCGATTCTGTTAAAAAATCGCACGTTTTGAGCCAAAGCTGAGCAAAAGCGGCGACTCTGTGCACGAAACGCACGTTTTGTGCCCGAACTGAACAAAAGCGGCGATTCTGTGCACGAAACGCACGTTTTGAGCCAAAACTGACCAAAAGCGGCGATTCTGTGCACCAAACGCACGTTTTGTGCTAAAACACAGCAAAAGCGGCGATTCTGTGCACGAAACGCACGTTTTGAGCCAAAACTGACCAAAAGCGGCGATTCTGTGCACGGAACGCACGTTTTGAGCCAAAACTGAGCAAAAGGGGCGATTCTGTGCACGAAACGCATGTTTTGAGCCAAAACTGACCAAAAGCGGCGATTCTGTGCACGGAACGCACGTTTTGTGCCAAAAGGAGCAATTCGGTGCGTGAAACGCATGTTTTGTACCAATAATGAGCAAAAGCGGCGATTCTGAGCACGAAACACACGTTTTGTGCCAAAACTGAGCAAAAGCGGCGATTCTGTGCAGGAAACGCACGTTTGGTGCCAAAACTGAGCAAAAGCGGCGACTCTGTGCACGGAACGCACGTTTTGTGCCAAAACTGAGCAAAAGCGGCGATTCTGTTAAAAAATCGCACGTTTTGAGCCAAAGCTGAGCAAAAGCGGCGACTCTCTGCACGAAACGCACGTTTTGTGCCCGAACTGAACAAAAGCGGCGATTCTGTGCACGAAACGCACGTTTTGAGCCAAAACTGACCAAAAGCGGCGATTCTGTGCACGAAACGCACGTTTTGTGCCAAAACTGAGCAAAAGCGGCGATTCTGTGCACGAAACGAAGGTTTTGTGCCAAAACTGAGCAAAAGCGGCGATTCTGAGCACGAAACACACGTTTTCTGCCAAAACTGAGCAAAAGCGGCGATTCTGTGCAGGAAACGCACGTTTTGTGCCAAAACTGAACAAATGCGGCGATTCTGTGCACGGAACGCCCGTTTTGTGCCAAAACTGAGCAAAAGCGGCGATTCTGTTAAAAAATCGCACGTTTTGAGCCAAAGCTGAGCAAAAGCGGCGACTCTGTGCACGAAACGCACGTTTTGTGCCAAAACTGAGCAAAAGCGGCGATTCTGTGCAGGAAACGCACGTTTTGTGCCAATACTGAGCAAAAGCGGCGATTCTGTGCACGGAACGCCCGTTTTGTGCCAAAACTGAGCAAAAGCGGCGATTCTGTTAAAAAATCGCACGTTTTGCGAAAAAGCTGAGCAAAAGCGGCGACTCTGTGCACGAAACGCACGTTTTGTGCCCGAACTGAACAAAAGCGGCGATTCTGTGCACGAAACGCACGTTTTGAGCCAAAACTGACCAAAAGCGGCGATTCTGTGCACCAAACGCACGTTTTGTGCTAAAACAGAGCAAAAGCGGCGATTCTGTGCACGAAACGCACGTTTTGAGCCAAAACTGTCCAAAAGCGGCGATTCTGTGCACGGAACGCACGTTTTGAGCCAAAACTGAGCAAAAGGGGCGATTCTGTGCACGAAACGCATGTTTTGAGCCAAAACTGACCAAAAGCGGCGATTCTGTGCACGGAACGCACGTTTTGTGCCAAAAGGAGCAATTCGGTGCGTGAAACGCATGTTTTGTACCAATACTGAGCAAAAGCGGCGATTCTGAGCACGAAACACACGTTTTGTGCCAAAACTGAGTAAAAGCGGCGATTCTGTGCAGGAAACGCACGTTTGGTGCCAAAACTGAGCAAAAGCGGCGACTCTGTGCACGGAACGCACGTTTTGTACCAAAACTGAGCAAAAGCGGCGATTCTGTTAAAAAATCGCACGTTTTGAGCCAAAGCTGAGCAAAAGCGGCGACTCTCTGCACGAAACGCACGTTTTGTGCCCGAACTGAACAAAAGCGGCGATTCTGTGCACGAAACGCACGTTTTGAGCCACAACTGACAAGAAGCGGCGATTCTGTGCGCGAAACGCACGTTTTGTGACAAAACTGAGCAAAAGCGGCGATTCTGAGCACGAAACACACGTTTTGTGCCAAAACTGAGCAAAAGCGGCGGTTCTGTGCACGGAACGCATGTTTTGAGCCAAAACTGAGCAAAAGCGGCGATTCTGTGCACGAAACGCATGTTTTGAGCCAAAACTGACCAAAAGCGGCGATTCTGTGCACGGAACGCACGTTTTGTGCCAAAAGGAGCAATTCGGTGCGTGAAACGCATGTTTTGTACCGATAATGAGCAAAAGCGGCGATTCTGAGCACGAAACACACGTTTTCTGCCAAAACTGAGCAAAAGCGGCGATTCTGTGCAGGAAACGCACGTTTTGTGCCAAAACTGAACAAATGCGGCGATTCTGTGCACGGAACGCCCGTTTTGTGCCAAAACTGAGCAAAAGCGGCGATTCTGTTAAAAAATCGCACGTTTTGAGCCAAAGCTGAGCAAAAGCGGCGGCTCTGTGCACGAAACGCACGTTTTGTGCCCGAACTGAACAAAAGCGGCGATTCTGTGCACGAAACGCACGTATTGAGCCACAACTGACAAGAAGCGGCGATTCTGTGCGCGAAACGCACGTTTTGTGACAAAACTGAGCAAAATCGGTGATTCTGAGCACGAAACACACGTTTTGTGCCAAAACTGAGCAAAAGCGGTGATTCTGTTCACGAAACGAACGTTTTGTGCCAAAACTGAGCAAAAGCGGCGGTTCTGTGCACGAAACGCACGTTTTGTGTGAAAAGGAGCAGTTCGGTGCGTGAAACGCATGTTTTGTACCAATAATGAGCAAAAGCGGCGATTCTGTGCACGAAACGCGGGGTTTGTGCCAAAACTGAGCAAAAGCGGCGATTCTGTGCACGAAACGCACGTTTTGAGCCCAAACTGAGCAAAAGCGGCGATTCTGTGCAGGAAACGCACGTTTTGTGCCAATACTGAGCAAAAGCGGCGATTCTGTGCACGGAACGCCCGTTTTGTGCCAAAACTGAGCAAAAGCGGCGATTCTGTTAAAAAATCGCACGTTTTGCGAAAAAGCTGAGCAAAAGCGGCGACTCTGTGCACGAAACGCACGTTTTGTGCCCGAACTGAACAAAAGCGGCGATTCTGTGCACGAAACGCACAATTTGAGCCAAAACTGACCAAAAGCGGCGATTCTGTGCACCAAACGCACGTTTTGTGCTAAAACACAGCAAAAGCGGCGATTCTGTGCACGAAACGCACGTTTTGAGCCAAAACTGACCAAAAGCGGCGATTCTGTGCACGGAACGCACGTTTTGAGCCAAAACTGAGCAAAAGGGGCGATTCTGTGCACGAAACGCATGTTTTGAGCCAAAACTGACCAAAAGCGGCGATTCTGTGCACGGAACGCACGTTTTGTGCCAAAAGGAGCAATTCGGTGCGTGAAACGCATGTTTTGTACCAATAATGAGCAAAAGCGGCGATTCTGAGCACGAAACACACGTTTTGTGCCAAAACTGAGCAAAAGCGGCGATTCTGTGCAGGAAACGCACGTTTGGTGCCAAAACTGAGCAAAAGCGGCGACTCTGTGCACGGAACGCACGTTTTGTGCCAAAACTGAGCAAAAGCGGCGATTCTGTTAAAAAATCGCACGTTTTGAGCCAAAGCTGAGCAAAAGCGGCGACTCTCTGCACGAAACGCACGTTCTGTGCCCGAACTGAACAAAAGCGGCGATTCTGTGCACGAAACGCACGTTTTGAGCCAAAACTGACCAAAAGCGGCGATTCTGTGCACGAAACGCACGTTTTGTGCCAAAACTGAGCAAAAGCGGCGATTCTGTGCACGAAACGAAGGTTTTGTGCCAAAACTGAGCAAAAGCGGCGATTCTGTGCACGAAACGCATGTTTTGAGCCAAAACTGACCAAAAGCGGCGATTCTGTGCACGGAACGCACGTTTTGTGCCAAAAGGAGCAATTCGGTGCGTGAAACGCATGTTTTGTACCAATAATGAGCAAAAGCGGCGATTCTGAGCACGAAACACACGTTTTCTGCCAAAACTGAGCAAAAGCGGCGATTCTGTGCAGGAAACGCACGTTTTGTGCCAAAACTGAACAAATGCGGCGATTCTGTGCACGGAACGCCCGTTTTGTGCCAAAACTGAGCAAAAGCGGCGATTCTGTTAAAAAATCGCACGTTTTGAGCCAAAGCTGAGCAAAAGCGGCGACTCTGTGCACGAAACGCACGTTTTGTGCCAAAACTGAGCAAAAGCGGCGATTCTGTGCAGGAAACGCTCGTTTTGTGCCAATACTGAGCAAAAGCGGCGATTCTGTGCACGGAACGCCCGTTTTGTGCCAAAACTGAGCAAAAGCGGCGATTCTGTTAAAAAATCGCACGTTTTGAGCCAAAGCTGAGCAAAAGCGGCGACTCTCTGCACGAAACGCACGTTTTGTGCCCGAACTGAACAAAAGCGGCGATTCTGTGCACGAAACGCACGTTTTGAGCCACAACTGACAAGAAGCGGCGATTCTGTGCGCGAAACGCACGTTTTGTGACAAAACTGAGCAAAAGCGGCGATTCTGAGCACGAAACACACGTTTTGTGCCAAAACTGAGCAAAAGCGGCGGTTCTGTGCACGGAACGCATGTTTTGAGCCAAAACTGAGCAAAAGCGGCGATTCTGTGCACGAAACGCATGTTTTGAGCCAAAACTGAC
The DNA here is from genome assembly GCA_943735885.1 of Stelis phaeoptera. Lineage (NCBI taxonomy): Eukaryota > Metazoa > Arthropoda > Insecta > Hymenoptera > Megachilidae > Stelis > Stelis phaeoptera. The sequence goes on from CALSEM010000035.1 coordinate 1,106,777, forward strand.
CAAAAGCGGCGATTCTGTGCACGGAACGCACGTTTTGTGCCAAAAGGAGCAATTCGGTGCGTGAAACGCATGTTTTGTACCGATAATGAGCAAAAGCGGCGATTCTGAGCACGAAACACACGTTTTCTGCCAAAACTGAGCAAAAGCGGCGATTCTGTGCAGGAAACGCACGTTTTGTGCCAAAACTGAACAAATGCGGCGATTCTGTGCACGGAACGCCCGTTTTGTGCCAAAACTGAGCAAAAGCGGCGATTCTGTTAAAAAATCGCACGTTTTGAGCCAAAGCTGAGCAAAAGCGGCGGCTCTGTGCACGAAACGCACGTTTTGTGCCCGAACTGAACAAAAGCGGCGATTCTGTGCACGAAACGCACGTATTGAGCCACAACTGACAAGAAGCGGCGATTCTGTGCGCGAAACGCACGTTTTGTGACAAAACTGAGCAAAAGCGGCGATTCTGAGCACGAAACACACGTTTTGTGCCAAAACTGAGCAAAAGCGGCGGTTCTGTGCACGGAACGCATGTTTTGAGCCAAAACTGAGCAAAAGCGGCGATTCTGTGCACGAAACGCATGTTTTGAGCCAAAACTGACCAAAAGCGGCGATTCTGTGCACGGAACGCACGTTTTGTGCCAAAAGGAGCAATTCGGTGCGTGAAACGCATGTTTTGTACCGATAATGAGCAAAAGCGGCGATTCTGAGCACGAAACACACGTTTTCTGCCAAAACTGAGCAAAAGCGGCGATTCTGTGCAGGAAACGCACGTTTTGTGCCAAAACTGAACAAATGCGGCGATTCTGTGCACGGAACGCCCGTTTTGTGCCAAAACTGAGCAAAAGCGGCGATTCTGTTAAAAAATCGCACGTTTTGAGCCAAAGCTGAGCAAAAGCGGCGGCTCTGTGCACGAAACGCACGTTTTGTGCCCGAACTGAACAAAAGCGGCGATTCTGTGCACGAAACGCACGTATTGAGCCACAACTGACAAGAAGCGGCGATTCTGTGCGCGAAACGCACGTTTTGTGACAAAACTGAGCAAAATCGGTGATTCTGAGCACGAAACACACGTTTTGTGCCAAAACTGAGCAAAAGCGGTGATTCTGTTCACGAAACGAACGTTTTGTGCCAAAACTGAGCAAAAGCGGCGGTTCTGTGCACGAAACGCACGTTTTGTGTGAAAAGGAGCAGTTCGGTGCGTGAAACGCATGTTTTGTACCAATAATGAGCAAAAGCGGCGATTCTGTGCACGAAACGCGGGGTTTGTGCCAAAACTGAGCAAAAGCGGCGATTCTGTGCACGAAACGCACGTTTTGAGCCCAAACTGAGCAAAAGCGGCGATTCTGTGCAGGAAACGCACGTTTTGTGCCAATACTGAGCAAAAGCGGCGATTCTGTGCACGGAACGCCCGTTTTGTGCCAAAACTGAGCAAAAGCGGCGATTCTGTTAAAAAATCGCACGTTTTGCGAAAAAGCTGAGCAAAAGCGGCGACTCTGTGCACGAAACGCACGTTTTGTGCCCGAACTGAACAAAAGCGGCGATTCTGTGCACGAAACGCACAATTTGAGCCAAAACTGACCAAAAGCGGCGATTCTGTGCACCAAACGCACGTTTTGTGCTAAAACAGAGCAAAAGCGGCGATTCTGTGCACGAAACGCACGTTTTGAGCCAAAACTGTCCAAAAGCGGCGATTCTGTGCACGGAACGCACGTTTTGAGCCAAAACTGAGCAAAAGGGGCGATTCTGTGCACGAAACGCATGTTTTGAGCCAAAACTGACCAAAAGCGGCGATTCTGTGCACGGAACGCACGTTTTGTGCCAAAAGGAGCAATTCGGTGCGTGAAACGCATGTTTTGTTCCAATACTGAGCAAAAGCGGCGATTCTGAGCACGAAACACACGTTTTGTGCCAAAACTGAGCAAAAGCGGCGATTCTGTGCAGGAAACGCACGTTTGGTGCCAAAACTGAGCAAAAGCGGCGACTCTGTGCACGGAACGCACGTTTTGAGCCAAAGCTGAGCAAAAGCGGCGACTCTCTGCACGAAACGCACGTTTTGTGCCCGAACTGAACAAAAGCGGCGATTCTGTGCACGAAACGCACGTTTTGAGCCACAACTGACAAGAAGCGGCGATTCTGTGCGCGAAACGCACGTTTTGTGACAAAACTGAGCAAAAGCGGCGATTCTGAGCACGAAACACACGTTTTGTGCCAAAACTGAGCAAAAGCGGCGATTCTCTGCACGAAACGCACGTTTTGAGCCAAAACTGACCAAAAGCGGCGATTCTGTGCACGAAACGCACGTTTTGTGCCAAAACTGAGCAAAAGCGGCGATTCTGTGCACGAAACGAAGGTTTTGTGCCAAAACTGAGCAAAAGCGGCGGTTCTGTGCACGGAACGCATGTTTTGAGCCAAAACTGAGCAAAAGCGGCGATTCTGTGCACGAAACGCATGTTTTGAGCCAAAACTGACCAAAAGCGGCGATTCTGTGCACGGAACGCACGTTTTGTGCCAAAAGGAGCAATTCGGTGCGTGAAACGCATGTTTTGTACCAATAATGAGCAAAAGCGGCGATTCTGAGCACGAAACACACGTTTTCTGCCAAAACTGAGCAAAAGCGGCGATTCTGTGCAGGAAACGCACGTTTTGTGCCAAAACTGAACAAATGCGGCGATTCTGTGCACGGAACGCCCGTTTTGTGCCAAAACTGAGCAAAAGCGGCGATTCTGTTAAAAAATCGCACGTTTTGAGCCAAAGCTGAGCAAAAGCGGCGACTCTGTGCACGAAACGCACGTTTTGTGCCCGAACTGAACAAAAGCGGCGATTCTGTGCACGAAACGCACGTATTGAGCCACAACTGACAAGAAGCGGCGATTCTGTGCGCGAAACGCACGTTTTGTGACAAAACTGAGCAAAATCGGTGATTCTGAGCACGAAACACACGTTTTGTGCCAAAACTGAGCAAAAGCGGCGATTCTGTTCACGAAACGAACGTTTTGTGCCAAAACTGAGCAAAAGCGGCGGTTCTGTGCACGAAACGCACGTTTTGTGTGAAAAGGAGCAGTTCGGTGCGTGAAACGCATGTTTTGTACCAATAATGAGCAAAAGCGGCGATTCTGTGCACGAAACGCGGGGTTTGTGCCAAAACTGAGCAAAAGCGGCGATTCTGTGCACGAAACGCACGTTTTGAGCCCAAACTGAGCAAAAGCGGCGATTCTGTGCAGGAAACGCACGTTTTGTGCCAATACTGAGCAAAAGCGGCGATTCTGTTCACGAAACGAACGTTTTGTGCCAAAACTGAGCAAAAGCGGCGATTCTGTTAAAAAATCGCACGTTTTGAGAAAAAGCTGAGCAAAAGCGGCGACTCTGTGCACGAACCGCACGTTTAGTGCCCGAACTGAACAAAAGCGGCGATTCTGTGCACGAAACGCACGTTTTGAGCCAAAACTGACCAAAAGCGGCGATTCTGTGCACCAAACGCACGTTTTGTGCTAAAACAGAGCAAAAGCGGCGATTCTGTGCACGAAACGAAGGTTTTGTGCCAAAACTGACCAAAAGCGGCGATTCTGTGCACGGAACGCACGTTTTGTGCCAAAAGGAGCAATTCGGTGCGTGAAACGCATGTTTTGTACCAATAATGAGCAAAAGCGGCGATTCTGAGCACGAAACACACGTTTTCTGCCAAAACTGAGCAAAAGCGGCGATTCTGTGCAGGAAACGCACGTTTTGTGCCAAAACTGAACAAATGCGGCGATTCTGTGCACGGAACGCCCGTTTTGTGCCAAAACTGAGCAAAAGCGGCGATTCTGTTAAAAAATCGCACGTTTTGAGCCAAAGCTGAGCAAAAGCGGCGACTCTGTGCACGAAACGCACGTTTTGTGCCCGAACTGAACAAAAGCGGCGATTCTGTGCGCGAAACGCACGTATTGAGCCACAACTGACAAGAAGCGGCGATTCTGTGCGCGAAACGCACGTTTTGTGACAAAACTGAGCAAAATCGGTGATTCTGAGCACGAAACACACGTTTTGTGCCAAAACTGAGCAAAAGCGGCGATTCTGTTCACGAAACGCACGTTTTGTGCCAAAACTGAGCAAAAGCGGCGATTCTGTGCACGAAACGAAGGTTTTGTGCCAAAACTGAGCAAAAGCGGCGGTTCTGTGCACGGAACGCACGTTTTGAGCCAAAACTGAGCAAAAGCGGCGATTCTGTGCACGAAACGCATGTTTTGAGCCAAAACTGACCAAAAGCGGCGATTCTGTGCACGGAACGCACGTTTTGTGCCAAAAGGAGCAATTCGGTGCGTGAAACGCATGTTTTGTACCAATAATGAGCAAAAGCGGCGATTCTGAGCACGAAACACACGTTTTGTGCCAAAACTGAGCAAGAGCGGCGATTCTGTTAAAAAATCGCACGTTTTGAGCCAAAGCTGAGCAAAAGCGGCGACTCTGTGCACGAAACGCACATTTTGAGCCACAACTGACAAGAAGCGGCGATTCTGTGCGCGAAACGCACGTTTTGTGACAAAACTGAGCAAAAGCGGCGATTCTGAGCACGAAACACACGTTTTGTGCCAAAACTGAGCAAAAGCGGCGATTCTGTGCACGAAACGCACGTTTTGAGCCAAAACTGACCAAAAGCGGCGATTCTGTGCACGAAACGCACGTTTTGTGCCAAAACTGAGCAAAAGCGGCGATTCTGTGCACGAAACGAAGGTTTTGTGCCAAAACTGAGCAAAAGCGGCGGTTCTGTGCACGGAACGCACGTTTTGAGCCAAAACTGAGCAAAAGCGGCGATTCTGTGCACGAAACGCATGTTTTGAGCCAAAACTGACCAAAAGCGGCGATTCTGTGCACGGAACGCACGTTTTGTGCCAAAAGGAGCAATTCGGTGCGTGAAACGCATGTTTTGTACCAATAATGAGCAAAAGCGGCGATTCTGAGCACGAAACACACGTTTTGTGCCAAAACTGAGCAAGAGCGGCGATTCTGTTAAAAAATCGCACGGTTAGAGCCAAAGCTGAGCAAAAGCGGCGACTCTGTGCACGAAACGCACGTTTTGTGCCCGAACTGACCAAAAGCGGCGATTCTGTGCACGGAACGCACGTTTTGTGCCAAAAGGAGCAATTCGGTGCGTGAAACGCATGTTTTGTACCAATAATGAGCAAAAGCGGCGATTCTGAGCACGAAACACACGTTTTGTGCCAAAACTGAGCAAAAGCGGCGATTCTGTGCAGGAAACGCACGTTTTGTGCCAAAACTGGACAAAAGCGGCGATTCTGTGCACGGAACGCACGTTTTGTGGCAAAACTGAGCAAAAGCGGCGATTCTGTTAAAAAATCGCACGTTTTGATCTAAAGCTGAGCAAAAGCGGCGACTCTGTGCACGAAACGCACGTTTTGTGCCCGAACTGAACAAAAGCGGCGATTCTGTGCACGAAACGCACGTTTTGAGCCACAACTGACAAGAAGCGGCGATTCTGTGCGCGAAACGCACGTTTTGTGACAAAACTGAGCAAAAGCGGCGATTCTGAGCACGAAACACACGTTTTGTGCCAAAACTGAGCAAAAGCGGCGATTCTGTGCACGAAACGCACGTTTTGAGCCAAAACTGACCAAAAGCGGCGATTCTGTGCACGGAACGCACGTTTTGTGCCAAAAGGAGCAATTCGGTGCGTGAAACGCATGTTTTGTACCAATAATGAGCAAAAGCGGCGATTCTGAGCACGAAACACACGTTTTGTGCCAAAACTGAGCAAGAGCGGCGATTCTGTTAAAAAATCGCACGTTTTGAGCCAAAGCTGAGCAAAAGCGGCGACTCTGTGCACGAAACGCACGTTTTGTGCCCGAACTGAACAAAAGCGGCGATTCTGTGCACGAAACGCACGTTTTGAGCCACAACTGACAAGAAGCGGCGATTCTGTGCGCGAAACGCACGATTTGTGACAAAACTGAGCAAAAGCGGCCATTCTGAGCACGAAACACACGTTTTGTGCCAAAACTGAGCAAAAGCGGCGATTCTGTGCACGAAACGCACGTTTTGAGCCAAAACTGACCAAAAGCGGCGATTCTGTGCACGAAACGCACGTTTTGTGCCAAAACTGAGCAAAAGCGGCGATTCTGTGCACGAAACGAAGGTTTTGTGCCAAAACTGAGCAAAAGCGGCGGGTCTGTGCACGAAACGCACGTTTTGTGTGAAAAGGAGCAAAAGCGGCGGGTCTGTGCACGAAACGCACGTTTTGTGTGAAAAGGAGCAGTTCGGTGCGTGAAACGCATGTTTTGTACCAATAATGAGCAAAAGCGGCGATTCTGAGCACGAAACACACGTTTTCTGCCAAAACTGAGCAAAAGCGGCGATTCTGTGCAGGAAACGCACGTTTTGTGCCAAAACTGAACAAAAGCGGCGATTCTGTGCACGGAACGCCCGTTTTGTGCCAAAACTGAGCAAAAGCGGCGATTCTGTTAAAAAATCGCACGTTTTGAGCCAAAGCTGAGCAAAAGCGGCGACTCTGTGCACGAAACGCACGTTTTGTGCCCGAACTGAACAAAAGCGGCGATTCTGTGCACGAAACGCACGTATTGAGCAACAACTGACAAGAAGCGGCGATTCTGTGCGCGAAACGCACGTTTTGTAACAAAACTGAGCAAAATCGGTGATTCTGAGCACGAAACACACGTTTTGTGCTAAAACTGAGCAAAAGCTGCGATTCTGTGCACGAAACGAACGTTTTGTGCCAAAACAGCAAAAGCGGCGGTTCTGTGCACGAAACGCACGTTTTGTGTGAAAAGGAGCAGTTCGGTGCGTGAAACGCATGTTTTGTACCAATAATGAGCAAAAGCGGCGATTCTGTGCACGAAACGCGGGGTTTGTGCCAAAACTGAGCAAAAGCGGCGATTCTGTGCACGAAACGCACGTTTTGAGCCCAAACTGAGCAAAAGCGGCGATTCTGTGCAGGAAACGCACGTTTTGTGCCAAAACTGAGCAAAAGCGGCGATTCTGTGCACGGAACGCCCGTTTTGTGCCAAAACTGAGCAAAAGCGGCGATTCTGTCAAAAAATTGCACGTTTTGAGCCAAAGCTGAGCAAAAGCGGCGACTCTGTGCACGAAACGCACGTTTTGTGCCCGAACTGAACAAAAGCGGCGATTTTGTGCACGAAACGCACGTTTTGAGCCAAAACTGACCAAAAGCGGCGATTCTGTGCACCAAACGCACGTTTTGTGCTAAAACAGAGCAAAAGCGGCGATTCTGTGCACGGAACGCACGTTTTGAACCAAAACTGAGCAAAAGCGGCGATTCTGTGCACGAACCGCACGTTTTGAGCCAAAACTGACCAAAAGCGGCGATTCTGTGCACGGAACGCACGTTTTGTGCCAAAAGGAGCAATTCGGTGCGTGAAACGCATGTTTTGTTCCAATAATGAGCAAAAGCGGCGATTCTGTGCACGAAACGCGGGTTTTGCGCCAAAACTGAGCAATAGCGGCGCCTCTGTGCACGGAACGCGGGTTTTGTGCCAAAACTGAGCAGAAGCGGCGACTCTGTGCACGAAACGCCCGTTTTGTGCCAAACTGAGCAAAAGCGGCGACTCTGTGCACGAAACGCACGTTTTGTGCCCGAACTGAACAAAAGCGGCGATTCTGTGCACGAAACGCACGTTTTGAGCCAAAACTGACCAAAAGCGGCGATTCTGTGCACGGAACGCACGTTTTGAGCCAAAAGGAGCAATTCGGTGCGTGAAACGCATGTTTTGTACCAATAATGAGCAAAAGCGGCGATTCTGAGCACGAAACACACGTTTTGTGCCAAAACTGAGCAAGAGCGGCGATTCTGTTAAAAAATCGCACGTTTTGAGCCAAAGCTGAGCAAAAGCGGCGACTCTGTGCACGAAACGCACGTTTTGTGCCCGAACTGAACAAAAGCGGCGATTCTGTGCACGAAACGCACGTTTTGAGCCACAACTGACAAGAAGCGGCGATTCTGTGCGCGAAACGCACGATTTGTGACAAAACTGAGCAAAAGCGGCCATTCTGAGCACGAAACACACGTTTTGTGCCAAAACTGAGCAAAAGCGGCGATTCTGTGCACGAAACGCACGTTTTGAGCCAAAACTGACCAAAAGCGGCGAATCTGTGCACGAAACGCACGTTTTGTGCCAAAACTGAGCAAAAGCGGCGATTCTGTGCACGAAACGAAGGTTTTGTGCCAAAACTGAGCAAAAGCGGCGGGTCTGTGTACGAAACGCACGTTTTGTGTGAAAAGGAGCAAAAGCGGCGGGTCTGTGCACGAAACGCACGTTTTGTGTGAAAAGGAGCAGTTCGGTGCGTGAAACGCATGTTTTGTACCAATAATGAGCAAAAGCGGCGATTCTGAGCACGAAACACACGTTTTCTGCCAAAACTGAGCAAAAGCGGCGATTCTGTGCAGGAAACGCACGTTTTGTGCCAAAACTGAACAAAAGCGGCGATTCTGTGCACGGAACGCCCGTTTTGTGCCAAAACTGAGCAAAAGCGGCGATTCTGTTAAAAAATCGCACGTTTTGAGCCAAAGCTGAGCAAAAGCGGCGACTCTGGTCACGAAACGCACGTTTTGTGCCCGAACTGAACAAAAGCGGCGATTCTGTGCACGAAACGCACGTATTGAGCAACAACTGACAAGAAGCGGCGATTCTGTGCGCGAAACGCACGTTTTGTAACAAAACTGAGCAAAATCGGTGATTCTGAGCACGAAACACACGTTTTGTGCCAAAACTGAGCAAAAGCTGCGATTCTGTGCACGAAACGAACGTTTTGTGCCAAAACTGAGCAAAAGCGGCGGTTCTGTGCACGAAACGCACGTTTTGTGTGAAAAGGAGCAGTTCGGTGCGTGAAACGCATGTTTTGTACCAATAATGAGCAAAAGCGGCGATTCTGTGCACGAAACGCGGGGTTTGTGCCAAAACTGAGCAAAAGCGGCGATTCTGTGCACGAAACGCACGTTTTGAGCCCAAACTGAGCAAAAGCGGCGATTCTGTGCAGGAAACGCACGTTTTGTGCCAAAACTGAGCAAAAGCGGCGATTCTGTGCACGGAACGCCCGTTTTGTGCCAAAACTGAGCAAAAGCGGCGATTCTGTTAAAAAATCGCACGTTTTGAGCCAAAGCTGAGCAAAAGCGGCGACTCTGTGCACGAAACGCACGTTTTGTGCCCGAACTGAACAAAAGCGGCGATTTTGTGCACGAAACGCACGTTTTGAGCCAAAACTGACCAAAAGCGGCGATTCTGTGCACCAAACGCACGTTTTGTGCTAAAACAGAGCAAAAGCGGCGATTCTGTGCACGAAACGCACGTTTTGAGCGAAAACTGACCAAAAGCGGCGATTCTGTGCACGGAACGCACGTTTTGTGCCAAAAGGAGCAATTCGGTGCGTGAAACGCATGTTTTGTACCAATAATGAGCAAAAGCGGCGATTCTGAGCACGAAACGCGGGTTTTGTGCCAAAACTTAGCAAAAGCGGCGATTCTATGCACGAAACGCACGTTTTGAGCCAAAACTGACCAAAAGCGGCGATTCTGTGCACGGAACGCACGTTTTGAACCAAAACTGAGCAAAAGCGGCGATTCTGTGCACGAAACGCACGTTTTGAGCCAAAACTGACCAAAAGCGGCGATTCTGTGCACGGAACGCACGTTTTGTGCCAAAAGGAGCAATTCGGTGCGTGAAACGCATGTTTTGTTCCAATAATGAGCAAAAGCGGCGATTCTGTGCACGAAACGCGGGTTTTGCGCCAAAACTGAGCAATAGCGGCGCCTCTGTGCACGGAACGCGGGTTTTGTGCCAAAACTGAGCAGAAGCGGCGACTCTGTGCACGAAACGCCCGTTTTGTGCCAAACTGAGCAAAAGCGGCGACTCTGTGCACGAAACGCGCGTTTTGTGCCCGAACTGAACAAAAGCGGCGATTCTGTGCACGAAACGCACGTTTTGAGCCAAAACTGACCAAAAGCGGCGATTCTGTGCACGGAACGCACGTTTTGAGCCAAAACTGAGCAAAAGCGGCGATTCTGTGCACGAAACGCATGTTTTGAGCCAAAACTGACCAAAAGCGGCGATTCTGTGCACGGAACGCACGTTTTGTGACAAAAGGAGCAATTCGGTGCGTGAAACGCATGTTTTGTACTAATAATGAGCAAAAGCGGCGATTCTGTGCACGGAACGCACGTTTTGAGCCAAAACTGAGCAAAAGCGGCGATTCTGTGCACGAAACGCACGTTTTGAGCCAAAACTGACCAAAAGCGGCGATTCTGTGCACGGAACGCACGTTTTGTGCCAAAACTGAGCTAAAGCGGCGCTTCTGTGCACGTAACGCCCGTTTTGTGCCAAAAGGAGCAGTTCGGTGCGTGAAACGCACGTTTCGTCCAAAAATTGAGCAAAAGCGGTGATTCCGTGCACGAAACGCACGTTTTGATCCAAAACTGACCAAAAGCGGCAATTCCGTGCGTGAAACCCATGTTTTGAACCAATAATGAGCAAAAGCGGCGATTCTGTGCACGAAACGCTCGTTTTGAGCCAAAACTGACCAAAAGCGGCGATTCTGTGCACGAAACGCACGTTTTGTGCCAAAACTGAGCAAAAGCGGCGGTTCTGTGCACGAAACGCACGTTTTGTGTCAAAAGGAGCAGTTCGGTGCGTGAAACGCATGTTTTGTACCAATAATGAGCAAAAGCGGCGATTCTGTACACGAAACGCCCGTTTTTTGCCAAAACTGAGCAAAAGCGGCGATTCTGTTAAAAAATCGCACGTTTTGAGCCAAAGCTGAGCAAAAGCGGCGACTCTGTGCACGAAACGCACGTTTTGTGCCCGAACTGAACAAAAGCGGCGATTCTGTGCACGAAACGAACGTTTTGTGCCAAAACTGAGCAAAAGCGGCGATTCTGTTAAAATATCGCACGTTTTGAGCCAAAGCTGAGCAAAAGCGGCAACTCTGTGCACGAAACGCACGTTTTGTGCCCGAACTGAACAAAAGCGGCGATTCTGTGCACGAAACGCACGTTTTGTGCCAAAACTGAGCAAAAGCGGCGACTCTGTGCACGAAACGCACGTTTTGTGCCCGAACTGAACAAAAGCGGCGATTCTGTGCACGAAACGCACGTTTTGTGCCAAAAGGAGCAACTCGGTGCGTGAAACGCATGTTTTTTACCAATAATGAGCAAAAGCGGCGGTTCTGAGCACGAAACGCACGTTTTGCGCCAAAAGGAGCAATTTGATGCGTGAAACGCGAGTTTTGTACCAATAATGTGCAAAAGCGGCGATTCTGTGCACGCAACGCACGTTTTGAGCCAAAACTGAGCAAAAGGGGCGCTTCTGTGCACGTAACGCCCGTTTTGAGCCAAAACTGACAAAAAGCGGCGATTCTGTGCGCGAAACGCACGTTTTGTGACAAAACTGAGCAGAAGCGGCGATTCTGTGCACGAAACGCACGTTTTGAGCCAAAACTGACCAAAAGCGGCTATTCTGTGCACGAAACGCTCGTTTTGTGCCAAAACTGAGCAAAAGCGGCGATTCTGTGCACGAAACGAACGTTTTGTGCCAAAACTGAGCAAAAGCGGCGATTCTGCGCACGAAACGCACGTTTTGTGCCAAAAGGAGCAATTCCGTGTGCGAAACGCATGTTTTGTACCAATAATGAGCAAAAGAGGCGATTCTGTGCACCAAACGCACGTTTTGTGCTAAAACAGAGCAAAAGCGGCGATTCTGTGCATTAAACGCACGTTTTGAGCCAAGATTGAGCAAAAGCGGCGATTCTGTGCACGAAACGAACGTTTTGTGCCAAACTGAGCAAAAGCGGCGTTTCTGTGCACGAAACGCACGTTTTGTGCCAAAACTGAGCTAAAGCGGCGCTTCTCTGCACGTAACGCCCGTTTTGTGCCAAAAGGAGCAGTTCGGTGCGTGAAACGCACGTTTCGTTCAAAAATTGAGCAAAAGCGGCGATTCCGTGCACGAAACGCACGTTTTGATCCAAAACTGACCAAAAGCGGCAATTCTGTGCGTGAAACCCATGTTTTGTACCAATAATGAGCAAAAGCGGCGACTCTGTGCGCGAAACGCATGCTTTGTGCCAAAACTGAGCAAAAGCGGCGATTCTGTGCACTTAGCGCGGGTTTTGTGCCAAAACTGAGCAAAAGCGGCGATTCTGCGCACGAAACGCACGTTTTGCGCCAAAAGGAGCAATTTATTGCGTGAAACGCGAGTTTTGTACCAATAATGTGCAAAAGCGGCGATTCTGTGCACGCAACGCACGTTTTGAGCCAAAACTGAGCAAAAGGGGCGCTTCTGTGCACGTAACGCCCGTTTTGAGCCAAAACTGACAAAAAGCGGCGATTCTGTGCGCGAAACGCACGTTTTGTGACAAAACTGAGCAGAAGCGGCGATTCTGTGCACGAAACGCACGTTTTGAGCCAAAACTGACCAAAAGCGGCTATTCTGTGCACGAAACGCTCGTTTTGTGCCAAAACTGAGCAAAAGCGGCGATTCTGTGCACGAAACGAACGTTTTGTGCCAAAACTGAGCAAAAGCGGCGATTCTGCGCACGAAACGCACGTTTTGTGCCAAAAGGAGCAATTCCGTGTGCGAAACGCATGTTTTGTACCAATAATGAGCAAAAGAGGCGATTCTGTGCACCAAACGCACGTTTTGTGCTAAAACAGAGCAAAAGCGGCGATTCTGTGCATTAAACGCACGTTTTGAGCCAAGATTGAGCAAAAGCGGCGATTCTGTGCACGAAACGAACGTTTTGTGCCAAACTGAGCAAAAGCGGCGTTTCTGTGCACGAAACGCACGTTTTGTGCCAAAACTGAGCTAAAGCGGCGCTTCTCTGCACGTAACGCCCGTTTTGTGCCAAAAGGAGCAGTTCGGTGCGTGAAACGCACGTTTCGTTCAAAAATTGAGCAAAAGCGGCGATTCCGTGCACGAAACGCACGTTTTGATCCAAAACTGACCAAAAGCGGCAATTCTGTGCGTGAAACCCATGTTTTGTACCAATAATGAGCAAAAGCGGCGACTCTGTGCGCGAAACGCATGCTTTGTGCCAAAACTGAGCAAAAGCTGCGATTCTGTGCACGAAACGAACGTTTTGTGCCAAAACTGAGCAAAAGCGGCGGTTCTGTGCACGAAACGCACGTTTTGTGTGAAAAGGAGCAGTTCGGTGCGTGAAACGCATGTTTTGTACCAATAATGAGCAAAAGCGGCGATTCTGTGCACGAAACGCGGGGTTTGTGCCAAAACTGAGCAAAAGCGGCGATTCTGTGCACGAAACGCACGTTTTGAGCCCAAACTGAGCAAAAGCGGCGATTCTGTGCAGGAAACGCACGTTTTGTGCCAAAACTGAGCAAAAGCGGCGATTCTGTGCACGGAACGCCCGTTTTGTGCCAAAACTGAGCAAAAGCGGCGATTCTGTTAAAAAATCGCACGTTTTGAGCCAAAGCTGAGCAAAAGCGGCGACTCTGTGCACGAAACGCACGTTTTGTGCCCGAACTGAACAAAAGCGGCGATTTTGTGCACGAAACGCACGTTTTGAGCCAAAACTGACCAAAAGCGGCGATTCTGTGCACCAAACGCACGTTTTGTGCTAAAACAGAGCAAAAGCGGCGATTCTGTGCACGAAACGCACGTTTTGAGCGAAAACTGACCAAAAGCGGCGATTCTGTGCACGGAACGCACGTTTTGTGCCAAAAGGAGCAATTCGGTGCGTGAAACGCATGTTTTGTACCAATAATGAGCAAAAGCGGCGATTCTGAGCACGAAACGCGGGTTTTGTGCCAAAACTGAGCAAAAGCGGCGATTCTATGCACGAAACGCACGTTCTGAGCCAAAACTGACCAAAAGCGGCGATTCTGTGCACGGAACGCACGTTTTGAACCAAAACTGAGCAAAAGCGGCGATTCTGTGCACGAAACGCACGTTTTGAGCCAAAACTGACCAAAAGCGGCGATTCTGTGCACGGAACGCACGTTTTGTGCCAAAAGGAGCAATTCGGTGCGTGAAACGCATGTTTTGTTCCAATAATGAGCAAAAGCGGCGATTCTGTGCACGAAACGCGGGTTTTGCGCCAAAACTGAGCAATAGCGGCGCCTCTGTGCACGGAACGCGGGTTTTGTGCCAAAACTGAGCAGAAGCGGCGACTCTGTGCACGAAACGCCCGTTTTGTGCCAAACTGAGCAAAAGCGGCGACTCTGTGCACGAAACGCGCGTTTTGTGCCCGAACTGAACAAAAGCGGCGATTCTGTGCACGAAACGCACGTTTTGAGCCAAAACTGACCAAAAGCGGCGATTCTGTGCACGGAACGCACGTTTTGAGCCAAAACTGAGCAAAAGCGGCGATTCTGTGCACGAAACGCATGTTTTGAGCCAAAACTGACCAAAAGCGGCGATTCTGTGCACGGAACGCACGTTTTGTGACAAAAGGAGCAATTCGGTGCGTGAAACGCATGTTTTGTACTAATAATGAGCAAAAGCGGCGATTCTGTGCACGGAACGCACGTTTTGAGCCAAAACTGAGCAAAAGCGGCGATTCTGTGCACGAAACGCACGTTTTGAGCCAAAACTGACCAAAAGCGGCGATTCTGTGCACGGAACGCACGTTTTCTGCCAAAACTGAGCTAAAGCGGCGCTTCTGTGCACGTAACGCCCGTTTTGTGCCAAAAGGAGCAGTTCGGTGCGTGAAACGCACGTTTCGTCCAAAAATTGAGCAAAAGCGGTGATTCCGTGCACGAAACGCACGTTTTGATCCAAAACTGACCAAAAGCGGCAATTCCGTGCGTGAAACCCATGTTTTGAACCAATAATGAGCAAAAGCGGCGATTCTGTGCACGAAACGCTCGTTTTGAGCCAAAACTGACCAAAAGCGGCGATTCTGTGCACGAAACGCACGTTTTGTGCCAAAACTGAGCAAAAGCGGCGACTCTGTGCACGAAACGCACGTTTTGTGCCCGAACTGAACAAAAGCGGCGATTCTGTGCACGAAACGCACGTTTTGTGCCAAAAGGAGCAACTCGGTGCGTGAAACGCATGTTTTTTACCAATAATGAGCAAAAGCGGCGGTTCTGAGCACGAAACGCACGTTTTGCGCCAAAAGGAGCAATTTGATGCGTGAAACGCGAGTTTTGTACCAATAATGTGCAAAAGCGGCGATTCTGTGCACGCAACGCACGTTTTGAGCCAAAACTGAGCAAAAGGGGCGCTTCTGTGCACGTAACGCCCGTTTTGAGCCAAAACTGACAAAAAGCGGCGATTCTGTGCGCGAAACGCACGTTTTGTGACAAAACTGAGCAGAAGCGGCGATTCTGTGCACGAAACGCACGTTTTGAGCCAAAACTGACCAAAAGCGGCTATTCTGTGCACGAAACGCTCGTTTTGTGCCAAAACTGAGCAAAAGCGGCGATTCTGTGCACGAAACGAACGTTTTGTGCCAAAACTGAGCAAAAGCGGCGATTCTGCGCACGAAACGCACGTTTTGTGCCAAAAGGAGCAATTCCGTGTGCGAAACGCATGTTTTGTACCAATAATGAGCAAAAGAGGCGATTCTGTGCACCAAACGCACGTTTTGTGCTAAAACAGAGCAAAAGCGGCGATTCTGTGCATTAAACGCACGTTTTGAGCCAAGATTGAGCAAAAGCGGCGATTCTGTGCACGAAACGAACGTTTTGTGCCAAACTGAGCAAAAGCGGCGTTTCTGTGCACGAAACGCACGTTTTGTGCCAAAACTGAGCTAAAGCGGCGCTTCTCTGCACGTAACGCCCGTTTTGTGCCAAAAGGAGCAGTTCGGTGCGTGAAACGCACGTTTCGTTCAAAAATTGAGCAAAAGCGGCGATTCCGTGCACGAAACGCACGTTTTGATCCAAAACTGACCAAAAGCGGCAATTCTGTGCGTGAAACCCATGTTTTGTACCAATAATGAGCAAAAGCGGCGACTCTGTGCGCGAAACGCATGCTTTGTGCCAAAACTGAGCAAAAGCGGCGATTCTGTGCACTTAGCGCGGGTTTTGTGCCAAAACTGAGCAAAAGCGGCGATTCTGCGCACGAAACGCACGTTTTGCGCCAAAAGGAGCAATTTATTGCGTGAAACGCGAGTTTTGTACCAATAATGAGCAAAAGCGGCGATTCTGTGCAAGAACGCACGTTTTGAGCCCAAACTGAGCAAAAGCGCTGATTCTGTGCACGGAACGCCCGTTTTGTGCCAAAACTGAGCAAAAGCGGCGATTCTGTTAAAAAATCGCACGTTTTGAGCCAAAGCTGAGCAAAAGCGGCGACTCTGTGCACGAAACGCACGTTTTGTGCCCGAACTGAATAAAAGCGGCGATTCTGTGCACGAAACGCACGTTTTGTGCCAAAAGGATCAATTCGGTGCGTGAAACGCATGTTTTGTACAAATAATGACCAAAAGCGGCGATTCTGTGCACGGAACGCATGTTTTGAGCCAAAACTGACCAAAAGCGGCGATTCTGTGCACGGAACGCACGTTTTGTGCCAAAAGGAGCAATTCGGTGCGTGAAACGCATGTTTTGTACCAATACTGAGCAAAAGCGGCGATTCTGAGCACGAAACGCGGGTTTTGTGCCAAAACTGAGCAAAAGCGGCGATTCTGTGCACGAAACGCACGTTTTGAGCCAAAACTGACCTAAAGCGGCGATTCTGTGCACGGAACGCACGTTTTGAGCCAAAACTGAGCAAAAGCGGCGATTCTGTGCACGAAACGCACGTTTTGAGCCAAAACTGACCAAAAGCGGCGATTCTGTGCAGGGAACGCACGTTTTGTGCCAAAAGGAGCAATTCGGTGCGTGAAACGCATGTTTTGTACCAATAATGAGCAAAAGCGGCGATTCTGAGCACGAAACACACGTTTTGTGCCAAAACTGAGTAAGAGCGGCGATTCTGTTAAAAAATCGCACGTTTTGAGCCAAAGCTGAGCAGAAGCGGCGACTCTGTGCACGAAACGCACGTTTTGAGCGAAAACTGACCAAAAGCGGCGATTCTGTGCACGGAACGCACGTTTTGTGCCAAAAGGAGCAATTCGGTGCGAGAAACGCATGTTTTGTACCAATAATGAGCAAAAGCGGCGATTCTGAGCACGAAACGCGGGTTTTGTGCCAAAACTGAGCAAAAGCGGCGATTCTGTGCACGAAACGCACGTTTTGAGAAAAAACTGACCAAAAGCGGCGATTCTGTGCACGGAACGCACGTTTTGTGCCAAAAGGAGCAATTCGGTGCGTGAAACGCATGTTTTGTTCCAATAATGAGCAAAAGCGGCGATTCTGTGCACGAAACGCGGGTTTTGCGCCAAAACTGAGCAATAGCGGCGCCTCTGTGCACGGAACGCGGGTTTTGTGCCAAAACTGAGCAGAAGCGGCGACTCTGTGCACGAAACGCCCGTTTTGTGCCAAACTGAGCAAAAGCGGCGACTCTGTGCACGAAACGCACGTTTTGTGCCCGAACTGAACAAAAGCGGCGATTCTGTGCACGGAACGCACGTTTTGAGCCAAAACTGAGCAAAAGCGGCGATTCTGTGCACGAAACGCATGTTTTGAGCCAAAACTGACCAAAAGCGGCGATTCTGTGCACGGAACGCACGTTTTGTGCCAAAAGGAGCAATTCGGTGCGTGAAACGCATGTTTTGTACTAATAATGAGCAAAAGCGGCGATTCTGAGCACGAAACGCGGGTTTTGTGCCAAAACTGAGCAAAAGCGGCGATTCTGTGCACGAAACGCACGTTTTGAGCCAAAACTGACCAAAAGCGGCGATTCTGTGCACGGAACGCACGTTTTGAGCCAAAACTGAGCAAAAGCGGCGATTCTGTGCACGAAACGCACGTTTTGAGCCAAAACTGACCAAAAGCGGCGATTCTGTGCACGGAACGCACGTTTTGTGCCAAAACTGAGCTAAAGCGGCGCTTCTGTGCACGTAACGCCCGTTTTGTGCCAAAAGGAGCAGTTCGGTGCGTGAAACGCACGTTTCGTCCAAAAATTGAGCAAAAGCGGTGATTCCGTGCACGAAACGCACGTTTTGATCCAAAACTGACCAAAAGCGGCAATTCTGTGCGTGGAACCCATGTTTTGAACCAATAATGAGCAAAAGCGGCGATTCTGTGCACGAAACGCTCGTTTTGAGCCAAAACTGACCAAAAGCGGCGATTCTGTGCACGAAACGCACGTTTTGTGCCAAAACTGAGCAAAAGCGGCGATTCTGTGCACGAAACGAACGTTTTGTGCCAAAACTGAGCAAAAGCGGCGGTTCTGTGCACGAAACGCACGTTTTGTGTCAAAAGGAGCAGTTCGGTGCGTGAAACGCATGTTTTGTACCAATAATGAGCAAAAGCGGCGATTCTGTGCACGAAACGCGGGTTTTGTGCCAAAACTGAACAAAAGCGGCGATTCTGTGCACGAAACGAAGGTTTTGTGCCAAAACTGAGCAAAAGCGGACGTTCTGTGCACGAAACGCACGTTTTGTGCCAAAACTGAGCAAAAGCGGACGTTCTGTGCACGAAACGCACGTTTTGTGTGAAAAGGAGCAGTTCGGTGAGTGAAACGCATGGTTTGTACCAATAATGAGCAAAAGCGGCGATTCTGAGCACGAAACACACGTTTTGTGCCAAAACTGAGCAAAAGCGGCGATTCTGTGCAGGAAACGCACGTTTTGTGCCAAAACTGAACAAAAGCGGCGATTCTGTGCACGGAACGCCCGTTTTTTGCCAAAACTGAGCAAAAGCGGCGATTCTGTTAAAAAATCGCACGTTTTGAGCCAAAGCTGAGCAAAAGCGGCGACTCTGTGCACGAAACGCACGTTTTGTGCCCGAACTGAACAAAAGCGGCGATTCTGTGCACGAAACGAACGTTTTGTGCCAAAACTGAGCAAAAGCGGCGATTCTGTTAAAATATCGCCCGTTTTGAGCCAAAGCTGAGCAAAAGCGGCGACTCTGTGCACGAAACGCACGTTTTGTGCCCGAACTGAACAAAAGCGGCGATTCTGTGCACGAAACGCACGTTTTGTGCCAAAACTGAGCAAAAGCGGCGACTCTGTGCACGAAACGCACGTTTTGTGCCCGAACTGAACAAAAGCGGCGATTCTGTGCACGAAACGCACGTTTTGTGCCAAAAGGAGCAACTCGGTGCGTGAAACGCATGTTTTTTACCAATAATGAGCAAAAGCGGCGGTTCTGAGCACGAAACGCACGTTTCGCGCCAAAAGGAGCAATTTGATGCGTGAAACGCGAGTTTTGTACCAATAATGTGCAAAAGCGGCGATTCTGTGCACGCAACGCACGTTTTGAGCCAAAACTGAGCAAAAGGGGCGCTTCTGTGCACGTAACGCCCGTTTTGAGCCAAAACTGACAAAAAGCGGCGATTCTGTGCGCGAAACGCACGTTTTGTGACAAAACTGAGCAGAAGCGGCGATTCTGCGAACGAAACGCACGTTTTGTGCCAAAAGGAGCAATTCCGTGTGCGAAACGCATGTTTTGTACCAATAATGAGCAAAAGAGGCGATTCTGTGCACCAAACGCACGTTTTGTGCTAAAACAGAGCAAAAGCGGCGATTCTGTGCATTAAACGCACGTTTTGAGCCAAGATTGAGCAAAAGCGGCGATTCTGTGCACGAAACGAACGTTTTGTGCCAAACTGAGCAAAAGCGGCGTTTCTGTGCACGAAACGCACGTTTTGTGCCAAAACTGAGCTAAAGCGGCGCTTCTGTGCACGTAACGCCCGTTTTGTGCCAAAAGGAGCAGTTCGGTGCGTGAAACGCACGTTTCGTTCAAAAATTGAGCAAAAGCGGCGATTCCGTGCACGAAACGCACGTTTTGTGAAAAAAGGAGCAACTCGGTGCGTGAAACGCATGTTTTGTACCAATAATGAGCAAAAGCGGCGATTCTGTGCAAGAACGCACGTTTTGAGCCCAAACTGAGCAAAAGCGGCGATTCTGTGCAGGAAACGCACGTTATGTGCCAAAACTGAGCAAAAGCGCTGATTCTGTGCACGGAACGCCCGTTTTGTGCCAAAACTGAGCAAAAGCGGCGATTCTGTGCACGAAACGCACGTTTTGTGCCAAAAGGATCAGTTCGGTGCGTGAAACGCATGTTTTGTACAAATAATGACCAAAAGCGGCGATTCTGTGCACGGAACGCATGTTTTGAGCCAAAACTGACCAAAAGCGGCGATTCTGTGCACGGAACGCACGTTTTGTGCCAAAAGGAGCAATTCGGTGCGTGAAACGCATGTTTTGTACCAATAATGAGCAAAAGCGGCGATTCTGAGCACGAAACACACGTTTTGTGCCAAAACTGAGCAAGAGCGGCGATTCTGTTAAAAAATCGCACGTTTTGAGCCAAAGCTGAGCAGAAGCGGCGACTCTGTGCACGAAACGCACGTTTTGTGCCCGAACTGAACAAAAGCGGCGATTCTGTGCACGAAACGCACGTTTTGAGCCACAACTGACCAAAAGCGGCGATTCTGTGCAGGAAACGCACGTTTTGTGCCAAAACTGAGCAAAAGCGGCAATTCTTTGCACGGAACGCACGTTTTGTGCCAAAACTGAGCAAAAGCGGCAATTCTTTGCACGGAACGCACGTTTTGTGCCAAAACTGAGCAAAAGCGGCGATTCTGTTAAAAAATCGCACGTTTTGAGCCAAAGCTGAGCAAAAGCGGCGACTCTGTGCACGAAACGCACGTTTTGTGCCCGAACTGAACAAAAGCGACGATTGTGTGCACGAAACGCACGTATTGAGCCACAACTGACAAGAAGCGGCGATTCTGTGCGCGAAACGCACGTTTTGTGACAAAACTGAGCAAAAGCGGTGATTCTGAGCACGAAACGCACGTTTTGTGCCAAAACTGAGCAAAAGCGGCGATTCTGTGCACGAAACGAACGTTTTGTGCCAAAACTGAGCAAAAGCGGCGGTTCTGTGCACGAAACGCACGTTTTGTGTGAAAAGGAGCAGTTCGGTGCGTGAAACGCATGTTTTGTACCAATAATGAGCAAAAGCGGCGATTCTGTGCACGAAACGCGGGGTTTGTGCCAAAACTGAGCAAAAGCGGCGATTCTGTGCACGAAACGCACGTTTTGAGCCCAAACTGAGCAAAAGCGGCGATTCTGTGCAGGAAACGCACGTTTTGTGCCAAAACTGAGCAAAAGCGGCGATTCTGTGCACGGAACGCCTGTTTTGTGCCAAACTGAGCAAAAGCGGCGATTCTGTTAAAAAATCGCACGTTTTGAGCCAAAGCTGAGCAAAAGCGGCGACTCTGTGCACGAAACGCACGTTTTGTGCCCGAACTGAACAAAAGCGGCGATTCTGTGCACGAAACGCACGTTTTGTGCCAAAAGGAGCAATTCGGTGCGTGAAACGCATGTTTTGTACCAATACTGAGCAAAAGCGGCGATTCTGTGCACGAAACGCATGTTTTGAGCCAAAACTGACCAAAAGCGGCGATTCTGTGCACGGAACGCACGTTTTGTGCCAAAAGGAGCAATTCGGTGCGTGAAACGCATGTTTTGTACCAATAATGAGCAAAAGCGGCGATTCTGAGCACGAAACACACGTTTTGTGCCAAAACTGAGCAAAAGCGGCGATTCTGCGCACGAAACGCACGTTTTGTGAAAAAAGGAGCAACTCGGTGCGTGAAACGCATGTTTTGTACCAGTAATGAGCAAAAGCGGCGGTTCTGAGCACGAAACGCACGTTTTGCGCCAAAAGGAGCAATTTATTGCGTGAAACGCGAGTTTTGTACCAATAATGAGCAAAAGCGGCGATTCTGAGCAAGAACGCACGTTTTGAGCCCAAACTGAGCAAAAGCGGCGATTCTGTGCAGGAAACGCACGTTATGCGCCAAAACTGAGCAAAAGCGGCGATTCTGTGCACGGAACGCCCGTTTTGTGCCAAAACTGAGCAAAAGCGGCGATTCTGTTAAAAAATCGCACGTTTTGAGCCAAAGCTGAGCAAAAGCGGCGACTCTGTGCACGAAACGCACGTTTTGTGCCCGAACTGAACAAAAGCGGCGATTCTGTGCACGAAACGCACGTTTTGAGCCAAAACTGACCAAAAGCGGCGATTCTGTGCACGGAACGAACGTTTTGTGCCAAAAGGATCAATTCGGTGCGTGAAACGCATGTTTTGTACAAATAATGACCAAAAGCGGCGATTCTGTGCACGGAACGCATGTTTTGAGCCAAAACTGACCAAAAGCGGCGATTCTGTGCACGGAACGCACGTTTTGTGCCAAAAGGAGCAATTCGGTGCGTGAAACGCATGTTTTGTACCAATACTGAGCAAAAGCGGCGATTCTGAGCACGAAACGCGGGTTTTGTGCCAAAACTGAGCAAAAGCGGCGATTCTGTGCACGAAACGTACGTTTTGGGCCAAAACTGACCTAAAGCGGCGATTCTGTGCACGGAACGCACGTTTTGAGCCAAAACTGAGCAAAAGCGGCGATTCTGTGCACGAAACGCACGTTTTGAGCCAAAACTGACCAAAAGCGGCGATTCTGTGCACGGAACGCACGTTTTGTGCCAAAACTGAGCTAAAGCGGCGCTTCTGTGCACGTAACGCCCGTTTTGTGCCAAAAGGAGCAGTTCGGAGCGTGAAACGCACGTTTCGTTCAAAAATTGAGCAAAAGCGGCGATTCCGCGCACGAAACGCACGTTTTGATCCAAAACTGACCAAAAGCGGCAATTCTGTGCGTGAAACCCATGTTTTGTACCAATAATGAGCAAAAGCGGCGATTCTGTGCGCGAAACGCATGCTTTGTGCCAAAACTGAGCAAAAGCGGCGATTCTGTGCACTTAGCGCGGGTTTTGTGCCAAAACTGAGCAAAAGCGGCGATTCTGCGCACGAAACGCACGTTTTGTGAAAAAAGGAGCAACTCGGTGCGTGAAACGCATGTTTTGTACCAGTAATGAGCAAAAGCGGCGGTTCTGAGCACGAAACGCACGTTTTGAGCCCAAACTGAGCAAAAGCGGCGATTCTGTGCAGGAAACGCACGTTTTGTGCCAAAACTGAGCAAAAGCGGCGATTCTGTGCACGGAACGCCCGTTTTGTGCCAAAACTGAGCAAAATCGGCGATTCTGTTAAAAAATCGCACGTTTTGAGCCAAAGCTGAGCAAAAGCGGCGACTCTGTGCACGAAACGCATGTTTAGTGCCCGAACTGAACAAAAGCTGCGATTCTGTGCACGAAACGAACGTTTTGTGCCAAAAGGAGCAATTCGGTGCGTGAAACGCATGTTTTGTACCAATAATGACCAAAAGCGGCGATTCTGTGCACGGAACGCACGTTTTGAGCCAAAACTGAGCAAAAGCGGCGATTCTGTCCACGAAACGCACGTTTTGAGCCAAAACTGACCAAAAGCGGCGATTCTGTGCACGGAACGCACGTTTTGTGCCAAAAGGAGCAATTCGGTGCGTGAAACGCATGTTTTGTACCAATAATGAGCAAAAGCGGCGATTCTGAGCACGAAACGCTGGTGTTGTGCCAAAACTGAGCAAAAGCGGCGATGCTGTGCATGAAACGCACGTTTTGAGCCAAAACTGAGCAAAAGCGGCGATTCTCTGCACGAAACGGACGTTTTGTGCCATAACTGAGCAAAAGCGGCGGTTCTGTGCACGAAACGCACGTTTTGTGTCAAAAGGAGCAGTTCGGTGCGTGAAACGCATGCTTTGTACCAAAAATGAGCAAAAGCGGCGATTCTGAGCACGAAACGCGGGTTTTGTGTCAAAACTGAGCAAAAGCGGCGATTCTGTGCACGAAACGCTCGTTTTGTGCCAAAACTGAGCAAAAGCGGCGATTCTGTGCACGAAACGAACGTTTTGTGCCAAAACTGAGCAAAAGCAGCGATTCTGCGCACGAAACGCCCGTTTTGTGCCAAAACTGAGCAAAAGCGGCGATTCTGTTAAGAAATCGCACGTTTTGAGCCAAAGCTGAGCAAAAGCGGCGACTTTGTGCACGAAACGCACGTTTTGTGCCCGAACTGAACAAAAGCGGCGATCCTGTTAAAAAATAGCACGTTTTGAGCCGAAGCTGAGCAAAAGCGGCGACTCTGTGCACGAAACGCACGTTTTGTGCAAAACTGAGCAAAAGCGGCGATTCTGTGCACGAAACGCACGTTTTGAGCGAAAACTGACCAAAAGCGGCGATTCTGTGCACGGAACGCACGTTTTGTGCCAAAAGGAGCAATTCGGTGCGTGAAACGCATGTTTTGTACCAATATCGAGCAAAAGCGGCGATTCTGAGCACGAAACGCTCGTTTTGAGCCAAAACTGACCAAAAGCGGCGACTCTGTGCACGAAACGCACGTTTTGTGCCCGAACTGAACAAAAGCGGCGATTCTGTGCACGAAACGAACGTTTTGTGCCCGAACTGAACAAAAGCGGCGATTCTGTGCACGAAACGCACGTTTTGTGTCAAAAGGAGCAGTTCGGTGCGTGAAACGCATGGTTTGTACCAATAATGAGCAAAAGCGGCGATTCTGAGCACGAAACGCGGGTTTTGTGTCAAAACTGAGCAAAAGCGGCGATTCTGTGCACGAAACGAACGTTTTGTGCCAAAACTGAGCAAAAGCGGCGATTCTGAGCACGAAACGAACGTTTTGAGCCAAAACTGAGCAAAAGCGGCGATTCTGTGCACGAAACGCACGTTTTGTGCCAAAACTGAGCAAAAGCGGCGATTCTGTGCACCAAACGCATGTTTTGAGCCAAAACTGACCAAAAGCGGCGATTCTGTGCACGGAACGCACGTTTTGTGCCAAAAGGAGCAATTCGGTGCGTGAAACGCATGTTTTGTACCAATAATGAGCAAAAGCGGCGATTCTGACCACGAAACACACGTTTTGTGCCAAAACTGAGCAAGAGCGGCGATTCTGTTAAAAAATCGCACGTTTTGAGCCAAAGCTGAGCAAAAGCGGCGACTCTGTGCACGAAACGCACGTTTTGTGCCCGAACTGAACAAAAGCGGCGATTCTGTGCACGAAACGCACGTTTTGAGCCACAACTGACAAGAAGCGGCGATTCTGTGCACGAAACGCACGTTTTGTGCCAAAACTGAGCAAAAGCGGCGATTCTGTGCACGAAACGCACGTTTTGAGACAAAACTGACCAAAAGCGGCGATTCTGTGCACGAAACGCACGTTTTGTGCCAAAACTGAGCAAAAGCGGCGATTCTGTGCACGAAACGAAGGTTTTGTGCCAAAACTGAGCAAAAGCGGCGGTTCTGTGCACGGAACGCACGTTTTGAGCCAAAACTGAGCAAAAGCGGCGATTCTGTGCACGAAACGCATGTTTTGAGCCAAAACTGACCAAAAGCGGCGATTCTGTGCACGGAACGCACGTTTTGTGCCAAAAGGAGCAATTCGGTGCGTGAAACGCATGTTTTGTACCAATAATGAGCAAAAGCGGCGATTCTGAGCACGAAACACACGTTTTGTGCCAAAACTGAGCAAGAGCGGCGATTCTGTTAAAAAATCGCACGTTTTGAGCCAAAGCTGAGCAAAAGCGGCGACTCTGTGCACGAAACGCACGTTTTGTGCCCGAACTGAACAAAAGCGGCGATTCTGTGCACGAAACGCACGTTTTGAGCCACAACTGACAAGAAGCGGCGATTCTGTGCGCGAAACGCACGTTTTGTGACAAAACTGAGCAAAAGCGGCGATTCTGAACACGAAACACACGTTTTGTGCCACAACTGAGCAAAAGCGGCGATTCTGTGCACGAAACGCACGTTTTGAGCCAAAACTGACCAAAAGCGGCGATTCTGTGCACGAAACGCACGTTTTGTGCCAAAACTGAGCAAAAGCGGCGCTTCTGTGCACGAAACGCACGTTTTGTGCCAGAACGAGCAATTCGGTGCGTGAAACGCATGTTTTGTACCAATAATGAGCAAAAGCGGCGATTCTGAGCACGAAACGCTGGTGTTGTGCCAAAACTGAGCAAAAGCGGCGATGCTGTGCATGAAACGCACGTTTTGAGCCAAAACTGAGCAAAAGCGGCGATTCTCTGCACGAAACGGACGTTTTGTGCCATAACTGAGCAAAAGCGGCGGTTCTGTGCACGAAACGCACGTTTTGTGTCAAAAGGAGCAGTTCGGTGCGTGAAACGCATGCTTTGTAGCAATAATGAGCAAAAGCGGCGATTCTGAGCACGAAACGCGGGTTTTGTGTCAAAACTGAGCAAAAGCGGCGATTCTGTGCACGAAACGAACGTTTTGTGCCAAAACTGAGCAAAAGCGGTGATTCTGTGCACGACACGCACGTTTTGAGCCAAAACTGAGCAAAAGCGGCGCTTCTGTGCACGAAACGACCGTTTTGTGCCAAAAGGAGCAGTTCGGCGCGTGAAACGCACGTTTCGTTCAAAAACTGAGCAAAAGCGGCGTATCTGTGCACGAAACGCACGTTTTGTGCCAAAAGGAGCAATTCGATGCGTGAAACGCATGTTTTGTACCAATAATGAGCAAAAGCGGCGATTCTGAGCACGAAACGATCGTTTTGTGCCAAAACTGACCAAAAGCGGCGATTCCGTGCACGAAACGCACGGTTTGTGCCAGAACGAGCAATTCGGTGCGTGAAACGCATGTTTTGTACCAATAATGAGCAAAAGCGGCGATTCTGTGCACGAAACGCACGTTTTGTGCCTGAACGACCAATTCGGTACGTGAAACGCATGTTTTGTACCAATAATGAGCAAAACCGGCGATTCTGAGCACGAAACGCTGGTTTTGTGTCAAAACTGAGCAAAAGCGGCGATTCTGTGCACGAAACGAACGTTTTGTGCCAAAACTGAGCAAAAGCGGCGATTCTGCGCACGAAACGCACGTTTTGTGCCAAAAGGAGAAATTCCGAGCAGGAAACGCATGTTTTGTTCCAATAATGAGCAAAACAGGCGATTCTGAGCACGAAACGCACGTTTTGTGCCAAAACGGTGCAAAAGCGGCGATTCTGAGCACGAAACGCGGGTTTTGTGCCAAAACTGAGCAAACGCAGCGATTCTGTGCACGAAACGCCCGTTTTGTGCCAAAAGGAGCAATTCGGTGCGTGAAATGCGGGTTTTGTGCCAGAATTGAACAAAAGCGGCGATTCTGTGCACCAAACGCACGTTTTGTGCTAAAACAGAGCAAAAGCGGCGATTCTGTGCACGAAACGAACGTTTTGTGCCAAAACTGAGCAAAAGCTGCGGTTCTGTGCACGAAACGCATGTTTTGTGCCAAAACTGACCAAAAGCGGCGATTCCGTGCACGAAACGCACGTTTTGTGCCAGAACGAGCAATTCGGTGCGCGAAACGCATGTTTTGTACCAATAATGAGCAAAAGCGGCGATTTGTGTGCACGAAACGCCCGTTTTGAGCCAAAACTGAGCAAAAGCGGCGCTTCTGTGCACGAAACGCACGTTTTGTGCCAGAACGAGCAATTCGGTGCGTGAAACGCATGTTTTGTACCAATAATGAGCAAAAGCGGCGATTCTGAGCACGAAACGCTGGTGTTGTGCCAAAACTGAGCAAAAGCGGCGATGCTGTGCATGAAACGCACGTTTTGAGCCAAAACTGAGCAAAAGCGGCGATTCTCTGCACGAAACGGACGTTTTGTGCCATAACTGAGCAAAAGCGGCGGTTCTGTGCACGAAACGCACGTTTTGTGTCAAAAGGAGCAGTTCGGTGCGTGAAACGCATGCTTTGTAGCAATAATGAGCAAAAGCGGCGATTCTGAGCACGAAACGCGGGTTTTGTGTCAAAACTGAGCAAAAGCGGCGATTCTGTGCACGAAACGAACGTTTTGTGCCAAAACTGAGCAAAAGCGGTGATTCTGTGCACGACACGTACGTTTTGAGCCAAAACTGAGCAAAAGCGGCGCTTCTGTGCACGAAACGACCGTTTTGTGCCAAACGGAGCAGTTCGGCGCGTGAAACGCACGTTTCGTTCAAAAACTGAGCAAAAGCGGCGTATCTGTGCACGAAACGCACGTTTTGTGCCAAAAGGAGCAATTCGATGCGTGAAACGCATGTTTTGTACCAATAATGAGCAAAAGCGGCGATTCTGAGCACGAAACGATCGTTTTGTGCCAAAACTGACCAAAAGCGGCGATTCCGTGCACGAAACGCACGGTTTGTGCCAGAACGAGCAATTCGGTGCGTGAAACGCATGTGTTGTACCAATAATGAGCAAAAGCGGCGATTCTGAGCACGAAACGCTGGTTTTGTGCCAAAACTGAGCAGAAGCGGCGATTCTGTGCACGAAACGAACGTTTTGTGCCAAAACTGAGCAAAAGCGGCGGTTCTGTGCACAAAACGCACGTTTTGTGTCAAAAGGAGCAGTTCGGTGCGTGAAACGCATGTTTTGTACCAATAATGAGCAAAAGCGGCGATTCTGTGCACGAAACGCACGTTTTGTGCCTGAACGACCAATTCGGTACGTGAAACGCATGTTTTGTACCAATAATGAGCAAAACCGGCGATTCTGAGCACGAAACGCTGGTTTTGTGTCAAAACTGAGCAAAAGCGGCGATTCTGTGCACGAAACGAACGTTTTGTGCCAAAACTGAGCAAAAGCGGCGATTCTGCGCACGAAACGCACGTTTTGTGCCAAAAGGAGAAATTCCGAGCAGGAAACGCATGTTTTGTTCCAATAATGAGCAAAAGAGGCGATTCTGAGCACGAAACGCACGTTTTGTGCCAAAACGGTGCAAAAGCGGCGATTCTGAGCACGAAACGCGGGTTTTGTGCCAAAACTGAGCAAACGCAGCGATTCTGTGCACGAAACGCCCGTTTTGTGCCAAAAGGAGCAATTCGGTGCGTGAAATGCGGGTTTTGTGCCAGAATTGAACAAAAGCGGCGATTCTGTGCACCAAACGCACGTTTTGTGCTAAAACAGAGCAAAAGCGGCGATTCTGTGCACGAAACGAACGTTTTGTGCCAAAACTGAGCAAAAGCTGCGGTTCTGTGCACGAAACGCACGTTTTGTGTAAAAAGGAGCAGTTCGGTGCGTGAAACGCATGTTTTGTACCAATAATGAGCAAAAGCGACGATTCTGTGCACGGAACGCACGTTTTGAGCCAAAACTGAGCAAAAGCGGCGATTCTGTGCACGAAACGCATGTTTTGTGCCAAAACTGAGCAAAAGCGGCGATTCTGTGCACGGAACGCACGTTTTGAGCCAAAACTGACCAAAAGCGGCGATTCTGTGCACGGAACGCACGTTTTGTGCCAAAAGGAGCAATTCGGTGCGTGAAACGCATGTTTTGTTCCAATAATGAGCAAAAGCGGCGATTCTGTGCACGAAACGCGGGTTTTGCGCCAAAACTGAGCAAAAGCGGCGACTCTGTGCACGGAACGCGGGTTTTGTGCCAAAACTGAGCAGAAGCGGCGACTCTGTGCACGAAACCCCCGTTTTGTGCCAAACTGAGCAAAAGCGGCGACTCTGTGCACGAAACGCACGTTTTGTGCCCGAACTGAACAAAAGCGGCGATTCTGTGCACGAAACGCACGTTTTGAGCCAAAACTGACCAAAAGCGGCGATTCTGTGCACGGAACGCACGTTTTGAGCCAAAACTGAGCAAAAGCGGCGATTCTGTGCACGAAACGCATGTTTTAAGCCAAAACTGACCAAAAGCGGCGATTCTGTGCTCGGAACGCACGTTTTGTGCCAAAAGGAGCAATTCGGTGCGTGAAACGCATGTTTTGTACTAATAATGAGCAAAAGCGGCGATTCTGTGCACGGAACGCACGTTTTGAGCCAAAACTGAGCAAAAGCGGCGATTCTGTGCACGAAACGCACGTTTTGAGCCAAAACTGACCAAAAGCGGCGATTCTGTGCACGGAACGCACGTTTTGTGCCAAAACTGAGCAAAAGCGGCGATTCTGTTAAGAAATCGCACGTTTTGAGCCAAAGCTGAGCAAAAGCGGCGACTTTGTGCACGAAACGCACGTTTTGTGCCCGAACTGAACAAAAGCGGCGATCCTGTTAAAAAATAGCACGTTTTGAGCCGAAGCTGAGCAAAAGCGGCGACTCTGTGCACGAAACGCACGTTTTGTGCAAAACTGAGCAAAAGCGGCGATTCTGTGCACGAAACGCACGTTTTGAGCGAAAACTGACCAAAAGCGGCGATTCTGTGCACGGAACGCACGTTTTGTGCCAAAAGGAGCAATTCGGTGCGTGAAACGCATGTTTTGTACCAATAACGAGCAAAAGCGGCGATTCTGAGCACGAAACGCTCGTTTTGAGCCAAAACTGACCAAAAGCGGCGACTCTGTGCACGAAACGCACGTTTTGTGCCCGAACTGAACAAAAGCGGCGATTCTGTGCACGAAACGAACGTTTTGTGCCAAAACTGAGCAAAAGCGGCGATTCTGTTAAAAAATCGCACGTTTTGAGCCAAAGCTGAGCAAAAGCGGCGACTCTGTGCACGAAACGTACGTTTTGTGCCCGAACTGAACAAAAGCGGCGATTCTGTGCACGAAACGCACGTTTTGTGTCAAAAGGAGCAGTTCGGTGCGTGAAACGCATGGTTTGTACCAATAATGAGCAAAAGCGGCGATTCTGAGCACGAAACGCGGGTTTTGTGTCAAAACTGAGCAAAAGCGGCGATTCTGTGCACGAAACGAACGTTTTGTGCCAAAACTGAGCAAAACCGGCGATTCTGAGCACGAAACGAACGTTTTGAGCCAAAACTGAGCAAAAGCGGCGATTCTGTGCACGAAACGCACGTTTTGTGCCAAAACTGAGCAAAAGCGGCGATTCTGTGCACGAAACGCATGTTTTGAGCCAAAACTGACCAAAAGCGGCGATTCTGTGCGCGGAACGCACGTTTTGTGCCAAAAGGAGCAATTCGGTGCGTGAAACGCATGTTTTGTACCAATAATGAGCAAAAGCGGCGATTCTGACCACGAAACACACGTTTTGTGCCAAAACTGAGCAAGAGCGGCGATTCTGTTAAAAAATCGCACGTTTTGAGCCAAAGCTGAGCAAAAGCGGCGACTCTGTGCACGAAACGCACGTTTTGTGCCCGAACTGAACAAAAGCGGCGATTCTGTGCACGAAACGCACGTTTTGAGCCACAACTGACAAGAAGCGGCGATTCTGTGCGCGAAACGCACGTTTTGTGACAAAACTGAGCAAAAGCGGCGATTCTGAGCACGAAACACACGTTTTGTGCCACAACTGAGCAAAAGCGGCGATTCTGTGCACGAAACGCACGTTTTGAGCCAAAACTGACCAAAAGCGGCGATTCTGTGCACGAAACGCACGTTTTGTGCCAAAACTGAGCAAAAGCGGCGATTCTGTGCACGAAACGAACGTTTTGTGCCAAAACTGAGCAAAAGCGGTGATTCTGTGCACGAAACGCACGTTTTGAGCCAAAACTGAGCAAAAGCGGCGCTTCTGTGCACGAAACGACCGTTTTGTGCCAAAAGGTGCAGTTCGGCGCGTGAAACGCACGTTTCGTTCAAAAACTGAGCAAAAGCGGCGTATCTGTGCACGAAACGCACGTTTTGTGCCAAAAGGAGCAATTCGATGCGTGAAACGCATGTTTTGTACCAATAATGAGCAAAAGCGGCGATTCTGAGCACGAAACGATCGTTTTGTGCCAAAACTGACCAAAAGCGGCGATTCCGTGCACGAAACGCACGTTTTGTGCCAGAACGAGCAATTCGGTGCGTGAAACGCATGTGTTGTACCAATAATGAGCAAAAGCGGCGATTCTGAGCACGAAACGCTGGTTTTGTGCCAAAACTGAGCAGAAGCGGCGATTCTGTGCACGAAACGAACGTTTTGTGCCAAAACTGAGCAAAAGCGGCGGTTCTGTGCACGAAACGCACGGTTCGTGCCAAAAGGAGCAACTCGGTGCGCGAAACGCATGTTTTGTACCAATAATGAGCAAAAGCGGCGATTTGTGTGCACGAAACGCCCGTTTTGAGCCAAAACTGAGCAAAAGCGGCGCTTCTGTGCACGAAACGCACGTTTTGTGCCAGAACGAGCAATTCGGTGCGTGAAACGCATGTTTTGTACCAATAATGAGCAAAAGCGGCGATTCTGAGAACGAAACGCTGGTGTTGTGCCAAAACTGAGCAAAAGCGGCGATGCTGTGCATGAAACGCACGTTTTGAGCCAAAACTGAGCAAAAGCGGCGATTCTCTGCACGAAACGGACGTTTTGTGCCATAACTGAGCAAAAGCGGCGGTTCTGTGCACGAAACGCACGTTTTGTGTCAAAAGGAGCAGTTCGGTGCGTGAAACGCATGCTTTGTAGCAATAATGAGCAAAAGCGGCGATTCTGAGCACGAAACGCGGGTTTTGTGTCAAAACTGAGCAAAAGCGGCGATTCTGTGCACGAAACGAACGTTTTGTGCCAAAACTGAGCAAAAGCGGTGATTCTGTGCACGAAACGCACGTTTTGAGCCAAAACTGAGCAAAAGCGGCGCTTCTGTGCACGAAACGACCGTTTTGTGCCAAAAGGAGCAGTTCGGCGCGTGAAACGCACGTTTCGTTCAAAAACTGAGCAAAAGCGGCGTATCTGTGCACGAAACGCACGTTTTGTGCCAAAAGGAGCAATTCGATGCGTGAAACGCATGTTTTGTACCAATAATGAGCAAAAGCGGCGATTCTGAGCACGAAACGATCGTTTTGTGCCAAAACTGACCAAAAGCGGCGATTCCGTGCACGAAACGCACGTTTTGTGCCAGAACGAGCAATTCGGTGCGTGAAACGCATGTGTTGTACCAATAATGAGCAAAAGCGGCGATTCTGAGCACGAAACGCTGGTTTTGTGCCAAAACTGAGCAGAAGCGGCGATTCTGTGCACGAAACGAACGTTTTGTGCCAAAACTGAGCAAAAGCGGCGATTCTGTGCACGAAACGAACGTTTTGTGCCAAAACTGAGCAAAAGCGGCGATTCTGCGCACGAAACGCACGTTTTGTGCCAAAAGGAGAAATTCCGAGCTGGAAACGCATGTTTTGTTCCAATAATGAGCAAAAGAGGCGATTCTGAGCACGAAACGCACGTTTTGTGCCAAAACGGTGCAAAAGCGGCGATTCTGAGCACGAAACGCGGGTTTTGTGCCAAAACTGAGCAAACGCAGCGATTCTGTGCACGAAACGCCCGTTTTGTGCCAAAAGGAGCAATTCGGTGCGTGAAATGCGGGTTTTGTGCCAGAATTGAACAAAAGCGGCGATTCTGTGCACCAAACGCACGTTTTGTGCTAAAACAGAGCAAAAGCGGCGATTCTGTGCACGAAACGAACGTTTTGTGCCAAAACTGAGCAAAAGCTGCGGTTCTGTGCACGAAACGCACGTTTTGTGTAAAAAGGAGCAGTTCGGTGCGTGAAACGCATGTTTTGTACCAATAATGAGCAAAAGCGACGATTCTGTGCACGGAACGCACGTTTTGAGCCAAAACTGAGCAAAAGCGGCGATTCTGTGCACGAAACGCATGTTTTGTGCCAAAACTGAGCAAAAGCGGCGATTCTGTGCACGGAACGCACGTTTTGAGCCAAAACTGACCAAAAGCGGCGATTCTGTGCACGGAACGCACGTTTTGTGCCAAAAGGAGCAATTCGGTGCGTGAAACGCATGTTTTGTTCCAATAATGAGCAAAAGCGGCGATTCTGTGCACGAAACGCGGGTTTTGCGCCAAAACTGAGCAAAAGCGGCGACTCTGTGCACGGAACGCGGGTTTTGTGCCAAAACTGAGCAGAAGCGGCGACTCTGTGCACGACACCCCCGTTTTGTGCCAAACTGAGCAAAAGCGGCGATTCTGTGCACGGAACGCACGTTTTGAGCCAAAACTGAGCAAAAGCGGCGATTCTGTGCACGAAACGCACGTTTTGAGCCAAAACTGACCAAAAGCGGCGATTCTGTGCACGGAACGCACGTTTTGTGCCAAAAGGAGCAATTCGGTGCGTGAAACGCATGTTTTGTTAAATATAATGAGCAAAAGCGGCGATTCTGCGCACGAAACGCACGTTTTGTGCCAAAAGGAGAAATTCCGAGCTGGAAACGCATGTTTTGTTCCAATAATGAGCAAAAGAGGCGATTCTGAGCACGAAACGCACGTTTTGTGCCAAAACGGTGCAAAAGCGGCGATTCTGAGCACGAAACGCGGGTTTTGTGCCAAAACTGAGCAAACGCAGCGATTCTGTGCACGAAACGCCCGTTTTGTGCCAAAAGGAGCAATTCGGTGCGTGAAATGCGGGTTTTGTGCCAGAATTGAACAAAAGCGGCGATTCTGTGCACCAAACGCACGTTTTGTGCTAAAACAGAGCAAAAGCGGCGATTCTGTGCACGAAACGAACGTTTTGTGCCAAAACTGAGCAAAAGCTGCGGTTCTGTGCACGAAACGCACGTTTTGTGTAAAAAGGAGCAGTTCGGTGCGTGAAACGCATGTTTTGTACCAATAATGAGCAAAAGCGACGATTCTGTGCACGGAACGCACGTTTTGAGCCAAAACTGAGCAAAAGCGGCGATTCTGTGCACGAAACGCATGTTTTGTGCCAAAACTGAGCAAAAGCGGCGATTCTGTGCACGGAACGCACGTTTTGAGCCAAAACTGACCAAAAGCGGCGATTCTGTGCACGGAACGCACGTTTTGTGCCAAAAGGAGCAATTCGGTGCGTGAAACGCATGTTTTGTTCCAATAATGAGCAAAAGCGGCGATTCTGTGCACGAAACGCGGGTTTTGCGCCAAAACTGAGCAAAAGCGGCGACTCTGTGCACGGAACGCGGGTTTTGTGCCAAAACTGAGCAGAAGCGGCGACTCTGTGCACGACACCCCCGTTTTGTGCCAAACTGAGCAAAAGCGGCGATTCTGTGCACGAAACGCACGTTTTGTGCCAAAACTGAGCTAAAGCGGCAATTCTGTGCGTGAAACCCATGTTTTGTAGCAATAATGAGCAAAAGCGGCGATTCTGTGCACGAACCGCATGCTTTGTGCCAAAACTGAGCAAAAGCGGCGATTCTGTGCACTTAGCGCGGGTTTTGTGCCAAAAGGAGCAACTCGGTGCGTGAAACGCATGTTTTGTACCAATAATGAGCAAAAGCGGCGGTTCTGAGCACGAAACGCACGTTTTGCGCCAAAAGGAGCAATTTGGTGCGTGAAATGCGAGTTTTGTACCAATAATGAGCAAAAGCGGCGATTCTGTGCACGAAACGCACGTTTTGAGCCAAAACTGAGCAAAAGCGGCGCTTCTGTGCACGAAACGCACGTTTTGTGCCAGAACAAGCAATTCGGTGCGTGAAACGCATGTTTTGTATCAATAATGAGCAAAAGCGGCGATTCTGAGCACGAAACGCTGGTTTTGTGCCAAAACTGAGCAAAAGCGGCGATTCTGTGCACGAAACGCACGTTTTGTGTAAAAAGGAGCAGTTCGGTGCGTGAAACGCATGTTTTGTACCAATAATGAGCAAAAGCGACGATTCTGTGCACGGAACGCACGTTTTGAGCCAAAACTGAGCAAAAGCGGCGATTCTGTGCACGAAACGCATGTTTTGTGCCAAAACTGAGCAAAAGCGGCGATTCTGTGCACGGAACGCACGTTTTGAGCCAAAACTGACCAAAAGCGGCGATTCTGTGCACGGAACGCACGTTTTGTGCCAAAAGGAGCAATTCGGTGCGTGAAACGCATGTTTTGTTCCAATAATGAGCAAAAGCGGCGATTCTGTGCACGAAACGCGGGTTTTGCGCCAAAACTGAGCAAAAGCGGCGACTCTGTGCACGGAACGCGGGTTTTGTGCCAAAACTGAGCAGAAGCGGCGACTCTGTGCAC